>CM061548.1:20844198-22044198 GCA_030864215.1 Capsicum pubescens
TTCATCTCCTTGTTTCCATAAACATGAATATATAAAGTTTTTTCCTTGGGACACTTTATGCGGCAAGATTTAGAATAACAAGGAAAACCTATTGGGATAAAACCTTGTAAGGGAAAAAGAGTACAGCGCGTATTAACTCCCTCTAATGAAAATATCCTGGAACCTTCGCATTCCAATCTTGTGCAGCATCTTCTTGAAAGTTGCAGTTGGAAGGTACTTGGTGAATAAATCAGCTACATTGTCACTTGAACAAATCTGTTGCACGTTAATATCACCATTCTTTTGAAGCTCGTGTGTATAGAAAAGCTTTGATGAAATGTGTTTCGTTCTATCTCCTTTTATGAATCCTCTCTTAAATTATGCTATGCATGCTGTATTATCTTCGTATAAAATTATGGGTACACTGTTGCATTTCACACTACACTTTTCTCGAATGAGATGTATTATGGATCTCAATACTACTAATTCTTGGCTTTCTTCAAGAATAGTCATTATCTCAGCATGGTTCAATGAAGTGGCTAGATAGACTGCTTTGTATTTTTCAAGATATGACAGTATCCCCACATGTGAACATAAAACTTATTTGAGATCCAGCTTTATACGGGTCAGATAAGTACCCAACATCAGCATAACCAACAAGATCGGGACTACAATCTTTAGAATAAAATAAGCTCATATATTTGATCACATTTTCGATGTCTCCAAGTAGGAACAGAACTATATATACGTTGCTAACAAATTGACTGGAAACGGTTATGTCATGCCTTATAGTATTTGCAAGATACATTAGTGCATCAATTGCACTAAGATATGGTACTTCATAACCAAGGAGTTCCTCATTCTTTTCTTGAGGTCGGAATGAACCCTTATTCAATTATGCATGTTTCTCATTTAAGCAAATATTCTATTGCCTTTGAAAATTCTCCATGAGTTTCAATAATTTTCAAGCTATAAACTTATACAATATAAGGATTATAAATTAGTTTTCCAGAAACTTTTATATGCTTCAAACATTTTGAATCCTTAAAAGTTTTCATGTAAATTTTGTCAAGTGACAATATTCAACATTTTATGAGTGACATCTTCAATTGTTTGGATTGCAAATCAAATAAGTTTTATGCTTATCAAGATTCATCCTTTCATGTCACTTGATAAGTATTCTACGTCAGCGTGCTTAAATAAACGCAGAATTCAGATCCTCGTATTCTTTTACAATATTGCGCTAATATTGTATCAAAGATATCTTCGACGGTTTCTCATTTTGTATCGGTTCGCAATGTGACACAACATTTTAAGATCTCATCACTTCATTATTTTCAGGTACTTGAACCTCTCATAGGTTTCATGAAGTGTTATGTCGTAGGCTTTTCAAGAGCACATTGCCTTCTTATTATGATTATTTGCTCCCTACTTTTCAAAGATTATTTCATTTGTAACCGATTGGTCTATCACGCTTCATATATGCATAGACTTTGTCCTTTAGGGACACAAAATAGGAGCACTTGCAGCTTAAATATGAGATACTTTCGGTATTTGACTTGATTATCTTTTGAATAAAGATCTGACGATAATTCCTAACATATTTCATAGTTGCTTATAATCTCCCCCTTAAGTTAGAAAAACTAACATACATCCTCCATATTCTTTGAGGAATCCATCTTTGTGCATTATGGCATATTTATTAATCGTATACCGCACATCAAAACTATTAGATAGACAACGTGTGATTCCTGACTTAGAACCAACATTGAGGGAAAATTAATTATAATTTATTAGTTTGATGCATACACGTATGTTGGTATATAATATTTCAAACCAACACATAAAGCTTTTGTTCTCAATGGTTTAACTATTTATTGAAGGCATTCGATGCTAAACCATCATCATTAAGATGAATTATCTTAATTATACAATCTGAAAGTTATGCTCTTAACTCAATTTTATTGAGTAAGTAATTTTATGAATGTCAAACTGCAGGTTGACAATAAATATACACGTGATCATCTAATTGGTGCATCTTTTCAACATATCACATGATAAAGTGAACGGACCCATATTCACCTTTTGTAATTTTCAGATTTTAAGGGATTCAATCCCAACATTAGTTGGTCCAGCCAACTTATCATGAGAACAAACAACATTAAAAGCTCATGAAGAATTTTTGAATTCTTCAATATGTATTTAATACTTAATATGCACATCTTTGGGATGTCGCAATAGTTCATGTCAACTTCTGAACTTTTGTATTAGTAAACTCCAAGTTTACCATGACATGTATATTTTTTCTTTAGTAAATTTCTGATTTACTATGATATGAAAAGATTTTAGATTTACTACTTGGAAAGTAGATTTCAGAATAACTCCTCTCAATTATTCTACCTCCTTCGGAGGTGAATTGTGGTACCATCACAATCAAGTACATGTTTATATTCATGAGCTTTGCTAAATATCATCACATTCACCCTAGGGAATGGATCTATGCTTATAACAATTAAAATTCTCATTCCCATGAATGAGATATAATCGTTTCTTAAGCCTGTCAAATTGATAGCTTATAAACTCTTTCAAGATATAGCTATTACAAGAGAAAATCGAGGCATACATATGATGTAGAGAATTTTTCTCTATCATATCTTATGCATGTGAAAATATCATCGCTTTTGATGATTATTATCATATTGTCCTTTCACACTTATATTCGTACATCCAATCGGTTTGTCTTCTTCCAGACATATTATGCACTGCTACCACATTCACTTCTGGAAATGGAGCATATTTGATGGGACAAATTTCATATCTTTTCACCAAAGACATTATTTTACCTTAGTCATCATTATATCATAAATCTGATGCATTGAGATTCAAACTCAACGTCTTATTCATATAGAGGCGTCTTAGGTAATAAATCGATGGGACTTAAACCCAACATATTATCATCCCTTTTGATAATATTGTTCTTGAGGAATAAATTTAAAACATTAATGGTTCCAAACCAATTATTTTTCCTCAAATCCAACAATAATTATATCATTAGTAACAAAAGACAAATAACCATGAAATTACCTTTAAATTTATAATCTCATCTTGTTTGATAGAGTTTCGTGCTGATAACATGTTATAAAATATTAAAGAACAAAGAAGAAGAGTAAAGAAAGAATAAAGAGTAATTCTTATTTCTCTTAAGGGTTGAATTACAATGAAGGAAAATTCCTTTATTTACAGGGAAAAATCAACCTTGGGGTTTGTAACTTTTCCATAAATAGACATACACAGTAGATAGTAAAGTAGGTATTCACTATATATGGTAAAGTAAACATTCACTATATATGATATATTTATTACACAATATAGTTTTTAACTTATTTTTTCCAAAATAAATCAAGACCATTTATATATGTCCAATTTAGGGTGGCATTTGAATTGTAATATCCCATTGAACAATTCTAGATTAAGTTAATTAATCCTTAATTACCCTAAAATACTGCAACTGCAATTTGACCGACCCAAACTTGCAGGTCCACAAAACAAACAAGTAATTATTTCACTAAACAAGTAAGTCAATAATTTATTTTATTATAAATATAGTCAAATAAATATGATAATTCATCAAGGAGTTATTTAAAATTACCAAACAATGGGTTAGTCAAATAATTCAAAGTTATGCAGAGATTAATTACATATAAGTAGTAATGTGCATGCCTCGTTAGATAGAAAAGTAATGCAAGAATTAGTTATGAGAAATTATAATGCAAAAATTATTTCGTATTGGATATTTGATTTGTTGCATTAAAAATTAATATATGATTCTATTTATTTTTTAAGTTACGTGTTTTAATTGTTTTATCTAAAGAATTTGTTCACTAGTATATATACTCGGGGGCGGAGCCAGTCTTCTGTTCGGGGGTTCGGCCGAAACCCCTTCGACGGAAAAATATAGTATTTATATATGATTAAAATTATTTTTTATGTGGTTATCGTAGGTGTTGAACCCCCTTCGACTAAGTTTTCTTTGAATATGGAACCCCCTTCGTTGAAATCCTGACTTCGCCTCTGTATATACTTTTGACTATCTTTGACTTCATTTGATTTGCAAGCCCTAGATTCATCAATAACAAAATAATAGCAGCCGTGAAATATTATTTGGATTCTACTTGTAAAAAATAATTTGAAAATTATATAAGAAATATTATAAGTTATAACAATTAATAATTCAAAATAAAACATAATCATCACTTTTTCACTAAACATATCCAACTATTTACTCTCCATAATTTTAACACTGTCATTTAAACACATAACTGCTTATTCATATTTTATATTCAAATAGTTTAAAAATGCTTTTAAGCACTTAGATTCTTCTAGAGAATCATGTTTTATTTCCTTTATGCCTTTAATTCTCATTCAAAATTGCCTCGATGTTACAACAACAACCAACAACATAGTAAATTCCACAAATGAGCTCTGGGGGAGTTAGCTAGAGTGTACGCATACCTTATAACTACTTAGGTAGATAGGTTGTTTCCAAAAGACCCTCGACTGAAGTATAGAAATTTCTGTTGATGTAATATACCATAATTATAATAAATTACAGTTGAAATAATAAAGTGAACAAAAATTATGAAGAAAATAAGATAATCTTTTTCTTGGCTGCGACGCGGATACCTCACTCTCTTTAAGGAGATTCAAGCCGGCTGCGGCATAATCTACACCGATCCAGCAGTATCAACTCTTGGCTTGTCTTCTTCAGGATACAACAACCCATTAATGATGTACAACTCAAGCAACTCTGAATTAGTTGAAGAGTCCAAAGCTTCACCACAAAAACACCTTCCTTCAACATATTATTACTCTCTTTTGTATAATGAATATAGTTATAAACGTAGAATATTTTTTTTTGTCTTAACTCTCTCTTTCACTAGTATAATTACTCTCTTTTGTATAGTGAATATAGTTGGAGACTTAGAATATTTTCTTTATCTCAACTCTCTCTTTCACTACTATAATTTTCATACTTATCATATTTTCTTGTACTTAATATATTCAAACACAAAGAAAGAAACACCACTATTTATAGGTGAGGAATTCTTTCATGTATTGAATAGGATGAATGTGTTGTTTCGGGTACACAATCTTATGTTTCCAAAGTAAACCTCAACCTAGTTTAAGAACAACAATGAAGTTCAACACAAGCTCAAATTAACTAATCAAAATGGACTATCAAAGAAGTATGTTTGCCAACTTTCAAAGAAATACAACATGAAGCCGAATTTAGAACCAAGTCCACCGATTTTAGAACCAAGTCCACCGATTTTAGTCCTTAAGGAACTCATTCCCCTCAAGTACTTGAGGTTGCAAAATTTTTCAACAACAACGGTGCGAGGCGTCTCTTTGTTCTTGTCTCACTATTCACATGAAAGAGTGTTTCTTATTATAAACACAAGAGAACTTCTTTCTCCCACTAATGTGGGAGAACTTAGCTCTCCTAAAGTGACATTTTGTTCTTTCCCTCCAAATTTTATTCCCTTTATTTTTCATTCACACATTTCATTTGAACCCAATAGAATGAGGGGTAGTAAAGTGGATAGATAAATAGTCTTGATGTTACCGAAGTTACATGAAACTAATAGCCATGGAATTACAAGAACTAATGGCAATGAGATTTACAAGAACTAATGATCAAAGCAGTTACAAGAACTAATAATCATCTTTTATCATAATTTATATTCACTAACATAAGCGCTTAATATATTAATTTAATAATAAAATACATATACACTAATAATTTCAAATACAAAGGAGAAGAAAACAATAAAGACAATATAGCAACTAACAAAGAAAATCCTACAAAGTCCACAAGAAAAAAAAAATAACAACAACAAATGAAATTGCCTAGATGTGAGGCAGTTAATTTCCACACAAAGTTTATGTTGCTTGTTTTCATTTTATCCAAATTGCTTTCGATGACTTAACAAATAATCAGTCTTCTCTCTCTCATAGAATAATTTTATCTTTAGGAGGACTATTCATGTCAGTCAGGACGGTGGCTTAATATGATTGATGATTTAAAGTAAAAAAATTTAAAAGAAAAAATAAACTATAAATTTGAAAAAAATAAAAATTGAACCTTAACTAGAGGACCAGAGGTTTTGGTTCAAGCCCCAAAATTGAAACAAACAAATCTTGCTAAAGAGAACAACTCTTCTTAAATGGACCTCACGTGGTACGATTTCGAATTAAGCTATAGTCCTAAACAAATATCGAACATAGTGTGATAAACCAAATTTTTTTTTTGGAGCCCCTAAGATTTTGGAGTTTTCTTCATCATCTAGCCAACCATGATTCACGAGGGTACTTTAGAACATATATATGTGAGCTGCGTTTAGTGGAAAAATAAAATTCTATCATGAGGACTTGGTTTATTCGATACATACACGTTATGACCATAACAATTGATATAATTTAATAATAATTGATCTTATTAATATTGAAGGGGTTACAGCTGTATATATAGAGAACTGAAGAATAACTAATTACAGAATAACCCAGATGTATTTAATAATTATATATGTAGTCTATTATCCCCCCGCAAGCTGATCAGCGGTAACGAGGGGCAGCTTGGAGCAGAGATACTGAAAAGGCTGTAACGGAAGAGGCTTGGTGAGAATATCAGCAAGCTGGTCAGTAGATGGGACATAGTGCGTGGCCATCGCTCCTGCAAGTACCTCATCGCGAACAAAGTGACAGTCAGACCCAACATGCTTCATACGATCATGAAGGACTGGATTTTTGGTAACACAAATAGTGGACTGATTGTCACAATAAATCTGTGGTTTCGTCGGGGGAATGCCAAGTGCATCCGTAAGGTATCGTAACCACATGGCTTCAGCAACACCCGCAGCCATGGCACGATATTCTGCTTCTGTGGAGGAACGGGACACTCGCGTTTGCTTCTTGGTGCACCAGGAAATCAGATTCGGTCCCATCATAACAATATATCCAGTAGTGGACTTTCGATCATCTTTGTCGTTAGCCCAATCCGAATCAGAAAAAACAGATATATCAAACGAGCCCTTTTGAAATAAAATTCCACAGTGAAGAGTACCTTGAAGATAGCGCAGAATGCGTTTCAAGGCCTGAAAGTGTTGTTCTGTGGGAGCATGCATTGATTGAGAGACTCGATTGACTGCATATTGGATGTCCGGACGAGTAACAGCAAGATAATGAAGTCCACCGACGAGGCTCCGATATAGTGTAGGATCGGCAAAGGGAGTATTCGGCCCTGGGGATTGGCGGACTGCCATGGGAGTGACCGCGGGTTTGCAGTCTGTCATTCCAGCCCGATTTAGAAGTTCAAGGGTATATTTTGTCTGATGCATCAATATGGTTCCCGATTTGCGGATGAGTTCGAGGCCAAGAAAGAACTCCAGAGGACCAAGGTCCTTAAGTTTGAAGTCACGATGCATAGCCTCAGTAATTTCAGTGATGAGTGATGACGAGCTGCCTGTAATAACAATATCATCCACATAGATAAGAATGATGACTGTCCCTCGAGAACAGTGAAGGGTGAAGAGGTTGTTGTCATGATGGTAGGTGCGAAAACCAAGACCCTGCAGAAAAGTAGAGAGACGTGTGTACCAGGCACGAGGGGCCTGTTTCAGGCCATACAGTGATTTGCGAAGCTTGCAAACATAGTGAGGACGGTTGGGATTAACATATCCCGGTGGCTGAACCATATAGATTTCTTCCTCAAGATGACCATGAAGAAAGGCATTGCTGACGTCTAGCTGATGAAGCGGTCAATCATAGTGAAGAGCAAGAGACAAGACCAAACGAATAGTCTGTTGCTTAACAACAGGGCTGAAGGTCTCCTTATAATCCACACCATACTCCTGATGATACCCTTTTGCAACCAGACGTGCTTTATAGCGAGAAAGAGATCCATCTGAATTTCGTTTGATGCGAAACACCCATTTGCACCCAATAGACTTTCGGTTACTAGGCAGAGGTACCAAATCCCATGTACGTTGTTCATTCAGAGCCTGAAATTCCTCATCCATAGCTTGGCACCAGAAACTATTTTTGGAGGCTTGGTTGTAGGTAGTAGGCTCAGTTGTGGGATGTGCATCAAAGGGTATTTGAGTGTGGTAGGCTTTGGGTTTGAAGGTACCGGCCTTGGCTCGGGTTGTCATAGGATGAGTGTTGAGTGGAGGGTGATTAGGAAGGGGTGGTGGAGTTGTATGATGTGTGGGCGGGGGTTGGGTGGGGCTGCCGTGGGAGCTGGGATGTGCAGCGGTGGATGGGGTGGCTGTATGTGTGTTAGGAGTATGATGTAGGGAAGTGGTGGGTTGTGTGGCAGTCGGCTGGGTGTTCGGGTGGGAGGTTTGGGGTTTCGGGTGGGTAGTGGTGTAGTGGGGTACCGGGTTAGGTGCCGAGTGAGCCGGAGCATGAGCGTGAGAAAAGGACGGAAATAATGGCACAACGCCAAGTGGATTGGGGGAGTATGGAGTAGAGGAAAGACTTGTGTAAGGAAATTGTTCCTCCACAAAATGAACATGACGGGAAACATATGTTTTCTGAGATACAGGATCGAAACATTTGTAACCTTTGATAGTGGGATGATAGCCTAGAAAGACACAAGGGGTGGACCGAGGTTGAAGTTTATGTTGAGTGTGTGGACGCAACCAGGGATAAACTAGACACCCAAACGGGCGGAGATGGATGTAGTCGGGTGGATGATTGTAGAGACGGGCATATGGAGTGGAGTTGGAGAGAGTGTGAGTGGGCATGCGATTTATGAGGTAGTTGGCGGTAGCAAGGGCATCAACCCAAAAGGAAACAGGTAAGGTGGAATCATGGAGGAGCGCAACAACTGTTTCTATTAGGTGACGGTGTTTGCGCTCAGCAACGCCATTTTGTTCAGGGGTATATGGACATGAAGTGTGATGAAGAGCCCCTAGATTTTGAAGAAAAACACCAAATGCATTGTTGACAAATTCTTTGCCATTGTCACTTCGAAAAATTTTGATTTTGGCATTAAATTGATTTTGAACCATTCGGTCAAAGTTGACAAAAATAGTATAAGCTTCGGATTTAAATTTCAGAGGATAAAGCCAAGTGAATTTACTGTAATCATCAACAAAACAGATATAATAACGAAAACCTTGAACAGAAGGAACTGAGGTTGGACCCCAAACATCAGAATGAATTAATTGAAATGGCGCAGTGGCCTTGTGTTCAGACAGTGAAAAAGGTAAACGACAAGATTTAGACACTGAACAGGACTCGCAATGTAATTTTTCTGAAAAATTAAAACCTAAGGAAGATAAAATGGATTTGGTGATGGCGGATGATGGGTGCCCAAGCCGGCGATGCCAGGTTGACGAGAGAATGGCTTGACTCACAACAGACGGAGACCTGGATGGAAGAGTGTATAGCCCATGCTCACAGCGGCCCGTGTACCGCACCCGGTTCGTGGTATTGTCCACTATCTGGAAATTGGTGTCATTAAAAATGAGGGTGCAGTTATTTTCTTTAGTAAAGCGATAAACAGATAAAAGATTGGATGTGAGGGAAGGGACGTGGTGAAGGGTTGAGAGATGAAATTTACCATTTGGAGTATAGACATACCCAGAGCCGGTGTTTGTGATGGGAAGGGATTGACCATTGCCTACTGTAATAGTTTCTGAGCCATGATACGGATGAGGAGCTTGAAGTTGTGAATAATCCGACGTCACATGGGTGTTAGCACCTGTGTCTAGATACCAATCGCCAGATTGAGCGTTTGTGGACGCATGCATCGCCCTTGATCCTCCGGACTGGCTATTTACATTCTGCGAGTCATCATAACGATACCAGCAATTAGCCGCAGAATGGCCCCGTTTAGCACAAATTTGGCACGTCGGAAGATCTCGTGTGGGCCTCCGCTGGTTTCCTCGTCCCTGTCCGCGGCCTGACTGGAAACCGTCCCTCGGTGGAGGCCCGCCTCTGCCTTGCTGGCCGGTGTTTCGACGGTCACCGCCGCCGCTGCCTCGCCCTTGGTTACGGCGATCGTCACCGCGACCCCTGGCCGAGCCTCCGCTGCCAGCCGAGTAAAGAGCCGTGACGCCAGGGGTGGAACTGGCTTCTCCGAGCAGTAATTTGTGTTCCATGTCTAGATTCAATTCTTCTGCATTAAGCCATCCAGACAGTTGATTCAGAGTGATTTCGACAGGCGAGAGGCGAATATGCTGTTTGAGAGAGGAATAGCCAGCCGGAAGACCACGTATCACGGCATTCACCACGTCTCGTTCAGGAATAATCTCGTTCACAGCATCTAGGTCAGACAGAATAGAGGCCACATCATCAAGGTATTGAGTCATCGTCTTCGTTCCCTTCCGAAGAGTATGCAATCTGTCACGCAACTGAAAAATATGAGCCGTGGACACAGAGTTGTACCTTGTGGCTAGTGCGTCCCAAAGTGAAGCCGATGTGAGAAAACCCCGGGCGTGTTTGTGCACAGAGGGGCTAATAACTGCGAGAAGACAGGCTCGGATCTGAGTGTCTATGATCATCCACGGAAGGTAGTCGGGATTTGGGAGCTTGACGCCGTCCTTCTCGGCTGTCTCGGGCTGCGGCTTCTCCGCACCGTCAATCCATCCGAGCAGCAAGTTGGCTGCGAGGGCGGTGCGGACGTTAAGTGCCCAGGCCGGGTAGTTGTTGTCAGATAATTTTTCGGGGATGAGATTGTGGAGATTCCTGAGCAGTAATTTTACTCCAGACGGTAATTTTGACAGAGGATCAATAACCTTGTCCATGGCGCCGACCTACGGCGGAGGAGGGAGGCCGTGCGGCGTGGTGTAGACGGTGGCGGCGGCGCACACACGTCGGAAAAGAGGAGAGATTAGGGTTTGGGCGGAAGAAGAAACCCTAGCTCTGATACCATGATATAATTTAATAATAATTGATCTTATTAATATTGAAGGGGTTACAGCTGTATATATAGAGAACTGAAGAATAACTAATTACAGAATAACCCAGATGTATTTAATAATTATATATGTAGTCTATTAACAATATTTCTATGTTTTAAAGTATGATTATTCTTTAAAGCATAGTGTATTAATTCCCTAAATTACACGACATACAATGTATTATGTATATATACAATGTTTGAATTTTCTTCACACATGCCTAACAAATTAAAATTCCACAATGTTTTTTCTTTTCTTTTCGTAAATTCCACAACGTCTACTTATACATACACAACTAAACTCACATTCATAATCACCATAATTAACTTGATTTATTTTCTCTCCACTAGACCGAAAACAAAATGGTGTTATTCAACATTCCATTATTACTTGTTTTTCTCATGGTATTAGCCATATTTCACTCTTGTGACGTCCAAAATTTACCACAAGACTATCTTATAGTTCACAACGACGCCCGTGCCCAAGTCGGAGTTGGGCCTATGTCTTGGGATGCAGGCTTGACATCTCGAGCACAAAACTATGCAAATTCAAGAACTGGCTATCGAAAAAAAATTAATTAGCATGTCTTTGTCATGAAGACCAAACCATAAGCCATAACTATGGAGATGGGAGAAAGATGCATCATATATTTAGTTTATACATTAGAGATATAGAAGCTTTACTAGTTTGAGTTGACCCCCTAGCCTCAACTAGCTCTTCTGGATGGTTAGTTTGCAAATGTCTCTTCAACTGACCAGTACCCCTTTATAACCTTCATACAAAGATCAAAAATTTATAAATTCAAGATATAAAATATCGTGGATGAACTCATTCTACTTGAAAGTAAACTAATCAAGAAAACAAATAAATATAACTTTGAATTTAGATGATAGTATAATATTATGAACTATAGAAGAATTTTCGCACATAAATTACCAATAGAAGGTTCCTATTATAGGATGCAACTCTCAACCTTGAAATGAAGCCCTTATTGTTAAGAGAATCAACAGTGCTTCAGAGATTAAAAAACAACTCCTTTTTCTTGAAAAATTCAAGTGTGATTTGCTATCATTGAATGCGTTCGTAGTTCGACAGAGTTTGAGGTAATGCTATTCTGTCGAAGTGATTCATTTTATCCTGAGAGGATATATTTCATAACCTCGGGTACTTGAGAGAATAATTTCCTTAAGGACGCACAGTGTATTTGGTGGACTTGAATCTTCTAATCTTCATCTTTTTCTAAACGTCTGATTTTGCTATTTTTCAGAAAATAGCTTGAACTTCATTTTGTTGATGTTCATAAGTTGGGTTGAACTTATTGTTAAAAGTTCAAAGTTGTAAATATAGAGTTACAACTTCATCTGATTGTTCATATGTTAGTTTGAACATGTGTTTAAAGTTATTGTTGAAAAATACAAATTTTACTAAACCCGAAAAACAACAGAATCAACACTACAAAATACTAAATATGGATGAGCTGGCACTATATATCCACGTCCTAAAAAGAAGAAGTTCTAAAATGACTAGATATATATAGACCTACAAATCAATAAGAAGAAACTTAATGAAAAATGAGCAACTAGTAAATTTTAGAACGTTATCAAGACTTGCATCTATATGTGAAATGTGACGCAACCTAAAAAAGACAACTAGTAAATTTGAATTAGTAAAATTGAAGTCTAAATACTAAAATTAGTCTTGTTTAAACTTTAAACTAATCTTGATGACATGAATTTTAAGAAAATGAACATCCTAAATTAAAGTATGACTATTCTTTGAAGCATAGTGTATTAATTCCCAAAATCACACGACACAATGTTTGAATTTTCTTCACACATGCCAAACAAATTAAAATTCCACAATGTTTTAAATTTTTTCTTTTCTTTTCGTGAATTCCACAATGTGTGCTTTATAAATACACTACTAAACTCACATTCATAATCATAACAAAAATATTTCTTTTTTCTCAACTAGACCTAAAACAAAATGGGGTTGTTCAACATTCCATTGTTACTCGTTTGTCTCATCGTATTGGCCATATTTCACTCTTGTCACGCCCAAAATTCACCTCAAGACTATCTTGCGGTTCACAACAACGCCCGTGCCCAAGTCGGAGTCGGGCCTATGTCTTGGGATGCAGGCTTGGCATCTCGAGCACAAAACTATGCCAACTCAAGAACTGGTGATTGCAACTTGATTCATTCAGGTGCAGGGGAGAACCTTGCCAAGGGAAGTGGTGATTTCACAGGGAGGCGTGCCGTGGAGTTGTGGGTGTCTGAGAAGCCTAACTATAACCATGCTACCAACCAATGCGCTGGAGGCAAAGTGTGCGGACACTATACTCAAGTGGTCTGGCGCAACTCAGTTCGACTAGGTTGTGGTCGGGCTCGTTGCAACAATGGGTGGTGGTTCATTTCTTGCAACTATGATCCTGTAGGCAACTGGGTCGGACAACGTCCTTACTAAACTTTGTTACTTATGGCATGTTATTCCCATATTAAGCTTGACAAGTGGATCAGGTCGATCTCCTGTCTAAGATGTTAAGGGATTAAATGCACGTCTATAATTATTATTACCTTTGATGTTGCTTGTATAAATAATTCCACGTACCATATGTTCATGGTATAGTGGACATAAGTTGATAATTAAGTATTGCACCTTCTGGTTTCCATAAAACATGAATACTTACATAATTTTTTCCTATTCTACTTTTTTAAAATAAGATTAAATTACGATATTGTGGTACTTGACTGGGAAAAAAAAAAAAAAAGTGACTGGGTAAAAACTTGATAGAGTACGAGGGTCAAAGTACAAAATTTTGATGTAAAGTTGGACGTAAATTCTATTGTTTTGGGTACACAATCTGTATGTTTATACACTAAACTTCAACACAAGTTCAAGACTTTTTCAAGAACACTTATGAAATTTTTCAACACCTTCAACACAAGTTCAATACGAACTATCAAAGAAGTGTGTTATATTTAAAGAAACAAGAGAAGTAGAAATAAAGCCAAGTCCTCCGAATTCACGGACTGTCCTTAAGGAATTAATTCTCCTCAAGTACCCGAGGTTGCAGAATTTTTCCTCCCAGGATAAAATGGTTTCATAATCAGAATGTAGCGGTACCTCAAACTTTCTGATTTTCTTCGAACTCACTCAACAAGAGATGATCACACAGAGTTTTTAGAAGCAAGAGAAATGTTATTGCTATGCAGAAATTTTCGTTCTCAACCTGTGGAAAAAATGCAGGAGTATCATTTCGGAATAATCATGTCTGTCCATTTGAAACAGTATGTCTTTTTCGAACAGTCACAACCATCCAAAAAGTCATCTCTTTTCTCGAAAAAGTGTGTCTTTTACTCGAAGAGTTGTGTCCCTTTTCGAGCAATTTTCAGCGTTTCTGCATGCTTCTACATGCATGTTAATGGAGGAAAAAATATTTTGTTTTTTCTGTTGGATTTTCGGACTAGTTTTCCCAAGTTTCAATTAAACTTTGTCTAAAAAATTAATTTCATCGATTATTTTTCAAATTCAAATTCGAGCGAGCGACGATAACGACAGCGCGAAGCACCTCTTGGTTGTTGTCTCACTATCCATGTGGAGTTGTATTTCTTAATAAGAACACATGAAAGTTTCATTCTCCCACCAATAATGTGGGAGAATTAGTAGACTTTCCTTATTATGAGCACACTTTCCTTTTAGGTGTGTTTTCACTTTCCTTCCACTAATTTCCTCCATTTTCCATTCACACTTTCAACTTGAACCCAACGATCCTCCACATGAATGGATAATGGCTACTCTTTGTAAAAATTTTACGGACAAGTATGTGATCAGCAAGCAAAGACTGATTGCATCTAGATAAATGGGTTTTTCTTTGAACCTTACATTGTGAACATGCATCGGATGTACTCGGTCAATCGGTAGATTTGATATCTTTGAACCGTCAAGCTTTAATGTACACCTAGACAACACATGTCACACAATCAAACTTTTACCGTTTATGGTTCTCGCGTTTTTGTTCTTTTCAGCCATGAACACGTCATGATTTCATGAGAGCTTAGAGAATAGGCCTTTACTAAAATTCTCCTTGAAGCGGCTTCCACTTCACCCTCACATAGGTGATTTCTAAATGTTCAATCCTATAGATTAAACTATTTGGTCAAATCTGCCAAATTTATATAATCATTAAAAGACTTCACACTTTAAGTCTTATCCTTGTTTACTAAACATTGTCTACATCATGAGAATGGATTGGGTATATTGACAATGTTGAACCTGTCAGACACAACTTTGTTTGATCTCCTTGAACCTGGCTCTTGAGATCTCCAGTCTGCTAGGTAGAGTTACCGCCATGCTGACTTGTCCTAGGCCGTAAACCTATTTCCTTGGATGTTCTCTCAACTCCCTCTCTAGATAGGCCTTTTGTAAGTAGATTCGACACATTAACATCCGAATTGTTGTTATCCTTGTTACAGGAGAGTATGTATCAAAATAATCAAGGCATTCTTCCTGTTTAAAGTCTTTTACTACAAGTCTTGCCTTTTATTTGTCAATAGTACCATCCGTTTGTATTTTTCTTTTGATGATCCATTTAGAACCTAAAGGTTTATTTTCTAGAGGAAGATCAACCAAATCCCATGTATGGTTGTTCAAGATTGATTCAATCTCACTATTGACTGCTTCTTTCCAAAAGAATGAGTCTGAAGACGACATCGCTTCTTTAAATGTTTGAGGCTCATTTTTTAAGAGAAATGATATAAAATCCAATCCAAACGAAGTTGATTCTTTGACGTGTACTACGTCTTAAATTTTCATCATTATGTATATCCTCACTTGGTTCATCTCGAGGTCGTTAGACCTTCCACTAGACTGTTCATGTCTAGTTTTATATGGATAAATGTGTTCAAAGAACTCGACATTATCTGATTCAATTACCGTATTTTTATTGATATCCGAATGTTCGGATTTATGTACCAAAAACCGTCATACTTTACTGCTTTTAGCATATCCTATGAACACGCAGTCCACTGTCTTAGGTCCTATCTTCACCCTTTTAGGAGTAGAAATTTGAACCTTCACTAGACACCCCCACACTTTGAAATATTTCAAGTTGAGTTTCCTCCCTTTCATTTTTCATATGAAATTGATTGTGTCCTACTATGGGGCACTCTATTGAGTATTCGGTTAGCTGTAAGGATAACTTTCCCCTACAAGTTTTGCGATAAACCTGAACTTATAAGTAAGACATTCATCATTTCCTTAAAAGTTAGATTTTTTATTTCCGTAATTTCATTAGACTGAGGTGAATACGGGGCTATAGTTTGATGGATAATTTCATTCTCTACACATATTTCTGCAAAGGGAGATTCATATTCTTCGCCCCTATCACTTCTTATAGTTTTGATCTTTTTCTCTAACTGATTTTCAACTTCTGTTTTGTATTGCCTAAATGCATCTATTGCTACATCCTTACTGTTTTGCAAATAAACATAATAATATCTAGTGCAGTCGTCAATAAAATTTATAAAATACTTTTTTTCACCATGAGATAGTGTTGACTTCATATCACAAATGTCAGTGTGTATTGAGTCTAAGAAATTAGAATTCCTTTCAACGGACTTATACGGATGTTTTGCATACTTTGATTCCACACACGTTAGAAATTTTGATTTATTGCACTCAAAGTTTGACAACATCTCTAAGTTAATCAGTTTTCGCAAAGTTTTGTATTGGCATGTCCTAATCGTTCATGCCACAAATCATTAGACTCAAGCAAGTAAGAAGAAACAAAACTTTTATTGATTTCAACAGTCATGACATTAATCTTAAATTGGCCCTCAGTGAGGTAGCCTTTCCCTACGTACATTTCCCCTTTACTAATTACAATTTTTTTGGAAATAAATACACAATTGAATCCATTTTTATCAGGAAGTGATACGGAAATTAAGTTCTTTCTTAACCCCGGTACATAAAGTACATTGTTGATAGTCAACAGTTTGCCTGATGTCATTTTTAAGCATACTTTTCCTGTCCCTTCAAGTTTTGCAGTTGCCGAGTTTTCCTTATAAATCTTCTTTTCGCCTTGAGCCAGAGCGAACGCATCAAACAACTCTTTATTTGCACAAACGTGGCGGGTGGTACCAGAATTCATCCACCATTCTCGAGGATTTCCCACCAAGTTACATTCCGAAAGCATAACACATAGATCATCCATTTCGTTCTTGGATTCAGCCATATTTGCTTGATTCTTTTTTTTGTCTTTCTTTGGGGCACGACAATCTGTAGACTTGTAGCCAATCTTGCCATAATTAAAGCATTTCTCTTTGAATTTTTTCTTAGGCTGATTGATTTGTTGTCCAGTTTTCTTCCGCTTCTTTGAGTTTTTGGGGTCGTCTTCTACAATATTTGCTCCATTCATTGCAGAATTTTTTTTAGACCTCCTCTCTGCGGCTTTCTTTTCTTCCTTAATGCGCAACCTCACAATGAGGTCTTCGACTGGCATCTCCTTTCATTTGTGTTTTAAGTAATTCTTGAAGTCCTTCCACAAAGGTGACAACTTTTCTATTATTGCAGCTACGTGAAATGTCTCGTTCACAATCAAACCTACAACATAGTTTATGTGAATATTAAGAACATTTTTACCATGTTCAAATAAGGTATTCATTAAATTCATACCTTCAGCAAGGAGATCGTTGATGATGACTTGCAATTCCTGTACTTGAGAAACGACAGTCTTGCTATCAATCATTTTAGGCATAATACATAAATATGACCCTAAACTTGACACCAAGTTATAACTTTGACCTTAAACTTTGATAGTGCACAAATAAGACCTTTAACTATTCAAAACTTGAACAAATATGACCTCCAATTTTGCAACCCCCATGCGTGAGTTTCACTTGCGCCTACGTGGAAAGGTAATCCAATCACACAGTGCCACGTCATTAAAAGGGTTGACATGGAAGGATGACGCAGTTTCAATTAAAACGACGTCGTTTTGCTTCTATATGTTAAAACGACATCGTTTTGCTTATTATTATTATTATTATTATTATTATTACTATTATTATTATTATTATTATTATTATTATTATTATTATTTTACTACTACTACTACTTCTACATATTACGTACTATTACTATTACTATTTCTATAATATTTTAATAAAATTTTCATCTTAATAACGTTTTATTAATAACATTAGTTTAATATACTACTACTACTTCTCGTAATAACGTTTTAATAACTTTAATTTAATAACGTTAATTTAACAACATTAATTTAATAACGTTTTATTAATAACGTTAATTTAATAATATTTTAATAACGTTAGTTTAATAACATTTTAATAACGTTAATTTAATAATATTTTAATAACGTTAATTTAATAATGTTAATTTAATAACATTAGTTTAATAACATTTTAATAACGTTAATTTAATAATATTTTAATAACGTTAATTTAACAACGTTTTATTAAAACTATAATTTTTTATTTATTATTAATATAGTTTCATCTTTGAGCTGAAAATAATGAAAAAATAATAGTGAAAAGTCATTTAAATATATAAAAAGGAATTAGTAAGGGCATAATAGTCATTTTACCCTTTTTTTTTTACTGTTGGAACGCTCAAATTTTTAGCCCGACGCACCCAGTTTTGCGTGTACAACACGCATTTTTCCACATCGGATCGGAGGTCATATTTGTGCAGTTTTGAATACTTAAATGTCATGTTTGTGCACTGTCAAAGTTTAAAGTCAAAGTTATAATTTGGTGTCAAGTTTATGGTCATATTTATGTATTATGCCATCATTTTATACTCAAGAAATCGTGCAACAAAGAACTTCTTAGTTTCCGCATCCTCGGTCTTATATTTCTTTTTCAATGCATTCCACAATTCTTTAGATATTTTCATTCCGCTATAAACATTGTATAAGTCATCTTGGAGGCCACTTAGGATATAATTCCTATACATAGGAAATCAGAATGTTTTCATGCCTCTGTTACAACGAATCGTTCCTGGTCCGAAGTTTCTTCGGGTACTTCTGGAGCATCTTCTTATATAAGCCTTTGAAGACATAAGGTTGTCAGATAGAAGAACATCTGCTATTGCCACCACTTAAAATCAACTCCAGAAAATTTTTCGGGCTTCTGCTAGTGCCATAGCGGGTGACGCAGTTGTGCGACTGATTGTAGCAACATTAGTTGTTGCCACACTTGTCACACCATCAACATGACCGTCTGTAGTCATTTTTTATGTCACAAAAAGACAGTCAACTTTAGTATATCACAATACTAATAAAAAAATTTATAGCAACTTTAAACACTACTTGTTTCTAGTTTAACGATGAAGTTTTTATAACTTCCAATCGTCAATCGAATGCGCTTTAACTTGTGATGAAGTTTTTATTTCTTCAAATCACTTGTTAAGTTCAAACAGAGTGGAAAACATAAAGTTTTAATCTCCTGAAACCAAACAATACAGATTACGAAAATTAATTCCTTAAGATTGTTGTTTTGGGTACACAATCTATATGTTTATACACTAAACTTCAACACAAGTTCAAGACTTTTTCAAGAACACTTATGAAGTTTATCAACACCTTCAACACAAGTTCAATACGAACTATCAAAGAAGTGTGTTATATTTAAAAAAACAAGATGCAGTAGAAATAAAGCCAAGTCCTCCGAATTCACGGAGTGTCCTTAAGGAGTTAATTCCTCTCAAGTACCCAAGGTTGCGAAATTTTTTCTCCCAGAATAAAATGGTTTCACAATTAGAATGTAGCGGTACCTCAAGCTTTCTGATTTTCTTCGAACTCATTAAATGGGAGATGATCACACAGAGTTTTTAGAAGCAAGATAAATGTTATTGCTATGCAGATATTTTTGTTCTCAACCTATGGAAAAAATGCATGTTCTTATAGCCATAAAATGCCCCTTCGGAAAGGAAGCAATGATTCATCGGAAAGATGTATCATTTCAGAATAGTCATGTCTGTCTATTCAAAACAGTATGTCTTTTCTGAGAAGTCACAACCATCCGAAGAGTTGTGTCTCTTTCGAGCAACTTTCAGCGTTTCTGCATGCTTCTGCATGCACGTTAATGGAGGAAAAAATATTGTGTTTTTCTATTGGATTTTCGGACTGGTTTTCTCAAGTTTCAATTAAACTTTGTCTAAAAATTTAATCTCATCAATCATTTTTCAAATCTAAATCCGAGCAAGCAATGACAATGACAACGCAAGGCACTTCTTGGTTCTTGCCTCACCATCCATAGGAAGTTGTGTTTCTTAATAAGAACACATGAAAGTTTTATTCTCCCACCATGTGGGAGAATTAGTAGACTTTCCTTATTATGAGCACACTTTCTTTTTAGGTGTGTTTTCTCTTTCCCTCCACTAATTTCCTCCATTTTCTACTCACACTTTCAACTTGAACCCAACAAATTCTTTAAGTTTCTGAAACTAAAGTTTATATTTTTAAAACCCTACATAAAAAGTAATATAAATTATAGTAGTTAAAAATTTAAAATATAGTTAATAAGGAAAGTATGGTCAAAGAAGAATTTGTTTGACTCCTAATAATAATATTGTCACACACATCAACTAGGACATAAAAAATATTACATGTAATGACAATATAAAAGTCAAGCAACTCCAATAAATATCAAATGGAAGCTGCAAACTACATACATACACCTTAATTGTTCTAACAAACTATACAAGACCAATATCACCAATGTTGCAACTATTACTTGGGTGTTTGTGCTCAAGTTGTACGAAATAAAAGTCTCATATACGGTTCTTGGAGGTAAAATTCTGCCTATCTCAATAAAGTATATGATTGGTTCGAATACGCCATGTCAATTTCTATAGAAATTGACATCAAATGCATTCAAGGATACTAATCACATTGAAGGTCCCAAACAGATAAATTAATGTTAACGTCCTTCAACATTTGAAATAGTAACGAAATTTCTGGACCAAGGTGAAAGATTTGGATCATCAAGGCTTCTGTCATTGCTGATATATGCCGGTCGCTTAGGCGAAGGAAGAACTGTGTCACTGCAGAGCATAGAAACAATTGTAGCTGTATTTGGCCTGTAATTTGCATGTTCTTGCAGACATAGCAAGCCCACAAGGATGCATCTAACAACTTGTGTTGGTGTTTCAAGTGAACCAACCACCTTCGGATCCGGGAACTCCAGTATCTTGCCTTAATTCCACAGTTGCCATGCCTAAATCCATTGATATTACTTTTTGTCATAAGAAAATAGTTGTATAGGATAGAAGAAGAATATTCAAGTACAGTCAGACCTCTCTATAACAGTCATCCTCTATAGCGTTTCACAATAACGGCCAAGTTTTCTCCGGAACTAGTTTTTCATGTTATGTTATATTATATGTTCTCCATGCAACATTTCGGTATAATAGCCAAAAATATTCAGACAAATGATGCCGTTATAGAGAGGTTTGACTGCATATAAGAAAATGTGAAATCTTTTCAGTTTTTCGTTGTTTACATGGTCCAGGAGGTTGAAAGAGTCTTCTGAGTGACAATAGCTGCTGTTTCTTTTACTACTGATAATCTCTAACAATATGACACCAAAGCTGAAGACATCAGACTTCTCGGAAAAAATTCCTTGTATTGCATATTCAGGGGACATGTAACCACTGCATTGATACACAAATATACAATTTAGTTATGATGAATTTCATTGCTATTAGTAACAATGAATATTACTTACTAGGTACCGGCAATCTTGTTGGTATTTGCTATTGTTTGATTCCCTCCGAAAATCCTAGCCATTCCAAAATCAGAGATTTTTGGATTCTTATCTTCGTCTAAAAGAATATTGCTAGTCTTAAGATCTCTGTGAATGATTTTTAGTCTTGAATCACGATGCAGATAAAGAAGCCCTCTAGCTATCCCTTCAATGATGCTATACCGTTCATTCCAACTCAACGCTGCCTTATCATTAGATCTTGATCCTGCCAAGCACACAAATTCATTCGAGTAAACCATCATTCATCAACAAAACTGTTTTAAGTCTTCTTAATTAGCTCACCGAATATGAAAACGTCTAAGCTTCTGTTGGACATGTATTCATAGATCAGCAACTTTTCTTCCCCGTGAATGCAAAATCCCATCAGTTTGACTAAGTTTCTGTGTTGAAGTCCGGAAATTAGTGTAATCTCATTCTTGAACTCTTCTATGCCTTGGCCTGAACTCCTCGAAAGTCTTTTAATAGCAACTTCTTGTCCATTTGATAATACCCCCTATATATGAATCACACATGACTTCAACTTATAAGCAGCCTGGTGCACTGAAACTCCCTCTGTGCATAGGGTCCGGGGAAGAGACAGACCACAGGAGTCTATTGTATGCAGCCTTACCCTACATTTCTGCAAGAGGCTGTTTCCACGGCTTGAACCCGTGATCTCGTGGTGACATGGCAGCAACTTTACTAGTTACGCCGA
Source organism: Capsicum pubescens (assembly GCA_030864215.1). Lineage (NCBI taxonomy): Eukaryota > Viridiplantae > Streptophyta > Magnoliopsida > Solanales > Solanaceae > Capsicum > Capsicum pubescens. The sequence continues at coordinate 20,866,632 of CM061548.1, forward strand.
GACCCACCTTCCACTTCAACTAATAAGCAAATGAGTATAAACAACGTGAAATTTGCTACTAGTGTTTTTTCTGAAGTTTGACAAATAAAGCAGACACGTGATATATACCTTGTAAACAGGTCCAAATCCCCCCTCTCCAAGTTTATTTCGAGTACAAAAGTTCTTCGTAGCATTTTCTATGCACTTGAAGCTGAAAACAGGTAATTCCGAACTGCTACCCCGAGTAAGATTGTTATGAAGCAAATTTGCTTCTGAAGACTGATTTGAAGCTATGCGAAAAGTGATTAAACTTCCAATGCCTGATAAAATCTAGTAAAAATTAAAGATGTCTCCAAAAGGTAGCAAATGCCAAAAAGTTGTGCCTCGAGGCTCTAAGAACTGTGAAAATTGACAGGTTTTTAACCTTTTTTCCTGATCTTCAATACATATATAGCGCAAACAATAAGAATTAGGCCAACTGTTGCTGAAACGATAATTGCAATACGGGCTCCCATTTGACTACTCTTATCTGCATGACAAAAGACAACTCGATAAGAAGAAAAACTAAAAACATTGATACAGAACAAACAAGGGAACACGAAATCACACCCCAAAACAATCCACAAATCACAACAAATCGTGGACCAAATGGGGACCTCTCTCGGATTCACTATCTAGAACAAGAAAGAAGAGGATACAATGTGTTAATACACCAAAACAGCCAGCCAACAACAAGTTTAGCAACACAAGATGAAGCTCCACCATATTACAATAGCAACAAGAACAAACGGGTTACATTAACAACACAAGAAGCCGAAAATAAAACAAGATACAAGATAGATAGTTAGACAAGTGTTGATGTAGTCTTAACAACCCAATAGCATATTCCACTCTTGGACCTTTAACACTTCACACAACAAACACCTAACTCTTACAATTGACACAAGAGAGGCGTCCACCACCCAAGAACCAACGTATCAAGCAAAATGCAACACACAAGAGAATCCACCCTTATGCTATGCCCTAGTTTCGGTTGTGGACTCTCTCTCTCTAAGAGGAGTGTTCTTTCTTCAACATTCATAAAAACTACCAACTAAAACCCTACAATGTTCAATTTATATTACATTACAAAATAAAAGACAAAAGACTAAAAGACCCTTTAATGAAAAGGACTCCAAAAACAGCCCATGGAGTGTGCTTGGGACGGTTTTGGGCCTCCTTCACACTTAGACTTGTGCACTCTTTAGGTGGTCTTCAAAATACTCAAAAAGTGTCCATGATCGTGATCGTACTCGTATCAAACATGAAGCCTAAAAGTGAATCCAACAAAACATGAGGTTTCAAGTTCATATTCCAAGAGAAGCAACACAGACTAGGTGTTTGTTTCACATCTCAGGGAATAGTTCAGGCGCATAAAAGCTGAATCCAACAAATGATTAAAGATAGATAACAAACCAAATCCAAAATGAATTGAAGTTTAATCCAAGTATTAATAGAACGGGATATGTTGCTTGGATTCTTCAAAAATATTGTCAGCTGCGTGCCAGATCCTCCAACGATAGCGCATTTTCGGAGGATCAGAAACGGGAGCGACAAGATTTTTGGAGAGTAAGAGAAACATAGGATTGGTGTATCTACCAAGTTGGGAATGTGCGAGGTGAATGTATAGTTGCTCTCCACCGCGAGAGAACTCTTGGAGGTCAATAAGTTCTTTTCCCCAAATCATGCAGCCTATTCCATCCACATACGCATACGCCAAGCAAGAACAGTTCTTCAAGCAAGAATTTTCGCATTCCATTTTATCCCAAGTAAGTAGGTAATGTGAGAAATCTGGTAGTTTCATCCCTGAAACTGGTAAAAACACATCCCCCCTCTTTCTCTCATCATCAGAATTCGCACTAGTGGTCATCTCTTCTCACTGGAACTGTGCTTTGCGGACACAACCACTAGTCCAATTCCCTTTGTTCCATTCGTCGATGTACTTTGGCTCATAACCCTTCAAACATTTGCATATTGGTGAATCATTGTTGTTGCAGCTTCCAAAAGGACCACATGTGTTATATAAGTCACATTTACCTTTTGGTACAACTTGCACCCTTAACCATTTATTCTCTTTTGCATCCCAATCCATTTGAATTATCGCTCCATAGGAATCAAAGTATATCAATGTTGGAGCTGCGTAACTGTGTAAGGCATAAGAAAAATAAAGTTCCTCCCCGTTATTATCCGTGAGTAGTTGAAAGCCATTGTGGTAGTCTTTTGTCATGCTAGGCACTCCTATGAAGTTTCTCCGGTTCCACTGCCCCGATCTTAAATGCTTCAACGAGCCAGTCAATATAAGAACTTGCAGAAGTTCCTGAGGATCCACCAGCGCAGTGCGAAAACTTCCCAGGGATGGATCTTTATCATCTTTCCAAGACGTGGCAAGTATTTGCTCCCCTGTCCTAGTATTCAACCCTATCTTCATACGAGGCAAGAGCGCGTCAGATGGATGATTGAAGCTCTCCCATAATGGTACAGATTCGTTCAACTTGTTCTGATAGCGAAGAATAAAGTTGCCCTGATCAGTCAATACAGAAACTGTGTTGTTGGATATCAAATTAACTAATCGCGTTGACCAGACAGACACATTTTTATCATCCACGAGGACCAAATTTCCGTTGCTTGCATTAATCATAAGAACTCCATTGGATCCAATTAACGGTCTTTCACGGTTTGCAACCCATGCAACTTTTTCAACCGGTAATCCCTTGTACCATATCCCTACATATCGCCCTACGGATCCATTAGGACTGAAGAAGCCAAGCTCAAAGATACCTCCTGCTGAAACTACAGTTTCACCATCAACAACTTGTTGATTCATCGATATAATATCGATTGCTAAGCAAATCGGATTCATGATTAAATGACATAGATAAAGAATTACAAGGACTACGATTAGCTTTCTAATCGTGCTAGCCATGCTATACGACAAATCTGGATTAATCAGGCCAGTGGACTGCGGAGAATGGTTAAACAAACAAACAAACAAACAAAAAAGCTTTCCTTGAAGCATATCATGAAAAATCAACAGAATTTGAGGCTTGTCTATTCTATCTATCTTGGAAGGTTCATGTAGCAACTAAACTATGTGGATACAATATAAATTAATGCCATTCTCGAGAAAGCAGTTTCTTACATCGGCAGAAGACTCGAAAATGAAGGGCAATCCGGTGCACTAAAATTCCCTCTATGCACAGGGTCCGGGGAAGGACCCGACCACAAGGGTCAATTGTATGCAGCCTTTCCTTGCATTTCTACCAAAAACCCGTGACCTTCTGGTCACATGGACACCACTTTATTACTCCAAGTCTCCCTTTCAAGACTCGAAAATAAAGAAACGTGAAATATCCCTGAAGTTTTCTGATATATGATTAGGTGCAAGGATGTTAGTTATTAAATGGACCAATGTGAATAATTATTTGTTTGGTTTCAGAGGACATGTAAAACATTGCAGGTGGAAAAGGACATGTTTAATAGTTAAATCAATGATGATGTTATTTATGGACTATTTTATGCTTGAAACATGACCATAAGTCATAACACCAGAAAGTCAAACCCTTCTGTTATATGTAATCCCATGAACCAAAGGACCTCTTAGTTTACCTCTTAAACAGCTGTAAAACGTGGTATTACTTATGCATGATTTCGTACCTACACAATTCACCTTCAAATTAGCTACCAAACGACCCCTTACGGACAGGCCGGCTCTACATAGTTAAAAAAAATAGGCAACCGTCTTAGGCCTCCAAATTTGAGGGGACTCATTTTTTTCACAATGATAGATATAGACTTCTTATAAAAAAGAAGTATTAAGAACTATTCGTAGAAAAAATAAACTTCTTATATAAAAGTAAAGAATTATTAGAAATTCGATGTATTTAAACTTTAAAGTACTATATCTCAAGAAAGATTAAATGCATTACTTACATTAACGAAAAAAATTATTAGAAGAAATCGACTATACAAAAAATATTAACAACTTTGCATCTCAAAATATCTAAAATATAGACTTTATAAATATATATATATATATATATATATATATATAATATATATAGCTAATACTATAGCTATTATATACTATAGCTAATACTTCTTATTATTTGATTTTTTTTTTTTTTACTTTTTTACCCGGTTCATCTCTTCCTCTTAACCTATGTTATTAACAAATTACTTCTTTAACCACACCCTTGAAACTTCATCTGGCAACTAACACTCGTCCTTCGTCTATTCTGCAGACATAGCGAACTTATCAAGGCCAGAATTTCTAGGAATTTACAGGTTAATCTATCGTTATTATTAAGAAATTAAGAGGTTAACCATATACTAAGGGTAATGAGTTTAAACAAACATAGTTTAATTTACATGATATACAGCAAACAAAAAAAATTTTAAAACATAAAAAAAAAAAACATATTTTTTTATGGGGAAATATAGAATAAATAAGAACTTACATGAAGTAACTGGAATAGAGGTTTCCCTTTCGGGAACCCCTTAAGGACTTTGAAAAACTGAAAACTTTATTCTTCCACAAACTTTATATATTACAGGCTTTGCTTTACATCAGGAGGAGGTGGTTGGACAGGAGGATTGGTTTATACATAGGAGAGAAGAAATATTTCTTAGAGGTTCTGAGAGTTTTTTCGATCTACCTTTTGCTATTATTTCTAAGTCTTATATAGACCAAATTAAGAAAAAAGAGTGGACACGGATTAAACTACGTGGCCTGGACAATATGACCGACAGATAAGGATAAGATTCTTTAATAATGCAGGTCGGGTACACATTGGGCCCCATCGTCACATGCATTATTATTCCTCTTTTTCAGACGCGTGCTTCATCAGTTTTTCTTTCCTTTTGGAAAATAATGATAAAGGAAGCACTCTGACACGGACTTGACTAATTACAAGACTCGAAGTGGGCATACCCACATGGCACTCTTATCATAATACTATCTTAATACTTGTATCTTATTATTCCACGTATCTATCTTCTTTTCCACTTGTCTTCTGTCTGTCTATGTATCCAAGTTGTGCAGGGCTATGGTGTCGAAGCTCATTCCAGAGTCATCATCTTTATAGGGATCCTGAGCATCTTGGAGAAAACTATCTTCAGATCTATCGTCTTCTTCGTCTGACGATCTTGGAACATTAATGTCTGTTGTATTGTTCATATTTAGAACTACCCTATTTGTGCTTGTACATGGTTTGTCTTTACTATCCATATGCTTATCTTGTTCTTGGCTACTAAAGAATTTCTCTAATGTCTGTTTTACGATAATCTCAATTTGTTTATTTTTCTTTTTCGCCATTATTGTCTTTTTTAAGGTACTAGTTCTAGGTGGTTTTGATGAAGGTCCTGCTTCATCTTCACTTTTTGGCAAAGTGATTGCCATAAACGGATTTGATTTATCTTTACCGGTTATCGTTCGAACCGAACTACCTGTACCAACACCCGTTACAGTGGATTTCTGAGCATTCAGAGGAAGATGCACACCCTTCTCATCCATTTTTTGTGGAGATGGAGAACTCTGTGTCTGAATACTTGCATGAGTCTTTCTTGTCTGATATTTACTAAGCTTGTCTTGTAGAGTCTGTATTTGCTCCATGAGTCTAGAATTTTCCACAATAAGAGCCTCCTTCTGAAGATTTAATCTTTTGAAGGTGTCGGTCATTGAGGTGCAATGGTCACAAAAAATTATTTTTCCTGAATCCCTTTGGATATTGTATTGGGCTGACTGATCTGGATTTTGTCTGAGGGCTGGTGATAAATAAAAATTTGGTCCAAGGTGTCCTCTTGCATAGTCTAAAGCTTCAAAAAAATTATTAAAACCTTTGTAAAGAGGATTTCTAACACCTTTTATAGAGTCTATTACTTCTAACCAAGTCTAAAAAATTCCATTTGTTTTACCATGTATAATTACATAATATTTGAATCTAGGCTTACTTTTGTCTGATATATATTGACATAAAGCATTTATAGAGGCTAAACAATGTTTGTGGTCTGGCTTATGGTGTGCTATCCAAAGATTATCTACCAAACATTTTTGGGATCTGTCTAAAACATGTTCTGGTCTAAGTTTGAACGAATAATTACTTGGTGGAAAAGAAATTAAATTAAAAGGTCCAAAGTCTATTCTTTCCATTGGTTCTATGGAATTTTGAAGTCCTATAAAATTATGGGGTCTAAATCTAACATTTCGTAGCATTGTCTGATAATAAATGTCTTGAGATGAGGAAGATGCTCCTCCCTTGCCCTTGTCTGCTGTATGTTGACTAGTTGGTCGCATACTGAAACAAACATTAGTTTTGGTTAGCCAATTTTGTTTTTTATTGTAACCTACTTAACTGGTCTGCTAATTCATTTTCTTTACCTTTAATATATTCGAAAACAATGTTCTTATATACCGATATAGTGTCCATAAAAATTAACCATCTTCTTCTACTACTAGCTTTATCATTTATTTTTTGGCTAAATTTAACTATCGCCTCACAATCTGTCCTTACTAAAACTTCTTCTTTATTTAAAATGTATAATTTAAAACTATTTAAACCATATACTATAGCTAATACTTCTAAATCTATACTAGGCATATTTCCTTTTTCTCTATATTGTCCACTTTGATATGCACAAATTTTTTCTTCATTTTTATCACTATAATTATTAGGTTTAGCTTTTAACACTTCTCCCCATCCTAAATTACTTTCATCAGTCTGGACGATTAAATAATTTGATTCTAGTAGACTTTTTAAATCTGAGATATTTTTAACCTTTTCTTTAATCTGTTGTACTAATTTAATGTCTTCTAGTTAAAATGTTTTTGCCTTTTACTGTCTGTTTTAGCATATAAAGGTCATGCTATTTTTCCTAAGTCTTGAATAAAGTTTCTTGCATAATTTACTAATCCTAAAAAATTTTGTAGGTCTTTAGTATTTTCTAATTTGTCTGGCATTTCTAATACCTTTTTGGCTATATGAGGTTGGAGTTTTATCTTCCCATTTCCTAGGGTGATTCCTAAGAAATTAATATGTGTTTTACATAATTTCATTTTCTTTTTGCTAATTATTATTCTGTGTTTAACAAATAGTCTAAATACCATTTGTAAATGACCTAAATGTTGTTGCATATCTTTGCTAAATACTAAAATATCATCTACATATACTAATACAAAAATTTTATAATCTCTAAAAATGGGTGGGGCTGTTTTTAGTCCTAATGGCATAACAAGCCACTCAAAATGCCCTTCTAGACAGGTGAATGTTGTCCATTCTATGCTGTCTGGGTGCATTTTTACTTGCCAATATCCTGATTTACAGTCAAATTTACTATATATCTTTCTACCTTGTATTCTATTAATTAACTCACTTTTATCTGATAACTTATATGCGTCTGTTTTGGTGTTGTCATTTAATCTTTTATAGTTTATTACCTTACGAGCTTTTCCCCTTATTTGCTCACTATGGTTTCTTACCAACGATGTTGTTGATCTGTGTCTAGATGTTGAACTTCGAATTACTTCTAATTTTAACAATTCTTTGATTTGTTTCTCAAATTCTTCTATATCTTCATTGTTAGCTTCTATAGATGTTGTCTTTATGGTATATTCTGGGTTGATTATTTCTAATTTACACATTATTTCGTTAGCATTTCAATGTGCTAAGGGCTTTTCTCCTATTATTTCTATTTTATCTAGAATATTTATTACTTTATCTAAATCTTCAGGACTATTTATCATGCCTATTTTATTTATACCTTTTTGAAAATTATAAAATTGAGTTTCAACATTTATTAGTGTATAATCTTTTTCTATTTCTTCTATATATTCTAATCCTTCTGCATTAATTAGTGTGTAATTTTTTAATTCTTCAATGTTTTTCTTTAGCATTTTATTTTCTTTTAATAGGTTACTATTTTGGCATTGATTTTGACATTTGTCATCATTTGATCATCCTTCACAACATGGTTTAGAAGCTATTTTCTTTTTGTGTGTTCTTAGTGTTCTATATACTGTTGGTAATGTTACTGTTTGTATCAGAGTACAGGTTAGATTTTAAAATAGTATTATTCCATCTCTTGTTAAGAGACATCCTCCTCTATTTTGTATGCAAAAACGCAATCCTATTACAAAGTCTGAACCTATGTTTAAATCTCTCGCTAATATTCTGTTAATATTGTAAGTTGGCCTGTAGAATTCATTACATGTGTTTAAGAAACTTATTTGTGCCTTTTCTATGTAATAATTATAGATATTCTGTGATCCGTCCATTTGTATAGTTGTAATGAGTTTATCAAATGTCTTTAGTAAATGTTCTGGTGCTATTTCTTTATTAATTATACAGCTGGTACATCCTTGGTCCACTAGTGCTAGAGTTTCTATCTCTATATCTTGGATTCTAATTTTCACTAATACTTTTATGGTAGAAACCTCTTTATCTTCATTACATATTAGGCTAGTGCCATTATCTTCTATGTTCATAAGTTCTGCTTCTAATTTTTCTAAATGTACATTTTCTTGTGTATCTTCTTGTGTATTTATTTCTTCTCTACTTATTTTGGCTTTTCCTTTTTCGAAGGTAGTTAGCCTTTGTTCTAGATTATTTACTCTGGCTTCTAGAGTTACTATTCTTAAATTTAGAATTTAATTATTTGTATAATTCGGTTCTCTATTTGGTTTTGATTCTATTTTTATCTTTAGAGTGTTTTCTATACAATTTACACAGGCTTCTAAATAACATTTTCTACACTTAGCTCTGTTTTCTTTGCTTGGGTACCAACTACATATACGACATCTATTACTGTCTAGACCTTTATATTTTTTAAATTCATGTACACATTCTTGAGTGACATTCATTAAATTATTAATTACTAGGTTATTTAAATCTAAATCATCTAGATCATCTATTTCTTGTCCTAACTCATTTACTAAATTATCCTCTTCTGAATCTGAAGAGTTAGTTTTAGAAATGTCCTCTTTATCAAAACTTATTATTGAATATATACTCTCTGTATCTGACATGTATTCGTCTACATTTAGTAATGTTTCTTGAAAATCTTCTATTAATTGAGAATTTCTAGTTCTATTATTATTTCTTTTAGGATATACATTGGCTAAATGATCTATGCTTCCACAAGTATAACATTCTAATTTGTTTTTATAGTTTCTATCATTTCTATATTTTCTAACATGTCTATCTCTATTTAGCCATGGTTTTTTAGTTTTTGATTTTCTTAAGAAGTATTGTTTACGACTAAATGGTTTTTGGTTATATTTTTTCTTATATCTTTTAGGTTTTTTTTGATTATCATAATTTTGGGTTGTGTATATAACAGATTTACAGAAATTCATTTCATTTCTTTTTAGTTATTTTTGTATTTGTATATTCGTACATTTTTCTGTTAGTATATCCATTAAATGTTGAGTTCTATGTCCTATGGTCCATTTTACGTTTGGGCTAGCTACTACACCGTCTCTTTTATATCATCTTTCTTCTATTTCTCTTCCTAAGGCTCCTGGTAGCTTATTAAATAGTTTTTGACCTAGTTCTTCATTAAAAGTATTTCCGCTGACCGTGCAGTAATAAAAATAATCTTGTAAATTTTTTTTTATATATATCCAATGTGAGATGCTAAGTTCTTCTAGTTTTATTAAAGCTTCTTTTTGTAATGCTAATAATCCACTATTTGGATCTTTTTCGGTTAGTAACATATGCATTTTATTTGTGAAGTTATAGGGATTTGGACCCATACTTTACAGAACCTGAAAGTCATATGGGCAATTAGTTTTAAAACTTTCTCACGAAGCTTTTGCCGATTCTCCTAAAAAAGTTTCTAAGTATTTGTACATTGTTTCTGTATCGGTTTCTGTATAATGTCTTAAATAATCTGCTGCTACTATTCTTTTCCATAAATCTATTACTGTATCCCACATTTGTGGGTCATGTGCTGCTATATTTAGTACTTTACCTTTACTACCTCCTTCTTGTAGTTTAATTGGTTCTTCTATTGGTATTGTCTTTCCTGCTGGTCTTATATTATCTCCTCTAAGTTCTGTATCTGGATTTATCCTAACTGCTGGCCTCCTAGGTACATTACCTGTACTATAATCTATTGGTTAAGGATTCGGGTTTGTCTATTGAAAAGGGTTAGAACTTGTTGAACTAGTTACTTCTAATTCTGCTAATTCTTTATAACTCATTATGGAACTTAGTATGAATTTTGTATCTTCATCTTTCTTTTCAGAAATTAATTCTTCGTTGTTTCTATATCTTAGGTTATCACTTCTTTCTAAGCAGTTTTTGAAATGTTCTATACATTCTTTTATTTCTATTTCATTTTTCTGACATCCTTTACATTTAAAGGTTATATGTTTATATTCTTCTGCTAACATTTGAGCTTTTTCTATTACTATATCTACTTCGTAGCCTTCTTGTAGAACTTCTATATTCATAAATTCTTGTTCTGTTTCTATAGTACTTTCTGTTTCAGCGTCGTCTAAATCTCTTCTAGTTGTATAATTATAATTTGTAAATCTAACTAAAGTTTCTCCTTTACTTGTAGTGTATAGTAAATGAGATTCTGGTGTAAGGATTTTTGGTTTATTAAATTTGTTCAGATTCCATTCTAAACCTGCATATACCTCTGGGTCTATTTTTATTGGTTTTATTAACCTTATACCTTTATTTCCCATTACTTCAACTACGTCATTTACTTTTAATTTAAATTTAGTATTACTACTTAATGTTAATTTTCCTATAAATCCTACACACATTAATAAATTATTACCACTATTCATTTCTTCATACCCTTTAGTCTGAATTCCTATTTTAATGTTTTTTCCAAATTCTTTTAAGTTCATTAGGAAATCTGGACTTATGTAGAATATTCCTCCATTATTTGTCATATCTACTTCAGTTAATTCTATTATTGATTTCTTAATGTCTGGCCATCTGTCATTGTATATTGTTATTAGTACTTTAGATCCTAGATTTTTTCTAGTTAATCCTTTTATTCCTCTAACAATTAATCCCATATGCATTAGCAACATTCTATTTTTTATATGTTTTAAAGATTCAGAGTCTACTAAATCTAATATTGTAAAATTTTCTCCTATAGCCGATAACTGTTCTTCTCTATAATGTTTATACAATTGATTATCTGTTGAAAAATATCTAGCATTGTATAATGTCTTGGGATTTAATAGTTTTAACTGATGTTGTTGAAAAATTTGTAAGTCTTTCTCTACATCTATTATTTCATTTAGTTGTTGATTTTGTTCTGTAGTTGGTTGTCTTCTAAATATTCTAGATACTATAGTATTATTTCCTATTCTATTCTCAGAAAAACATATTCTTTGTCTTTCTTCTCCTTGTCCTTCGTTGTTTTCGATGGTTCTCCGTCTATTTGATAGAAAGTCCATTTTTGTGGTTTTCTAATTATATTTGTTTTTTCTTATCTAGAGGTTAGTTCAGTTCTTTTTAGTTGGTTAATAAGTTCGTCTATTTCAGTATTTTTGGGTTCTTGAACCTCCTTACTTTTAATTAAGATATCTATCTTTTTATGTAATTCTGGTAATTCTGATTTTTGTTGCACTGGTTTTTGAGCTTCTTTACCCTTAATTAAAATATCTATATTTTTATGTAAGTCTAATAATAATTGTATTATAGTATTGTTTTGTTTTAATAAAGTTTTATTTGTTATACTTGAAGGTATATGCTTAGATAATCCTTCTGGTTCGCTATGATAGCTTTTTGATTTTTCTAGTGCCTTACCATAATTTATATCTTGTTCACTCATGAAAGTGATATTTCTTCTAATCTTTGTATTGTTATTTTTAACTCTCTTATTTCTTTATTTATTAACTCTACTTGCTCTACAATTTTTGTTACTAGTTGAGTGGTTTTAATTTCTAACTCTTTTGTTTTTTCTGCTATAGTCTTTATTAATTTTTCTATTTCTATTTTTGTAGGTATCTTTTCTAGATTGAATTTTTGATTTAAATACTGAATTTTCCTATCTATTTCTAACTCTTGAGATTTTAAATAATCTAAATTTTCCTCTATGTTTTCTAGTATCTTTTCTGTTTATTTTGAGTAACTTCTATTTCTTCAAAAATTCTTATTATATTATTATCTTTTTCCTGGATTTTTTCTCTTAAATTTATTATTAAATCGATTATGGTATTATATTGTTTATCTTCTGAATGTAAAATGTGTTCTCCTTGACTGAAATTACACCTTTTAGTCGTATTATCTTTTAACACTCTGTGTTTCTTTTCAGGTTGAAATCTAAGATCTAAATATTCAAGGGGTCTAAATGAAGCTATTTTGTTATGCTAGATGATAATAACTAATTGTATGTTTACTAATTTTATTCAAATACCCCAATCTATTATTATAATATGTAATCTCTAGTTCTACTTCTTTTATATTTTTTATCAACCTTGTTTGTTATCTAATTAGTGATTCTTTTAAATTTTTTGATGTTATTTTAACAATTTTATCTATTTCAGTATTTGTAAGGACTAGATTATCAACTTTTCTTATTTCGTCTTTAATCCAAAATAATTGTTCTTTAAAATGCTTTAATAATTCTTTAAGCTGATTTTTATAAATTATTTCTTCGTATAACTGACGTCTGGTTTCTCTAATATGTATTACATATTTAAGTGGCATACCTTATCCTAATGAAATTTTATTTACTTGTTGTAAATAGTAATTTGTCCTATAATAAGAGTTTTCTATTCTTATGTTATTGAAATCTAATTCTTCTTTAGAAATTTTTAGCAAAGTTTTTAAATATTTTGCATCTATTTTGTCTATGTTTTCCTGAGTTATTTGACCCTGTATTTTTTTTTATATTATCTTCTAAATTTATACTCTTTCTTCTTAATTTGAATCTATGATGACCCTCTTCTTCTATCCACTTATTTAGTCGTCTAACTCTTTTGAAAATAGGTAACTCTTGCATATAATTATATTATCCTAGTTGATATGCTCTTCTGTTAATACGTTCTTTAAGCCACCGTATTCCGTTACTATTATTTTCTAAGTCTCTATTACAACCGTATAATTCCCAATTTAAGGCGCTTACTAATTCTTCACTTACTGTTCTAGATGTATTATATAGCTTATATAATCTATTTGCTTCTATTAATCTTTTTATACTCTTTTCTAAATTTTATTTTCTAGCGATAATATTTGCTCTTTTGCTATATTCTCTATATAAATAGAAATAGCTACACCTTATATTTGGAAAGCTCGATGTCTTTTCATATACTTAGTTTATATTCTAGTTGTCCTAGTCTAGTGATTAAATAATCTAGTTTATTATTTATCTTCTCTTATATTCTAAAAATATTTTTCTTAGTTTTCTATTTATATGCGGGTATTCTCTTATATATTTTTCTTTATATATATATTCTTAAAAATTTAAGGGCCTTCGTTCAATTTTTCGCCTTAGGTCGTCAAAGTGCTTGAGCCGCCCCTGCTTACGATTTGAAATATTATAACTAGCTTAATAAAATTGGCCTGCTCTTCTCTCTTTTCTCTATTGAACTATGGAAAGCACTTTATAGTAGCGACACGGATTTGTCACAACTTATGAATTCGCCAATGGGGCAAACGAAAATATATACTTCAATTATCAAAGATTGGAATCAATTTCTTATTCTTGTACCAAATTGAAGCTCTTTTAAGAAGATTGTTCGAATCGTTTCAAGAATAAACCTTATGTAGGTGTATTGAGAATATAACAACGATGTTATTTCGAATTTAGTATATATAAAGATAATATTATTCTAAAGAAAACCCTTCTCATTCTTATAAATGGATATTCCAACCCAAGATTTTCAAAAATATTGGTGGAGCTTCTTAGATAATAATACACATGATTTTTATCGGCTTTGTAAGATCGAGTTTCAAAAATAATGTAATTAAATGCTCAGATTCATTCATATAATATCATAGTCAAACTTTAGTAATCTTATTTTTGAAATTGTTTTCTCTATGTCAACATGTTTTGATGCCCTGAGTTTCTCCGTTTAATGGGCTAAGTTGTATCTCAGGTACTCTCTTCTCCAAGTACAAGGCTAGCTTTCAAGATACGGGTTCGGCTGAATTCAATAACTTTCATTAAAATCTTGAATTTATATTAAGAAATTCATTCAAGAATACTTTTTCGCGCTAATTTCTCATTAAGCCTTTAGTTTCTCTCCAAATTACTCATTGAGCTATTTCATCTCATTAAGTACAAGATGGTCTCAAAAGCTTCAGAAGTGCACTGTGCATGACATCGATATCACTTGGAAACTACGTGAGCAGCTTAATGATGAGTGTAGTGATGAAAATTTCTACAACTGATAACATGTCTGGATGGATCCCTGGAAATCTCAACGAGGGTCACCAAACTGATTTTACTTTATGTTAGCTGGTTTGACAATCTTATATTTAGTTGCTTATATAGCATGCGCTAAGTGGTACAAGGGTATAAAGCATGGTGAAATGATTAATCAAGGAAGACAAATGTGAAGTATAAAGTATCTTAGAGTTTTAGACTGTTTTTGTTCTAAATCGGATTTATCGAAAACAACCTCTCTAACTCATCTAGTGATAGTGCCATGGACTGCGTAAATTTTACCCTCCCCAAATCCCTCTTTGTAAATATATTTTGGTGATATGTGGAGAGATTCATTAGATAGGGTTAAGTTGATTCAGAATCGACTTCTAATCACAACTCATATTTAACAAAAAAATTATGCAATTATGCTAATCGAGAGGTTCATGGTGTTACACCCAATTAGTCCTCCTCATTTATAGTTAATCGATCAAGTCGCTTGAATTCCAAACAAAGAGAAATAAATATTACAAAAAATATTTTCTAAACTATTTTCGGCGTTATTTTGCCATTTCATTTGGCAAAATAGCCCAATATATATATGTATATATTATAGTATATGTAATTATAATTGCTTAGTATTATTTATGTTTATATAAATTAATAGATATTAGTTTTAAGTATATTTATTAGTTTGTAAATCAAATTATGTCAAAAACATGTGTTTTAAATAAGTAAAAATTTCAAATTATCAATTTCAAATCCTTTCCAGCTTAATTATGAAAATTTGTCCAGTTTTGAAAATAATTATTTAACTTATTCAAGTCAAAAAGTTTAATTAGTTAATTAAATAATTAATTCATTTCAAGTTTATGTAAAACTGATTTTAAGAAAGTACTAATATTTAATTTTAATCAATTTGACTATAATAATGTGAATCAAAACGGCGTTTCACTCACTTCATTTCTTTTTATTCAACTAAGTTGATATAGTATTGTTCTTTCTAAGTCCGTTTATGCAGAATTCTTGGGACTAAGATTATGTATCTAGTACAGTCAATTAGAGGTTTAGACTATGTATGAATGTAGCTTATTCGAGATAGATAAAGGAAGAGACTAAAAATTACAACTAGAAATTCAATTTTAGGTGGTCATTGTGATTAGAAACTCATTTCAGCTGAGTCTAAAGAGGCTCAGGTGTGGAGCCTTCCACTGTGGATTGAGACTACACCCCAACAAACTAGACGCACACATCAAGGCGTTCTGCCAACGAGCAAAGGCAATCGCTCAAGAAAGGGGATTCAGCCCCCCCCCCCCCCCCCGCCCCCCAAATGCAATGCAGTGAAAGACGATGCGGATTTTGTGACCAGTGACATAAAAGATATGTCGGTAGCCAGGCGGGCTTTTTAAATTATGAAATTTTTTATATATCATTTATTCCTTCTTTGTTTTGGGTATACAATCCCCTATAATTTTCGTTACCGAGATAATTTTTTTATTGTTCCTAGGAATTTTTTTGTAGAATCTACTCCCATTCTGCAAACAGTCAAATCTGAACTGAACTATGTTGCTCTTCTTCCTAGGTTCTTCGCTTTGAATCGAATTAAACCACATGCTCCATCGCTTGTGCGACCCCACGTCAATTTCTTTGAGTTTTATTTTTGCAAACATACGTCTTATTTTTATGAGTGACCTTTTCAAGATTTAATTTGATTAATTTTCAAAATTAAATTAAATTAATTTAATTTTAAAATAAAAGTTTTATATATTCCAAATTATATAAAAAAAATGATATAAATTATAATTTTCTTTTTCTCAATTTGATCGAGAAATATATTTTAAAATATTAATCAAAATTTATATAGTTTGATCACACACCTAAAAAGAACAGAGGAGCATTTTAAAATCAATTTTAATCCAGTTACTCCTTCAAATTAGACCAAAAATCCAAATCAGACCCCTTAACTTTGTTTTTTACTTATTAACTCCCTCCTGCGTGTGTACCTCACTTTATTGTTTTCAAACGTTATACTAAATAGGATATTTGCTTAAATAATAAAGAAGAATACAATAATTAAATTCAACATCTTTTGAAGAATTTATTTAATTAACCTAATCTTTACCAAAAAAAATTCTCAAAGCCGATCGACATTAATCTACCACTTGTAAACTGCAACAAAATAATATGATGATAGAGACATCAAAACAATATAATCAAATCTAACCTTTACACAAAAAAAATTTCAAAATCGTCCGACACTCATCTATCACCTATAAATTATAACAAAATAATATGACAATAGAAATATCAAAATAACTAAATTTTACCTTTACACAAAAAAAAATCAAAATAGAGATACAAAAACAAAACAATTAGACCTAACTTTTACCTAAAAAAATTCCTCAAAGTCGTTCGACATTCATCTACCACCTGTAAATTCATCTACGACCTGTAAACTACAACTAAACAATACAATAGTGATCACAAAGCTTCAATTTTAATGAGAACAATTCTTATTTGGGCGAAAATTTTGACACTAAAAAATAACTTGAATGAAAATAGAGAAGATATATATATATACACACGTTAAATTCTATTATGTTGGGTTGGAAAATTAAGCATCAACCAATCTAGACATGCAACCGAATCAAGTTGGATGAACATCAATCATATTTATAGAAGTATTTCCTTAATAGAGTCTTATTTTAGGAGTATTATTCTATCCTATTTTGGGTGTATTTTTCAAATTGATCAGTACAAAGGAAAATATTAATTGATTCTCCTTCCATATATTGTAGGAGTCTCATATATTTTAGGAGCCTATTTAATATAATAAAATAATTAAATAATAAATTAAAAAAGAAAAAATGACCTTCTGGACCCCCATACTATGTCAGTTTTGTAAGTTAGACACTTCTACTTATATGTTTGTCATCTGGACCCATGAACCTACTAAAAACCAATTTTTTAAATCTTTTGACCGTTGACTTTGTCTACATGGCATTAAATGGATGTCTAGGATAAGGAGAGTGTAGTCACTCGCCTAGGGTGCGAAGTGGGGTCAATTTTGACCAAATTTATATTAAATTTTTATAAAAAAATTAAAAATAATATTAAAATTAAAAAAATAATTAGAAAAATCTTTTTTTCCTCCATATTTTTTGACTTAAAAATATTTTTAAAAATAATAAATTTTTTTTAAAAAAAAAAAAAAAACTTCCCCAAGCCGCCCCCCCCCCCCCCGCGTCCATCCCCTCCCAATGCACCCCAACCCCTCCCTACGCACCCCAGCCCCTCCAGGTCCAGGCCCCATCCAGCACCCCCATTCCCCCAACCCCAGCCTTCTGCCCCCTCCCCTCCACCATTTTCCCACCCTTCTTTCCTAAGCCCCTCTCCCCCATCCCAACCCCCAACCCCTCTCCCCCGCCGCCCCACCAATTCCCAAGCAAAGAAACCTCCATTCACAAAGACACTGATTCACAAAATTCACTCAATTCAAGAATTTTCAAATTTCTTGAATTATCTAAATAATAATAAAAAATTAAAAAAAAAGCACAAAAATTGTATTTTTATATTGAATTTCAAGTTTCTCGAATTATCCAAATCACAAAAAATTCAAAGAAAGCATAAAAATTGAGTCTTCACAATGAATTTCAAGTTTCTTAAATTACCCAAATCACAAAAATCTCTAAAAATTCATTCTTTCCATACTTCTTAAATTTTTTTGGCTTTCACTTTTCAATTTTTCCGTAGAGCAAGAAGAATAAGAAGATGAAGATGATAAAAGGGAAAAAAAGAATGAGAAGAGGAGGAATAAGATAAAGAAAAAAAAAAAAAAAAAAGAAGAAGAAGAAATAGAGAGAAGGAACCAGAAAAGGGGAAGAGAGAGAAAAAGGGTTAGGGGTTGTTTTGTTTGTTTATTTATTTATTTATTTATTTATTTATTTTTTACATATAAAAATGACGTGACAGATAACGTGGCATACTTGGTAGCTGATATGGCAAATGACGTGGGAGAGTGTATTACACTCATTAAAAAAGTGTTTAAAATATTGTTTTTTAGTGGGTTCAGGGGTCCAGATGACAAACATGTAAGTAGAAGTGTCCAACTTACAAAACCGACATAGTACAAGGGTTCAGAAGGTCATTTTACCTTAAAAAATAGTGAAAAGACAATTTTGTTTGAAGGAGAATCAAAGTTCAAATTATTTTTGTAAGAGTATTCACACTTATACATATAGATATAGATATAAATCAACGGCTCTTCCAAATTTGAATTAAAGGGCTTTTTGATTTTCTTCTTCTATCATTTCAGTTGCAATTTTGCTTGCGATTCTTTTCTTATTTTTACTTTTTTTTTTGTATTTTCATTATTTAGTTGTTATCGATTCCGCTATTACTACATGGATTCTTTCATAAATTCTTCCATGTTTGCAGAGAAACCAATTGATTTTCCTTATTTCTTTCAACTTCTTATTTGTACCGTGCTTGAAATTTTTGTATGACATAGGGCTCTCATTTGTGCTAGTCATGTTTATGTTATTATCTAGTGTTTAAATACCTATTTTTTTTCATCTGAACTATTTTTTTTGTGGGTCTATCGGAAACATCCTTTCTATCTGACACCACTTTGTGGGAATATAATAGATTTGTTGTCGTTGTTGTTGTTGAAATATTCTTGTGACTTCCCTCGTGTAGGTAACATTTCATGTTCTACTTACTGGAGACACCGTAGAATCATTAGTTTTGATTATAATACTCCCTCCATTTAAAAAAAGAATCGCCTAGTTTGACTTGATACGGAGTTTAAGAAAGTAAAGAGACTTTTGAATTTTGTGGTGTTAAAATTAAAGATATGTCAAATGTACCAAAATGTTCTTTAATCTTGTGGTCTTAAACATGTCATGTGAAAAGTTAAAATTAAAAAATTGTTAAAAAAGAAAAAGGATTATTCTTTTTGAAACGGATTAAAAAGAAAAGTAGATCATTCTTTTTCAAACGAATGGAGTAGCATAGCATTTTTCTCTATGGGGGTATTTGAGTTGTTGTTCAGTAGATAGGTTTTTAGAATTGATTATTTAAATGGAATTTCGATCTCAAAATTTGTTGCTCTGCACCTCTCCTTGTTAATCTATAAGTTACGAATAATAATTCTCTTGACTTTTCTTACGTTCTCTTTTCAGCTTTCATGTTCGTTTTCTTCAATACTTAGTATTTATGACAAATTATGTGATTAAATTAGGCTATCCTTTCACAATTAATCCTCGTTTCTTTTATTTGACATTTTAATACAGTTTTATATTCACGAGTCATTAAATTTTGTGTCAGTAATTAACTTTTGTTTGTTACGTATGACGGGCAAGCATGGCTACTCATAAAGGAGGGGGACGAGTGTCGGGCTCGGACAGAGCCTGGGACGGACGGGAGGCGGGGGGGTCCTGGGCTCGGGCGTTGCTTGGGACCCAGGGGGAGACGGTCCTGGGCAGCCTGGGATGGGTGGAGGAGGGTCCTTGGCTCGTACATAGCCTGGGACCCGAGGGGGGGAAGCGGTCTCGACCAGCCTGGGACGGGTGGAGGGGGGCGGTCCTGGGCTCGGGTGTAGCCTGGGACCTTGATGAGGATACGTCTACAGAACGCTAAAACCAGCCAAGGAACATACGAGGAAAACGAGAACAACAGACAACAAAACAATGGCAGCAACAACAAACACAAGATAATGGAAACAAGACAACAAAACACAGCACAAATGCAATAAATAAAGGATAGTAACTTGACATAAAATTATACAAGAACCAAGACATGTATCAAACGTCAAGACCCCTACAACCCATATAATCAACATCAAGCTCTTACATAGACACAAGAGGGATGTCAATCTCCTCAAACACCAACGTTTTTAAGACAAAATGCAACACTAGTGATTCCACACTAAGTGTTACCCTAGTTTTTGTTTTCACTACATTCTCTCTCAAGAGATGAGTTCTTCAATATCAATCAACAACTAAGTGAAATAACCTAAATGTTCTACTTATAATCTATTACAAGATTAAGACAAAATGACCAAAGTGCCCTTAATGAGTGGGCCGTCTATGGAGTGCAAAGGAGGGACATAAAATGACCAAGACACCCTTAATGAGAGGGGCGGTCATGGAGTGTTCAAGGAGCTCTTCTTTACACTTCAACATATGCAATACCTTGTGTTATTTTTGGCCTTCACACTTGTTCTTCATCACTTGGACTATCGGGTGTCTCATCAAGGCAAGCTCCCAAGTAACCATCCACACACAGAATTGATCTATTGTGGACTTAAAGTGGGTCTCCCATGTGAGTCCCCGTTCCCTCAATGTGACCATACCCGGATTCTTCATGTGTTGTCCTTGCATAATGTCATCTAAAGCTATGATGGTCATTTGGCGCGTATCAACCTCCCCTTCTTGAAAAGGATTCGATCTTGAATCCATACCTTACAACATCAAAGAAAGGACAAACTAGCACAACATCCTCATGGCATGAGGGTTAGGGTTAGTGAAACAAATAACATCATCATGCCAAGGTAGTACACACTTGAAATATAGCCAAGGATCCTTCGTGTTAAACATTAGAAATCTATTGAAAAATATACGAATGAGTTGTCTATGGAATCCACTATCTCTACACACATATATAAGAAGGGTATCACACAAATGGGGTTGATCCAAAGTAGTTTCAAGAGAAGACTCTCTTCTTGACCTACAAATCATAAAACCTTGATCAAGAATGGAAACACACAATGGTGAACCTTCTTGGATCCTTTCATGACTCCCCTTCTTTAACCCTTCATCTTGGTTGGATTTCTTTCCCTTGCTCAATTTGGGTCCCTCAAATGAATTATGAATCCCCGAGAGAGACGTTCCATTATAGGGAAGGATACCAACATCTTTATTCAAGCCTTGCTTATCGTGTAGACCAAGAAATAAGTTGGATGTATAACAATCTCCACATCCCAAGAGGTTATCGGGGTTAAATGGGTGAAATTTCCAAAGACGTAAGTTTCGGTTATTCCCATTTTCCCCTATGGTGCCATCCCCAAAATTAGGCATATCTTCATTATCACCATTGGAAATATCATGAGCAAAAAGAGGATTAAGAAATGTGTTCCACAAGTTAACTTTAAATATGGGGTTCTCATGTATGCACTTACTACTAGTTTAAAGATCTCCACTAGGAGTATGCCCAACATAAGAATCACATAAAGAAAAAGTAGATGAAATTTCTAAATATGCACCACCTTCTCTTTCAAGAGAGTAATCCGCACATAGATGCAAATCACCATGAGCAGCAAAGGGATTGTAGACACCTAATTTTGTCCCTCCCAAAACCCAATTTATCCATTTTTTAACCACTTGTTATTATACACCCTCACCCATGTGATAACACCCCAAAAAAATACAAAAGTAATCAAATTCATAACAAATTTAATCTTATCCTAACTAATTTCTTACACCTCACCACTACTCTACCCACCTCCCTAATCCCATACCCGCATACCCCATCCTTGGCACATTTCTTTTTCCCCAATACACAAAATCCATCCTCTCATCTACATTTTCTCTCACTGAACACATCACACATCTCACCGGGAACTTATACACCCACATTGTCGGAAAGTGAGAAGACGAGGGAGGGCTGAGAGAAACGAAGGGAGAGTGATAGAAAAGTAAGTAAGAGGGAGAGATTTTAGGGAGGAGAAGAACAGTACTGCCACTGTTAATCTTGCCGGAGCTTCGACGATGCTAAAACAGTGACCGAAGAACACTGGGAAACCACCGAACCTGACCCCCAACGTCGATTCTGGCGACCATCCACCGGAAAGAGCCGAAACCCGCTGGCGAGCAATCAAAAATTGGTTTAATCAGTCCCGATTCCGGTGAGATCTGCCGAAAAATGACCAAAAATAGTAACGAAGTGTGCTAATTAGGTACGGGTTTTTGGGATTTGTGATCTTTGCTTTGGGTCGTGGGTTTGCTTTTCGTGGATTTGTGTTCGGGTGAAAATTTTGGGATTTTTGCAGTTGATTTGGTACGGAGTTGGTGAGTCCGTTATTGAGGTTCGATTCAAAGTTCATCGGCGCAGACTCTATCTGATTTAATCAAAATAATACATCGATCTTGAAGCATCCCATTGAGGTCAAATTCTACTCTTTTCCTCTTTTATTTTATTGTTGGTGATGTTTGATGTGTTAGATTGAATATTGTTAATTGCTTGTCTATGATGTGAATGATGAATATTGAGTTTACAGTATGTTGTGGATTGTTAGATGAATATAAAATTTACAGTAGTTGTGGATTGTCGAGAATAGTGGTGTGAACTGTTATGTAGGAATCTTGATTCAAAATTGGATTGGGGTGGGATTGAGAATTAAAAAAAAATGATAAAAGGCAAGCTTTAATTTATTTTTGAGCCCTTGTTGTCGTTGAATGTGATAATGTCATGATAGATCGATCTCGGGTAGGCAAACATAAGTTGGGGTAGGCAAAGTTTAGAATTTATAGTTTTTGTCGAATGTTTGAAATTTTGTTGAATGTTTGAAATTTGGTTGAATGGTTTGGTTTTCTCGCATTGAAAAATTGTACTCATTTGGCCGGGGAATGCTCCGAGGGATTTGTATTAATTTATTCGGAGAATGCCCCGAAGTATTTTGTACTCGGAAGACGTTCGTGATGAAGGTCCGAGACATCGGGTAGAGCATAGAAGCACAGTTTAGGATTAACATAGGTTAGAGTAGGATTTATATTTTTCGTAATTTTTCTATTTTAGACTGTATAATTGGACTGGACATTATTGTTTTGATTTTGGATTGTTGTTTGATGTGTTTGATGCCTGTTTATGTGTTTTATGTGGTTTATACATTTGTAATGTCGAATTAGCTGATACGCTCTACCAAGCGACCGTGGTCGAACCATGGGATCGAGGGGTGCCTAATACCTTTCCCTCGATCAATAAAATTCCTTAGCCGGAATATCTGTTTGCAAACCAGTTTTAAAGAGTCAAATTGTTTTGAAAAGGATTTTCCAAAGGTGACTTGGCACACCGGATTATGCCAAGTGGCGACTCTGAATAAAAAAATGTAAATAATTCTTTTTCGAAACAAATTTTTTATCTTTTGTCACTTTAATAATGAAAACCCTTTCAAACTTTAAAACGATCTTTTTGATGAAAAAGGGGTGTGACAGCTCTGGCGACTCTGCTGGGGAATTTTCAAAATTCGAGCTTATTTTTTTGGAGTTGTATCGGCTTAATTTGGCACTATAGGTGTATAGATATTTTGTTGGTGTTTTGTGTTATTGTTTATCATTTTCTAGTGCCTACGTGTTCTTTGTTTACAGTTTTTCTTTATGTGTTACCTCTTTATATCTGACATCATTTGCATAACCCGAGTCAATTCTTTCTGCAACAAGTCTCGGCGTGCACGTCGTGTACACGAACTCTAGTTGAGTCACCCTTATTTTAAGAGGGGGAGCCATCGAACGTATGGAGTGGGTGGAAAGCTGTCGCAGCCACTATCGACCATACGCTCCCCCGAAGAGCCTTGTTAGTGAACTCCGATGTAGGTCAGCCTTTAGGTTATGCTTATGTGCATCATATTGAGACCTAGCGGGGCCGACTTGGTTCTTTGTAGGAGACTCACCTCTAAAGCATAATGTTGCATCTCTGAGGGTAACATGGTCATTTGACGGACTGATTTGGGAAAGCATGTGTCAGAAGTAAGTGTAGGCATCGAAAAAAAAAGGTGAATCAAAAAGAGTTTCATAGTTTTTAGGGTTCTTTCTGGTTTTTATTTTCCACAATTCAAAAAAAATTAGATTTTTTACTTTTTGTACTCATTTTCCAAAAATCAAAAATATCAAAAAGATTTTCCTTTTGTTTCCTTTAGCAAACATTCACAATTCAAAAAGTTCAAAAAGATTTTTTTTTTAGGAGCTTTTTATAAAAGAAAAATTCAAAAAAAGATGGTAGAAGTTTTGTGCATTTCATATAACGAAAATACCAAAAGATTTTTCTTTCATAATTGTTGGTGTCATTTTATGTGAAGTGTCAAATTAAAAATCTCAAAAAAGATTTTATTGGCGCTTTTATCATTTGTCTTTGGTAATGGCTCCTAAGTCAAGGTTTAGTTTACTATTTAATTCTTAATTGTCCAATCTGGACGAACTACGCACCCCTGATTCTCCTCTTTCGGGATGTGAGATACGTAGGCAGCCTATTGTTGGTTCAGGGATCTTATTCAAAAATCCAAAAAGATTTTTTTTCTTCACTCTTCATTTAGAGTAGGTGTTTCATACATGTCTTAAAAAAAAAAAAATCCTTAATAGTCGTAGGTTTTATTTTTGGTTGATCTTATTTTAAAAAATCCAAAAAGATTTTCTTCACTCTTTATTAGAGTAGTATTTTCATATACATCTTTAAAAGAAAATAACAAAAAATATTTTTCTTTAATAGGTTCAAGTTTCATTTTCGCATGAAATTCAGATTCGAAAACCCAAAAAGATTTTTCTTTGATCATAGGTTTCATTTTGTATAGAGATGTTAAACCTGAAAAATTCAAAAAGATTTTAGTCTATTTTTTTGACAATTTGTCATTTTTCTTTTCTTCTTAAAATTTCAAGAAAAAGAAAAAGAAAAAGAAAAAGAGTTTAGTTCATTTGGCCATTTTGGCAAGACTTCACGAACTACGCACACCTGATTCTCTTCTCTCGGGGGTGAGATACGTAGGCGCCCTTCTTGGGTTCGGTGACCTTTTCAAAAAGAAAAAAAAAGATTTTGAGAAAGTGTTTAACTCTAACGCATTTGCTATCTCTTATTCAGTTAGTTTGAGGTGGTTGGTTTATGGCATTTTGGCTGGTCCTCCATATTGCACCAAGTCACAGAGAAGGTTATGACCAATAAGGATACCAAGTTTGTTGTCACTAATCAGATAGGGAGTTCGGGAAATGAGAATTTAGGAGCTAATGAAGAGATTCGGAAATTAAGGCAGCAAATGATAGAAATGCATCGAGCTTGGGCTAATGGGTTGCCGCCTCCTCCAGTTCCCACTGGTAATCTGGAATATCTTTCTAGCTTGCCTCCCGTGTCACATGCACAATTTCCCATTTTTGTTGATATGCCACAACATGCATCAGGATCGACTCTAGGGCAACAATATCCAACCACTTCTAATGTTCATTTCCTCACTCCCCAATCCAAGGCTACCACATACTCGGCTCCACCTGTTGTTCATGCTTTTGCGATGCCACCCCCACCTGAAGCTCCTACTTTTGATGTTCATCCACAAGTTGTGCCTCCCTACTCTACAAGAGATCCTGCATTGAATATTACTAGTGATCAGCGTTACACTTTCGAGCCTACATTCAAGTTGACTGGTCTTTACGGTGACACTCACCCGCCTGAATTTCCTCCTAATGCTGAGAATCCTGTTATGACAGAAGAACAAGAGAAAATGAACAGAAAATTGAGAAGTTTGGAACTGGCTATGAAAGACCTCCAAGGACCTGGGGTTACAAAAGTGTCTCATATAAGAACTTATGAATGTTTCCAGGTGTCAACCTTCCTCCTGGGTTTAAAATGCCAAAGTTTGAGAAATATAATAGACATGGGGACCAGTGGCACATTTGAGACGCTATTGTAACCAATTAAGGGGCGCTGGAGGGAAGGAAGAACTACTTATGGCTTATTTTGGGAAAAGTTTTGCAGGCCTAGCTTCGAAATGGTTTGTTGACCGAGACATCGACAAGTGGATTAGTTGGGATGACCTATCTAATGAATTCGTGCAACAATTTCAATACAATATGGAGTTAATTCCTGATTAGAAATCCCTGACTAATATGAAGAAGAAGAAGAACACCAAAAGTTTTAGAAAATATGCAATTAGATGGCGTGAACAAGCTGCTAGGGTAAAACCGCCAATGAAAGAAAGTAAGATAGTGGAGGTATTTATTCAAGCGCAGGATGAAACATATGATCAACACTTATTACCTGCATTAGGCAAGCCGTTCATTGTGGTCCTTAAAATGGGGGAGATGATAGAAGAGGGAATTAAGACTGGTCGCATTGTGAGTTTTGTAGACTACTTAAACAATTCAAAAAGGTTCAGGAAGTGTTGGGGAGAAAAAGAATGAGGAAGATGTATCTGCTATTGTAATTGGACAGCAGGAAAGGTCAAGAAGACCACGTCGTCGTCGGTATCAGGATCAAGCTCAAGTTTATGCCCAAGCTTCACATAATCACTCCCAAAATCCAATATACTATATTTCTCCATATCTATATACAGTGTATAATATACAACCACATGTTAAACCCTTATCTTACCCACAATGGCATACCCCAATGCCCCAGAGTCATCTTCTAACTCCACAAACATACCAAAACCCTTCTAAGCCTGATTTTCGATCCAAGCCAAATGATGAAATGAGTCAGAAGTCGAGAGATAGTTTCACACCAATTGGAGAGTCATATGCCAGTTTATTTCAGAGATTGGTACAGGAGGGCATGATCACTCCTGTCCTTGGGCACACCCTTAATCGACGCTCAAGAAATTTTGATCCTAATGCACGATATGCGTATTATTCTGATGCTCAAGGTTATAGTATTGAAGATTGTCTAAATTTCAAAAGAGAAATTGAAAAGATGATTCAAGATGGATCGATTATGGTAAAGAACATTGATAGTAAGGAAAGCTCTAGTCATGTTGATATGCAAACCAGTGGCTAAGTTGTCAGGCTGAGCAATTGAGAAGTCACCCCTCTCCCTACTAGGAAGAGGTCTGGTAGTTTGTTTTGTTTTCTTTTCTATTTTCTGAAGTATTTCAGGGTTGTTGTTCGGGATCTATCTTGTTTTGTCCCTTTGTCGTTTATGTTCAAACCCTTTTATCTTTTATTTCAACTAAATGAAGTGTCCCTTTCCTTTTATGTTTCAAATATGTGTTGTTTATTTGTTTTCTTTATACAGTATATTTTATGTTGATTTTAGTGATATGACATGCCTGCGGAATTTTCAGTCAGATCTTAAAATCCAGTTTAAGCATGAACATTGAATCAGAGGGTTAAAGTTAGAAAAGAGAGCATATGAGAAAATAGGTAGAGTGCTAAGACATTTGGTGATAAATTCAAGCCTTCTTTGAAAATTAAGGCAATTATTTTGAGAATCACAAGAATAACTTGGTCATCAATTGAAAGATATGTCTTAATTAGGTCGAATAGTGTCTATGTGATCCTATCAAGAGGAACAGAAAGAAAATCAACTCCACGAAAGCATGAGTCATTCAATGTGATGGATATACAACAAAGACGAAGTTGTATGTTTGACAAGTGTAGAGAAAGAGGTAACACACATGCTCAATTAAGGATAGTGTTGTTAAAGTGTCAAATGATCTTCATTTTTCATTTCATATTGCATGATATGTACTTACATTTTCAAGGATTGATATGACGAAGGCATTTCATTCTGTTATCCCAAACATTATGTCATCCTTTGCTTACCCTGTTTGAGCTTTAGTCCTATTTTCTTCCATACCCCTCTTTTGGAATCAAGATAGAGTCAACACAGTTCAAAAGAATAGTGTTGAGCAAAAGAATAAAATCAGAAAACTTTCAAAACAAAAAAGGGCAGAGAGAAAAAATATGTCCAAAAAAAAAGAAAAAAAAAGTGTCAAGAAAAATAGAGTCAGAAAAAAAATTCCAAAAAGAAAAGAGTCAATAAAAGTCAATGGAATAAAAAAAAGTCAGAATCAAGCAAAACAAGCTGCCAGAACTACGTGTGACCTAATTCTCCTCTTTCGGGGGTGAGATACGTAGGCTGCCCTCCTCTGGGCTCGGTCCAACGAAATAAACAATTTAGTATTGCCCATTCAAAATAAATTGGGGCATGAGTTGATCATTATTATTTAAGTCGATTCCAAAAATTGTAAGTCCTACCCCATTTCAAGTGTCGTTTGGACCTCATGCCATCCTTTCTTTCTAACCCTATCCAAAAGTCATTACAACCAAAGAAAGACCTTCAGATCAATCTTTGAGGATGTTATGGCTAAGCATGCAATGGATATGATGATGCATTTGGGAACTACTTGTCTTCCTCAGCGTAAGAAACCAAGAGAGAAATAAAAATGAGAGATCCTTATTGGTGAAAACCCACGCGGGCACCATAAGGCGATGTTAAGTTGAGAGAAATAAAAATGAGAGAGTCTTATTGGTGAAAACCCTCACGGGCACCATAAGGCGATGGTGAGCTAAGAGAAGAATGAGAAAGGCTTGTTGGAGAAAACCCTTCAAGGTGTCACTAGCCGAATGAGGTCTTAAATACAATTGGCCCAAGAAAGTAACTCAGTTTCAGGGCCATTAACTCAACCACAATTGGTAGAAAGTTTGGATGGAAAAATCAGACAGCTTAATCCAAATGCATGGCATAATCATTAGAGTTGACTGTCATTTTTAGATAAATTTTTCATTTCTTTGTTTCAAATGGAGACATTCAATGTCTTTTTCTTTTCTCTTTATTTTTATTTTATTTTATTGAGTCAGTTAACCAAATAAAAAATCATTTCATTTTTTCTCTTGTCTTTGAGTCAAGTCTATGTCAAAACAAGGGAGAAAAGTTTCCAAAATGGCTACCAGCTTCTTTAATTGTACAAAGCAAGAAAAAAAGGCCAGCGCATGAAAGAGACATGATTGTAAGCCGGGAAAAAAAGACATGCAGAAAGTTTTGTCCACAGACAAGTCTGTTAACCTATGAAAATACCAAGGCGCAAAGGATTTATCTGAGAAAACATGGCAAAAGAGAAATACCGTGTTTGTTTCAGAGTCACTCTTAATAACCTGAGTTTGGGTCAATGATTCAACAAGTCAACGATGCATGCTACCGGTTGGAAGCAAGGTTAAATGTGATAAGGACAAGAGCGATCGCCGCGAAAGCTAAAGCCACAAACCAGTCACCGTATTTTTAAACTCACAAGTTTTCTTTGATGAAACAGGAAATATATTACTTTCAAAGCATGGACTTCAAAGCATAAACATCAAGGGCTGCAATACCTCACTTTTACAAATGCAGGAAGCAATGTTGCTGAACTGGTTTGATAATCAAGTCATGGTAAAATTCACATCCTATATCCCTCGGAGACACACTTTCTTGTCCAGGGATTTCAGTTTTCATTTGCTAGGTGATACACTTCTTAAATTGAACCTTCACTTCTAGAAGACGTACCTTCTAGTCGAATCATTCCCTTTGACTCTTAGAAGGCGTACCTCCTAGAAGAGTCATCTTCTTTGATTCCTATCATACGTACCTTTTAGTCGAGTCATTCCCTTTGATTCCTATAAGACGTACCTTTTAGTCGAGTCAATCCCCTTGATTCCTATAAGACGTATCTTTTAGTCGAGTCATTCCCTTTGATTCCTATAAAACGTACCTGTTAGTTGAGTCATCTCCCTTGATTTCTATAAGACATACCTTTTAGTCGAGTCATTCCCTTTGATTCCTATAAGAAGTACCTTATAGTCGAGTCAATCCCCTTGATTCCTATAATACGTACCTTTTAGTCGAGTTATTCCCTTTGATTCCTATAAGACGTACTTGTTAGTCGAGTCATCTCTTTTGATTCCTATAAGACGTACCTTTTAGTCGAGTCAATCCCCTTGATTCCTATAAGACGTACCTTTTAGTCGAGTCATTCCCTTTGATTCCTATAAGACATACCTATTAGTCGATTCATCTCTCTTGATTCCTATAAGATGTACCTTTTAGTCGAGTCATCTCATTTGATTCCTATAAGACGTACCTTTTAGTCGAATCATCCACCTTTGATTCCTATAAGACATACCTTTTAGTCGAGTCATCACCCTTGATTCCTATAAGATGTACCTTCTAGTCGAGTCATTCTTCTTGACACTTAGAAGATGTACCTTTTAGTTGAGTCATCCCTCTTGATTCCTATAAGACGTACCTTTTAGTCAAATCATTCCCCTTGACCCCTAGAAGACATACCTTTTAGTCGAGTCATTCCCCTTGACCCCTAGAAGGCGTACTTTTTAGTCGAGTCATTCCCCTTGACCCCTAGAAGACGTACCTTTTAGTCGAGTCATTCCCCTGATTCCTATAAGACGTACCTTTTTAGTCGAGTCACTCTCCTTGATTCCTATAAGATGTACCTTTTAGTCGAGTCATTCCCCTGATTCCTATAAGACGTACCTTTTAGTCGAGTCATTCCCTTTGATTCCTATAATGATGTGACTTTCACAAAAGTCCTTTGATGATAAATTGGGGCAAAATTTAATTCTTGTGTTTGGAACTTCACTTTCCTGGCATATGAAATCTCTTTATAATAATATTGGTCTGGGATAATTTTCTTTTAGTTTTGATGTGATTTCAGGAGTCCGCCTGAAGAACAGGGCGAATAAAATGAAAGTCAAGAAACAAAGTGAAGAAATTGAAAGACAACATATGGAAATAGCAAGTCAGGAGCCCGCCTGAAGAACAGGGTGATGAAATTGAAAGTCAAGAGCCCGCTTGGAGAACAGCATGAGGAAATTGAAAGCCAAGCAACAAGTTTAAAGGTTGAAAGTCAAGCAACAAGGTGAAACAATTGAAAGCCAAGCAACAAATTGAAAAGTTGCAAGTCGGGAGCCCGCCTGAAGAATAGGGTAATGAAACTCAAGTCAAGAGTTCAAAAAAAGCTGCATAGATAGGACTTTTTTAATTTTATTTATCTTTTTAACTCTTGTAATTTTTCGTTTTTGATGTAATGACAGAGCCGCGGACCGGAACCTCGACAGGGCCTCACTCGACTCTCCAACTCGGTATAGTCCCTCTCCTTCTAACCATTTAAGATACCTGTGATTTGACTCTCTCATAACTTGGGTAGGTAGGATGTCAAAGACCCGGTTGCCCTTCTTTCTTATGTTTCTTTATTTGAATAATGGTCGGGTCAAAATTTGGTCTCGTTGTCTACTTTTTTTTGTCTGAAAACACTTTGTGTTTACACCCAAAAAGGGCATGATGTAGACACCTAATTTTGTCCCTCCCATAACCCAATTTATCCATTTTTAACCTCTTGTTATTATACACCCTCACCCATGTGATAACACCCCACAAAAATACAAAAGTAATCAAATCCATAACAAATTTAATCTTATCCTAACTAATTTCTTACACATCACCACTACCCTACCCACCTCCCTAATCCCATACCCGCATACCCCACCATTGGCACATTTCTTTTTCCCCACTACACAAAATCCATCCTCTCATCTACATAGTCTCTCACTGAACACATCACACACCTCACCAAAAACTTATACAGCTACACTGTCGGAAAGTGAGTAGACGAGGGAGGGCTGAGAGAAACGGAGGGAGGGTGATCGAAAAGCAAGAAAGAGGGAGAGATTTTAGGGAGGAGAAAAACAGTGTCACCACTGTTAAACTCGTCGGAGCTCCGACGATGCTACAACAGTGATCGGAGAACACTGGAAAACCACCGAACCTGACCCCCAATGTCGATTCCGGTGACCATCCACCGGAAAGAGCCAAAACCCGCTGGCGAGCAATCAAAAATTAGTTTAATCAGTCCCGATTCCGGTGAAATCTGCCAAAAAATGACC
This sequence comes from Capsicum pubescens, assembly GCA_030864215.1. Lineage (NCBI taxonomy): Eukaryota > Viridiplantae > Streptophyta > Magnoliopsida > Solanales > Solanaceae > Capsicum > Capsicum pubescens. Next base: position 20,898,608 of record CM061548.1, read on the forward strand.
AAAAATAGTAACGACATGTCACGCCCCAAAATCCCATCGGGCCGGACTGGCACCCGAAGCCGAGAAGGCCCGGGAGAACCCGTTCAAATACCTGTACTTTCACTTACATGTCACCTAAAATTTGGACAGCACTTCGTTGCATATAGAAGAATCTAATTACTTGTATCAGCACAACACGCACAAATATATATATAACACTTGGCCGTCGGGGCCACCACATATACAAATATAACATGACTATATAAACTTCCATGACTTTACCCTTCCTTATGTCTACAAAGCCTCTAGGATATACATGACATAACTAGGGTCGGGACAAACCCCCGCCCACACATGACTCCTGTACAATAACAAAACATAAAGAGCCGACTCGGAAAGCTCCGAAGCAAACTGGAGCTCACCAACAATAGTTGTATGAACTGGCTCCTACTTGTGCGGTGTATGAGCTGAGGTACCTGTGCCTGTAGCATGAAATGCAGGTCCCCCGTGGGGGACGTCAGTACGAAATATGTACTGAGTATGTAAAGCTGTAGATAATCACATATGATATAGGAGCTCAATAGAAATCAGAAACAAGTGAATAAAGCGTAATAGGAGTGGACCACATTTACTAAAACTTGTGACAACCTGTACATTGCATTTATTCAATCACTTTACCTTCGTTCTTATCGTCTTTGTAATCATTACTGTACTGTACTGTGACCATTAGGCTGCCTCCAGTACATATCAACTGGGCTCGACCCATGCTAGGCTTATGCCCCTGGGATACCACCCATAAACACATAAATAGGGATCGACCCATGCTAGGCTTATGCCCCTGGGATACCACCCGATAAGAGAGAACTTCCATCACTTAGTTCAATTAATCTTTGAGATTGTTATTTCGGTCGCCACCACATTTTTGATACTTTGAAACAATGATACATCAATAGGAGACATATAAATAGACCATCAATGCAATAATAATGAAGTAAGAACTCATTGGCACATCAATGAAGTGTTTTGGAGTCATCAATGCCATAACAATAAAGTAGGAACTTATTGGTATATCAACAATGTGTTTCAGAATCATCAATATCACAACAATAAAATAGGAGCCTTTTGGTATATCAATGAAACATTTTGACACTTTATAGGATGGAAACAACTTCGTTGGTAACGTAGAACAATACATATTTTTGGACAACCTCGGAATCTTACTTGATGGAACATTGGTGTTTTCATGCCAAAGAACATTGTTAGAGTATGCTTTACATACCTCGTCGTAGATTCGGATACCAATTCAACACAACTTCCCGCCTTTACAAATCACTTATCTACAATGAAATGTTTGGCATCTAGTATTAGCAACCCAACACCACAATTCTCTTCCATAATTCCATACAACCAATATTTGCAAAACATTCCAAAAACCAACTTGAACAATAGGTTTATGTGTATATATATATATATATATAATCATCATTTCAATACCACATCATCAATACCAAATCCCTTCACAATTCAACATAATCCAACCATGCACAAGAATAATCCAACATCATTTCCCAATCATCTTTCAACAACAATCAACTAACATACTTCTTATGCTCACATGCATATATATATATATATACATATCCATATAAATAACACCAACATAATTTACATCCTTACCATAAAATGGCCCTTTTGGTTTCGAAGTCCTGTTGGCACAAATAAGGGGTGCTTCTCGAAGCCCTCGAGACGGTGAACACAACTACAGAATCAATTTGGACTTTCTACGGTTGAATCACAAGATAATTGGAGTTGAAATTAGGCTAGGGTTCCTTATTTTTCAATAATTGGATGATGAATGATGGATACTAGGCTAATTATATGTATATAATGACCAATTTTCGTCCATGAGGTGATGGAAAATGACCATATTGCCCTTAAAAATTTAAGTAAATCCGAATCTGTCCATGATGGACTGTTTTGATAGGCTAAAGTAAATCGACCATAACTCTTTGCTCCAATATCGTATTTGGGTGAAATTGGTATCGTTGGATAGATAATTCAAAGATATTTCATTTCATATAAAGTAGGCCACCCAGTTCGTCCTTTACAAGGAGTTATGATCGTTTGAAGTTGACCCTCAAAAACTATTTTGATAGGCTGAAGTAAAACGAGTATAACTCCTTACTCAGATGTTGGATTTGGATGAAACTAATTGCATTGGAAAGAAGACTCAAAGATATTTCTTTTGATATGTGGTAGCTCTCCCAGTTTATTATATTAAGGTAGTTATGATCGTTCAAAGTCGACCCAAAAAACTGGCAGGCCTCAGTAGTTTGTGTGCAGGAAATTTTCCTGCACATTTACTATTCACCATATCCCGGCCACCGTTTTATAGTTTCGAACGTGCTCGATTATATCCGAAACTTATCCGTTTTTGGAAATCTTTATATCGTTGGAAAGCTTATTCAATAACCTTCGTATGGAACCATCGACGGGCAAATTCTGGTATAAATAAAATAAAAAATTAATTCCATATAAATAAGACCAATCACGTACTTGAATACGCCAATACATGTACTTAAATACGGGGTGTTACACGACATGTGCTAATTAGGTACGGTTTTTCGGGCTTTGTGATCTTTTCTTTGGGTCGTGGGTTTGCTTTTCGTGGATTTGTGTTCGGGTTAAAATTTTGGTATTTTTGCGGTTGATTTGGTACGGAGTTGGTGAGTCCGTTGTTGAGGTTTGATTCAAGGTTCATCGACACAGACTCTATCTGATTTAATCAAAATAATACATCTATCTTGAAGCATCCCATTGAGGTCCAATTCTACTGTTTTCCTCTTTTATTTTATTATTGGTGATGTTTAATGTGTTAGATTGAATATTGTTAATTGCTTGTGTATGATGTGAATGATGAATATTAATTTTACAATATGTTGTGAATTGTTAGATGAATACAAAATTTACAGTAGTTGTGGATTGTCGAGAATAGTGGTGTGAACTGTTGTGTATGAATCTTGATTCAAAATTAGATTGGGGTGGGATTGAGTATTAAAAAAAAATTGATAAAAGGCAAGCTTTAATTTATTTTTGAGTCCTTGTTATCGTTGAATGTGATAATATCATGATAGATCAAGCTCGGGTAGGAAAACATAAGTTGGGGTAGGCTAAGTTTAGAATTTATAGTTTTTGTCGAATGTTTGAAATTTTGTTGAACGTTTGAAATTTGGTTGAATGGTTTCGTTTTCTCGCATTGAAAAATTGTACTCATTTGGCCGGGAAATGCCCCGAGGGATTTGTATTGATTTATTCGGGGAATGTCCCGAAGTATTTTATACCCGAAAGACGTTCGTGATGAAGGTCCGAGGCATCGGGTAGAGCATGGAAGCACAGTTTAGGATTAGTATAGGATGGAGTAGGATTTATATTTTTCATAATTTTTCTATTTTAGACTGTATAATTGGACTGAACATTATTGTTTTGATTTTGGATTGTTGTTTGATGTGTTTGATGCCTGTTTATGTGTTTTATGTGGTTTATACATTTGTAATGTCGAATTAGCTGATACGCTCTACCAAGCGACCGTGGTCGAACCATGGGATCAAGGGGTGCCTAACACCTTCCCCTCGGTCAACAGAATTCCTTAGCTGAAATCTCTATTCGCAAACCAGTCTTAAAGAGTCAAATTATTTTGAAAAGGATTTTTCAAAGGTGACTTGGCACACCGGATTATGCCAAGTGGCTACTCTGAATAAGAAAATATAAATAATTTTTTTTCGAAACAAATTTTTTATCTTTTGTCACTTTAATAATGAAAACCCTTTCAAACTTTAAAACGATCTTTTTGGTGAAAAAGGGGTGTGACAGGGATCACAATCAAAAATATTTTCACAAGAACAATCACAATTCGGGTTTCCTAAACATTAAACCAAATCAACGGCACCTTCACCTGATTGTTCATTTTCACGATTTCTATGAGCAAAGCTAACAATAAGGCCTTCATCACACAACATGCTCAAAGAATCATCTCCAATCTCATGATCAACTCTATCAACATTATCACTAACGTGATACTCATCAAACACACCATACACATGCTCAAGTAGTGGACTACATTCATGAGTAAGTTGATCATTATTCACATCCTCACTAGTTGTTGGTAACTCACATACCAACGTAGACTCACCTTGGTTTTCACAAGGGTCAAATAGTGTATGAATACTTTCATCACATGGCAATGGAACCTTATTCAAGATACAATTGCTAGCACTAGGTGGACACAAATCATTCTTACAAGAAGATTCAATTTTGTCATCTATAGGATCAACTAGTGCTTGCTTACTTACAGCAAGAATTGGATCTTCTTGTAACCTAGCAATATCAAGAGGATCACAAAGGGAAGACTCATGTCATTCTCCTCTAGGCAAACCACCAACTACATTTACTTGGCTACTACTATCCATATTACAACATTCTAAGTTTGTAGGAGTGTAACAGATAGCATTTTTACCTTGTAGCACACATGAGGTACGACCTTCACCTTGGTGTGTGTCATAGCAGCCCACTTTCTTCTTTGGGAAGCTCTCATCACAAGGAAGTTTTTGATTAAGTGGAGCTTGGACAAGAGGAATTGGATTTGGTGGCCTAAATGTGGATATCAATTGGCGTAGCTTTTCAAGGTTCCGTTTGAAATCTTCACAAACGGACTTGAAATCATCACCCATGGTACCTAAGAAAGACAACAACAAAGGAAAAAACAACAAACTAGTTAGCTCAAAAGTATCCTCACCGCACTCTCACGCTATCGGTTGCCTCGTACTTGAATTCACAAGTGTTGAAAGTTGGCTTATAATCAGTGAGACATTGAGGGATGAGTTCTACTCCTGTCCAGAATGAATTTTTGTTTGAAAGACTCAAAGAAATCTTGTTCGGACTTGAGCCAAGGAATCACAACGATTAAAAAAAAATAAAAGCACACAAGGACGCGAACACTAAATAAATGAACTCAAAAACTAACTCACAACCTAGTAGATGATTACTAGTTTTCCAATTAGTATTAGAATCAATAAATGAAACTAAGGAAACAAAGAAACGAAGCTAAGAAAACTGGAATTTTGAGCCTTAGATCATTTTTGGGAGGTGGTAACGTGGCATATACGTGAAAGCCTTGGATTGGGTGTTGGGAATTGTTGAAATTTGAAACTTTTTTTTTTCAACTTGAATTGTTCAATCTCCAATTTGAAAGAGTGGATTTTCGGCTATAGTAGGCCAAACAAGACTTTGGAGCCTTTTTTTCAAAATTCAAGAGGCTTTGACTTTCTTGCACCTTTTTGGCAAGACAACCTTTTTGAGAGTCTTATCTTTTTTCCTCTTTTGTCAAACCTTGAAAAATGTCGTTTCTCCTTTTTGGTAATAAGGCTTTTTAAAAGACCTATTATTTACTTTCTCTTTTTGTGTTGTCTTGGAAATGTTTCCCAGACAAACAAAGACCACTCTTTCTTTCACTTGATTTTTAGATCAAACAACTTCCTTTGAGGATTCTTCTTCAACACAACATGAAGATGACTATGAACATCAATAACATTCAAGAATGGAAACCAAACTAAATGAGCCCCAAATTGAATGATTTTTTTCTTTTAGCTCACATTGATCTCCACAAAAACAACAACAATATGTTTTCAAGTCCACATCTTCAACAACAACATGAACAACACATTTTCAAGCCACCAATCCTCAAAAAATAGCAACCTTTAAATTCTAAGAACAACTCGAAAATGGTTCAAAATTTGGATCTAGACTCAATTAGTGTTAGTGAAGAAGGGACTAACACTAGAAACAACCAAAACACATAAAAATATCCTAAATCTAAATTCAAAATTTTGGCCAAAGACCAAAAATGAGACAAAATTCTTTTTTTTTTTAGTTTTTCGGTTTTTTAACACTTTTTTTAATTTTTAAGTTAACAAGCCCAAGATTGATTTTGTTGGAACAAAATCAATCCTTGCTCTGATACCAAATGATAAGAATACGTCTACGAAACACTAAAACCAGCCAAGAAAACAAGAGGAAAACGAGAACAAGAGACAACAAAACAATGGCAGCAACAACAAACACACGATAATGGAAACAAGACAACAAAACACAACACAAATGCAATAAATAAAAGATAGTAACTTGACATAAAATTATACAAGAACCTAAGAACCAAGACGTGGATCAAACGTCAAGACTCCTACAACCCGTATAATCAACACCAAGCTCTTAAGTAGACACAAGAGGGACGTCAATCTCATCCAGCACCAATGTTTCTAAGCCAAAATACAATACTAGTTATTCCATACTAAGTACTACCCAATGATACAATATCTACAAGGAATACACTAACACACACCAAAATAGTCCATGATTTGAAGATCGAGGACCCCTTTTGGTGACCCCTCTTGAATTCACTACACAATAATAATACAAGCACGATAACAACAAGATTCTAAGGTGTTCAACACCTATAATGAGAGAGCCACAAACTAAGATTACAACACAATAACAAGAAAAAAAATGACACAACAAGGTCTCGGGTTTGGACACCCAAAACCAAGAATGAACACAACAACAATAATAAGATAGAATGATAGATAACTTGACACACAATGCACAAACACTTTGAACCAAAGTGTATATTGAACACTAAGACCCAAGAATTCATACAAATAACATCAAGCTCTTACGGTGACCTCAAGGGAGCGGAATCCCAAAGCAACTAACGTTTCAAAACAAGCAACCAAGACAAGTGATTCTACACTTGTCGCAAGTGATATCCACACTTGTATGAACACTCTCAAAGAGCTCTCAAAATATCATCTAAGTTATGAAAAAATGACCTAACATGCTCTATTTATAGCCTAGGTTTCAACTTAATACAAAATGACTAGAATGCCCTTAATGAGCCAAGACAAAAGGGAGGCCTTGGAGTGTGGGACTTATTCTCTACACTTCAAAGCTTGTTCCATTGGTTGGGTAACCACCCGAGCTCGATTCTTTACGTATTGATCCACAATCACAATCGTACTTGTATCATCCTCCCCTTCTTGAAAAAGGATTCGACCTCGAATTCGAACCTTGCAAAATAATAGAAAAGACAAGCAAACACAAGTTCCTCAAGGTATAAGGGTTAGAATTAGTGTAATCAATCATAGAATCTTGCCAAGGTAGTTCAAACTTCACATACACCCAAACATCCCTCTTGCCCGAATACCCTCCCAAGAAAGAGTCAACTAGTCTATCCACATAAGTGTGACAAGAAACAAGGAACAAGAGTTGCTCATCAAGTGGAAAACATAGACTCTTCTTGGAACAACAAATAGGCTTGAAAGTCGAGATAAGAAGTCCATAAATTCCACGCACATTCAAGTCATTCCAAAAGACATCCTCATCATTATACTTCAAATAATCACCGGGATCAAATGGGTGGAGTGTCCATGGACACGGGTTTAGGATACATTTTCTTTTCCCAATACTACCACTAGTACAATCATATATCCCACCTATTCTAGCATGGTATACAAAAAAAACAACTAGAGGGTCATCCATAGTCAATCGGACAGCATGTTCAACATCACCATTTTCACACACAAGTTGGTCTTCATGACTTCCATAAGACAATGTACTATCACTTGCCACAATGGCCTCAACACTAGATGGATCAACTAGTGTATCCACAATCTCAAGTTATACATTATCATCACCAAATGGAGGCACATTCGGCTCACCTAAAGACAAACTACCATTCACACTTAGTTGGTTACTAGCCTCATTCACTAGAGTGCAAGAGTTAGTTTGATTACCTTGTCGCTCATGTGTAGCATGTCCACTCACAAGAACTTGATTAGGAAGGCTTGGATTCTCTATCAAGTTATCCAACTTCTTGCAAAGAGAGTTTTCCGTCCCTTCCATTCTTCCTTCCACTCGGTCCATTATTTTTTCCATTCTCTCCATTTGGCTACTAAGGTCATGTTTCATACCTATTATGGCAGCCATCAAATCGCTCATGGTCACCTTTTCCAATGCCATAGTTCCTAGCAAAAAAAAATTTAAAACAAAAACACAAAAAACAACAAACTAGTTAATGTTAGAAAATAAAATATCCTCACAAGCTCTCACACTTTGAAATGCCTCTCAATTGGCCTCACAAGTGTTGGTAACTCTTTTATACTCCAAGGAGATTACTTGGTACCAGTTGGGGCTCGAGGTCAGAATAGATTCTCTTTTGAAACAACTCAAATAAAATACGTACGGACTTGAACCAAGAAACTACAACGAATTTCAAAAAGATAAAAGCACACAAAGAAACGTAGACACAAATAAACGGACCCAAAAACTAATTTACAACCTAGTAGACAATTACTAGTTTGTTAATTAGCAATAGAATCAACAAATTGCAACTAAGAAACAAAGATTAGAAACTAAGAAATCAAAAATTTGAGCCTAAATTTGTCGTGTGAACAGTAAAACGTGACATGGCAGCCGCGTATTGATTGTGGTCTTAACAAATTTTATTTTCCAAAATTAGAAGTCTTGAACAATTTGTGATTTGGAATTGGTGGGAATTGATTTAGGAGGGAAACAAGTCTTGAAATCCTATTGTCAAATTCAAAAGTGGAAGACTTGACTTTTTGTACCATCCCCCTTAAAACAAGGTCCTTAAAACAAGGAAATTTGTTGGGAAGTGATTGACTAGTTGATGGGTGATGGTAAGTCTTTCAAGACTAACAAACTTTCACTTTTTTCTCTTCAACTTTATAGATCTAGTATTCACTTTATTTTAACAAGTCTTGAAAGGGATGAAGAACATCAAGAACAACTTCAACTATCACCAAGAACACAGCAATCCCAACAACCAATTCCAACAACAACAATGCCAATAAATCACGGCCAAGTCCACCAAGATGACAACACAACCGGCTAAGGCTTTAAGTTCACAACAACACTTCAATAAATGCAAGCTCAAATTTAGATCTTGACTCAAGAGTGTTAGTGATGAAGAAAACTAACACTTGAAACACCAAGACAAACAAAATGACTCCTAGATCTAATGTTCAAGTCTCGGCCAAACATAACAAACTTTCGGCCAAGATCCAAACTCAAGAACACTACTTCTTTTTTTATATATATTTTCAAGTAAGCTAGCCCAAGATTAATCTTGTGGGAACAAAATCAAGCCATGCTCTGATACCAAATGATACAAGATTGACAAGGAAGACACTAACACACACCAAAACAGTCCATGATTTGACGAACCGAGGACCCCTTTTGGTGACCCCTCTCGGATTCACTACACAATAACAATACAAGCATGATAACAACAAGATTCTAAGGTGTTCAACACCTATAATCAGCGAGCCACAAACTAAGATTACAACACAATAACAAGAACAAAAATGACACAACAAGGTCTCGGGTTTAGACACCCAAAACCAAGAATGAACACAACAACAATAATAAGATAGAATGATAGATAACTTGACACACAATGCACAAACACTATGAACCAAAGTGTATATTGAACACTAACACCCAAGAATTCATACAAATAACATCAAGTTCTTACGGTGACCTCAAGGGAACGGAATCCCCAAGCAACCAACGTTTCAAACCAAGCAACCAACACAAGTGATTCCACACTTGTCACAAGTGATATCCACACTTGTATGAACACTCTCAAAGAGCTCTCAAAATATCATCTAAGTTATGACAAAATGACCTAACATGTTCTATTTATAGCCTAGGTTTCAACTTAATACAAAATGACTAGAATGACCTTAATGAGCCAAGACAAAAGGGAGGCCTTGGAGTGTGGGACTTGTTCTCTACACTTCAAAGCTTGTTTCATTGGTTGGGCAACCACCCGAGCTCGAGTCTTTACATATTGATCTACAATCACGATCGTATTTGTATTATACCCTAGTTTTGATTTTCACTATACTCTCTCTCAAGAGATGAGTTCTTCAATATCAATCAACAACTAAGTGAAATAACCCTAAAATGTTCTACTTATAATCTACTACAAGATGAAGACAAAATAACCAAGGTGCCCTTAATGAGTGGGGCACCTATGGAGTGCAAATGAGAGACATAAAATGACCGAGACACCCTTAATGAGAGGGGCCGTCATGAAGTGTTCAAAAAGATCTTCTTCATACTTCGACATATTCAATCCCTTGTGTTATTTTTGGCTTTCACACTTGTTCTTCATCACTTGGATTGTCGAGTGTCTCATCAAGGCAAGCTTACAAGCAACCATCAACACACGAAATTAATTTATTGTGGACTCAAAATGGGTCTCCCATGCATGTCGTCGTTCCCTCAATGTGACCACACCTGAATTCTTCATGTGGTGGCCTTGCATAATATCATCTAAAGGTATGATGGCCATTTGGCTCGTATCAGGGGGGCGGTCCCAAGTAGCCAGAGATGGGTGGAGGGGGAGGTCTCGGGCTCGGGCATATCCTGAAACCTAGGGGCTAGGCGATCCCAGGAAGCCTAGAACGGGTGGAGGGGGCGGTCCCGGGCTCGGGAGGAGCCAGGGACCCGTAAAGGGGGCGGTCCCGGGCTCGGATGGAGCCTGAAACCCGAGGTACAGAGGGTTGGTCCTGGGATCGAGCGAAACCTGGGACGGGTGAAGGGGGCGGTCTCGGGCTCAAGCGGAGCCTGAGACCCGGGGTGGAGGGGGGCATCCCGATCTCGGGAAAAGCCTGGGACGGGGGGAGGAGGCGGTCCTGGGCTCGGGCAGAGCCTTGGGAGGGGTCAGTCCCGGGCTCGGTCAAATCTTGGGGAGGGTGGCGATCCCAGGGGAGGGGATTGTGCGTGGCCCGCGGTCTGGGCGGGGAGGGGGCCTCCTGGGCCTTGGCGTAGTCCCGAGTCCCGACGGGGGGAGGTTCTTGGTCCCTGGTCCAAGCAGGGGCCGGGGACATGGTTCCGGGTCCAGGCGGGGACGGGGGTGGGAGGGTTGGTCCTAGGCTTTGGCATGGTCCCGAATTCAGGCGGGGGAGGGGCGGGAGGGGGCACGAGGGGTCCTTGGCCCATGGTCCCGAGTCCAGGCGGGGCACTAGGGATTCTGGGCCTAGAGCGTGGTCCCGGGTTCAGGCGAGGGCGGGGCGCGAGGGGTCCTGGGCCAGGGCGTGGTCCCGGGTCCAGGCAAGGGTAGGGGGGGGGGGGTTTCCATGGTCTAGGCAGGGCGAGAGGAGGGTCTTGCGTAGGGGGGGGTCCTTGTCCTTTCCCTTCTAATACTTCATATTTATGATAAATCGTCCATATTCAGTTACACACCTAAAGTTTCTGAAATGGTATGCATTTTTGTGCATATCAAAACACAAAAATGGTATGCATGCTCATCAGAAAAGGGTCTGAAGAGTATATGAACTACCTTCTTAGCGTTTCTAAGATTATAAAAATCCTTCAGGCTAAACTCGTCCTACAAATCAAATAACTTTTCCATATCCGACTTCAGATCCATATTCTACTTTTAACTTATTTCTTCAAATCTCAACCTGTTCAAGATCCACAGAAAATGACTGAGACAATTGTTAAAGCACTAGAGATCAATCACTAAGCAAAAGACGGGGTGGCCTTGGAAACAGTAAGTTCTCTCCTGCATTTACTTTATTCTGCTTATGAGAGGATGTTCTCAGCTTATTTTACCTGCTTTTCTTTGTGTATTTGCTTGATAATGTTCACCACGATTGGCATTTCTTACAGTGTGTTGCAGTGGTGAGTCTTTACGACCTTGTTTTTTGTTTCTTTGTTCTTTAAGAAATCCATATTTTTTCCTTCTTTCTTCTTCAAACTATTCATTATTAGATAAAGGTGGCTTAAGGAGACATAGGAAGAGAGTTGCAAGTTGCCTGGTCAAGAGGCATAGCAGGCTGGATCATAATTTTGAGCTAGTGTAGATTATCAATTTAAGATAATAATTTTATAGTGTTTCTTTCTAGGATTGTACTATTCTTTGTCAGTGCATCACTTTCTTTAAAGTTGATTTCTGAGGGTCTGTGTGTATTTGTAAAGCTTAACCCCTATTGCTTTTCCATTTCTAAAGCTTCTAACTTTGAAGATTTCTCTGACGGTTGTGGATGTCTCCAACTGGTGTGGATGATTAAAGCTCTGCCATAGATTCGTTCAACTTGTTCTGATACCGAAGAACAAGGTTCCCCTGATCAGTCCATACAGCAACTGTGTTGTTGGGTGTCAAATTAACTGATCGCGTAGACCAGACCGACACAAATTTTATCCTCCACAAGGACCGAATTTCCATCACTTGCATTAACCATTAGAACTCCATTTGATCCAATTAATGGTCTTTCATGGTTCGCCTTTGGAATCCATTAGGACTGAAGAAGCCAAGCTCAAAGATACCTCGATCTTCACCATCTACAACTTGTCGATTCATCGATATAGTATCTGTTGCTAAGCAAACCGGATTCATAATACCAGAAAGTAAAACTCTTTTGTTAGTTATAAAAGGAATAATTTCTGAGATCTCCCTCCATTTGCCTTATGTAACACTTGGTTACCTTATAAGGTTTGAAACTTCAGGTTTGCCTCTATAACACTTGGGGATCACTTCCCATCTTCTGTATGTGGGATGGATACTCCCATGATTTTGGCATAACTTCTTTTTCTTTTTTGATAACTATGGTGTTCGGATCAGTTTGTGTGCGCCTCGACTAATTCTACTGGATACATGCCACCTCCCCACCAGCAACAACTACCATCTTCTTTTCTTTTTTGATAACCATGGTGTTCGAGTCAGCTAGCATACATCTCGACTAGTTTCAGGGGATACCTGCCACCTACCATCAATAATAGGTATCAGATAACTCTGTCTACCAAAAGCAGAATAAAGGAAAGAAATCACTTAGTGTTTTTGTCACTGATTGGATTTGAACCTGAGACATCATGGTGCTCAACTCACTTTATTGATCACTAGGCCACACGTTATAATTTTATCCTAGATTTAGCTAACACACATAATCAAACACGAGATAAACTAATCCCGAAAATAGTTCACTTATTGGTTGAAATATTACTAAGTACCTCCCTTATTTTTTATTTTTATAACCATACTAGTTTTAAATAATAAAAGCTCTTTATATTCCAAGCTTCTCTACCTAAAGTTACGGGTAAGATGTGCGTACACTCTTAACTCTTCAAACTCCACTTGTAAGACTAGACGGGATAATGTTATCCTTATTATATATTGCAAACTTATAATATTTTTAACTTCAAACAAGATTTCACTCTAATTAGAAATTCACTCTACTCCCCTAGAGTGATTACAAAATCGAAAATGGACATTGATAATAGAGTTTTCTTCAAGGCAGCAGCACCACAGATAGAAAAAATAGTGAAACATAATCAAATGACAAGCATTTTAGAAAACTCTTTAATTGAACAACTACCATTCACCATCAACCTCTATATTTTTCTAAAATGAATTTATTAACATAGTACTAGATAAATTTACTACTTTATTGAATTTCATATTTAGATAAAGATATGTTTAATATGTTCAAATATTAAAAACAGACAATCTTAATTTACCTAATATCAAATCTTAAAAATAGCAACAACAACATGCCCAGTGTATTCTCACATAGTGGGGTTTGAGGAGGGTAGAGTACCATACCACTACCTTAGGTGAAGTAGAAAGACTATTTCCGATAGACTCCCGGCTTAGGATCGATAACAGTATAACAAATACAAAACATAAATGCATATAAACTAGTACAGTATGCAAAATAAATTAATACCGCTAGCCACAAGATAATACTAAAAACTATCTATCCGAAACCATTGACATCATTCAACACCACAAACAAGAAACTTCAGATACAAATAAAGAACACTCCCTTACTATTACCAACACACTCTCACACCCTAATACTCTACTTTAATCCGCGTTCTCTACCCTTTGCAATTATTGGTATCATTTTACCTTCTCTGTTATTCATCAATTTAAAAATAGTTTGATCCTATTATTTTTATTAAACTTAAAAAGATTTTCGCAAGCTCAAGTGATTTTGAATTAAAAATGACAAATAAGTTTGTCAATTAAGTGGGGCAGGCTCCTTCAAATTTTAAAAATTAGGTACAAGTGACAAATTCTTTTTAATTTTTTTTTACATTTTCGCTTCAACAACTATAGAGGTTGTCTCAACAACTATAGAAGTTGTCTCCACAACTATCAAAGTTGTTCGACAACTGTGCAAAGATGTTTGACAACTGTGCGAAGTTGTTGGATAATTTTTATAGTTGTTGAGACAACTAATGCAGTTGTTGAACAATTATCTTCAATTATTGAGCGACTTTACTTTTTTAACTTAATAATATTGTGGGACTCACTTGTCACATTTATTTAATTGAAGACTTGAGAGGTACTCTCAACTCCTTTTTCTCTCAAAAAAAGTATTCCTTAGTAGAAATCACCCTTAGTAAAAATCACCTAAAAATGGATGGTGGTTAGGACTGGGTATCTTCTTGTTATTGTTGTTGATATTAATTCAATGTTTGGTATGATATTTGAAAGTAAAATTCTAAAATTAAAGTATTCTAATTCGGATTTGATACAAAGTATTAATACCATTTGATATTGTGTATTTACTAAATATCGAATCATTTATCAAATAAAGGTCCACCGCATATATATATATATAGAGAGAGAGAGAGATACTAGTACAACAAAATTATTACTCTCACCATTTCCTTTTCACAAATATGAACTTACAAAATAATGTGATATTCATGTATTATATTTACAGAAAAAAAAAAAAAAGAGTCCTTCACTAAAAAGAATAGAACGTGATCAAAATAAAACCATATATATTAAGTGTGAAACAACTGTGAGGTAGTTATGCCCCGCCAATAATACAACCTGTGTTTCCTTTAAATAAAAAAAAGAAAATTTTGCATAAACTTCTATATATAAAAGTAGAATCAATAAAGGAAATATATCATTTTGTTGAAGACACGTAGCAAGAACCAATATGCAAATAATATTGATACACACTTGGAGTTGGAGAGAATGGAATAACAAAAGTAAAGGTCACTTAACAGTAAAATAAATTAGGGTTCTCTTAGTCCCTCGCTTCCCTACATTAAAGGATTTTTGAAATAAATTTTTGATTCTTCCAGCTACTTCATAAGAAAATTAGGCTGGAGAATAAAAACTAAACTTTTTCTTGTGGTCAATGAAAGCAACAATCTATGAACAAGCAAGAAGAGAAGGCAATACATTAGATTTCAATATAATATCTCCCTGATCACCAATACTTGTCCATCATTGAAAGTCTCCTGCAATTTCATCCCACCATCAAGATGATTAAAATTATGAAAGTACACTCACAGATAAAGAGGAAAAGTACCGAGAGAAAATAACGGTGTCTTGATTAGTGAGGACAGACTTGACTCTAGCACCATCTTTGGACTTTGACAACTTAATCTCATGCACTCCTGTTACGGATTTATCTTTTTCACTTGTTCGCTCATAACTCGACGATCACCAAAATAAAAAATTCTAACAAAAGACTTAAGCATCAGATTGCAAGACGCCAAGTGACGATCACCAAAATTAAAAATTCTAACAAAAGATTAAATATCACAAAGCAGGAGCAATAATTCCAATCATCTCAACGATCATGATCCCATCCAGGAGAAGCTTTGGAAGTAGATGTAGCACATTGACTTTCCTCCACTTGAGCACCTGAATCTGTAAAATATGCATCATTGTCTTTACTCGGGTGGGCCCGGGTTCCGGGCGTGCTGTGGACTGAAAATCGACCGAGGCGTGTCGCGGAGGTTGGGGATCGTCCCAGTATGGTCCGTTTAAGAGTATCATTCTCACCATGGACAGAAGGAGTCGCAGTGCGCACACAACTCCCAGCAACCTCTGAAGCCAAGAGATCAGATGTCCAAATGGTTTCTTCGTTGCAGGATGCAAGTCATTTATCGCCAAAAAAGGGGTTGAAGAAAAAAAAAAGGCATAAAATTCTAAAAAGTTGATGCTTCAAACACTATATAAATACAATTTTTAAAACTATTAATCATTAATAATAATAATAAATATACATAATCAACCATATCGAACACAATTTGAAAGGCATAAAATTACAAAAAAAAAATCATTTAAAAACTTAGCAATGACAATTATGGTATCTTAACCAAGTGATCAATTGCAACCATGCATTGAAGTCAAAATCAAAATCATTATGCAAGACACTATATTGATCAAGATGGCCATCACACATGGATATATAAATATAGAGGTAATGAAGTCGGCATAAAATTTTGTTCTCGTAGTTGTTATGACTTTAGAATTTTAATTGGGGTAAACTATAATAAATTTTACATTAAAAAGAATTGTGTACTTAAAAGAAAAATTAAATAAAAAATTTAATTTGGGTAAAATATAATAAATTTTACATCTAAAAGAATTGTGTACTTAAAAGAAAAATTAAGTTACTTAAATTACCTTCTCACAAATTATATTCTTTAAAGGATTCTATATATAACTAGTTTAGGTGTACGTGTCTTGCGCGTGTACCTCACTTTAATGAGTTCAAACATTATATTAAATAAGATATTTGTTTAAATAATAAAAATAAATATAATAATTAAATTTAATATCTTTTGAGTATGTAAAGATGAAGAATGTATTTATTAAACCCAATCTTTACCAAAAATATTTTTAAAAGTCGACCGACATTCATTTACCATATATAAATTGCAATAAAATAATATAATGATAGAGACATCAAAATAATATAATTAAATCTAATCTTTACACACAAAAATTTTCTTAAAATCGTCCGACACTCATCTACCCCTGTAAACAATAACAAAATAATACCATAATAGAAATATCAAAATAATATAACTAAACCTAACCTTTTACATAAAAAAAAAATTTCAATATCGACCAACATTTATCTATCTCCTGTAAACTGCAACAAAATAATACGATAAAAGTGATATCAAAACAATACAATTAAACTTAAATTTTACACACAAAAATTTCTCAAAGCCGATCGAGATTCATCTATGAACTGTAAACTACCACAAAATAACAAACTAATAGAGATATTACGATAATACAATTAACCTAATCTTTACCTAAAAAAAAAAATTAAAGCCGACCCACATTCATCTAGCATCTGTAAATTAAAATAAAACAATAAGATGATAAAGATATCAAAACAATACAATTAAACTTAACTTTTACACAAGAAATTCAATGATTTTGAATGAAAACAAAGAAGATATATATATATATATATATATATACATGTTGAATTCTATCATGGTGACAAAAACAGTGAAGAAGTTGCGGGTTAGAAAATCAAGCATCCACCATCTAGACATGCAGTTGAATCAAGTTAGATGAACATCAATCATATTCTCTCAATAGACAAATCGGTTTGTTCTCTAGTTTAACGTGCATCTCAATATTTATTGAAGTATTTCCTTAATAGAGTCTTATTTTAGGAGTATTTTTCTAATTGAACAGTAGAAAGGAAAATATTAATTAATTCTCCTACCATATATTTTAGGAGTCTCGTATATTTTAGAAAGTGTAGTAGAAAGAAAAATATTAATTAATTCTCCTACCTTATATTTTAGGAGTCCCATATATTTTAGGAAGTCTAGTTAATATAATAAAAAATAATTAAATAATAAATTAAAAAAATAATAAACAGACTTTTAATAAAGAGCAAAAAGTTCAAATCACTTTCTATTTTTTTTATAGATCTTCACACATTTAATATATTATATAGATAGATATATAGATTATATAGATATATAGGTTATAGATATAGATAAGAATATTCCAAAGGTCAAAACCTTCTATTCTACTTTACAAATTACAATAATCAACAAGCTTAAAACCGTCCGCTCTGTTGCAAAGTTGTACCCTGCAAACATAATATATAACACCTATCCACCATAACATGTATTAAAATTGGTCTGTGTGAGCTGTAGTCTTTCTCACCAACTCTAATACGATATTACCAAAAATCGTATCAAATTGAAGTTAAAAGTTAAACTATAATATTTGATATTTATTTTCAATTATCGATAATTGAATTATCAAATCTTAACTTTAAAAACACCAAATTGAATACCGAACATCCAACATGATGGGTAAAAGTAAAGGTGTACAAGGAAAAAAATCAAAATGATAATTTATTTGATTTAATTCCACACCTTGTCAAATCAACAAATATCTGATGACACACAAAAAAAAAAAAAAAAAAAAAAAAGGTTACCACATGCTTGAGTGTAGATAGTCAACGCAAATATGCAATTGATTAAATTTTAGGAAAAAATGCTTTCTTTGAAGTGGAAGTAATTTTCAAAAGTTGAATAAAATTAGTTGCCTTCCTAGAAGTATTTGTAAAAGTTTGATCAAACATAAATTACTACTTTATTACTGATATACATATTCTTCAAATTGAACATTAAAATACAATATGTTATTTTTCAAAATTACTTTTCTCAAAACTATTTCTGGCAAAAAACACTTTTCAAAAGAATTCAATTTTAAAAGTTTGGCCTAATAATGTCTAAAGGAAAAAAAAGAAAGTTGTGTAAGTATTAGTAAAGTTTTAGAATCTTTTTTTAAAAATAAAAATAAAACTTGGGGGTAGGGAAATGGGGGAGGGAATCGAACCCTCACCAATAGGTGGAAGTTCAGATAACTAACCAACTAAGCTACTAAGATTTCCCAACTTTTAGAATCTCAAAACACAAAGAAAACACATTTAAATAATTAAATCAACATAGGTTTATTAGGATTTGTAGACCACATAAAAATCCATTTAAAAAATACGTTAAAACTGCCACTTTAAATGCAAGCTTAAAATACTTACATTGCGATTAAATAGTTTTATATAATCAATATATTTTAAATAACTATAGTTTTTATATTACTCCATCAATTATAATACTAACTGGTTATTGACTATATTCTTCAAATTATCAAATTAGGATTTCTAGAAACAATTTTGCCTGTTGTTATAAATAACTAGATTCTTATGCTTCGATTATCACTAGTGAATTATGTTGGACCAGCATCGAAATTAAAATAAATTGCAAAAATTACTAAATCAATGTCTATTAGTTGTCAAACACTGCAAATATTTGTATAGATTATTGCACGATCTACTGTTGTTTTTGTTGTTATTGCTCTCACTTGTCACTACGTCACATCAACAACTTAAATTCGAGATCATCTTAGCCTGATAGTGTTAAAAAAAAATACTCCATATATTAACCATTAATAAAGTTACTCTTGCAGTTTCAATTTGTTTATCCTACTCCTATTTAGTTCGTTACAAAAGAATGTCTCTTTTCTATTCCAGCAACTCACTAGTCGTTGCTATCTACTTGACATATTTAATATCACAAGATTTAAACAAGCATTTTAATATGTATATTTTTTTTAGAAAAAAATAACATAAACATACACCTTAACTTATCATATTTACACAAATTTCCACCCTTACAAAGTAATTATAAAAATCTCAATTAATTATGTATCTTCATTGAATGTATCAGGAGCTAATTATATATCTAAACAGATCCAAAAAAAAAAAAATGAATCAAAAGCTAATTATGTATAGAAAAAAAATTGTCTTCATTGGATGTATTGAGAGCTAATTATGTATCTCGACAGACCCAAAATTGAGATTTTCAATAATTATGCAAATCTCGAATATTTCTGTAATTAAGCTCCAAACTGTTGGAATTTATATTGTTTTTCAAATCATAAGATTCAAAAATCTTCTTCAGTTTCTTAAATTGGGTCGCAAATCAAAATGAGAGAAATAAATTGAAACTAGTAGAACATTTTAGGTATAGTTGACTACAATATGCTACCAATAAAGTAGCAAAATGACAAAAGTTGAGATTGTAATCCATCCATCTTTCAATAACTATTAATTCTGTATATAAACAAAGCCCAAAACACAAGTTAATGTCATTATTTTCCTAACATCTCATTGACTAATGAACCAAAACGTCAATAAAGTAGTTAAAGCTCATTAAGAACAGTATTCTTTATTATGCAAGAAAAGCATAACGCCATAGATTAAATTTTCTATATCTCTTCTTATTTTTATATTCAAACTAAAATCTTATTGTTTTCCATAACTACTCCCTGTGTTAGATAAGCCAAACCTTTGTAATATTCGATCGGCCGGCCGGCCGGAGAGGCACTGGATATACCAGCAAGGTTCCATCTGCATAAGGTAATGATCAAGAATGTATGTTATAATAAACCAATTAAAAGAGAAGGGGGACAAAAAGACAGGAACTTTAAACTTTTGTTAGTTTGTTCTCTTATGGGGACTAGTTATGATTTCCCCTCCATGATTTAGTTGAGCCGAGGGTCTATCGGAAACAATCTCTCTAACCTTCACGAGGTAGAGGTAAGGCTGCGTATATATCGCCCTCCTTAGACCCCGTTTTGTGAGATTACACTGGATATGTTGTTTTCTTATGTTGTCCTGTGAATTTGCAGCCTGAGTGTTAGTCACAACATAACAGAGTGAGACTGGTTAACTCCAAACGCTGGAGTTTCTGGTTGTTTCCTAGACTGAAGCAGTTTTTTCATAACCTTACCAAACAAAAGAAGTCACGATCAAGTACCAAAGGTGCGGTCCTCCCCGTTTCCCTTGTTTCATAAGCTACTGTTTCCGTATCTTGATTTCTGATAGCCTTCTTTTCCAACGCCTTCTCTTAAAAGGAAAGGAGATTTTCAGGGCATTCTTGATGGACACTCCAAAATCGAATCATCAACGAAGAGGGACTCCACCTCCTGTCTTGATGTCTCAAACACTCTGGTCGTCAACTGAAAAAACATGCAAATCAGGATTGAGATCAAATGATGAAAAAGGGGTTAATGTGAAAGTTGTACTGCGTTGCAGGTATGAACTTGGTTAAATTTTCCATTGCTTATTCTACACGTTCATACAACAACTATGCCTTAATCCCAACCAAGTTGGGATAGGCCATATAAATCGTCACTGTCCATGTCGATGCATAGAAGTGTATTATGCTGGCTGTCAGCCTACCGCAACAAATTCAGTTACTTTAGGGGTGTGTATTATGTCAAGTTATCACTGAAACTTATTATCAAAGTGACATTTTTGTCTTTCAGGCCTCCAAATGAGGATGAAATGAAGGTGAAAGGACCTATGGTGATCTCATGCGACGAGCTGAAACAAGAAGTCACTGCAACCTTGAGCACAGCTGTTAAGCAAATAAACAAAACCTTTCTCTTTGACAAGGTTTTCTTCTTATACTGTATAAGTTTAAATCGTTCTATACCTTTCATTATTACAAAAATTTGTGTAGTAACATATATTTTACCCGTTGATGCCACAATATTTGTTAGGTTTGTGGTCCATCATCTCAGCAAAAGGACTTTTATGATCAGTCTGTGGCTTCTCTAGTTCAGGAGGCTCTTGAGGGATATACTTGTACGATTTTTGCTTATGGTCAAACTGGAACAGGAAAAACTTACACAATGGAAGGGGAAGCAATTAAAGATAAGGTCTCCTCTATTATCTCTTCATCATTTTTTTTCCCCTCAAAATGTAAGTCGGAGACAGGATTTGAAGTTTATGGGTTCTGAACTTGTCACCGAACTTGCAGCTCATTTTGATTACTGGGTTAGCTATTAAATATTTATACAAATATATTGAATTTTCTAATACAAGTGCAGGGTCTAAGCAAAAGTTATTGAGTTCATCTGAACCATACCTTATATTGTAGCCCCCTAGTTTTGTTGGCTTATCATTTTGTATATCCGTTTTCAATGTTGATGCTTGTAGAATGGCGAATTTCACAAGAACGCTGGAGTAATTCCTAGAGCTGTCCAGGATATTTTTGACATTTTGGAGTTGCAAAAGGCTGAGTACACTATGAAAGTTGCATATATAGAGATATACAATGAGGAAATAACAGATCTTCTTTCCCTGGACGAGGAATCAAAACTGATTGATGAGAAGCAGAGAAAGCCATTAGCCCTTATGGAAGATGGAAAAGGCGCAGTCTTCATTAGAGGTGTAGAAGAGTTGACGGTATCAACTGCAGATGAAATCTACAAACTTTTGGAGAAAGGCTCTGCGAATAAGCATACAGCTGAGACACTTCTCAATAAACAAAGCAATAGGTCTCATTCAATATTTTCCATCACCTTACATGTTAAGGAATGTACTCACGAGGGACTGGAACTGATAAAGTGTGGAAAACTGAATCTTGTTGACCTAGCTGGATCCGAGAACATTTTACGTTCTGGTGCAAAAGAGGTACACTAATGGAACTTCTCCTGTCAATAATCTCCTCAGAATAATCCAAAGAAGTTATTATACCATTTCACTTACGAGTTTAACTTCCATACACTGATACGTAAAAGAAAATACACTATCGATCACCTGAAATATAAGTACTAGTAAAAAAGGGCAACCCGGTGCATTAAAAGCTCCCGCTATGCGCCGGGGTCCACGGGAAGGGCCGGACCACAAGGGTCTACTGTCTGCTGACTTACTTTGCATTTCTGCCAGTGGCTGTTCCACAGCTTGAACCTGTGACCTCCTGGTCACATGGCAGAACCATTGACCGGTAACTGCCAAATATAAGTTGGAAATCGTTACCTGGAAAACATAGCAGGAAACCTACAATAAACAAGTTAAATTACACTAACAGTGTAAAAATTCTTTACCATGCCATGTATTTTAAGTTAAATCCTTCAATTTATTACAGTGCGATTTAAGGTTCATAATGGCATTCTCTAAAATCCAGGGAAGAGCAAGAGAGGCTGGTGAGATAAATAAGAGCTTGCTTACCTTGGGCAGGGTCATCAATGCTTTGGTTGATCACTCTGGACATGTTCCATACAGGTATAGAACTTGTACACTCATATTATATATACATGGCAACAGATGTTATAATACAGAAGCAACAACTGTAAAATAATTCATGGGATCTCAGGGATAGCAAGTTGACAAGGTTTCTAAGGGATTCATTAGGAGGAAAAACAAAGACGTGCATAATTGCCACGGTTTCACCATCTATCCAGTGCTTGGAAGAGACTCTCAGTACTCTTGAATATGCTAATCGTGCCAAGCAAATTAAAAACAGGCCAGAGGTAGTCAATTTTATTCTTTGGAAACTTGTTTTTAAATGATTTTAGATAACCATGTATTTTATCCTCGAGTACTATTTCCAGGTCAACCAGAAGGTGACAAAATCTGCCCTAATCAAAGATTTATATGTGGAGATGGACCGCCTAAAGCAAGGTTATAATGAGACTTGTCGTTTGAAAATTTATTAATTTATGGCTATTATAACAGTAGGCATTGAAGGGATACCGTTTGTTTCCGTGTGACCTATGGATCACGGGTATGAACCGTACAATTAACCACTGATGCTTGCATCAGGGTAGGATGCCTACAAAACACCCCTTGGGGTGCGGCCCTTCCACGGACGCTGCATGAATGCAGGACGCTTCATGCACTTGGCTGCACTTTATAACAATTAACAATAGGCATTCTTCTTTGCACTGTAGAATTACATGCAACAAGGGAGAAGAACGGAATCTACATACCACAAGATCGTTACCTGAGTGAAGAGGCAACTCAGAAGGTGCTATTACCATCAATATATCTGGAGTGCTACTCTTAATCTGTAAAATAGTAACAAACTTTATTGCTCAAATGCTTTTTTCCCTTTTCAGGCGATAGCTGAGAAACTGAAGTCCACAGAACTTGATTTAGAATCCAAAAACAAGGTAACACCTGATCGATCTTGTAGGCAGCTTATGTAAGTCCTAATTTATTCCAAGATCATTGAGAAGCTGCACATTCTGAGCAGAAATTGATAGAGCTTCAGGATCGTTATGATTATCAGCGACAACTGACAGCAGATTTAACGGAACAACTTGAGAGAACTCGGGTAGAATGTTACTTGAACAAGTTACTTCCTGCGTTTATGTTTTTAACAATATAGCCAGAACATGGAAGAAAACTAAACTTCCCAGCCCCTATTTTATGGCAGAGTGAACTCAAGAATGTTCAAGCTGAACAAGCTATCAATGATCTTGAAACGAAATATACCCAAGCAAAAGAAACGATTCAAGAGAAGGATTATCTAGTATCCAATCTCATTAAATCTGGTAAGTAAGCTCTGAAGCGTGTCCCGACAACTAATTGAGATATAAAGATGACCCTAAGCTTTCCTGAATCCTACACTATATAGGAGTAAATATGTATCGATTAGTGGGACATTGGTATATCAAAGAAGTTTATTCTTGAAATTACTGAAATCTGCATATTTTACCTTGGGTTATTCAGAAAAAGCAATGACTGATAAAGCACTGGAGCTTCGAGCTGAAGTAGAGAATGCAGAATCAGAGATGTCCAGCTTGTTCGCCAAAATAGGTTCGCACTACTATCTCTTCTGGTCTTTAGTCTTTATCTGGTTGACATAGTTTCTCCTTCTAACATGTTTCTTATAAAACAGAGAAAAGCAACAGTAGAGAGGAAAGAAACAGAATCCTTATGCAAGGTTTCCGCAACAAATTGACTCAGCAGCTTGAAATTTTAAAGAGAAACACAGCAGTTTCCATAACCAAACAAGAGCAGCAATTGAATGTAATATTAGAAGATACGCAATCCTTCTTAGCTACTAAAAGAAAGGTACAGTGAACATTTTTTGACATACGGTACTCTGATTATCTATCTGTGACCTGAAAATGGAACTAATCTTTCTTGATTTTAACGGCAGGCTACAGATGAATTGAAGGCACAGCTCCAGAAGCTAAAAGACAAGTATGGATCTGATATCCAGAATTTAGCTGCTCCAGCCCAAGAACTTCATGAAAATTCTCAGTTAGCTTTTAGCAAAGTGAATTCAGATGTATCAAAGCATTCTTCTGCCTTTATGGACGTAAGCAGAGATACTCTTTCAGTCAGTGTTACTATCTTTCCACCTTTTCATCACACAATTTTGCCTGCATACTAGTGCAGCTTGTTGGAAAGATTTCCGCTGATATTAATGATGTACTCAACGGTCTACAAGGTAGCATTAGGGAACTTGAGGTGAAGATAAATGCTTTTGTGCGACAAGAACAACAGGTACATAGGCATGCTTTAAATTTTCTTTCAGATACTCTTAATTTGTGCATCTAACTTTGTTTATTTTTCCGCCATCATCAGTATCACACAAGAAGATATCAAGAAATTCAATTAACCTCTGAAGTTCTCCTCAACTTTTTCAAGACCTTAAATACATATATTTCAAAATTGAGACTAACGGATGAAAAATCACAATCAATTAATGATCAGCAACTCTGTGCCCTTGAGGAGAAGTTTGAGGTATTTATTTGTTGTTCCGGACCATCATTGGAAATGAAGATGTCGATCTTGGTTTCTTTTCACCCTTTGAGTTACTTCTGTAGGAGCTGGCTGCAGGTGAAGAGCGGCAACTGATAGAAAAAGTTGCAGAGCTTATATCAGCTTCTAATACTAGGAAGAAAAAGCTGGTACATGCTTCTCCATTGCAACTTGTACATACTTTTTATGGTTTTAGAATTTATACTAAATAATCACAGTTTGAGATTGCTATTCCATAAAGGTTAAATTTGTGAATGGAACTCACACCAGTATCAAAGCCTTTTCATGAATTTTCTAATTCATATAGCATGAAATAACTATAAGACCGTCTCTTTCAGGCAGAATTTTATCAAAACACTTCGATTTTTCCTTTTCTTTAGGTTCAAAAAGCAGTCAATGGCCTTAGAGAGTGCTCTAAGGCCAAAACCAGAAATCTTAATGCTGAGTTCTCAAACATACAAGGTTGCGCTAATTCTGCTTATGAAGAATGGACAAGCTACATTGAAAGCACAGAAGAAGAACATATCGGGGATTCAACTAGATCGGAATTTTGGAAGAGTTGCCTAGCAGGACACATTGAATGCTGGTTGAGTTTGTTTCCGATTATATAAACTGATAAGACTTGTATTTTTTGCTTTTGGATTGTATATATTCAGTATTACATTTTTCATCTTAAATTTCAGCTTGGAAAAATCAAAGGGGGTTGAAGATGGATGGAGAAATGCCCAAGAATCTCTCCTCTGCCAACAAACAGGAAATATCAATTCAATTGATAGCATCATGAAGTGAGATATCATTTCACTGTATCAATTATTAGCTGAATTGTTTTTTCTTTATATTTTTACCTCACTATCTTCAGGGACGCAATGGAATCAAATGGAAAGATCAACACTCAGTTATCCTCCACATTGACTTCCATACTAGAAGAAACAGCTATTTCCAATAGGAATCTTACTTTTGCTATGGAAAGTATGTTGCCTGCGAATAAATAGCAATTTTTTCTTCCTTTGATATTGCAAGAACGTGATCGAGTCTTACTGCAACAGACTCATACAGTTGAAATTGATGCAGGTCTGCTGAAACTTGATCACGATGAATGTGAGAAGATCTATTCATTTATTCATCCTTGTGTTGAGGGTATGAAACAGATGAAAGACAGTCATTCCTCTGAAGCATCAGAAATAGCAGAAAGTGCAGGAGAAGTATTGACAGACAAGTACAAGGTAAAAGCTCGAAAACTAAGCAAGTATAAATGAGATCTTTGACATTAAAACTAAATAGTTCAATACTCGGTCAGTTTACACCTTAATACTACTATAATCTGTAATTTTATATAGTTAAAATTCTCTCTCTTCACCATTCAAGAACCGATTTTCACTTAGAAAACCTAGCGCCAATACTTTCTCCTGTATCAAGGGCCACTAAGATAAGCAAGACTACCATTTCAACAAAAATTATCATTTATGGTAATTTCAATCAAGATACCTGAATAAGACTTTAGTTCATTTCAAGTTCTTGACTCGAGTTTAGCAGGATGATAAGTTTATTTTCTTTGAATTTATATAACAGTAAATTCAATTAATGGTAATCTGTGAATGAGAACTTTTTGGTTTTCTTGAACTTACTCGTTTACCACTGTCCACGTGGCACATGCTATCTTCAACTAAGACCTTTTTTCGGATTCCTATGGTTAGGTTGATGAACCGTCAGGCTCAACTATGAGGAGGAAAAGAGTTAATGTGCCAAGTAAGGAATCTATTGAAAATCTCAGAACTCCTTTACTCAAGGAGTCACTCAAGTCATTTCAAGGCAATGGAATAGCAAAACGTGCTAACAGAGATGTAAATGCAACCAAAGGAGCATGAGGATGTTCAGTTGGACTCCAGATGTTTCTTTCAAAGTAGGATAACTGATTTAGAGATTTGATCATCGAGGTTACTGGTAACCAGATGTAGTGTTCCAGTAAAAGAGCAAAGGCATGTCATCTTGTGAATTGGAGCCTCAGAAAATCAATATTTCTTTATATTTAAGTGTTCTAGTCATAGTAGAAAGTCATACTAATAACTACCATAAAAAAATACACTATGTTAGTATTCAGTGCATTATTTTTGAAATTTCCACTTTGATTTAGGATAAACAAGGGTCTTGGAATCTATAACTGATGTATTAATCTTTAATAATATCCCTACATAGGTTTCTGAACCATCAAACTACAAAACAAAGAATATATTGCTCAAAAACTCACAAAGCATACTGATGCAAAGGCGTTAACCCATATAGCCACCATAGATCGATTCAGTCTAAGGCCTATCTTGCAGTCTCCTCTCAGAACACTTGAAGCAACTCCTTCTGACATAACTGGGCTTCCATTTACATCAAATGTCTTCTAGTAGCAAGTTTCTGAAATCTAATCTGCAGTGCTCAAATTTAAGAGTTCATTTTTCTTAGCCCTGTGCCTACTCTTTACCAGCCATATAGTATCATGCTGGAAATCTGTTTTTTGGCGGATGACCATTAAAGTAAGCCCAAAGAACCATTTCTGTAATCTTACACAGTAATCACTTTCTTAGAGCAAATGGTCCAAAGCACAGTTTAGTGAACTTCACCACAATAATTACCTTTGAGTCTAACCAAAGAGATTAGCTTTGATTCTATGCCTCCAGGCAATCTAGATGCTGCATCTCTTCGCAGACATAGTAATGAGACGGTCATTTGGGCTTGAGAATATGGTTACCAGCTGGGGCTGCGTATGAGAAAGCCCTATTAGGAATAGATTACCTCAGACCTTCTTTCTGCAAATACAAGCTTACTTCCTCACTTCAAGGGAGCTAAGGGTTCTAGAGTTACGACTCGTAATTCTTTTAATCTGCCGCCTTAGTTGGTATACCATACACTGCATCCATTCCTCAATTGGTATAAGAAGATTACAAGTTTTATGGAAGTGTCACTTGGCCTTTCTTTCAGCCAGTAAGCAAAGAATCAACAAATTTCACAAGCGTTTGGATGAAGACTGCCTCAGGCAGTGCTTCTTCGTCAACGAGGTGAGCATTTACTGAGAAAGGAGTGGACCTACCCAAGACTAGATTTTTCTGTGCCTTCCATTAAGTGC
The DNA here is from genome assembly GCA_030864215.1 of Capsicum pubescens. Lineage (NCBI taxonomy): Eukaryota > Viridiplantae > Streptophyta > Magnoliopsida > Solanales > Solanaceae > Capsicum > Capsicum pubescens. Next base: position 20,927,147 of record CM061548.1, read on the forward strand.
AAGGCCCTTAACAGTGCTATTCTTGATGAGAACACTCACAGAGCTCTACTTACCATATCCTGAAGTGGCTCCTTGGCTTCGAGAATACTGAATCTCGAGGACTCAATCTCACACCGTCACACGCTGCAAACTTTCAGGTGTTGTAATAATACTTATCAACACCTTTTTGTCCGCAATCTTCCATGGTATCTTCAGTTAATTTGCAGTCTGACATCGCTATATGAAACAATAACAACTTGTTGTTCGGAAAACAGCAACCTGCTTTCACCTTTTCTACAAGAATATTTGCTGCTTCAGTGTCTCTCTAGTCAAACATGTCTCTGGATAGCTATGTGGAAAAATTTCGTTTTTCACTTTCCAGACCTCCTAAGATCCAGAAAACCAATTCAAACACCTGCATAAGTAAAATGTGGTTCTGTAAAGGTGCAACTCCACAATGTGGACATTGCAGGAAGCGTATATCTGATACTCATCTTGGCCAAATGTTGTACCGCTAAAAGCTAAATCTCTAGGGGCAAATAATCATCATCCAGCATCTGCATCCATAGTTCATCTAGCATGGAATATATTCTGTCCCTTTCTGGGTGCACACAGTCTTCAGCCAAGAAGACATGGATCCGGTCCATGACTTCGATCCAGCTTTGACCTGGAACCTTTTTGACACCTTTTTGTCTCATCAGACCCCTCAGTGATGCAACATCCTTCCAACTTCCAGTAGAAGCAAAAATGTTACAGAGTAACACATGTGCAGCAGAATTCGAAGGATCAATCTCCAAAATTTTCTCCGCGGCTCGTTTGCCAACATCAAGATTATTACGTGTCTTACAAGCAGCTAACAAGGTTTTCCACACCACAATATCAGGATCAAGTTCCATTTGATTGATAAAAGCTTCTGCCTCTTCTATGCAGCCAGCTCGGGCAAGCATGTCAACCACACAACAACAATGCTCTCTAGTTGGTGCAACACCAAACTCCGTTTCCATGGCTCTGAACAACTGCCACCCTTCTTTTACTCGTCCAACATGACTACAAGCAGTCAAAACTCCAACAAAGGTAACTTGGTTTGGCTTGACAGCTAAATATCTCATCTTCTGGAAGAGATCTAGAGCCTCTTCTCCGTATCCAAACTGAGCATACCCCACTATTAAACTACTCCATGAGACTGCATCAGGGTTCTTCATACTATCAAAGAGCTTCTTAGCGCTTGTCATATGTCCACATTTCACATACATGTCAATTAAAGCATTCTGGATACAGATATCTTCACTTAGCCCGTGTTTCATGGCATAGCAACAAATCTGGTCTCCTATTTCCAAAGAGGCTACTTTTCCAGAAGCCCCAAGCATATTAACTAATGTAATATGATCAGGCTTATTAGAAGAAAGAAGCATCATTTTAAATAACGAGAAGACTTCTCCAGAATCTCTCTGTTGTAGAAAGGCTGTAAGAATGGCATTCCACGAGACTAAATCTGCCTTGTAATTCATCTCATTGAATATTCTATGTGCATCTGGAAGATCTGAACAGTTGGAATACATTGAAAGTAATGTATTAGAGACGGAAATATCTAAATCAAAGCCACACTTAATAACATAGCAGTGCACTTTCTTTCCTAGAATGAGTGCAGATGGGCTTACAAAGGCACAAAGTAAAGAACGAACTGTAACATCATCTGGATTCAAACTCAAAGTTCTCATCTGAGAAAAGAGAGACACCGCTTCATCAGGATCACCTCCGTATGCAAACCCCGCAATCAGAGCATTCCAGGCTACAAGATCAGGATTTCCTATCTGGTCGAATGCAGTTCTTGCAGAACACAACCATCCACATCTAGCATACATGTCCGTAACAGCACAACCAGCAAAAGCATCAAAACTAAGCCCAAATTTTATACTTAAACCATGTATTTGTCTTCCATATTCTGCTTGTGCAAGACTTCTACAAACATTAAAAACGCTTCCAAAAACGAATTCATTCAGCTTGTAAATTCCCTGACTAAGCATCTCCCTGAAGCAGGAAAGAGCTTCTAATTCATAACCAAGCTGTGCATATCCAGCAATCATTGAACTCCACGAAATCAAATCCTTTGTTTTAATACGCGTGAACACTTTCAATGCCTCATTAACTTGACTAAACCTCGTATACATCGCAATCAATGCATTCTGAGCAATAAGTTGTAAACCATGTTCCGATTTAACCACATGCCCATGCAACTGCTTCCCTAACTCAACCTGATCCATATTTGAACACGCTTTTATCACGCTTCCAAATGTAAACTGATCCGGTATAAGCCCAACCCGTCGCATTTGAAAGTAAAGCTTCAATGCTTCAATCTCCTCACCATTTTGTGAGTACCCAGCAATTATCGAAGTCCAAGTTACCAAATTCCGTTCAGCCATTTCATCAAACACCTTACGTGCATCCTTCAACGACCCACACTTACCATACATATTCAACAAATGATTTTGAAAAATCATGTCTGGCTTATAATTAGACAATTCCACAATATGACTATGTACTTTTCTTGCATAATACAACGATCTTATAGACGAGCACGCGGATACTAGCTGAGCATACGTGCTTGGATACAAATTACAAGACGTGTTCTTCTTTTCCAACAACTCGAATGCCTCTAAAGCTTGTTTAAATAGCTTTTGCTTACACAAAAAGATTATATGATCATTACTTAACTGCTCATTACTGAAACAACGCTGTATGCTATGACTGACATAGCTCCGGATTGATCCAAAACTTTTTATCATTGTAAAACAATTTTTATACGCCAGAGATTGACAGGAGAAGTAGATATAGCTACTCCGGATAGTTTGAAATTGGCGGGAAATGGTGGAAATGCATTGACAATGGAGCATTTTTAGTGTGTAATTTTCATGTTTAAATATACACAATCCGTTAAATATATTTACAAGGAAGGCGGTATTATATTCACGAGCCTTCAGTGTGTTTTTTATATTTTCAAGAAAGGCTCATTTGCTTTAATGCATTTTCAATATTTATTTTGCTATTTAAAATTTTGAAAAGACAGACATTTTTTGAATTGATGGGACAATAAAAGACAATTTTTTCACACCTCTAATGGCTTATGTCCATCCATTCAGAAAATGGACAGGGTTTTTAGATTTTTGAATAGCAAAATAATTATTGAAAGTGCATTAAAAGAAACAAGTATTTCTTCAAGATGTAAAAAATTCACGTAAGGCTCGTGATTGTAAGAACACCTTTTATGAAAATATATTTAATGAACCATCTATTTTTAAACGTGAAAATTACATATTGAAGGTACTTCATTGCCTATGTGTTTTTACCATTTTAGTCCTAAAAATTCTAACAAACCGATTTATTAGATTTATTCCTAATTTAATGTCATTTTGATTCGAAATTCATATTGAGCCACCTCTCAACAAAAAATTGTGATGATTCCATATAATTTGTGACTAATCTAACACAACAGTTGGATTGAATAAGATATAAGTAAGGTCATATATATTTGATATGACTTGCATCTCACAAATTGGTATGCTTGTATGTTTGAAATCATAATGATTAGGTATGGATTGTGGGTCATGTGGGGTCGTTTGGTAATATGATATGAAATTATGATGTAAAATAATAATTTGAAATTGTGAAGTGAAGTTAAAGTTTTATTTTGGCATGCAATTTGGACCTTTTTATGTTGTATGTTTTTTGTGAATATAAAAATCTCATAAGTTATGAAAACTATCAAAATTATCATAAATTTTTTGTACAATTTTTACCAAATAAGCAAAATTTATAACAAAGTATAATGTACTATCACAAAGCTATTATTAAAAAAATATATATAATTTTTTTTTGGTTAAAAAAGGAATTTATTCATTACTTAATATGCATCATACATAGTACAGAGCTGCGAAGATGATCCTACTGGGTCATCGATAAGTTTCTAGTAATACACGCAGTACTGGTAGTACATACATTACACACATTTGGAACTACTGGCACATCATGCCTTACAAAAGTTGTTTTCCTAGACAACATCATAGTAGTATTAGAGTCGATATACTTGCTAGCAAAAGAAGTTCCCTCTTTGTCTGTCGCGATAACTTTGCGAACAATCAATGGTGGAACTGCCCATTCTTTCAAAAACTGATGTACTTATTTTTTTCTACCATCCTTAGCTAATACATCCGCAGCTCCATTCGACCTCCTATCCTCATGGCGTATCGATGTGATCCCCAACTCCCGTAGAAGATTCCTGCACATAATAAGAAGGTTGTTGTTAGTAGCTGCATCATCACTAAGAGATGAGGCCAAGGTTGTGGAATTAGTGGCTACTATAATGTTATAACATTTTATTTTCTTTGCCATTTTAATTCCCAGGTACAAAGCTATTGTTTCAGAGTGTAACGGTGATAAGGCAGTAAATTTAGCGTTGAAGCCCCATACCCAGTCCCCGTACTCATTCATAATCAAGCCCCCCGCCCCTCCGACATTAGTGTGTGAACCAAAGGAACCATCTATGTTTAGCTTGAAGCCTTTAGCTGGCGGGTTCCAACACTTGTTAGACATGGGATTACTGCTGATACTTGTATGTTTTTCGGTCAATAGGAAAAATTCAAGTGCCCTCTCCTGCGCTTGTGTGTTTGGTATAGGATGCTTTGTATTATTGAACAGGTTATCATTTCTGCATAGCCAAATACTCCACAGATAGAAGGGAAAGACGTCATTCCATGCTATATATTTACGCATTTTTAGGTATTTCATTTTGTTACACTGCAGTAGCCATTCGTTGGTCTGTAAAAGACGATATTGCTCAACGAAGGCCCTCATATTATTTGCATCCCAAAAGGCTAAAATATTGGGGCATGTTCTGAGAATGTGTCCAATGGTCTCAGTCTGTTGACAGTACAAGCATAGGGGGTTCACATTATTTCCAAGTTGGTTTAAATAGGACGAAGTTGGTAGCTAGTTGTGGTATACTAGCCAAATGAAGAACTTAATTTTGGTAGGGCAGACAAGTTTCCAGATCCATTTAAAACTATGTTGGGATTGCACACTTCGATTCTCTTTACCCAGCAAGTACTGATAAACACTGGAATTTTGAAAACGGTTGTTTATGACTAAAGAGCATTTATGCTTATCCTCTAAATCATCTTTGTCTGAAATAAAAGTGGCATAGATGGTATCAGTTATACTCCTAGGCAACACGTAACTTAGCATCCCAAGATCCCAAGTACCATTTTTGATAAACTTTGACACAGTGGTGTCTTCTTCACCAATATTCATTATATAATTTATTTGACTATTTATAGGTTGTTTAAAAGTTGATCAGGTATCCTTCCAAAATTTTATATTTTTACCATCACCCAGGTCCCAACTCATATTTTCCATACAGATATCCCAACCTTTCATGATATTCTTCCAAGTTGTGCTGCAATTTTTGGGATGGTTTTTGCTGGCAACTCTAAGATCCCTATTACCAGCGTATTTATACAGTAAAACTGAGGCCCACAAAGAATTCGGATTGCTGAAGATTTTCCAAGCTAGTCTTGTATGGAGGGTCTTATTTTTAATAGCAGCTTTTTGAATACCCAAGCCTCCCACCTCTTTGAATTTCACTACAGTGTCCCAGTTAACTAAGTGAAGCTTCTTTTTAACATCAGTAGTTCCCCAAATAAAATTACGTTGCATTTTATCGATAGTCTTAGTAATACCAGCAAAAAGTTTGCTATAATGCATTATATGAGTGGGGATACTGTTTAGACAAGCTTTCGCTAGCGTAGTCCTACCCGCAATGTTTAGGAATTTAGTTTTCCAGCATGCAAGTTTAGTTTTAAGATTTTTGATAATGAATATGTAATCACGGTTATTGAGTTTTGTATGAAAAATAGGGTATTTCAGATACCTGCCAAAGCCTTTGCATAGTCCAATTTTGAAGATGTCGGTTATTTCCTTTTTAATAGATTCATGACAAATTTTTGAAAAAAATATTTTTGACTTCCCAACATTAATGCTTTGTTCCGATCAAAGGCAGAAGTTGTCCACGGTATTTTTGATAGCTAAGCAACTATCTGTATTAGTGGTCGTCATAAGAACTAGGTCGTCAGCAAAAAATAAATGAGATAAGGGTGGTCTGTTTCTAGAAATCCTTATTGGGTCCCATCTACCAGAATCTAGGTCTTGGTTTATATTGTGGGCCAAAACTTTGATACAAAGGATAAAGATATACGGAGACATAGGGTCACCTTGATGAATTCCCCTTGAAGGGCTAAAATACTCAGTCCTAGTTTCGTTTACTAGGACGGTTACCAAGCTGGTACAAATACAAGACATAATAAGATTGATGATATTCTCGGGAAAATTAAAATAGTTGAGGGTATGGTGGATAAAGGACCACTCTAGTTTATCGAAAGCTTTCTCAAGATCTAATTTCATGATTAGGTTGCCCAGCTTACCCTTTTTATTCTGGAAGTGTCTAATAATTTCCTGTATTATCATTGCATTGTCAACTGCTTGCCTATTCTTGAGGAAGCTAGTCTGATAAGGTCTTATGATTTTATCCTTCAGGGGCCTAAGTCTTCTAGATATAATTTTGGTGATGACTTTATACGAAGTATTGCACAGGCTAATAGGCCTGAAGTTGTGAAGAGTCTGGCTATTTTGAGTCTTGGGAATAAGGCAGATATACATACGATTTATACTTTCATCTATTTTTTATTCTTTAAGGACTCTAAAGCAGAAGTCATATACTGATTGACCTAATATATCCCAATATTTCTGATAAAAGAATGGGTGTAGGCCATCTGGCCCAGGTGCTTTAAAAGGATGAAAAGAAAATACCGCATTTTTAATTTCATTTTCAGCTGGCATTCTACCGAGATTCTCTTTTTCAGCATCATTCAGGACAATCCTTCCCTTGGGGATGATCACTTTAATAGATTTGTGGTGATTTGATTTAAAAAATTTATGAAAGAACTCATAAGTTTGGGGAATAATACCCGCTTGGTCGTGAATGTAAGTATTATTCTCAAGTCTTAGAGTAGTAATCCTATTTTTTTCCTTCTAATAAGGGTGGACGTGTGAAAAAAAATTGTATTTGCATCACCCTCATTTAGCCAGTTAATTCTAGATTTTAACTTCCTATAGACTTCTTCCATTTTTATAACAGTGTTAAAATCAGTTATGGATTCCTTTTCTAGGCTCTGAAGGAACGGGCTATAGAAATAGTTATCAGACTGTTGGATTCCCTTAATTCTACGCCCCAATTTATGCTTATGTTTAAAAATATTACCTATATTAATGCATGCCCATGCATTTGCTTCACGTGCAAAACTGATGACAACATTTTCAAGTGTTGGGTTATTTTTCCATACCTTATTTATGACTGCAGGGAAATCCGGGTTCAGTTCCCACATTTTCTCCAGTTGAAATATTTTTTTACGCAATGAAGGGTCATCATTAAACACTGTTAGTAGAAGTGGACACTGGTCCGAATGGGTGCGTGGCAGATGTAGGACATGAGCATTCGGGTATGACACAAGCCAATCATTTGTGTCCATGATCCTATCAAGTCTCTCGATAATGAGAGATCTAGGGTCTTTAAATCTCTTATTTAACCATGTATACTTACTCCCTTTAAAGCCCAAATCAACAAAGTCACAATAATTTATTGTATTAAGAAAGTCAGAGGAACGAGAGCGATTTACCATCTTACCTCATTTTCTCTCTTTGCTGGATAGGACTTCATTGAAGTCCCCACCTATCATCCACTTACCTTGAAAGTTATCCTTTATCTTTTTTAAGTTCTCCCAGAGAATTTTTCATTTGTATCTATACGTGCTAGCATAAATATAACTAAATAGCCATGAATCATGTTTATGCCTTACCTTAACAATAACATGGATTTTCTGATCAGTTGTTGCAATATCATCCAGCTCAATAAGTGAGTCATCCCACATTACTGTCAGCCCACCGACATTCCTCACCGCAGACACCTCAATGATTCAGTTGAAAGGAAAGTCATTGAGTAGCAGCAGGTGGTCTTGCATCTTTGTTTCCAGCAGAGCAACAAGTGGTGGCTTGTGCCAGTCTACTAAGGAATGGAAGTTTCTTCTAAAGTCTTGACAATTGGCTACTCTACAATTCCATATTATTATATTCATTGATCTTTTTCGATTGTAGGGGGTTGATTAGTGGTATTGCCCTTGAGCAGTTCGTCAAGGGGAAAGATCGATCCAGTAATGTCGGGTTCATCACTAGTACATAATTCCCCACTTGGGGGTTGAAAGGACGACAGATGTCTAAAGATGTCTTTATTAAGTTTTGGGGACAGATAAGGATGAACTTCTTGGCGTACCTGTTGCTGAATACCATTACTTTAATATCCTTTAGTACTGTTACTTCTGTTCTTGTTTCTCTCATTACCTTTAATGCTTCTTCTATTTCCTGTGTTGAAGTGTTCACAGGTATTGGATGGGTTGAGTTATTGTTCGAAGGTCCTGGGATGATGATGCGGCATTGATTGGGACTTGAGTTGGCACATTCTCCAACGGCCCGGTTGGACTCCACATCTGGTTCGGCATCATGACATCCCTCATTGACCCCTGTATTTGTCAGTGGTGGTATAGCAGATCTATATCCATGAAGTTGTGATAGGTTAGAAAAATGGTGGAGATGTTTGGCTCATCACTGGCTGATGTGGCTGCTGAACCGGGGCTGATGGTGTCTCCCAGGTCGGAATATGGAAGAAGGAAAGAACTGGAACTGGCATGGTCAGCGGCGATTGGAGTACAGTCTAAATTCATAGATGCCCGTTGTAGAGATCCACTGCACGCCTCATCCCCTATGAAGATAGTTGTGCAAGCAGCTTTGGTAAGTGGATGACGAGCATGACCTTCCTGTTTTCCAAGAATACTGTCAGCACCAGCGCCTGTCCCTGTAGTGCCATTTCTACCCAAGAGGATGGAGTAGAGTTTAATGGCGCCACAGGCGTCGAGTAGATGGGGACAAAACCCTTCGACAGTCCCGGTATCGGATAGAGGTTCACCGATGGTAGTTGGATCTGGGAAGTGTTTGGGATGTAGGGATTCATCGTTATTGGGATTGATATTCTTCTCTTGTTGGATCTACGAAGAAGATATCTTTGAGGGCGCCTTGGCATACTTATTTATAGATATAAGAGGTTCTATTTGTTGTGTTGTATGCTGAGGTAGAGAGTTAGTATTTATATTATAAATTGGCGTTCCTTGGACATTGAAAGAAGAGTGGATAAGATATTTTGTGGGTCCACCCCCCAAATCTAGTAAGGTGGTACTTGGGATTTGATTATTGTGCTTAATATCTTTAATGTGTGGTGCTCCACTAAAAGTGTTATTTTGGCCTATTGAGGTTGTGGTTGTAGAATGACACACGTGTGAGGAAGGTTGAGTTGTCAGGCGTTCATTGGGGAGTGCAGCAGAAGAAATTATAGTTAACTGTTTAGTGGCCCCTATCACTTTTATAGGGGCCAACTTTGTTGATGAGCTAGCTAATAGGTCAGACACTGTTGGGGTACTGTTTGCTGCCTTGGGGGCATATTGGTGATTTCCACCTTTTTCACTTTTCGTGGATTTTGATTTGGAACAATAGTAGCCGCCTCCTGACTTTCCAATAAGTCAAAGAAGTTAGAGAAAACAATAGTTTGCTTAGACGAAGCATTTAATTGATTAGTCTTATTGACGCGATGGGGTTTTGCATTGGAGTTCTGTGAAATGGGTGGATCCCTATTTTTAGAAGTATATTTTTATACTTATTGATCTAAGTACTTACCAACATCAGCACCAAAGATTTTGACATTGATGCCTTCGTTTGTTGAAGAAATTGCTAGAGTAGTATCCCTGTTAGGTGTGTGGGGCTTACATTTCTCCATTGTCTGCTTGTCCCTTTTTTGCTTTAGTTTATGGCAGCTATTGAAAGTAACAACTTGTCATTCTTGGTCCATCATTGTTTTCGAATCTCGTGTTTGCATTGATGTGCCTGGCACCTCTCATGTCGTTGTATCTAGTTGTGGTATTTCTAGTTGTGGTATTTTGGGTGTGTTACAACAAGTGACAGTAGTATGCCCTATCATTCCACAGCTTGTACAGAGTATATTTGCACCTTCATATACTATTTTTTTCTTTAATTAGCCTATGTAGATATGTGACTTGACTGGAATACCTAAAGGGACCTCGACACATATACGTGCATATCTTCCCCTCGGGGTGGTTGATGTACAAATATCTGTCTTAACTAATTTGCCTAATTTACCACTTATTTTCGATAGAATGGTGTGGTTGTAGTCTTCTATTGGGAGTTCCAGAAGACGTACCCAGATGGCTGAGTAGCTTTCTGTAGCTGTGGATGCTACGAAGTTTGGGTGTCATTTCCGTACTGATAGAAAAGCTCCATTAATAAACCACGGTCCTTTTTGGAGTGTAGTGACCATATTTTCCTCTTTCATAAATTTAACGATAAAATAATTGTTGCCTAAGTCAATGAGAACAAATTCTTCACTGGGCTTCCACAATATCTTTAGTCTATTCCTGAGATAGTCGTGGCTTATTTTGATTTTGGTCAATTTTATTATGACCGAGTAGGCCCAAGGTTTCTGTATTCTATCTATTTCCTCCCTTGACAGAATTATATTTTCAGAATCATGGTTATCATAATCATGATTTTCAGTGCCCCCATATCAGTATCCATGCTAGGGATAGGCTGTTGCGGGTGATGTTCCAGCTTTTAACAGAATATTTTACATATTTTTCAAAGGATAATTGTATGTTTTCAAGCAATTGATGTTGTTTTTAATACTGGATTTTAGTGTTTTCAGGTTAAGGAGTTAGATGAAGGAAAGACTTGGAAAAATAGCAGAAAAGGCCACTGACGGTCAAACTGGCGGACCGTCAGCCATGCGATGGACTACTAGGATGGTCGTCAGAGTAAAATAGAAGGGAGCAAATGAGTAGTCTCTTCGACAGTCCAAGTGGCGGACCGTCAACCATCCGACGGACCGCCAACATGGCCGTCAGGATGAAATAGAACATGACATTTTGGAGGATCAAGCGACAGCCTATGCAACGGACCGCCAGGCCAGCGACGGCCCACCAACATGACCGTCAACCCTTAACAGAACATGACATTTTGGGACTATCAGTGATGGTCCACGCAACGGATCGTCAGGCTTCCAATGGGCCGTCAGCCTGACTGTCAACTTGGATGCGGCTTTTCTGAGTTCAAATTTTAAATCCTCTGTACCTGGGAACATATAAATACCCAGTTTAGGTTTTATTTAGGTATCTTTTATCATATTTATATCTTTGAAACTTGTTGTAACGTAGTATTCTCTGAGATTCAAGCTAGAATTGTAGATCTAATCATTTTATGCTTATTCTCTTCTGAAGATTCAAGAACAATTATTGTGATTTTTGTAAGTAATTTCTGAATCTTTTTATGAGAAACATAATGACTTCTTCTTCTTCTTCTTCTTCTATTGAGATGTGTGGCTAAACTTCCATAACTAGGGTTATAGGAGCCTTGATATGAATAACAGATTGGGGTTGTGAAAACACTTAATTTCCATGGTTAACTGAAGTTGTATAAACCTTTCTTCATATTAATGACCTTTCTTGGTTGCAAACTTGAAGGGTGAGCCCAAGAACATCACTTGTTCGAATAGAAAAGTGTTTGTTGGGAAAAGAAGAGGTTTACATGGAATCTAAGGGCTTTAACCTTTGGGTTAAAGGTTGATGCCTTAACGGGATCAACCCACATGAGAGAATAGTTGAATAAATTAACACGCCCTTTAAGTTTGAGAGAATTGAAGGATAATCTACTCGTTTAGGTTGAGAGATAAATGGGTAAATTATAGGATTCAATAACTCTTGCAATTAAAGTGATTAATTGGAAATTCAAAATAATTCACAACCCTAGCTGCTTGAACATCTCGGTAACCATAACTCTAGTTTGTCTACTCTCATTGAATTATTATTTGCAATAAGAATCTATGACTGGAACACCTTCTGTTACAAATAGCGAGATACAATTTACAAATCAAAACCCTCCTTAAATTCAAAACCTTTGATCAACAGTCTAGTAACAACCACAATACTTAGTGAACACAGTATTCCCTGTGGGATTCGACCCCAACCTAGTTGGTTTATATATTTGATAATGACCGCTTACTCTCTTGTAAGAGAGGTGCAATTTGGGTGTATCAAATTTTGGCATCGTTGCCGGAAAATACGGTTGTCAATTAAGTTTGTGTTTGTTAGTTGACCTTTGGTCAAGTTTCCCAAATTTTACTTTTATCTATTGTTTTTGTTCTTTGCAGGGTAATCATTGTGTATGCCAAGTACACGTAGTTCAGGTGAACCATTATTACCAGTACATCCGGAACCTCAGTTGATCGGTAGAATGGCTGACCAACAAGAAGTTGAAAGACTAGACGCTCTGGCTAATGCGCAAGTTAATCAGCAAAATATTGATAATCCAGGACGGGTGACTAATGCTGATGATGAGGACTTGGGAGATGATGATTTGTTAGACCCTGCTAACCAAAGACGTGCAGAGAATATGGTTGCATCGGTGAACCGTAATGTGAACAGAAATTGTCCTTTTAGAGCAAGGCAAGATCGGAAACCTGTTAATTTGATCTTGAGGAGGATGAATATGAAATGGATGGAGTAGGTGCAACCGGAGCTACTATTCCTCTACCTTTGGAACCCGGAGCTAAGTTCAACATCACTAGTACCATGATCCAATTACTTCATCTGAAGGGGCTATTTGGTGGACTTCCGGGTGATGATCCGAACATGTATTTAGTGAATTTTATCACTATTTGTAAGTCTTTTGATAACCCTGGAGTAGGGAAGAATGCCACCTATATGCATCTATTCTCGTTGTCTCTGTCTGGAGAGGCAACACTGTGGCTTAATGGGTTGACTCCTGATTCTATAACAAATTGGAGGCAGCTGAAAGGAGTTTTCCTAGAAAGGTTCTTTCCACCGTCTAGGATGTTACAGTTGAGGGATGAGATCAATAATTTCAGGCAGCTCTCGACTAAAGCTCTTCATGAGACCTGGGAGAGGTTTAAGAAGAAGTTGATACAGTTTCCCAATCATAAAATGACTGATGTGCACTTGATGGAGACTCTGTATAAAGCCTTGAACTCTATTACGAATCCATTTGTTGATAATACCGTAGGAAGAGCATTTATGGATCTTACATTTCCAGAAGCTTTTGAAATGTTAATAGGATGACCAAATAGAGTAGAGCTTGGCATACCAGGGATTCTAAGGTAGCAAGCTCTACCGTGTCTAATGTAATGACTGCAAAATAACGCAAAAGAGAGGAAGAACGTGGCCAAGACATAGCTCACATGAAAACCCAGATGGATCTGCTTACTAAATATTTATTATCTGGGAAGACTGAGAAAGTAAAAGCTGTTGGGGTATAGAGCAGTGATGATTCAGATTTTCGAAGAGAAGGCCAACTATCTAATAATCAGGAGGGTTTCTGAGGCAATAGCCAAGGGAATTAAGGTCGAAACTATTATGACAAAGATGGTTACAAGGATAAGGAGCAAGAAAGTTAGAAGAACAAGAGTGATAGAAGCGGACTGTATGTACCTCTTGGAAATTGGGATAATACGGATACCAGTTCAGGCAGAATGTCCATGGAGGACATGATAGAGATATTATTAAAGGGAGTTGAGGCGACCAATGCTGGGGTGACGACGATGAAGAGTGATCTATCTTCCATGAGTCAGTTGGTGAACTCGCTCTCAACTTCTATCAAGCAATTGGAGCAGCAGATGAGCCAACTCTCGGCAGCACTTAACTAGAGGAAGAGCGTTACCTTACCGAGTGATACAGTGCAAAATCCTCAAAATGATGGCTCTTGTATGGCAGTTACCACTCGGAGTGGTAAGGTATTACCTGGCTCTTCTGTGGGCAAGGCTGTGATTGAAGACGTGAACAAAGAGGATGTTAAAAATAATGAAAGCTATCCAGTGGAGTCTGAGAAGTTGGATGGTAGTGATATCCACTCTAATCATTAACAGGGTGATGAGTTAGAGAAAAAAAAAGAGAAGAAAGCAGTGGTTACCACTCTCCTAAAACCACCGCCTCCCTTTTCTCATAGATTAAAGAAAAAAGCTGATGATATAAAATTTAGCAAATTCATAGCGATGCTAAAGTAGCTGGAGATGAATGTGCCTTTAGTGGAGGCATTAGAGAAGATGCCTGGATATGCTAAGTTTATGAAGGACCTTGTTACAAAAAAGAGAACAGTGAGCTACGAACCGGTGGATAACCTTCACCATTGTGGTACTATTTCAACAAGGTCTTTGGTGTAAAAGAAAGCGAACCCAGGAGCATTTACTATTCCTTATACTATTGGGTCTCTCAATTTTGCTAAGGCCTTGTGTGATCTGGGAGCGAGTATTAACCTGATGCCCCTAACTATTTATAAAATGTTAGGTTTAGGGGATCCTACACCCACAAATATGCGACTAGTGATGGCAGGCAGGTCGGTGAAGCAGCTAGTGAGGATATTGTATGATGTGCTATTAAAGGTGGCCAGCTTTATATTTCCTACGAATTTTGTAATTCTGAATTACGAGGTGGATTTCGAGGTGCCCATAATCTTGGGTTGGCCTTTCCTTATGACTGGAAGTGTGTTTATTGATTTGCAAGCTAATGCGCTGCTGTTCAGACTTAATGATGAAGTAGTTCGATTTGATGTGTGTCAATCTATGAAGCAACACAATGAAATGAGTGTGTTCTCTATTGTTGATGTTTATTATGAGAATGAGCAAGAAGTGTTGATAGAGGAAAATTTTATTGTTGAGACTTTGGCTGCAGTTTTGATGAATTTTGATAGCGAAGGCATTGAAGAGTATGAGGAGATTGTGTGTGCCTTGACGGGAATGGGATTATATTCTTACGCTCCTAAGAAGCTGGATCTAGATCTTAAAAATCGTCCAACACCGCCGGCTAAGCCATCTATTGAAGAGCCACCAGTGTTGGAGTTGAAGGAGTTGCCAGGCCATCTACGGTATGTGTTTCTAGGCAGTGGAAATACTTTACCTGTGACTATCACAGCAGATTTAAGTGAGCAGCAGGTGGAGGCACTTATTTCTGTACTTCGGAGGTACAAAAGGGCGATAGGTTAAACTATTGCAGATATTATTGGTATTCATCTGGGTATTTGCACCCACAAGATTCAGTTTGAGAAAGATTTCACACCAACCATTAAGCATCAACACCATCTTAACCCACCTATGCAAGAGGTAGTTAAGAAGGAGATCATCAAATGGCTTGATGTAGGAGTTGTATACCCCATTTCCAATAGCAAGTGGGTAAGCCTCATCCAATATGTGCCCAAGAAAGGGGGTATAACTATAGTGGCGAATGAAAAGAATGAATTGATTTCCCTCAGGCCTATGACTGAGTGGAAAGTGTGTATGGACTATCGTAAACTCAACTTATGGACTTTGAAAGACCACTTCCCAATGCCTTTTATGGATCAAATGCTTGATCGGTTGGTGGGAAGAGGTTGGTATTGTTTCCTGGATGGGTGTTCGAGCTATAACTAGGTTTTTATAGCCCCAGGGGATCAGGAAAAGACGACGTTTACTTGCCCGTATGGTACTTTTTCTTTCAAGCGAATACCGTTTAGTTTGTGTAATGCACCCGCTACATTTCAACAATGCATGATTTCTATCTTTTTTTATATGGTTGAAGACACCTTGGAGGTGTTTATGGATGATTTCTCAGTGGTAGGTGATTTTTTTGAGTTATGTTTGGTGAATCTGAGTAGAGCGTTGCAGCGATGTGAGAAATTTAATCTTGTGCTTAATTAGGAGAAATGCCACTTCATGGTGAAGGAGGACATTGTCCTTGGTCATAAAATTTCATCCAAGGGAATTGAGGTCGAGGTTATTGAGAAGCTACCACCCCTATTTCAGTAAATAAAGTGCGTAGTTTCCTTGGTCATGCGGGCTTCTATCGACGATTTATAAAGGACTTCTCAAAATTGTAAACCCACTTTGCAAGCTTTTGGAGAAGGAGGCCAAGTTCACATTTGATGACGATTTCTTAAAGGCATTTGAATGCCCTAAAGGGAAATTAGTTGATGCCTTAATTATCGTTGCTCCAGATTGGTCAAAGCCGTTTGAGATTATATGCAATGCAAGCGGAGTGGCGCTTGGGGATGTGTTTGTCCAAAAGAGAGATAAGTTGTTACATCTCATCTATTATGCAAGCAAAGCATTAAATAGGACTCAAAAGAACTACACTGTTACTGAACATGAACTTTTTGCAGTTGTCTATGCCTTTGAGAAGTTCTGGGCTTACCTATTGGGAACCAAGGTGGTGGTTCACACAGACCACGCCGCCTTGAGATATTTGATGGCAAAGAAGGACGCTAAGCCGAGGTTAATCAGATGGGTACTGCTTCTTCAAGAATTTGAATTTGAAGTCAAAGATCGAAAAAGATGTGAGAATTAAGTTGTGGACCACCTGTCCAGACTTGAGGGAGATTAAGCAGGCAAGAATGAATTTGAAATTGATGACACATTTTCGGATGAGAAGATCTTGGCTGCTGTGCTTGAAAGAGTACCTTGGTATACGGACTTTGCAAATTATTTGGTAAGTGAAATTGTTCCTGAGAATCTTTCTTTTCACCAAAGAAAGAAGTTTCTTCATAATGTTACACACTACTTCTGGGATGAGCCATATTTGTTTCAACATTGTGCGAATAACATTATAAAGAGGTGTATTCCAGAAGTGAACATGCTGAGTATCCTCGAAGCTTGTCATGCTTCCCTTGTTGGGAGTTACCATGCAGGTGACCGAACTGCGAGAAAAGTATTGCAGAGCGGTTACTATTGGCCGGCCTTATTCAAAGATGCATATGAATTTGTGACGAGATGTGATCAATGCCAGAGACAAGGTTCAATCTCAAAGCACCATGAGATGTCTATGACAAAGATGCTGGAAGTAGAGTTGTTTGACGTCTGGGGCATCAATTTCATTGGGGCCTTCATGAGCTCATATGGGATGAAGTACATTCTGGTTGCCGTTGATTATGTATCTAAATGGGTTGAGGCCGTTTCCTTGGACGATAATGAAGGGAAAAGAGTTGTTGCATTCCTTAAAAGGAACATCTTCTCTCGCTTTAGGGTGCCACACACCATTATAAGCGATGGTGGATCACATTTTTGCAACCGAGTGTTTCGGGTTGCCTTGGCGAAGTACAGTGTCAAGTAACATAAGGTGGCAACTCCATACCACCCACAGACTAGTGGGCAAGTAGAGATTTCAAATTGAGAGATTAAAGTTATTCTTTCCAAAACATTGAATGCGAGTAGACAAGATTGGTCTAGGAAACTAGATGATGCCTTGTGGGCATACAGAATAGCTTTCAAGACACCCATTGGCATATCACCGTACCAATTGGTTTATGTCAAGGCATGCCATTTGCCAAATGATTTGGAGCACAATGCACTGTGGGCACTAAGGAGACATAATTTGGATTGGAATGAGGTTGCCGAGTTGAGATTGGGACAGCTGAATAGGATGGATAAGTTCCATCTCGGCGCGTATGAAAGAGCAGACCTATAAAAAAATGAAGAAGTACCATGACCGGAGGATCGTAAAGCGAGACTTTTAGAAAGGCCACTGAGTACTCCTTTTCAACTCCAGATTGAAGCTTTTTCCAGGTAAGCTTAAATCAAAATGGTTGGGCCCATTCAAAGTTAACCAAGTCTACCCATCTGGTGTAGTTGAACTTAAAAATGAGGACGGGAGTGTCTTCAAGGTTAACAGGCAACGGGTGAAGTTTTATATCAGTCCAATGGACTGATAAAGTGCATAGCTACCATCTATCTCGATGAAGTATGAGTAATCAAGATCACTGAATCGTGTCACGATAATAAATCAGGCGCTAGTGGGAGGCAACCCACAAAGTGTTGTTGTAACCATAGTTAGAATTTATTTGTTGTTTTTGTGTAATTTGATGTGTTGGTGAAGTGTGCAGGACTGAGAATATAGAAAGAAAGGAGTTCTACAGTTGATTAAGGGGCGACGGGAAGACTGACGAATTGTCAAGGACTCGACAGACCATCACTAGAACCGTCAAAGCCATGATCAATAATGGACATTCTGGATAAGGCTTGACGGTCAAGCTGGCGGACCGTCGCTGGTTTAATAGACCGTCAGTCCCTTTGTCAACCAGAAGCTGAAACTCGTAGATACTGGAATAAAGTGACGAACAGGTCGACGGACCATCGCATCAGCCGTCGCAGCAAGGCATTATTTACTTGCTTCTGGTAAGCCATAACGGTCAACCTGGCGGATCGTCGGACACCTGACGGACCATTAGGTCAACCATCAACTTAACCCTAGTTATGGGTCGGGTCGAGTTAATTTTAAGGCTTATTTAAATTGCTTGTATCTGACCCAAATATTTTTAAACCGATAAGAAGAGACGGTTACATATGTTGTTAACTGTTCAAGTTCTAAAACTGTTCAACTTCCTCTGTATTCAAAGTATCTGGGGTCAGTTATTCCCTTTTAGGACTCTCCCTCTTCCTTTTCTCTCCTATTTAAACAATAATTTCCCTCTCTTCTTCTCATCATAATAAAAATTATAAATCACTGACAAAGGCTTTAAGTGTTATCTACTTCTGAAGTTGCAAGTGAGAAGAGTGAAGTTACTACACCATCAAGGCATTAGACACAAAAACTTCCTTTGACCAGAGGTGGTGGTAAAGCACGGGAAAGAGGCAAGCCATCTAGGAGTGATGAGGCACCTGTCTTCAATACTCAAAAATAATACAGGGCAATCTCCACACTCCCCCAGTCTGAAGAAGAGAGTGAGAGCAACACTAGTAGTACCAGTTCGAGCCTAGATGAGGAAAGGGTCAACACATCTAACCCCAACCCCATTGAGGTAGAAACTGGCCACGTTAAGAAAAAAACTGAGGAGAAAACTGTGGTTAAGAGCAAGGACCTTCAAATGAAGGAGGCACTCAGGTGGAAAATTGAGGGATCAAAAGACAAGTTTCTTGATGAACTGGAATCGACGGCGAGTAGGCCAATCAAAATGTTAATCTCCGAAGAGTACCAAATAGTGATGAGTGAGTTGCACGAATATCCAAAACTAGAGTGGCAGTTCAATGAGTATGAGTTATCCTGGATGAGTAATCCTCTTGGTTCTTATCAACTGAATCTGGTAAGGAAGTTTTTCGCCAACTATTTGGCACTAATAGAGAAAGATTATCCCAAAGGCACGAAGCCTCTGACTTTCAAAATAGATAATCAATCCCGATAAGAAGATTTAACATTGATATATTAGCTCGAACAATCAACAGGATATTGTTTGGGCCCGACTATGAGGCACCGGCTGCGATTCCTGATCTTGAGTATCGTCTGACTTCGGCATCGACTCAAAGGCCGTGGTTATCTGGGCTACTGACTGATGATGGAAACCCCACTTGGGCAACCAACCTGCGTGAGCGCATTACTAAGTCCTCCTTTAGATTCCGAGCTAAGTTCTGGTGGGCCATTATTCGGTTAAGGTTGATGCCAATAGGAGGTGATGCTAATTTGGATAGTCATAGGGCTGTGCTGGTGGCTTGTTTAATTGCAGGGATGAAGATTGATTTCAGCTAAATCATTCCTGATGAATGTTCGTGAGGGCACACAAAGTGAAAAGCGCACTACCGTTCCCGTGTCTAATCTCGAAGCTAAGCAGGCAGGCTAATGTGCCTCTAATTCGAGGAGTTGATAACGCAGTTCGGGATACATATAGGCAAGACATTGAGAAGTCAAAAAATGACTCAAAGTTTGAGATGCGAGTCACCAAACCTCCAGCCTACCAGACACAGTCAGCGCCAACCCCCAATACTTCTGAAATTCCCTCAGGTATACCCTTGTTTATCACTACTTATATGCTGCCTGACTATGTGCCACCTAGTACATATGTAGGATCAGAATCTATGCCATCAATGGGTGAAACAGATTATTCGGAGTACAGGTTGACACAAGAAAATTTTTTTGCTAAGTCTGTGAAGCTGCAAAATAAGTTTAAGAAACAACTAGACACATGGGCTTCGCAATTCAAGTCATTTGTTGATCTAATTGTGGCTGAAGCAATAAATCCATTTCAAAACATTCAGCTTAGGATGGACCATATGGAAGATCGTATCAACAAAAGACTGGATGCGATGTCCATTCCAGATCTTGCTAAGTTCATGGCAGAATTTAAAAAGAAAGGTAGACATAGCAGAGTTGAAGAGTAAGCAGCCACAACATCCCATCTTTGACCCTGCTTTGGTGATAAGCGATGAAGATGAAGGTATTGTTTACTTGATGGGAAATCCATTGAAAGACAAAGGCTAGAAAGCATATGAGATTGCGGATAAAAGCACGAATAGAAAAACTGCCAAAAAAAGAAGGTAAGAAGCAATGACACCAGAAGAGAAAGAAGATTATGATATGAGAAAAGCTGAAAAAACATTAAGGAGAGATGAATAAAAAAAAGAAGGCAAAAGATGAAGCTGCAGGAGTTTTTACAAGTTTCGCCCGAGCAAAGGGGCCCAGTTCCGACCCAGTTCGAGATGTGATACCTCCAATTCTAGAGAAAGAGATTGTGAGTACCCCTACCACCATAGGGTTCAACGTTGCTGGAGGTGAGGCTACTGGAGCCTCACCACATTTCACTGATGCCTCATCTGAATACGAGGCTTTACAAGTACTCCCCTCCTCTGTACTTTCTTTATATCCATTGATGATAACATATTTATTTTATGTGAGGGTGGGTGTACTTGTACCATGGGGGTTTTTGTTGCCCGTGTTCTTTTTCTCCCGTGTGCTATCTAGTAGAACCGGCATGTCTAGGATTGCATTTTCTTTTCCTAAGTAGTTGTGATGTGAATATCCGTTGTTAATGTTATCTATTTATGAAAGTTTCTTTTCCTTTAGCATCTTTTTATACATATGGATGATGTATGACTATGGCATAAGACTATGAGCATGTTTGTACGGCTATTTTCTCTTGTCAGTTAGAATATGTTGAACAACCTTTGGTGATTCTGTAATTGGTATTAACATGTAAAATATGCATGATCATGTGATGGAAATCCTAAGAGTAGTAGAATGAGCTTGACTCAGTTACCTGTGTGTGCGAGTATTTGTGTTAGTTCTTGCATAGTGTAATACCCAGAACTTGCTCGGTTCATTGATGTTGTTTTGGGGTTGATTCAATAGGATAGGATAGCAGGCCTCCTTTTACCTTTAGTCCACTTAGCCTAAATAATTGACCCACCAAAAAGATTTTACCATTTTTGAACCCTTTTTGAGCTTATGTTAGTTTTTCTTCATTCCCAATAACTCTAAGTTAACTCTCTTTAGGTTGTTGACACCGGACTTTGTCCCTGGTCCAACATTGGACATTGTGCACCTTAAATTAGGCAAAACACCTATGTTAAGGATGGCTACTGTCAAGATATTAACAGTTTAACAAAAAGGTGATTTAGAGCTAAAAGGAAACATTTGGCCGTGATCTGTCTAAGATATTGTACACCTCTACTAAATGTATCAGCATAAGTTGAGGGTGGCTGATGCTGCAAAAAAAGGGTGTTATGGCAAAGTGTGAATGAATGATAGAATTGTAAGTGAGCTGGTAAAGTAGTAGCCTTGGTGAGTAGAATTCAAGGGCAAAGAGAGTTAAGTCTGAATGTTGAGTCACTTTTCCCAAAATTTGTCCTCATCTAACCCCGGAGCCTCATTACAAACCTGAAAAGACCTGTTTGATCTTTGTGAATCATCCATAAGGGAGAATTAGATGATAAGGGCACGTCTATGGGTGTGTATGCTATGTTTGTAACTTCTTTGATGAGTGTGAGAGTCTTGATTTTTGTCCACGAAATATAATAAGTGGTGGATTTCATTGACTGTGAGGGAAACTTGAGTTACACTTAGTTTTACTGATCTCTGTGGGATATTGTATCCATGTTTGTGTGTATGACCTGAATTATAAACAATGCCGGTTATAGATCCTGATGTGTTGAGATCTTGTGAGTAAATTGGCAAATGAGTAGTTGTGTGAAATCTAGTTCAGTAGTCAATTGCCTGTCATTGTATTGTTCATGAATGCAATTTGGTGCTGAGTTACTTGAGGACAAGAAATTGCCTTAAGTTGAGGGTGTTGATGCTCCAACTTTTGACGGAATATTTTACATCTTTTTCAAAGGATAATTGTACGTTTTCAAGAAACTGATGTTGTATTTAATACTGGATTTTAGTGTTTTCAGGTTAAGGAGTTAGATGAAGGAAAGACTTGGAAAAATAGCAGAAAAAGGCCACTGACGGTCAAACTGCGGATCGTCAGCCATGCGACGGACCGCCAGGATAGTCGTCAGAGTAAAATAGAAGGGAGCAAATGAGTGGTCTCTGGGACGGTCCAAGTGGCGGACCGTCAACCATCGACGGACCGCCAACATGGCCGTTAGGATAAAACAAAACATGACATTTTGGAGGATCAAGTGACGACCCATGCGATGGATCGCCAGGCCAGAGCCGGCCTACCAACATGACCATCAACCCTTAAAAAAACATGACATTTTAGGACCATCAGTGACGGTCCACGCGATGGATCGTCAGGCTTCCGACGGATCGTCAACTTGGATGTGGCTTTTCTGAGTTCGAATTTTAAATCTTCTGTACCTGGGAACATATAAATACCCAATTTAGGTTTTATTTAGGTATCTTTTATCATATTTGTATCTTTGAAACTTATTGTAACGTAGTATTTTCTGAGATTCAAGATAGAATTGTGGATCTAATCATTTTATGCTTATTCTCTTCTGAAGATTCAAGAACAATTCTAGTGATTTTTGTAAGTAATTTTTGAATTTTTTTATGAGAAACATAATGACTTTTTCTTTTTTTTCTTCTTTTTCTTCTTCTTCTTCTCCTTCTTCTCCTTCTTCTTCTTCTTCTTCTTCTTCTTCTTCTTCTTCTTCTTCTTCTTCTTCTTCTTCTTCTTCTTCTTCTTCTTCTTCTTCTTCTTCTTCTTCTTCTTCTTTTCTATTGAGATATGTGGCTAAGCTTCCATAACTAGGGTATTTGGAGCCTTGATGTGAATAACGGATTGGGGTTGTGAAAACACTTGATTTTCATGGTTAACTGAAGTTGTTTAAACCCTTCTTCATATTAATGACCTTTCTTGGTTGCAAACTTGAAGGGTGATCCCAAGAACATCACTTGTTAGAATAGAAAAGTGTTTTTTGGGAAAAGATGAGGTTTACATGTAATCTAAGGGCTTTAACCTTTGGGTTAAAGTTTGATGCCTTAACAGGATCAACATACATGAGAGAATAGTTGAATAAATTAACGCATTCTTTAAGTTTGAGAGAATTGAAGGATAATCTACTCGTTTAGGTTGAGAGATAAATGGGTAAATTATAGGATTCAATAACTCTTGCAATTGAAGTGATTAATTAGAAATTCAAAATAATTCACAACCCTAGATGCTTGAACATCTCGATAATCATAACTCTAGTTTGTCTACTCTCATTGAATTATTATTGCAATAAGAATCTCTGACCGGAATGCTTTTTGTTATAAATAGCGAGATACAATTTACAAACCAAAACCCCCCTTTAATTCGAAACCTTTGATCAACAGTCTAGTAACAACCACAATACTTAGTGAACACAGTATTCCCTGTGGGATTCGACCCCAACCTAGTTGGATCATATATTTGACAACGACCGCTTACTCTCTCGTAAGAGAGGTATAATATGGGTGTATCAGCGGGGACTGATCCATTGAGTTCGAGGAGTGCACTGGCTGAGTTATGGCATAGAGGTAGTTAAGAGGTCGTTGTTGTGAGCTGGTTATAACGAGTGGTTGTTTAGATGTATCTAATATCATATGGTCTGGTGGGTCTGGTTGAATGGGATCCATGGTTTTGGCTATGGATTTTAGAAGATGGAGGAGTGGTACAGAGGAGATCTAGAGAGAAGGCAGAGCTTCTCCCTGTGTGTTTATTTTGTTGCCCTTTCTGTTGGTCAGTTCTACTTTATAATATTTATTGATTAAACTTTAGTTCAATAAAAAAGTAAAACTAAATATGAGTTATAGTGTAAATTCACTATAAAAAAAATACATTTTTTAATGAATGAATCTTTTAATTGTAAAATAAGAGTTGATCTGAACTAATAATAAATTTTATGCTAGTGAGAATAATAGTTCTATGAGATATAAATGGTTTAAAGAGTAATAATATGCACTATAAATTTTATTTTTTTATTATATATAAATGGCGGGGTATCTTTTTATAAAGGTAAAATGGTTCTGTGAACTCTTGTAGTATGTCCGTTTTGTAATGTGGATACTCTTACTTACATGTTTGTCATCTGGACCCTTGAAATCATTAAAAAATAATATTTTAAATACTTTTCGGTGTGTGTAACACACTTGTTACCATGTCATTTAAATGCAACATTAAATTCCACATCATTTTTAAAATGCCAGATAAGAAATTAAATATTAAAAAAATAAAAAAATATATTTAGGATTAAAAAAAAAGGTAAAATAGGCAGTTTCTTCATTTGCTGCTTCTTCTTCATATGAACAAACACACACCATTCTTTCATCCCCACCACCACCCCAATCCATCCCCAAACACACGCATACCATTGTCAAGTCCATAAACATACAAAATTCTCTCACACACACCATTATTTATTTTTTGTACATCTTTTCCCTCTTCCCCCTCCTCCTCACACTCATTTGTTTTGGGCATCGAAAGAAGATTCTCAAAATTCTTTACTAAATTCAGTACTTTTCCAGAACCAAGGTCAGGTATACTTTGTCTTACTTCTTTCAAGATTTCGTTAGTGATTTACAATTTTTTGATAAAAATGAACTGTTTTCGACATTGGGGGTTCAAGTTTTCAGAATTCTGAGCATTTCTTTGACGTAATCCTAATGGATTTGCAGCTCGAATCCATCAAAGTAGCCGGAGGTAGTATAATTGTCTTTGGTTAGGATTTTCTGGTTATTGAGGATTTTGAAAAAGATTGGTTTTGTGTGTGTGTTGGTTAAAGACTAAAGTGTGTGGGATGTGAAAAATGTAGCTAGAAGATGGTGGTGAAAGAGGAACGATGGGTGGTTCTTGAAGGGATCGTCGTCGGTGGCGGCGACTGTGGAAGTGTAGTGATGGCCATGGCTAAGGGCCACTGCTGTTGGGCTCTAATGATGGCCATGGTAGCCTTGAGGGCTTGGGGGGTTAATTTTTTTAATTATTTTAATATAAAATTGATCAAAAAATGATCCTCACTCTCACCTCACGCGCATGTAATCACGCACTTTGTTCTAGTCAGCCATTTTAATGCCACATAGGTCCAGTCAACGGTCAAAGGATTTAAAATATTGTTTTTTAATGGGTTCAAGGGTCCAGATGACAAACACATAAGTAAGAGTATCTGCATTACAAAACAAACATAGTACAAGGGTCCACTGAGCCATTTTGTCTTTTATCTATATCTATAATATATTAAAAGCGTGAAGACCCTTAGAAAAGTGATTTGAACTTTTTGTCCTTCATTAAAGGACTCTCCTTTAGACAAATCTGTTTTTTCATTATTTTCTTCAACTTATTATTTAATTATTTTTATTATATTAACTAGACTCTTAAAATATATGGGATTCCTAAAATATATGAAAGGAGAATCAATTAATATTTTTCTTTGTACTGATTAATAAAAATACTCCTAAAATAGGCTAAAAAATACTCCAAAAATAGGACTCTATTAAGGAAATGCTTCTATAAATATTGAGATGCAGGATAAACTAGAGAAGAAACTGATTTACTTACATTTACTTCTTTACGGATAAAGTACAATTGCTATCTTTTGAATGAATAAATAAATAAATTTTACTTGTATATAATAACTCACAAATTAAGTAAACTTTGATCTTATATAATAGCCAAAATAAATAAATTATACTTCTCATCTAACTTGATTTGGTTGCATGTCTGGATTGGTGGATGCTTAATTTTCTAATTTTCAACTTCTTCACTATTTTTTTCAACATAGTAAAATTCAACGTGTGTGTATATATATATCTTCTTTGTTTTCATTCAAGTCATTCTTTAGTATCAAAATTTTTGCTCAGACAAGAATTATTTTCATCAAAACTGAAGCTTTGTGATCACTATTGTATTATTTTATTGTATTTTACAGGTCGTAGATGAATTTACAGGTGGTAGATGAATGTCGGTCGACTTTGAAAAAGTTTTCAGATAAGGGTTAGGTTTAATTGCATTATTTTTATATCTCTATTTTGAGATTTTTTTTTATGTAAAGGTAAAATTTACTTGTATTATTTTGATATCTCTATTGTCGTATTATTTTGTTATAAATTACAGGTGGTAGATGAGTGTCGGATGACTTTGAAATTTTTTTTGTGTAAAGGTTAGATTTAATTATATCGTTTTGATGTCTCTATCATCGTATTATTTTGTTGCAGTTTACAGGTGGAAGATAAATGTCGATCGGCTTTGAGAAATTTTTATGGCAAATGTTAGGTTTAATTAAATAAATTTTCCAAAAGATGTTGAATTTAATTATGTATTCATCCTTATTATTAAACAAATATCCTATTTAGTGTAATGTTTGAACTCAATAACGTGAGGTACACGTGCAAGACGCGTACACCTAAACTAGTAAAATATAAACTTATGAGTTAACTTTTGTATTTGAAAAAATTCAAATCATGATTTGAAGTTCTCAAATCATGCTTTTTTGATTGATTTGGAATTTCATGTATGATATGAAATTGCATTACCAAACATTAATTTCATATCGTGATTCCACATCACAAACATGAAATCGCATGTTCATATGCCAAATATGTTAAATATATAGCATAAAGACATAGACATTTAACTAGTATTAAATTGAATAGGCTTAAGTCATTGACAGACCCTCAAACTTGTTTCGAAAATTTACTTAAACCCCTCAACTAAGGCCTGTACCTATCAGACACCTAATCCTCCCGAATTTTGATCCAATTGGGCCTTTTTTGTCCAATCAGCTAAAATCTTAAGTGTCTGTAATACACATGCGATGATGTGGCAAAAAGGGTTACTTGGAAGCTGACACGTGGCATTGTGGGTCCAATAATTATTAAAAACTAATTATAATTTTTTTTTAAAAATAAAAATAAAAATTGGTTCCTTCAACCCCCACTCCCACCTGTCCCCTTCACCCCCCAGGCCACCCCTTTCACTCTCTTCTCCATTATTACAGAAGATGATGAACTTTAAAAAGAAAAAAAATATTCACCCGCCCCCCCTCCCCTCTCCATTCTCTTCTCCATTGCTTTGCAAGAAGCAGAACTTTTTTTAAAAAAAAAATAAGTTCTTCATTTTCTGCAAGAAGCAGAACTTTAAAAACAAAAAAAAAAAATCAGTTCTCGTGATACTTTCTCCATCAAGGATACCAATTTCTTCATTTTTTGTAAGAAAATGGTTCCCCATTATATTGGATTTGAGTTATTTAAGTTCATAAACATGTAATTTTGAACAATCTTGAAATTTCAAAGTTGATTTTCCGGCATGGCTAAAGAAGACGATGACTGAGGTGGTGATTTGCAAAGGAAGATGATGATGACGAAGGGTTGTGAAGAAGACGATGAATGGGGGAGAGGGGTTGCGAAGAAGACGATGAAGAGGGGGGGTGAAGAAGACGATGAAAAGGGGGGGGGCGGGGGGCTTTTCTTTTCTTTTTTTTTTAAATTAAAAAATTATAATAATTAAAAATTATATTAATAAAATGATTTAAATATAAGTTTTTTAATTAAAAAAAGTAAAATATTATTTAATCTACTGTTCACGCGCCCAAGAGTGTGTGCCAAATAACATTTTGTGTCTGATAAGTATCAATTTTAGCACTTGATGAGCCTGATAGGTACAGATCTTAATTGCGGGATCTAAGTGAATTTTCAGGACAAATTTGAGGGTTTATCGATGACTTAAACCAATTGGATATGTACATACACATTTGTGTGAGACTACAATGCATATTTCGCATAAAACACATGCATCTACTTGTCTCAATTTACAACTTATGATTCACGTAGGTCACATGCGCCTGTCACGTAAATTGAGACGGCTATCTACTTAACAAAGAAATCGGCTATTTCAAATTTCAAATTTTAAATTAGCCGCCAAATCCAGTTTAAACACCAAAAATCTTGAAAATCTCCATAATTCAATGAAATGAGCTTCATCAAAACCTGTAGCACTCATCGTCATGCTAAACGAAGCTCGTAAAAGCTTCATCCTCTTCAACAGATTCAACAACTATACTACTAATATTGACTACTCATTGTATGGTTATTTATTTCAACTATGCAAACAACATTGCTTGATTCGTCAAGGCAAACAGCTCCATGCCCGTTTAATCCTTTGTTCAACGACCCCAAATAACTTCCTTGGATCAAAGCTCATTAGTTTCTACTTGAGAAACAAGCGTTTTAAAGAAGCACACCATGTGTTCGAAGAAATACCTGAAAGAGATTTATTTTCTTGGAATGCCCTTATGATTGGTTATGCTTCGGAGAATTATTATGTAGAGACACTGAAGGTGTTTTATTCTTTGTTGTATGAGAATCTTGAGTCACCCCATTTGAAGCCCGATAATTTTACGGTGACTTGTGTGTTGAAAGCTGTTTATGGGGTGTTGGGGGACTCTTTTTTGGCGAAAGTGATGCATGGTTACGTTGTGAAAAATGGGTTTGATTCGGATGCGGTTATATTGAATGGTTTGATTGATTGTTACTTGAAGTCGGGTGATATGGAAATGGCAAAAAATGTGTTTGATGAAATTCCTGAAAGGGATGGAATATCGTGGAACTCGATTATATCGGGTTATTCTCGATGTGATTACTCATTGTATGGTCATTTGTTACAGCTATGCAAGGAACGTTGTTTCATTCGTCAAGGAAAGCAGACCCATGCCCGTCTTGTCCTCTCCTCGACGATCCCTAACAACTTCCTTGCCTCAAAACTCATCAATTTCTACGCGAAAAACAAACACTTAAAAGAAGCACACCATGTCTTCAACGAAATACCCGAGAAAAATACGTTTTCTTGGAATGCACTTATGATTGGTTACTCTTCCGAGAATTACCATGTGGAAACTCTCAAATTGTTCTCTTCTTTTTTATCTGAGAATCTTGAGTCACGCCATGTGAAGCCTGATAATTTTACGGTGACTTGTGTGTTGAAAGCTGTTTCTGGGGTGTTGGGGGACCCTGTTCTGGCTAAGATGATTCATTGTTATGTCGTTAAAAATGGGTTTGATTCGGATTTGTTTGTATTGAATGGTTTGATCACTTCTTACTCGAAGTCAGTTGATATGGTATTGGCAAAAAGTGTGTTCGATGAAATTCCTGAAAAGGATGTAGTATCGTGGAATTCAATGATATCGGGTTATTTTCAATGTGGGTTTTATGAGGAATGCAAAGGATTATATAGAGAAATGTTGCAGTTAGAAGGTTTTGGACCTGATGGGGTTACAGTGGTGAGTGTTCTACAAGCTTGTGCTCAGTCAAATGATCTTATTTTGGGAATGGAAATTCATCAGTATGTTATAGAAAACGGGATTGAAGTTGATATTTCAGTTTTTAACTCGATTATTGCTCTGTATTCAAAATGTGGTAGCTTGGACTATGCAAGAGAGCTTTTTGAAGAGATGGGTGAGCGGGATGAGATAACATATGGTACAATGATTTCAGGCTACATGAATTATGGATTTGTTGATAAAGCTGTAAATCTTTTTCGTGAAATGGAGAAACCATGCTTGAGTACTTGGAATGCTCTGTTATCAGGTCTAGTTCAGAATAATCTGTACGAACGAGCTTTAGAGTTAGTTCGTGAGATGCGGTTATCAGGTGTTCAACCTAATGCAGTGACCCTCTCGAGTATTCTTCCGGGAATTTCTGATTTAGCATTTGCAAAAGGAGGGAAAGAAGTGCATGCATATGCCATTAAGAGTGATTGTAATCAAAATATCTTTGTTGCAACTGGAGTTATTGATATCTATGCAAAACTGGGGTTTATACAATCAGCACGGCAAGTTTTTGATCACACAAAAGATCGGAGTGTCATTATTTGGACGGCAATCATCTCAGCGTATGCTAACCATGGAGATGCCAAGGCTGCACTTGATCTGTTTAATGTGATGCTGAGTCATTGCATAAGGCCAGACTCTGTCACATTTACTGCTGTATTGGCAGCTTGTGCCCATTCAGGACTGATTGAAGAAGCTAGGAGAATTTTTGAGTTGTTGGAGAAGTATGGAATCCAGCCTTTGGATGAACATTATGCTTGCATGGTGGGGGTTCTAAGTCGAGCAGGAAAGCTATCTGAAGCAGTTGATTTCATCAGAAAGATGTCAATTGAACCCAGTGCAAGGGTGTGGGGTGCACTACTTAATGGAGCTTCAGTTTATGGTGACGTTGAAGTTGGTAGATTTGCATGTAGTCATTTGTTTGAAATGGAACCTGAAAGTACTGGAAACTCTACCATAATGGCAAATTTATATTCAAAAGCTGGGAGGTGGGAAGAAGCTCAGGAGCTTAGGAAGAAAATGAAAAGATTAGGATTGAAGAAGATTATTGGTAGTAGTTGGATGGAAACATGTCAAGGCGTAAAAAGCTTTGTAGCAACAGATGAATCAAATGAAAAGACTGGAGAAGTTTATGGGGTATTGGAAAGTTTGCTTGGTTCGATGAGGGATGATGGTTATGTGATGATGGATGAATTTAAGGAGGAAACCATGTGACATTTCTGCTCCTATGAGTATAAGAGGTTGCACTGTAGAAGTAAAATTGTGGGCTTCTTCATGCAAGCAAGATTACAGAGTCGCCATCAACTCTGCTGTGTCATTATTCTGAAGAATTGGGTTCCTTGTCTTATCACGAGGAAGTAGAAATGTGTTTAGCAAGCATTGATACTCTTCGGGGTCGTTTGGTTGGGAAAGAGTTATCCCGGGGTTAATTATCCCACCATGCATATGAGATAATTTATCCCATCACTATGGTGTAAATGGTGGGATAAATAATCTCAGTACTAACTAATACCTCACACCAAACATTGGATAAAATAGTCCTGCATTTTATACCGGGACTATTTATCCCTTATACCTCACACCAAACAACCCCTTTCCTGTAGTGATAGCCAGTGGCGGAGCCAGGATTTTCGTTAAGGGGGTTCAGAAGTAAACATACAAACTAATCGAAGAGGGTTCAACCTCTACTGTATATACATAAAAAATAATTTTAACTTTGTATAAATAGTAAAAAATTTCGCCGAAGGGGGTTAACCCCCTTGGCCAAATGTAGCTCCGCCCCTGGTGATAGCATGAAGCCATTCTGTGGGAACTCAAGACACAACATTTCAAGCGTAAAAGTGCTCTAGAAAGAATTCAAATATGGGGTAAGCGTGTAACTAATAAACGAAGAGATGTGTTCTAAAGCAACAAATTGAAACCAGAGGGGCTTTTGATGTAAACACATTTATGCTCACTGGGAACAATATTCGTCGGTCAGTTTGATGAAATACTTTGGAGAGAGGGGATCACCAGCTTCCAGAAGTCCTTTTGGAGGCATTAGATATTCTGGTATGTTGGTAACAATAACGTACTATACACATTGAGTAGTAACTACCTTTTCTGATGGGGCTTTGACACTTTCATTTTGAAACGGAACTAATCACAGACAGAAACCAGCGTAAAGTAGTTGCTTCAATTTCTGTGATGATTTTTCTCTGTTTCCCTAGAGATATGCTATTGCTACAACTGTTAGGTTAATAGGAGACATCTTTAAAGCGGGAGCTTCGTCTACTACCTTTGTGTGAGATTAGTCCATGATTCCTTTAGCATGATCACAAGTACTGTTAGTTCACCGTTTAACAAAGAATTCGTTATAATGCATGTCAAATGATCTTCCCGATTTTATTTTCTTGAATTAGGTTATACTGTCTGTAGCACACCTCTTGGAGGCGGCCCCTTCCCGGACCTTGCTAATACGGGATGCTTTGTGCACCAGGCTGCCTTTTCTAATTTTAAAAAAATCTTGTATTATTTAAATTGCAAGTTGCTTGACCTTTGTTAATACTACTCAAATATGTAAAGTTGATTATCTTTCAGAATCTCACATTGGGAAATTCTTGATTTCAGTTGCTTGCACCGCCACGCCCATCCCAACAATTATGATCATTTGCCCAAGTGGCTGATGCATCACGCAGTTCGTGATCCAAAGCGCTGTCTTCTTGCAACCTAGCAAGTATAATGATCTCAGTTTTTGATGCAGATATACTATTGTTTATTACAAGAAGGTGCACAAAGCCCAAAAAGCAGCTTTGATATATGAAAAAAGGGGAGTGACAAGAGCCCTTGATAAGTGCAGGCTACAGTGGAGAATAACTTGCATCAAACTAAATTATTATGACTTTGTTTGTAGGGCCAAAGGGTGTACATATTTTTCCATGAATGGGCCAAATTGATATTTTCCCTCTTCTGCTTGTTCTTTTTCACCATGTGGTTATACAGAGATAATGAAAAGAAAGGAATTATTGTAGTTGTTTAAACTGGACACATGCTTCTGGACAAAGGCCAATATTCCCAACCATTCCCTTCCATTCTACTCTACCTAACTCATATCCCTAGGCTTTTCCAAAACCAAACCTCTGTCCCCCATATATTCACTTAATAATGCATCTGTCCTGAGCCGAGGGTCTATCGGAAACAGCCTCTCTACTTCATCTGTAGTAGTGGTATGGACCGCGTACGCTTTACCCTCCTCAGACAGACCCCATTTGTGGAAATACACTGAGTATGTTGTTGTTGTTAAATGCATCTTCCATTATTCTTTGATAACCATGTTGTCCGATCCAGCTTGCGGCCACCTCAACTCGTTTCTGGGGGTACCTCCTACCTTACACCAGCGTAGGTACTAGGTAACGGTGTCCACCGAGACTTGGACACATGAGGCTATACCTTTCTCGGCCTTCTAACTAAGAACAAGGGTAGTTTTTGTTTTTTCGATTCAATAATGCACCTTTCATCTCTAACCGAATTGTTAGCTCTTTGTCCTCCTGTCCCATAATATGAATGGAAATGTCAAGTCTTTATTGTACTACGAAAATGCCATTTACGGTGCCATGCACATTTTCACCGAGTCTGAATAGATCAGAATGAATTCAGAAGTTTGTTGATTGATCGATTACTTTTTTCACGTCAAAGTGAAAATATTGATGTAAATATAAATCTTCTAAGGTGGTCATTACTCATAAGGTTAATCTATTTGTTGTTTTAATTAGTACAACTTTCTTGGCCACTGTTTTTGTCCTGAGCTGGGGTTTATCGGAAACAACCTCTCTGCCTCACCTTTGAGGTAGAGGTATGATCTGCATACGCTCTACTCTCCCAGACCCCACTTTGTGGGACTAACATGGTATGTTGTTGTACTACTTTCTCAACCAAAGTTCATTGGGAACAACCTCTCTAGCTCGCCTCTGCATGTTGTTGTACAATTTTCTCAATCAAAGTTTATCAGAAACAATCTCTCTACTTCACCTCTGCCTCTTTGGTAGAGGTATGGTCTGCGTACGCTCTATTCTCCTGGACCCACTTTGTGAAACTAACATGGTATGTTGTTGTAAACTTTCTCAACCAAAAGAAAAAAAGTGAAAAAGTAGTATTAGAACTTGGGATCTTCAATTGACTGTGTGAAATCCACTGGCTGTGTTTAATCTATTTTAGATTTTTAGTCTAAAAGTGATTGCACCACTACATGTTCCAATCCATACCCCTCTTTTTTCTTTTGCCTTTACTTTTTCCTTTTCTATTGAACTCTTCGTTTTTTTCTTTTTCTATTGCTTTAGTTAAAAGTTTACAAAGAACTCTAGAACAACTTTTGTTAATTGGCTACCCATCATTACTAAGATTTGTGTGGCAATTTTTTCCCCTCTCTTTTCTTGGTGTGGGTTGCTACAAAATATCATTAAAGTGTACTCCCTGTCCTAAAAGTTTTTTAGTTTATGTGTTAAAAAATAATTTGACTCTAAAAATTGTCACTTTTATCTTTGATGAGATGATTAGGGTGATACACAGATAGATGTCTAGGCCTTGCTTGGTGATACACAGATAGATGTCTAGGCCTTGTTTTAGACTACAATATCAAAAGTCTTTTCTATCGATTGATCATAAATTTTGAAGTTGAAATTTAAATATTTGAGTTTTTGAAGTTGTGATAATAGAATTTAAAGTTTGGTTCGAACTTGCATTTTACTTTGAAAGTATTTAAAGTTTTATGAGTGGAGGTCTCAAAATCCAAGAACTGGTTACTGGCCAATTTTTGGGAGCTTGAAAATATTGAAAGACCGTATTTTCAAAATCTAATCAAATTTCATGGTCAAATAGATATTTAAAGATAAATTTTTAAAATCTATAATCAAACGCTAGTTTAATTTCTTTTTTCATCTCCATGTTTTGTCAAAAATTACCGCATAAATTGAGATGCAGGAAATTCCAAGTTAAATTACATTGCTAATATATAGTTTTTGGGAGCTTGAAAAATATTGGAAGATCTTATTTTCAAAATCCGAGATGCAGGAAATTCCAAGTTAAATTACATTGCCAATATACAGTTTTTGGGAGCTTGAAAATATTGCAAGATCTTATTTTCAAAATCCGATCAAATAAATCTTTAAAAAATCTATAATCCAACGCTAGCTTCATTTCTTTGTTCATCTCCATACTTAGTCAAACATTACCGCATAAATTCAGATCGAGGCAATCCCAAGTTATTAATACATTGCTAATATACACATTTTATTTTATCTTATTTTTTACATAATATTTATATTTTTTACGGTCAAATAAATATTTAAAGATAAATTTTTAAAATTTATAACCCAACCCTAGCTTCATTTCTTTTTTCATCTCCATACTTAGTCAAATATTATCACATAAATTAAAAATCGAGGTAATCCCAAGTTATTAATACATTGCTAATATACACATATTTTTTATTTTATTTTTTACATTATATTTATATTTTTTTACCAAACTTGTTTGTGATTGAGGCGTTGTGATTTTCATTCATAAGATAAATTTATATTTCACTTAGATCTATGATATAAATATCCCAAAAACTCCCAACTTTAAAAACCAAACTAAACCACATGATTTCCCATAATGGAAAAAATAGATCAAATAATTTCCTCAGAAACTATTATCATGTCTACACTTTCCACCTTCACTTCTCATCAACTTTCTGATCTAACCCTATACTTCTCCTCCCTCCACAACCGTTATCGCCGCCGTATTCTCTCTCTCCTCTCATCTCCGACCTTGTTTTCTCTCACCTTACGTTACGTTCACTCTCTCTCTCTACACAAAAAATCCCTCCTCATTGCCAAACACCTTTTGTCTAAACTAGCTATTTTCATTCATTTCATGCATAATGATACTATCATGCCTACATCATCAACCACCTCTATGAAACATCGGGATCTAGATGCTGTTCTCCTCCTCCTCTTGCTCTGTGAAATACGTCAACATGATCCTGACGCGCTGGATCTCCCTCCATCAAGGTAAGCGTTAGATAAATTTGTAATACATATGTTATAAAAATAACAGGATTTAGTAACAGATAGTAACTTTTATCGTCAAAATAACAAAAATTCTCCCTATTTCTATTTAAGACGAATTAGCTGTCAAAAGATCATGTTAGCTATAGACTATTTAGCGATAGATAATTAATGATGAATTTGTGAAGTCCGTCAACATGATCCAGAATCACTAGTAGATCTCCCTCCATCAAGGTATGCGTTAGATAGTTTGTAATACATACATATATTGTAATATAACAGAAATTAGCAACAGACAAATTATCTCCCTAAAAATAACGGAAATTCGCCCTAATCCTATTTAAGATGGATTAAGTGTCAAAAGATCGTGCATATTAGCTATAGACTACTTAGCGACAGATAATTAATGATGAATTTGTAGCTAATTTTTATTTTTTTTGTTATAGAGATATGAAGTGAAATTATCCTCTAATATTATTATTCTTTAAGGACAATGAATTTTTCACAATTCAAAAACTTTTATTAATTCCTATTTTTTTTCTCCCTAACAGGTGGCGCCTTGTTATTTGTCAATATATAGCAAAAGATGCACTAAAATTCTCTAGCATTAGTTGTTCCAACAGAGAAATCATAATGAAGTTTATTGAGCTGCTGGCAAAGTGCAAGAACTTTATCAATGCCATGACACATACAGGTATATATAGTGGCATATTTATGTTTATTAAAGATGGATTTAATTGAATTCATAATATTTTATTGAGTTTAAATATTATATATAGATTATTAGGTCATCTTTACCTGTTGTAACAAGTTATCAACATATCTAATTTCAACATTACATATAAGGCTTGCTAGTTGCTAGCAGATATTTCTTTTGCGTGATATATATGATAGTGTAAAAAGAATAATCTTGATCAAATTGTATATAGAAACAAAACGAACCCCTTTTATTCTCGAAGCTGAGAATATGTATGGCTTTTTGATCCCCTTTGACCAATGGTTAGGGCGACATCGATGTTTTATGTCGAAGATACGGGTTCGATTCTCCCAAGAAATAAGTACTTATTTCCCAGGGTTCTTGTGAATATGGCCAATATGCATATGTATCGAGTATATAAGAAGTAATTTCAAATCTAAAGGTTAATTGTACTATAACAATTTGACATCAGACAAAGTTTGGTTTGCTTGGGGAGATAGTGAAAAAGTAACACATAAGTCATCCTTATTATCTCTATGGAACCGTACATGAGATTTTTCATTCATATATACGGCTCGTCGTTCAATTCTTTCGAATTCCTTAGATCATTTTTCTACATTCAAGAGTCCCCCTTCTTTCGCTCTGCCCCAAAGAGTAACTAGGACCAATTTAGTCACTTTGAGTTGGTATTTATTGATGAGCGATCGCTCGTTATTTGAAAAAAGATGGTTCAGAATTTCTATTTTATTTAATTAGCTATCCATAATGTGTGAAAATCTTAGTGGTAATATTATAAACTGAACCATATAATTTTAAAAAATTTTAAATCTTGAATCTGCTTCTGCTTATGCAGGTGATAGTATTGGAGGAAAAGATATGAAAGAGGTGGCGACGTCGGTGGCGGTAGTAATGGCACTACCATCGATAGAAGCGAGCAACAACGGCGAAGACACCAAAGAATGTGTGATATGTAAAGAAGAAATGAAAAAGGGAAGAGATGTTTGTAAATTGCCATGCCATCATACA
This sequence comes from Capsicum pubescens, assembly GCA_030864215.1. Classification (NCBI taxonomy): domain Eukaryota; kingdom Viridiplantae; phylum Streptophyta; class Magnoliopsida; order Solanales; family Solanaceae; genus Capsicum; species Capsicum pubescens. Next base: position 20,964,567 of record CM061548.1, read on the forward strand.
TTTCATTGGATATGTATATTGCCTTGGTTGAAAAAGAGGAACACGTGTCCATGTTGCAGGTTTCAACTACCGTCTGATGATGTTTTTGTTGAGATCAGACGGTTGTGGGAGGTTGTGGCCAAGATGAGTGATAGTGCAAAGTTTGTTAAAGAGTTTTGTTAATTGGGAGGTTTATTTTCTCTATAGTTTAAAATATTTTTTATATTAATATAATCATAGGTAGGTCAATCAACTAAACAATTACCATATGAGTTTTTTTATAATTATTTTTTTTATCGTAGTTATGATTTGTTATTATTCCTGTAAAAGGTTGTTTTCGCGACTTAAATATGTAACCTCCTTGATCATATAGCAGCAACTTTAACAAGTTACTCGAAGGCTCTTCTTAATGTGTAAATTAGATATAAGTTTATTTTATGAATTCAAATTATTTAACAAAAGAAAACTTGATATGTAGATAAAAATGATAAGAAGAGTGGAAATATATATTATCCATCAAATTTCCAATAATGGATTTACTAACTCACGGAGATTTCTCGATTATAAAAAAAATAAAATTTATTTCTTCCTCAACATCTCTTTAGTTTCCATCTTCTTTTCCCATTCATATACGGTGAAATCTCTCACAAGTGAGGTCTGCTGAAGGTAGAATGTACCTCGTGGAGATAAAGAGACTGTTTTTGAAGGACCTCAGTCAGAGTATAACAAATCAAAGTAGCTATGACAAGGGGAAACAACAGTGAAGAAAACATAGATACTAATAAGAAAACAATAACAACGACAAAATAGTGCAATGATCGAAACACCATTAACAATAGATGAAGGCATTACAAAGAAGAATGTAATAGCCTGGTTCAACATATACAAACACCACTTCTATTGTTTAATTATCTTCTAATCTTTCTTTATTCTACTCTTGTGTCATGCATGTATTGTGATTGCTGACAATTGTTAAGCTCAAGATGCAGATGGGGGGATTTTAGAATGCTTATTATGTTGTTTCGGGTACACAATCTGTATTATGTCAAAATAACTTCAACACAAGTTCAAGATTAAATTAAGAACACTTATGAAGTTTTTCAACACCTTCAACACAAGTTCAATATGAACTATCAAAGAAGTGTGTTATTTTATTTTACAGAAAAACAATGAAGCAGAATAGGCCAAGTCCTCCGAATTCACGGAGTGTCCTTAAGGAAATAATTCCCCTCAAGTACCCGAGGTTGCGGAATTTTCCTCCCAGGATAAAATGGCTTCACAACTAGAATGTAGTGGCACCTCAAACTTTCTGATTTTCTTCGAACTCACTCAATGGGGACGATCACACGGAGTTTTTAGAAGCAAGAGAAACGTTTTACTTATGCAGAAAAATTCATACTAAACCTGTGGAAAAATACAGCTTTATATAGCCATGAAGTGCCCCTTCATAAAGGAGGCAATGATTTATTCGGAAAGGTGTATCCTTTGGAACGGTCATCCCTTTTCCGAAACAGTGTGTTTTTTCCTAGAAGGGTTGTGTCCCTCCATTTTTCATTCACACTAAATGAACCCAACATATTATGCCTCTAAATGCTCAATGAGCAAAACATAAAAGTACACTTTAGTTGGATACTCCGGAGCCACTAGAATCCTTAGTTAGAATAGGATTCCAACTCAACACATTTTGAGTGAGATTTTGAGAAGAATTGCTCTTTGGAGAGCACAGTACGATGAAAGTTGTAAGCTGTGTTCGGGGGGAGTTATAGTCTATCGCTGGCCTCGATGGTAGAATCGGTCGGGGAACCCGAGAGGCGGTGGTTTACCTTGTTGCAAAACATGAGTAGACATAAGATGGTTCAAAGCAGATACCTGCACCCTCTTTGTTTCTGTTTCTTGAACAGAATCCAGTAGACTATTCAGCTCTACCTGCATTGCGCGAGTAATCATAGCAGGTAAGAGTATAGGAACATAGTACATTTGACTTTAGCTTTCACACGAAAGAAGTAAATCCTCTATATCAGAAAACATTCCACTTACCTGGAGGGCTTGTGTTTCATTGTGCAAAAGTTGTTCTTGGAGTCTCACAGGTGTTGCTTGTGATACATCAGGGTCCGTGACCTCGGAGTCCCTTTTCGTGTCAAAGTCCAAACTACTAAAGGCAGAGGTCTCTGCAGCATTTGATTTGGTAGTGTTCTTATGTTTTCTTGGTGTCACTCGGTTAACCACATCTTGAAAGTGTATTGCCCGCAACTGGTCAAACTGTGATGTGAATGAGTGAAGCTTTTCACTTAAAACTAAAGCCTACAGTATGAAAACAAAGAAAGTATATGTTTATATGATATGTATCAAGACTCAAAGAATGACAAGCACAACAATGCACCATTACTTGTACATACTACTAAAGGATATTCACCAACCGCGGACCTCATGATAAACAAGAAGAAATAACCTTCTAAATGCCTAGGCACTCTAGTGATTTCAATTGCAGGAGCATGACAATACGACTCAGTGATATGTTGTGCAGATTACGGAACAACCATATCCACTTTCCAAGAAGCAACATTTAGGGGGGAGAAAATCTGCGGTAGTAAGAGATCAAAATTTAAAATAGTAACATGGAACTCTCCTAAAAGAACCATCACGAAGACAACAATTGTGAAGTATTACCGCTAACAACAGAGGTCATATCAACAATTTCTCTTCAAACAGGCTTGAAGAGATGTAAGGGTTACCCACCAGCTTAGAGACCAGGTCCCTAACCAACGTATAAACTTATAAACAAGAATAAACAGAAGGTACAGCGTACGGGAAACAAAACACAAGATATTTACGTGGAAGCCTCCTTGCTCAAGGGAGTAAAACCACGACCTACCTCGTAGGATTTCCAACCACTTCACTATCTTCAAACGACTTGAATACAGACTCCGTAGTTTGAAGGATTAAACTCTTAATCCTATATCACTTGCAATAACTCTATTACAAGACTCCACCGCAATAACTCTATTACTAACAACTGAAACAACTAACTTTAGCTGATTCAACTACCGAATAACTATAGCCTTGACTGTCAACTAACTCTAGCTGACTCAAACATTAAGAGAAGAACAAACAATGAAAAGATCTACAATATCTTAACAAGATAAGTAGGTTGAGCATTTACAAATCACTAGACAAAGACTCAAACATAACAAGAACATAAAGGACTCTTTCGACTGAGCCGGTCCCTGTTGCAGATGAGGCTTAGTTGAATGTTTTGTTCAAGAGAGATTAAGTGTTCTTTGACTATGAGAGATGTTTTCTTGTTGCACCATGTTGTATATATATGAGACAAGAAAAATAGGAATCCTTTGATTGGTTGAGACAAAAAGGTGTTGCACCTCTGCCACCTTTTCTCACTAACTCTCTATCATCTGGTACAATTTCCAATTGTAATGCTGACTTGGTATAAAAGGCACAGAGCCGATGAATCTGGTCCCTGAGCAGCTTCAACTCATCACCAAAAGTGTTGTTCCTAATTCTATGGGGACCATGCCCCAACGACGATTGTTTGTCAACCATCAAAATTAAGGACTTAACAAGGCTTTCCGTAGAAAGTAGGAAACACCAGCAGAGAATGGGCAAGAAACAAAAACTAAGATAGTTTCTGTTGATAGCAAAAAATTACACTAAACATCAACTTTCCAAATACCAAATGAAAATAAATCTGTGAGTCGGAGTATATAACAATGAGCACACGGACTCGTAATCAAAAACATAGTCACACGGATACAAGTGTGTTTTACATCAAAGACAAGAACACAACATAACTCCTCTAACATTAGGAAGCAGGCCTAATCAATTATGAGAACATTTGATGAATATATTGTATGTAGCAACTGTTAGAATACGCACAGCGGAAGCAATTCTCATGGATCAATAACTTACATGATGACATGATAATATACAACAACAAACGAAAATCAGAAAGCACTTACCTCTCGAAGCTTTCACAAAACTCGTTCAAATGGTGCACTTTAATGCAGAAGTATCTATTCAGTATTTCAGTTGATCATAGTTTGTACCCAAATTTGGAGTTGGAAAACTCAAACCACCAATTTAATTCCCACTGGCTTTCATCCTTCAACTTTCTTAGTAATTACTGTCTAAACTAAACTTAAGATTGTTTATAGAATATTAAAAATCAGTTAAGCAATGTATACAAAAAGAGAAAAATGACTCCATAGACCCTCCCAAGTGTTTAATTAAAAAAAGGGGACAAGTGGGTCCCACAATGTTATTAAGTTAGAAAAATAAAGTCGCTTAAACAATTAGGACAGTTGTTCGACAAATGCATTAATTGTCTCAACAACTTCGCACAGTTGTTGAACAACTTCGCACAGTTGTTGAACAACTTCGCAAAGCTGTCGAACAACTTCGCAAAGCTGTCGAACAACTTTAATAGTTGTTGAACAACTTCGCAAAGTTGTCGAACAACTATCAAAGTTGTTGGAACCAAAAAAATTTTAAAAAAAATTGAATTTTTTTTTGTCCCTTTCACCTAATTTTTAAAACTTGAAGGACCTCACTTAATTGGGAAACTTGCTTGTCCCTTTTAATTGAGAATCCCTGTTACCCAAATAGCTTGAATCACTGACGATTCAAGAATTTGGAATAAGCTATTGCAGAACAGCACCACGAGTTAAGAACAGAGAAGAAGAGAAGAGAGATTTTAGAGAAGAAGCAATGAATTGTATTATTATAGAACTCATGTACACTTCATTAGTTTATATACAATTGTAGAATTGACCAACTCCCTCTAATTCTCTCTAATTCTCAACTAACTATCAGCTCAACTGCCTTTCTTGAACAATATCTCAACGTAACAGTAATGAACAGTGGCCAGTTTAACTAACTGTCAGTTATAACAGAATGTGCTGACATGACAATTTTCAATTCTAATCAGCTTATTGTTAACATGGCAATTTCCAATTCTAATTAGCTAATTAGTGTAACAATACTCCCTCCCCAAAAGAGATCCTTGTCCTCAAGGATCAAAATGAGGAAATCTTGTTGGGTTCAAAGTGTGAAGAAAGTGTGAATGGAAAATGGAGAGAAAAATGGTGGAGGGAAAGAGACACCGATTTGGAAAGTGTACTCCCAAAATTGGAAAGTTCACTAAGTCTCCCATATTGGTGGGAGAAGGGAACTTTGGAGTGTTTATAATAATGAACACTTACTCCACATGATAAGTTAGGCAAAAAAATAGAGATGCCTCGTGCCGTCGCTTGCTCGACTTCGGCTTTGGATTGAGATCTATCTTTTTGGACAAACTTTATTTGAATTTCGAAAAATACCAAAGGAAAAACGCAAACGCAGTAAAAAAATAATTCTTTTTCCTGCAGTGTTTCGAACCTCCATTTATACATGCATGCAGAATTCGAAACAGTGTTTCAAACTAATACAATACTTCATCGAACTGGTGCCACTGTTTCGTGAACTGGTACACAGTTTTGAGAACTGGTATGCCTGTTCGGAAAAAGACATGTTCTTTGGATGAACGGACGTGAATTTCCAGAAAAGACACACCATTTAATTGAACCAATGCCACATTTTCAAAGAGGCATGTTATGGCTATATAAACCTGCTTTCATTCATAGGTTTAGATACGAAAATTTTCAGAATACAAAATTCTTCCTGACTTCAAAATTACTCTGTGTGATCAATAAAAAAGTTCTATGCGTTCGAAGATATTCCAGTTGTTTGAGGCACCGCTACAATTGGTTTGTTTGGCCATTTTATCCTGGGAGAAAAATTCTGCAACCTTGGGTACAGTGAGGGGAATTATTTCCTTAAGGAAAGTCCATGAATTCGGGCGACTTGGTCATTTCTGTTTTCATCTTTATTTCTAAAATTCAAATACACCTCTTAGAAAGATCACTTTGATCTTGTGTTAAGGGTATTTACTGCACTTCATTGTGTTCTTGTTTTTAAACATAGAACTAAAGTTGAAGTTGTTGTTCTACATATACAGATTTTGCGTACCCGTAGAAGGAAATAACAATCTTAAGAAAATAAACTATTATTACAGAATCTGTATTGCTTGTTTTTGGAGTCTAAAATTCAAATACACCTCTTAGAAAGATCACTTTGATCTTGTGTTAAGGGTATTTACTGCACTTCATTGTGTTCTTGTTTTTAAACATAGAACTAAAGTTGAAGTTGTTGCTCTACATATATAGATTCTGCGTACCCGTAGAAGGAAATAACAATCTTAAGAAAATAAACTATTATTACAGAATCTGTATTGCTTGTTTTTGGAGATTAAAGTTTTAACTTTCTACTTCGCCAGAACTTAACTAGTGATTTGAAGTCATAAAAACTTCATCATAAGTTAAAGATCATTCGGTTGACAATTGAAAGTCATAAAAGCTTCATTGTCAACTAGAAACAAGAAGAAAAGTTTAAAGTTGCTTAACTTTATAAGTAGTATTCTGAAAATACTAAGTATTTTTTGTCTTATGGTGACAGGAAAAATGACAAGCGATAGTCAAATGCAAGATGCGGCAACGTCTGTGGGGGCAACTAATATTGCCACATCAAGTCGCACAAAAGCTCCGCCTACAATGGCACCGGCGGAGAAGCCCAAAAAATTTACGGGCATTGACTTTAAGCGATGGCAGAAAAATATGTTCTTTTACCTCACCACTTTGTGTCTGCAACGGTTCACTAGCGAAGACGCTCCTGAGGTTTCCGAGGAAACCTCGAACAAAGAGCGTTTCGTAATTGTAAAAGCTTGGAAACATTCAGACTTCCTTTGCAGGAATTATATTCTGAGTGGTCTCCAAGACCACCTCTACAATATTTACAGTGGGACTAAGACATCGAAGGAATTGTGGGGATCACTTGAACGAAAATATAAAACAGAGGATGCGGGAATTAAGAAATTCCTTGTTACACGGTTCCTGGACTTTAAAATGATAGATAGCAAATCGGTTGTCTCTCAAGTGCAGGAGTTGCAAGTCATCATACATGATCTCCTAGCAGAAGGTATATCTTTGAAAAATACCTTAGTTGAACAAATTGAAAAGGTTCTTAATACTCACATAAACTGTTTTGTAGGTTTGATTGTGAATGATGCATTTCAAGTAGCAGCGATAGTTGAGAAGCTACCACCTTTGTGGAAAGACTTCAAAAAGTACTTGAAGCATAAACGCAAGGAGATGACTGTTGAAGATCTTATTGTCTGACTACGTATTGAAGAGGATAATAAGGCTACCGAGAGAAGGTCAAAATGGACTTCTACAATTAATGGAGCACATATTGTAGAAGATGATCAAAATAATTCTAAGAAAAGGAAGAAAGTTGAACAAGGAAGCAATCAACCCAAGAAGAAATTCAAGGAAAAATGCTTCAATTGTGGCAAGATTGGCCACAAGTCCACGGATTGTCGTGCCCCTAAGAAAGGAAAGAAAAAGGACCAAGCTAATATGGTTGAGTCCAACAAAGAATGTGAAGATCTGTGTGCTATGTTCTCAGAATGCAACTTGGTGGGGAATCCTCGCGAATGGTGGATGGATTCTGGTGCCACCCATGTGCCAACAAAGAGTTGTTTTCATCATTTGCTCCGGCTCAAGTAGAAGAAACTATCTACATGGCTATCTCCACTACTGCTAAGGTGGAAGGAACAGGAAAGGTGTGCTTGAAAATGACTTCGAGCAAGGTCTTGACACTTAACAATGTCTTGTATAGTCCATAATTACGTAGGAACTTAATTTCTGTTTCACTTCTAGACAAGAACGGATTTAAATGTGTAACCGTTTCTGAAAAAATTATAATTAACAAAAGAGAAATGTATGTAGGAAAAGGATATCTCACCGAGGGCCTTTATAAAATGAATGTGATGACTGTTGAAATAAATAAAAGTTCAAATTCTTCTTATTTGCTTGAGTCTTATGATTTGTGGCATGAATGTTTAGGCCATGTTAATTACAAAAAGTTATGAAAACTGATTAACTTAGAAGTTTTGCCAAACTTTGAGTGCAATAAATTAAAGTGTCAAACGTGGTGGAATCGAAGTATGCAAAGCATTCTTATAAGTTCGTTGAAAGGAATTCCAATCCCTTAGACTTAATACACACTGACATTTGTGATATGAAGTCAACACCATCACGTGGTGGGAAAAAGTATTTCATAACTTTTATTGACGATTGCACTAGATACTGTTATGTCTACTTGCTAAATAGTAAGGATGAAGCAATAGATGCGTTTAGGCAATATAAAACTGAAGTTGAAATCAGTTAGACGAAAAGATCAAAAAGATAAGAAGTGATAGGGGCAAAGAATATGAATCTCCCTTTGTACAAATATGTGTAGAGAATGGAATCGTCCATCATACTACGACCCCGTATTCACCTCAATCTAATGGAATTGCGGAAAGAAAAAATCAAACTTTAAAGAAAATGATGAATGTCTTACTTATAAGTTCTGGTTTATCGCAAAACTTATGGGGGGAGGATGTCCTTACAGCCAATCGTATACTCAACAGAGTTCCCCATAGTAAGACACAATCCATTCCTTATGAAAAATGGAAAAGAAGGAAACCCAACTAGAAATATTTCAAAGTGTGGGGGTGTCTAGCAAAGGTCCAAGTTTCTATGCCCAAAAGGGTTAAGATAGGACCTAAGACGGTGGACTGTGTGTTTATATGATATGCTAAAAGTAGTAAAGCATGTAGATTTTTGGTTCATAAATCCAAACATCCGGACCTTAATGGAAATACGGTAATTGAATCAGACAATAGTGAATTCTTTGAAAATATTTACCCGTATAAAATTAGACATGAACAGTCTAGTGGAGGATTTAAACGACCTCGAGATGAACCAAGTGAGAATGTACATAATGAAGAAAATCCAAGATGTAGTACACGTCAAAGAAAGTCTACTTCATTTGGATCGGATTTTGTAACATTTATCTTAGAAAATGAGCCTCAAACATTTAAAGAAGCGATGGCATCTTCGGATTCATCCTTTTGGAAAGTGGCAGTCAATAGTGAGATTGATTCAATCTTAAGAAACCATACATGGGAATTGGTTGATCTTCCACCCGGAAATAAACCTTTAGGTTCTAAATGGATCTTCAAATAGAAGATGAAAGCGGATGGTACTATTGACAAATACAAGGCAAGATTTGTAGTAAAAGGCTTCAAACAAAAAAAAGGCCTTGATTACTTCGATACATACTCGCCAGTAACAAGGATAACATCGATTCAAATGTTAATTGCCTTGGCTTCGGTATATGGTCTTGAAATCCATCAAATGGATGTGAAAACCGTTTTCCTAAATGGAGAATTGGAAGAAGAAATTTACATGGAACAACCTGAGGGTTTTGTAGTTCCAGGGAAGGAGAATAAGGTGTATAGACTTATTAAGTCATTGTATGGACTAAATCAATCACCTAAACAATGGCATGCAAAGTTTGACCAAACCATGTTGTCAAACGGGTTCAAGATAAATGAATGTGATAGATGTGTATATATTAAAGACACTCCAAATCACCAAGTTATTGTTTGTTTATATGTGGATGATATGTTGATCATCAGCAGAGACATTTCTGACATAAATGTAACCAAACGAATGCTCGAGAGCAAGTTTGATATGAAAGACCTTGGAGTTGCAGATGTGATCTTAGGTATAAGAATCCGTTGAACTCCACAAGGGTTAGCATTGTCACAGTCTCATTATATCGAAAAAGTACTTAACAATTTCAAATATATGGAATTCGGTATTGCCAAGACTCTATTGGATGCGAACTTTGCACTACGAAAGAATGAAGGTGAAAGTGACTTACAATTGGAGTACGCAAGAGTATTGGGATGTTTAATGTATATAATGAACTGTACACGACCAAACATAGCATGTACTATTAGTAAATTGAGTCGGTACACGAGTAATCCCAATAAAACTCATTGGATGGAAATGAAAAGAGTTTTGGGGTATCTTCAAAACACTCAAGATTATGCTTTGCATTATAATAAATATCCTGCGGTACTTGAAGGATATAGTGATGCAAATTGGATCATCGTATCGAACGAAGTAAAATCCACAAATGGATATGTATTTACTATCGATGGAGGAGCAGTCTCTTGGAAATTATTCAAACAGACTTGTATTGCTCGCTCTACAATGGAATCTGAATTTATCGCATTGGATAAAGCCGGTGAAGAAGCAGAATGGCTCTGGAATTTCTTAGAAGATATTCCTTATTGGCCTAAACCAGTGACACCAGTATGTATACACTGTGATAGCCAAGCGACAATAGGTAGGGCAGGGAGCATGATGTACAACGGTAAATCTCGTCACATACGACGGAGACATAATAAATACTGTTAGGGAACTTCTCTCTAGTGGAATTATCACTGTTGACTATGTAAAGTCAAAGGATAATGTGTCGGATTCACTTACAAAAGGCCTATCTAGAGAAGGAGTGGAAAGAACATTCAAGGGAATGGGTTTAAGGCCTAGGACGGTAACTCTACCTAGATCCCAAGAGCTAGGGTCAAGGAGATCAAACAAAGTTGTGTCTGACAGGTTCAACATTGTCAATTACCCAACCCATTCTCATGATATAGACAATGTATAGTAATCAAGGATAAGACTTAAAGTGAAAAGTCTTTTAATAATTATCTAAATTTGGCAGATTTGACCAAATAGTTTAATCTATAGGATTGGACGTTTAGAAATCACCTATGTAAGGGCGAAGTGGAATCCTCTTCAAGGAGAATGTTAGTAAAGGCCTATTCTCTAAGATCTCATAAAATCGGGACGTGTTCATGGCTGAAAAGAATAAAACCATGAGAACCATAAACGTTAAAAGGCTGGTTGTGTGACATGTATTGTCTAGGTGTACATTAAAACTTGACGGTTCAAAGATATCAAATCTACCGATTGACCGAGTGCATCCGATGCATGTTCACTTAGCTCGGCTACGACTTCGGCTTCGACTTCTGCTTCGTCTTCGGTTTCAGTTTCGGCTTCGGTTTCAGCTTCGGCTTCGGATTTGGATTTGGATTTGGATTTGGAAAATGATCGATCGATGAGATCTATCTTTTTGGACAAACTTTATTTAAATTCCAAAAAATACCAAAGGGCAAACACAGTAAAAAAAATTCTTTTTCCTGCAGTGTTTCGAACCTCCATTTATACATGCATGCAGAATTCGAAACAGTGTTTCGAACTGGTGCAATACTTCATTGAACTGGTGCCACTATTTTGTGAACTGGTACATTATTTCAAGAACTGGTATGCCTATTCGGTAAAAGACATGTTCTTTAGATGAACGAACATGAATTTCCAGAAAAGACACACCATTTAATTGAACCAATGCCACATTTTCAAAGAGGCATGTTATGGCTATATAAACCTGCTTTCATTCACAGGTTTAGATATGAAAATTTTCAGAATACAAATTCTTCCTGACTTCAAAATTACTCTGTGTGATCAATAAAAATGTTCTGTGCGTTCGAAGATATTCCAGTTGTTTGAGGTACCGCTACAATTGATTTGTTTGGCCATTTTATCCTGGGAGGAAAATTCTGCAACCTCGGGTACGGTGAGGGGAATTATTTCCTTAAAGAAAGTCCGTGAATTCGGGCAACTTGGCCATTTTTGTTTTCATCTTTATTTCTAAAATCAAATACACTTCTTAGAAAGATCACTTTGATCTTGTGTTGAGGATATTTACTGCACTTCATTGTGTTCTTTTTTTTAAACATAGAACTAAAGTTGAAGTTGTTATTCTACATATACAGATTCTGCGTACCCGTAGAAGGAAATAACAAATCTAACTTTCAAGGCCTCATAGAACTCCTAGCTAGCATCATCAGCAGGTAAGCTTTCCCATTTGACTAGAACTTGCGCCACATCTTTTCCACCTTTCTTGACCATTTTTCTCTGAAGAATACTTTCAGGGTTGGGACAAACAGGATTAGCAATGTCAAGGACAGGGGGTAGTGAAATTTGAGTAGGCAATGCAAAGCACTTCTTTAACAAGGACACGTGGACAGTGGGATGTATCTTAATAGTATCAGGAAAAGCAAGAGTGTAAGCCACTAATCCCACCTTTTTCAAAATTTAAAATAGCCCATAGTACTTAGCAGCTAACTTATGGAAGGAATGTCCAGAAATGGTAGTTTGTTTATAGGGATGGATCTTGAAATACACCCAGTCACCAACCTCAAAAACTTTGTCACTTCTACGCAAATCTGCCTGTTGTTTCATTCTCAATTGAGCCCTACTCAAGTGGTGTTTTAATAGGTCCAACTTTATCTCTCTGTTAATCAAGGTAACATCCACCTCTGTTGAATAGCACTATGGAATATAATGGAGGTGGCCTTTCATAAAGTGCCTCATAGGGAGTCGTTTGAATAGCACTATGGAAACAAGTATTGTACCAGTATTCAGCCATAGCCAGGAAAGAGAACCAAGTATGAGGTTCCTCACTACAAAAACATCTCAAGTAAGTTTCTAAGCTTCTATTCAGCACTTCAGTTTGATTAACGGACTGAGGGTAATAAGCTGAGGAAGTGTGCAACTGAACTCCTTGTAGGTTGAATAATTCTTGTCAAAAATTGCTGAGGAAAACAACATCTCTATCACTAGTTATGGCATCAGGTAATCCATGTAACTTAACCACTATATCCATGAATACTCCAGCTACAGACTGCGCAGTATAAGGGTGCCTCAGAGGTAGAAAATGAGCATATTTACTGAGTCTATCCACAACTACTAGAATGAATTCATATCCTTTGGATTTAGGTAGACCGTCAATAAAATCTAAGATGATTTGGGACAAAACTACCTCAGGAATAGGCAATGGTTGTAGTAGGCCAGGGTAAGCAGCTAAATCAGCCTTATTCTTCTGACAAGTATCATACCGCTAGACAAATAACTTCATATCATCTCTAATACCCTTCCAGTAGAAAAGAGTTAACAGTCTCTTAAGAGTAGCTTCTACACCTGAATGTCCCCCTTAAGTAGATGAATGCCAAAAGGAAATAATATCATGTCGAAGTTGAGGTACATTGCCCACCACTAACTTTCCCTTCCTTCTGAGTTAATTATGATGCCAAGTAAATTATTTATGGCAATTTGGATTAGCCATGAGTTCTGTAATGAGAAGCTGCAAAGTAGGATCACATTCCCAGCTGGCTACTATAGCATGTGGAAGATCAGAACTAGTATTAGAGAGCACTAAAGTCATTAATTCAGCACCCTGCACCCTAGACAAGGCATCAGCCACCTTGTTTTCCACCCCCTTTACATATTCAATGACATAGTCAAAAGGCATGAGTTTTGTGAGCCACAACAACTGTGAATTAGTATGTAGTTTCTACTCTAATAGATACTTCAAAGCCTTTTGATTTGTTTTAATGACAAACTTCTGATTCAAGAGATAATGTGACCACTTGATTACAGCATGTACAATAGCAAGTAGTTCTCTATCATACACTGACAAGGCTGCATGTTTAGGTGAAAGTCCTTTACTAATAAATGCAATGGGGTGACCTTCTTGTATTAGTACAACCCCAATCCCTACTTCACTAGCATCAGTTTCCACTACGAACAACTTAGTTATGTCAGATAGAGCTAATACAAGTGATTTTGTCAATGCCTCCGTAAGTTGTGTAAGTGCCTTAGAAGTTTCATCATTCTACTGGAACTTATCCTTTTTCAGGAGATCATTCAAAGATTTTGACATAGTCTCAAAGCCTTGAATAAACCTTCTATAATACCCAGCTAATCTAAGAAAACCTCTCAACTATTTAATAGTTATTGGAGTTGGCCAATCTCTTACAGCAGAAATCTTCAGAGGATCTGTAAACACTCCCTCTTGAGTGATGAAATGGCCTAGATACTCAATTCTCTTGACTCCAAAAAAGCATTTGGAGTGCTTAGCAAACAACTGGTGATGTTGCATAACCTCAAAACAGAACTCAAGTGCTCTAGATGCTCATTTATACTTCTGTTGTATAATAATATGTCATCAAAGAATACAAGGACATATTTTCTAAGAAAGTCCTTGAATACAACATTCATCAAGCTCTGAAATGAAGCAGGTGCATTTGATATCCTAAAAGGCATAACCACATATTCAAAATGCCTAGAATGAGTTCTAAAAGCTGTTTTAGATATATCATCAATTGCTATCCTTAACTGGTAATAACAAGATCTAAGGTCAATCTTAGAAAAAATTACAGATCCCCCAACAACTGGAATTGAGAACTTGTTCTTGACAGTTTGTTTGTTCAAGTCTCTATAATCAACACACAATATCCATGTACCATCTTTCTTGCCAACCAATACTACTGGAGCTGCAAATGGACTACAACTAGGTTGTACCACCCCTTGATCCAATATTTGCTGAACTAATCCCTCAATAATGTCCTTCTTGACAGAAGGATATCTGTAAGTCCTCTTGTTTATAGGTTCAGTATTGTTGTACAACACTATTCTATGATCAAAGATTCCCCTAGATGGAGGCAAATGTTGGGGTTCTTCAAACAAGGTTTTATGCTTGTGTAAGAGATTCATCAATCTAGGATCACCCTCAAGGCTTTCCTTAGCATCAACTGAATGTCATTGATCTTTACTAGTCATAGAAGGCACAACTTGAATAATGCACAATTGAGAGTTAATACCTGATATCTTAGCTAACTTTCCAGCTCCTATGGTTTTGATTTGTCTGCCTACTCCTTTGAGAATATGTTTTCTCCCTTTGTACCAAAACTCCATTGTCAGATCCCTAAAATTTATCTTGATATCTCCAAGAGTTAATAGCCATTGCACCCGTAAGACCACTCCACAAGACCTAATGGTAAGAGCAAAAATTCTGCTGAAAACTCCACCCCTTGTAATAGCCAAGAGTTTGCACATCTTACTCACTTACATGTCATTACCATTAGCTGCAGTCACTACCTGAGGAGTAGTAGATGTCGCCTGGCATCCTAGCTCCTTCACCACCTCAAGATCAATGAAATTATGTGAACTACTTGTGTCCACTAAAATATGGAGAGGTTTCTTTGAATGGTAACCAATCACTCTTAATGTCTTGAATCCTAATGACCCATTAAGGGCATGAACAGAGATTTTCAAATGCTCTAAGGGCCTAATCAATTCAAGCCATTCTTCATTATCATTTGTTGGTTCTTCTTCATGTTCACTTTCTACTTCTTCATACTCCACTACCTCTATCAAATACAATTGTTTCAAGTTTGTGCACTTGTGACCAAATACATACGTCTCATTACAGAAGTAACATAACCCTTTGGACCTTTTCTCATTCATTTCTTCGGGACTCAACGTCCCTCGACTGACCCCTTTAGATATTGGTGCAATTGCATTGCTAGTAGGAGTAGGTAATAAAGGAGGTTTACTTTGAAACCTTTAATCATACCTTCTATTGTGACTGAAATTCTGAACAGGTTGCTTCATAGCCTCCAAATATGCCTCTTGCATCCTTGCTGATTTGTAGACTTGAGATAAGGTCCTTGGATTTGCTATCTTTACTGTCATATTCAACTCATTCTTTAACCCTCCAAGATAACAGTTGATTGCATTTTCCTCTGACAGGTTGACTCTAGTTAGATGTCTTTCAAAAATAACCCGATAATCTTTCACGGATCTTGTTTGCCTCACCTTCTTTATTTCTTCCATGGGATCATCATAGTCTGACCCAAATCTTTCAACTAAGGCCATATCATACTCACTCCATGCTGGAGGATGTAAGTACTTCCTATACTTCATGAAATTTAAGTGCCACTGGACAGCTTCACCCTCAATTTGCACAGATGCAACATTTACCCTCTCATCCATAGGAACATTTTCTATATTAAAAAATTGCTCCACCTTGAACAACCATGACCTCAAATCCTCTCTTGAAAACTTCAACAAATCCAACCTTGATCACCTTGAGAATTGAAAATGATGATTCTTGTAACTGCCTGTACTTTTCTCTCTTTGTGACCTTTCATCAAACTGCCTAGGTGCATCATTTAAGCCTTCCCTTTCTCGAACAATTGCAGGAGATTTACCCTTTGATTTTCACCTGTCGAGGCTAATTTCTCCCTAATTTCCATTACTGCTTGATCCAATCCCTTGAGAGTTGACACTTCTCCTGCCAGAGTTCCCACCTCTGTCAAAACTTTTTGCATTATCTCCCTTAGTTCACCCATTTCACTACTAGTTGCTCCATCATTTCCCCTATTACTTTTCGTCATTGTTCCAAGGAACGAAAAGATTTGATACCAATGTTACCCAAATAGCTTGAATCACTGACGATTCAAGGATTTGGAGGAAGCTATTGCAGAACCGCACCACGAGTTAAGAACAGAGAAGAAGAGAATAAGAAGAGAAAAGAGATTTTAGAGAAGGAAGCAATGAATTGTATTATTATAGAACTCTTGTACACTTCCCTAGTTTATATACAATTGTAGAATTGACCCACTCCCTCTAATTCTCAACTAACTATCAGCTCAACTACCTTTCTTGAACAATATCTCAATATAGCAGTAATGAACAGTGGCTAGTTTAACTAACTGTCAGTTATAACAGAATGTGCTGACATAGCAATTTCCAATTCTAATCAGCTAATTGTTAACATGGAAATTTCCAATTCTAATTAGCTAATTAGTGTAACAATCACATAAAAAAAGCTCATTACTATATATATAAGATCGAACTTCAAAAAAACTTTGAGTTGCTTGTGTCGTGTATTGTATTGTGTCGTGTTGTTAGTTTGAAAACAATGTTTGTATTGATTGTTACTTTAATTTTATTGTATCACATTGTTAAATCCATTTTGTGTCACGACTAATTTGGTTTGCTCGCGTTGTTACCTTATATTTTTCTCTCATTTTGTCTTTTTTTTTTGCTCAGGTCTCATTTTGTCTTCACTTATTATTTATATTTCAATCCAATTCAACTACAATCTCATCTGTAACAACTGCAGAGAGGAGTATTGATTTTGTGTTAGGAGTTGAGTCCTAGTTGAAACAACGTCGTGATCATATTGGAGGTCTAAAGTCAAACTCTAACGAATGGCCTTAAATTAATTTTTCTAGTTTTTAAGATGCAAAATTACATGTAAAACTCTACATAATTTTTCTTTTTTTAGAAAAATGTGAGTTATTTTTCTTTTTTATGATAACAAAATATTTCATTAACTTTTTTTTACAATAATATATATAACTATTTATATATGAAAATTTAGGACCCTAGACAATTGACTAAGTGGTCTAATGAACGAGACACCCTAAGTTGAAATGAGGTGCATGAGATAGAGGAATAGTTTGGACACGTGAGGAGGAAGAGCGTAGATGTCCTAGTAAAGAGGTGTGAGCGATTGACGATGACGTCAAGAAAGGAAGAGACAAGCGGAAGAAGTATTAGTTGAGGAAAGAAGAGGTGGGGAAACCTGCTGACCTAAGATAGGAGAGATTGGAGATTACGTAATAGTGTAGAAGTTTAGTTGGTATAATAGTTGAGCATTCATTCTCTCGCTTTCCCGCGGGATATGCTTTGTGGTCATTCTTGGATTTTTCATTTTTTTTTTAGTATTATTAGTACTATGATTGTAGTTCTTTGAGCTTCGATTTCAACTTTAATTGGTGTTGTATGTCACTTATTGTATTATTTCATCTTCATTATTGATTCTTTCTATTGTTTGTTGTAAAGAACTTTCCATTTCGATTAATTTTTTATTGTGATTACTCTCATGTTTGTATTCTTTTTTTCCCCACACCGTTTAACAGTTATTACTTAAGCAAGGAATCTATTGAAAATAGTCAATTATTTTACCTTGTAAGTAGAGGTAAGGTCTACCACTCTCCTCAGACCCCACTTTTGAATCGCAGAAATCGCAGTACAAAAGCTACACCAAACTGGAAAAAAATAAATATTTTCACTCAAAAAATACTAAACTCTTAAAATAAACCAAAAATTACTTGAACTACAAAAACTGTATTTTGTATTTTTAGTTTCCATTAAAAAAAAATTATAGTTTCAGAATTCCAATTAAATTTAGGGCAAACAATATAAATCCTGACAATTTGGAGTTTTGTTACAGAAAATTCTGATATTTTACATAATTACTGAAAATCTCGATTTTTAATCTGTCGAGATACATAATTAGCTTCTGATACATCCAATAAATATATTTTTTTTTCCTTTGTAAAGATACATAATTAGCTCGCGATATATTTTTTTCGATTTTGGGTCTATCTAAATACATAATACATCCAATGAAGATAATTTTTTTTCTTTATAAATATATATAATTAGCTCTCGATACATAATTAATTAAAATTTTTGTAATTACTTTGTAAGAGTGAGAATTTGTGTAAATATGATAAGTTTAGGTATATATTTATTTATTTGTCCACAATTAGAATTCAAAGATATCTTCTGAGGATAAAAAATGCTCATTTTGATAAATGAACTGTATGAAAACTACTCAAATGATACTCAAGGGACTACTTTTAACCTCGTACAAAAGATAAGGTGCCATTTTTTATATCTTCCTGCTTCTTCCCCAACCCCCAAACTCTCTGATTTCTTTCAGCTCGGCATGAGAGAAAAGAAAATACTTTAAATCTCAACTGTCTCGTAATATATAAGGTATGCCAATTTACTTTATTTTTTTGTTTTTCAAATTTGGAATTAACGATTCTATTGAGAGATCTAAATGACAATTTTTTGTCTACAATTTTTAATTGGATCGGATAGTGGATTTGAGTTAATTATTTGAAATAGAGAAATTAAAACGGAAAAGGGATAAATGATATAGATATACCTTCCATTATACTTCGGTAAATATATGCCCGTATTGTTAATGTGAGCCGTGAGGTATATACGTATCATTTTATTGACGGTATATTTATCCCTTTTTCGATTCAGTACTTTTGCTAAGATAGGGTATATATGTATTAAGAAATTCACTAAATATATCCATAAATATTAAGTGATTAGACAGGAGCTGCAGCTTATTAGGGACGTTAGTTACTCTAGATAGGAAGGTAGAGAGGTCGGTAATTAGGGTAGAAGGTTAGTTGGTCGAGCGTGGTCTAGGATAGGTATTATTAATCTCGTATGATCTTTTTCTTTGATTCTAGTATGAGTTTAAGTTTTGTGTACTGTCAATGTACAAAATATTCTTATACTGCCAGGTGAACTTGACAAGCTATTGCAGGTTACCTAATTTTTTTTACATAAAAATTGAAAAAGAAAAAAATTAAGTAACTTGCAATAGCAGGTCAAGTTTATCTGATAATGTAGAATATTTTGTGAGTATTATATGTTGTTTCCTTTGCTTCACTGTTTATATTTATATTTGTTGTTGATAGTGTTCTCTTATTCATTATATTCGGTATGACTTCCTTCACCTTGCTATATTATATTTTCTTTGCTTGCTTGATTTTCGATATGTTTTACTTAAGCTAAGGGTCTATTAGAAACAATTTTTTTACCTTTCACACAAGGTAAGGGTAAGACTCTGCACACAATACCCTCCCTAGACCCCACTTGTGGCGTTACACTGGGTATATTGTTGTTGTTTACGTAAATATGAATCAATTCTTATTGTATATTAACTTTAGGTTTCCGGAAGAACCATAGACTTCAAATCCTAAATCCATCATCATAGTGTCAGTGTTGCATCGGCAAGGGTAGTGCGGCAAAAGTGTTGAGTGCGAGCAACTTAGGTTACATACAACTGGGAAAAAAGGATAGTCCTGCCAAGTATTCGAAATAATTGCTTTGTCAATAAATTTTGTTTGTCCTTGGTAGTTCAGCAATGTGTTGAAGTATGCTATAACTTGAGGTTTCCGTAATGTTAGGAGGTCATGAGTTCAAGCCTTGAAAACAGCCGGTGAGGCTGCGTACAGTACAACTCTTGTGGTGGGGCCTTTCCCTCGGACCCTGCACATAGCGGGAGCTTTAGTGCCCTTTAAATGTTCGTTTATTTTTTTACTTTTTTTGGTAATTAATGGTTTATTATTTATCAAGTAACTGATCAGTACAAAGTTTTTGGGAAATCTGATATAAACAAGAGAGGAAATATTTTGTTCTGATGATGATGTTAAGGAAACAGGAAAATAGAATCTGATGTTTTTCAATGTTAAAAAAAGAAGCTAATTTCCGCATATGACTCTCTTGATTTCTCTCCTGTTGGATATCCAGAACCGTGTGTTCCTAAACTCGAGGTTGTGCCCATTCCACGTGAGGTCCGCGTTCTAGACTTAGAACAACCTCTCCTTCCTGATATCCAACGGGGGGTAGAGCTTCAACAATGGTCATTTCTCTGTTTTATCGGTAGGAGTTAGGCCAGCCCCAGGCACCTTCCAAACTTGGTATATTATAATTGTGTTCATAGTTTAATGACTAGTTATTCAAATCATGGTATTCTTTTGTTGTTCTTTGAATAAACTACTGCAACAACAACATATCCAGTGTAATCCCACAAGTGGGGTGTAATCCCACAAGTGGGGTCTGGGGAAGGTAGGATGTACATAGATTTTACCCCTACCTTTGTGGGGTAGAGAGGTTGTTTCCGATAGACCCTTGGCTCAGAAAAGTGCAATCAAAGAAGGAAAGATAGGAAAATAACGGCAACCTTATAATTAATTGTACAATCTCTGTTCCTTCAGTCCATAGCACTTGGCAGATTGCTAAAACCAGTAGGAAACTACTAAACTTCCCTCATGTAAAACTGAAACTAGTATAAGATTGCTCGCCCTCGGAGGAGGATCTAGGGGCTTGGTTACGGTTTCACGTCAACTCAATAGTTTTTGCTAGACTTTGTGTATATGTATAAAGATAACATTTGACTGGGAATCCACTTATTATTGTAGTGTAACTTAAGATGGTTGTAGCATGCAGGAATCAATAAATTTCAAATCTTGGATCCGACCCTCCTCGCCCTGAAGGTGCAATGGGAGCCTCCAGTGGACCAAGGCGGCTATCTGGGATGCAGAAGCAAGTGCTTGCTTTATATAGGGGATTCTTAAGAGCAGCCCGCTCCAAACCTGCGGAAGAGAGGAAGCAAATTGAGTCAGTTGTATGCAGTGAGTTCCGCAAAAATTCTAAGCAAGTCGACCGTAAGAATTTTATTTATATCGAGTACTTGCTTCGTCGTGGTAAGAAACAACTTGATCAGCTCAAAAGCCCTGACACAGTTGGATTGTCGTCCTTAAGTGTTGATTCTTCGCGTACAAGGGGTTCATCCTCCTAGATTTTGTAAAGAAACCGCTCCTTTTTCAACCTACTGGAGTTGGTTGATTATAAGATCTCTTTTACTACTAGGATTAGGAAACATTTGTATGGTGTTAATGTCTGTAGTTTACCATCTGTAAGGGGGGTTGACTTCGGGGCTCGAGAGATGGAATAGATAGCGCCCCACAAGTTTCGACTTCCCTGTTGGGAAATACACTTGTTTTTCACGCACAATCAACAGAGGCCTTCTCGACATATGTTGCAATGTCTTACGATGCATTGTCGTTTTGGTTCTCTTCAATAAGAATCCTGATTATTCAGATAGTGTAAGAGTTGAGAGCTTCTACATCATTAGTAAATTCATTTTCTGCTTGTTTCTTTCTTGTGGAAATGATCAAAAGATTTTCAATCTTAGATGCCATTTGTTTTTTCTTCAATATAAATGCAAGCTTGAGTTGGTATGTGTCTCTGTAGTTTCTTGTAGCCTCTTGTTTGTGGTGTTTTGGTGATGTCTAAGATTTCGAATTAGCTAGTTTATAGTATTACTTTGTGCGTGTCTTGTTTCCTTTATTATCTAGCGGTGTGATATCCCTTTTTGTTGTTTGCTTTTATGTTTTTTGTTTTTTTATACTGTTATCTGTCTTGAGCCGAAGGTCTATCGGAAACAGCCTCTCTGAGGTTACATACTGTTTTTTTATACTGTTATACTGCTAGAGGGCATGAACTGCATACACTTTACCCTCTCCACATTCAAAATATACTATTAACCAAAACCGCCCAAGTATAAACTGAAACATTAAGCTTCTATTAGACCGGATCGGGTTTGAATTATTATTTAGGTCGGGTTATGGATTAAATTAGAACTATTTTTTGGTGAAATTGGGATAAATTAAATTAAAAAAAAAAAAAAAAGGAAAATGAACAGGACTGTGTCACGTGTTCCGCCGTTAGTGAGAAGCGTATATATGCACCTTTTCATTAACGGCAAGGTTATATTTATACCTCAGGTATAACGGAGGATATATCTGTACCATTTATCAAATTCAGGAATATATTCGTACCTTTTCCGTATTATCAATGCTGCACAAATTAGCAGCCAATTGCACACAAATATTTGATAAAAGAATCCTAATCCAAGTGATTCTTAAAGCTACACGTAATATTCTTACACAGTTTTTTAGTTACTTTTTACCATATATTGTTAGCACTCTTAATTTTAAAAATAAGTCTTATCATATATTTTAGCGATATAGTATATTGTAGGAGATAATATTATAAAAATAATTAAATAATAAATTAAGGAAAAAAGCGAACAGACAATTTTATCTATTCCGAAGATGAGGGGAAAAAAGTTTAAAGAACATTTTTAAAGCTCTTATAGATAGATTATAAGTATCGACATAAATTATAGATTATAGATATAGAGATAAATTATAGATTATAGATATATACAAATGTTAAGATAAATTATAAATTATAGATATAGATATATACAAATATTGAGATAAATTATAGATATGGGTATAGATAATATAGCCTTATTGTTAAGATAATAAAGGGTATTCTCATTGCGATATAAAATTGAGCAACATACTTGTTTGATTTGTGATTTTCGTGGTCTAATATTGAATATTGTGGACGGACTAATTAATCATCCTTTTATTCAGAATGCAGTTACTTGTGACAATGAAGATCAGTTGATCAATGATAATCCTTTCGGTGATAATTGGGTTTCAGAGCATGGTCTGTTTAATGCAACTTGTGATGAATATCGATGAACCTTCAACGGAGATATATGAATGATCAAAGGAATACATCAATATAGACGTGACCAAAATCAACATGACATGATGACACCCTTTTAGCATATCGAAACTTTCAGTTTACCGAAATCAATACGACTCTAAATAGAAAAATATAGATTGAGAGTAATGTCTAGATTTCCTTATCAGATTATTATTATTACCCATATACTATTTCGACCATAATTTTACTATTATTCTTTTCTGCATTATTATATTTTACTTTTAATACATGATTTTATTATAACTTGTATTGATATATTTACTTACAGAGGTGCAGATAACAATATAAATTCAAAGTAAATATATTTTGTTTAAAAAGTGGTTTATTTATCTCTTTATCATTATACAAATCAATTTAATATATCTTTTTGGTTGAAAAGAAAAAAAGAAATTAGTTTTTTTAATTAAAATAAAAGTCAAAATAAGAGTCCGGAACCAAAATATGTCATGAAACTAAAAAAAGTATCAAAATATGCTATGTTTTTAAAGTGATTCCATAATATGCTTAACTCTCTTAAAAAGATAGTTATACGAAAATGAGCAATCGGAGTTAAGTTTCAGAAAATGTACATAAGTTATGCATTTTTTTAACATAACTCTTTTTTAAGAGAAGTTACATAACTCTTTTTTATGATTGACAAACGTTTTTTATGAACATGTAAACTTTTTACATAACTCATATATTTTTCGCATCATATTCATATTTCATATCACTAACAAAGTTATGCACTTATCACATATATTTTAAGAGTTATATTCAATGGATAACTTATTTTTTTAACTTATTTTATATCTGAATAACTCACATAATCAGTGAGTTTTGCTCTCTCTGTTTCATAATAATTAGCCTTCTTTCTAAAAAAATAAAACCTTAAAAGATAAATTAATTGTTCACATAATATGTAAGTTTCTATAAAGTGAATTATATAATTTTTATTATATTTACGTAGAGAAAAAAAGCAAGTTATATAACTTTTAGATAACTCACTTTTTGAGTAAGTCATGAAAAAAAAATGCATAACTCTATTCTAAAAGAGTTGTAAAAAGAAATGCATAACTCTCTTTCTAATAGAGTTATGTAACTTCTCTTACATAACTCTCTTAAAAAGAGAGTTATGTTAAAAAAAAAATGCATAACTCACTTAATAAGTGAGTTATGTACATTTTCTGAAACTTAACTCTGTTTGCTCATTTTCGTTAAAAATAATGCATACAATTTTTTTTTTTAAAAAGTTAAGTATATTATGGTACCACTTTAAAAATATGACATATTTTGATATTTTTTTTAATTTCATGACATATTTTGATAGAATCCTCAAAATAACTTATTAACGTAGCTTTAATAATATACTGGCACTGGAACTTTAGTGTGAAATAATAGAAAGAGACAATTTATGGTGGGGGCAACTGCCCAAAACTCTGTCTACTCTTTGGAGTTTTTATTCTAAACAGTAATGATTTCAAAGTTCAATAATATATTACTTTTTCTTTTATTAAAAAATAAATAAACAGAATCCTAAGGAAGCTCATGAAATTTTTTATTTTTTCTGCAGTTGGGTTCTGAAAAATATATTTGAAAATAAAATTTTTAAAAAAATTGAAATTTAACTTGAAAAATTTTAAGAAGTAACGAAAATATATTTTCACCTTTTTTACTTGAAATTACTTGCAAACATTCAAAAATAATTTTAATTTTTAAATATCATTTTCACTTAAAAAAGATTCACAATGAAACATGATCAAACGTCCACTTACGCAAGAAAAATTAAGTTTTTTTTTTGTTGACAAAAATCATGTCTAAACGTGTTCGTGCTTTCTTATACTCCATCTATTTTAATTTATTTGATCTACTCACCTTCATAGTCCGTTTCAGAAAAGATGATACTCTCCCTTTTTAATAATTTTTTTGTTTCAATTTTTCACGTGTCATATTTACGATTATAAGGTTTAAGTTCAATTCTATATATCTTATATATTTTTAATTTGAGACCACAAAACTCATAAATTTTCTTTATTTTTTTAAATGTTGCGTCAAGTTAAAATAAGATAAGTAATTCATAAATGCCCCCTACCCTTTCTCACGGACAGTGTGAGTGTGTGAGTATCTTGATGTTTTACTGATCTAGGGAATTCCTCTAAAATCTACAAACAAATTACTTTTTTTTATTTTGTTTGGCTTGGAGTATAACAAGAGGAAAAGATAAAAAAGATGACATTTGAAGGAAATGCAAATGGAAAATTGAGGTATGTATATATTTTATCTCATTCTTTTACCCTTTCTTGAATGTTGAAACTACTCAAATATATATGTGTAGTTTTAAATTTGCTACCTAGCTCTTTTTAGTATTTCTTTTGAGCTTCTAGGCACATTTCTATACTCAGTATAGTTTCATAATTGGAGTTTAAAAAGGTTAGAATGTGCGTAAATTTTACCTGAGTTGTTCGGACTTTTCAAAAATGTTATCACATCCGTGTCCGATCCTTCAAAAATACATTATTATTGGAGGATCGACACATATCTGTCACCATTTTTGAAGAGTCCGAGCAATATAGGATTTTACCTAAGTTGTTCGGACTCTCCAAAAATGTCACCACACTCGTGTTAGACCGTTCAGAAATACACTATTATTGAAGGATTCGACATATATCCGTCAATATTTTTGAAGAGTTCGAGCAATATAAAATTTTACCATGTCTTTATAAGTTAGAGAGACTATTCCAAGGGATCTTTACACAAGTAGTTGATCAATTTTATAATATATTTTTTCTAATTAATATGCATTAATTATGTATGCACTAAGAAATAGATATATTATGTATTCATCTACTATTTTTAATTTAAATAATTAGGTAGACGACTATTTAGGTTAATTCTTTTTTCTTTTTTTCTTTTTCAGTAAGTAGATAATGGAAGAAGAAAATAGTTTTAGAAAAGTGGAATGTCTAAGAGGGAGATTGCTTGCTGAAAGAGTGGCTTCAAGAAATGCAAAACAACAGGCACAAATTATGGGAAACAAGGTTTGTAAATATGTTGAAATTTAATTTATATTTTTTTCCCTTTTTGTATATTAAAAAGAATTAAAATAATGTTTGGTCATATATTGGAGTGATTCTTTGAAGATGAGTTTTTCAAGATTTTTCAAAAGTTCAACTCATAGACAAATTCCAAAAGTGAAAAATGTTTGGCAATTGAAGTTGAGTTTGATCGTGAATACAAATTGAAATTGTTTTTTTATTCTTGTTCCTGATTTAGAGTGAAAAAATAGCTTTTTGGTGTCTTTCAAATTCCGGAATTCAACTTCAAGATGAATTTTAGAATTTTCTGAAATATTATGGCCAAACATGATTTCTAGAATTCTGCTCGTAAAAAAAATTCATGGCCAAACGGCCACAAAATGTATATCCAAACGCAACTTCAATTTTCAAATATCTTTTTTTAATTCACAGTTTTTATGTCCAAACGCCTACTAAATTTCGAAGAAACTGTTTTTTTTTCCTCTCAAATTCAAGAAAAATTGTAATTTTATTTTATTTTTGCCAATTGTAACATTAGTATACTTGTTTGAAAAAAATTACAGATGATTGAACTGGAGACTAAATTGAAAGAAGAAACTAAATCAAGAAATAAAGCTGAGAAGAAGCTTAAATTTCTGATAAAGAAACTTGAGTCCAACAACATATTATATAGTATTTCAGATGAAATATCAATTATAAATTCACAAGACAGAGAGTGTCAAGAATCTGTTGGGAGTACAAAATCCAGTTATGAAAATGTTGGAAACAATTGTTCTGACCTATGTTGCTCGGATTCTCCGAAAATGTTGTCGTGTTCATGTCGAAACCTTAAAAAATGCACTGCTTTTGGAGGATTTGACACGCATTCTGAGATATTATTAAAGAATTCGAGCAACATAGCTTCAGGAGAAGAACATTGTGCAAAATCAAGTGAACTTGAATTCTCAAAGTCAGATGGCAATAGGTATGTATATTATTTTTCAAGTTGCAAATCACTTTTTATAGTTAAATTAGAAAGGGGAGCTTTGGAGTAACTAGTAAAGTTGTTGTCATGTGATCAGGAGGTCACAGGTTCAAGCCTTGGAAATAACCTCTGGTAGAAATGCAAGGTAAGGTTGCGTATAATACACCTTTGTGGTGGGGCTTTTCCCGGACCCTGCACATTGCGGGAGGTTTAGTGCACCGATCTGCCCTATTTTATCTTTTAAATTAGTGTACCAGGCTGCCCATTTATCTTTTAAATTACTGTACCAGGCTGCCCATTTATCTTTTAAATTAAGTTGTTTGAAACCATTAAAAATTGTGCCACACTAGAGTTGGATCTTCAAAAAAATGCACAACTTTTGAATGGAAATGTCAAGTTCCCAACATACTTTGTACGAACCATCTAAATATAGTATAGCAATCTTTCGGTTCCTTCAAAAATGCATAGCTTTTGAAGGATCCAGCACACATTCGACAATACTCTTGAATGGTAACAAGCAACATAGCATCCATCAGCATTTTTGAAGGATTCGGGCAACATAGATTTTGACTTACCTGATCGATGTACAAAAGTTAAACTCATACTTAATTTGCAAATAAGACCTAATACGATCTTTTTAAAGGTATTTATTCATGTGAAACAATCAAAATGTCATAACATTGATTGCTATTATGGTTCTAGGTTGAAATCTTCAGTTAAGATGGAAGAGCAAGTGGATTTTCAAGAGGACAATTCATTGGCATTAGTTCCTATGGATCAACCAAAGAAGACAAAGCAAACTATTGATCCAATTGTTCTTGATGACACTGTAAGAGAAGTTCTTGATGCATTGAGTCATGCTAAAGAGAAACTTCAAACACAAATGGAGAGAAGGCAAATGATTAAAGCTAGTTAAGCTCTATGTAAAGGCGGAGCCACTATTTGAAGTTTATGAATTCGTAATTGCAGTACTATAAAGTTTTTTTTTTTTCGGTTTCTCAAGGTATCCCACAGCCGGCAGCCGCGAGACTAATCCTCCGTTCCTGGGTTAGCACATTTTGCGGTAAGAAACTGACCACAGAGTTTGCTCCATTCGCCAGAGGCGGGGATTGAACCCCCGACCTCTTGCTTAAGGTACAGGTTCTAATTTAATAATTTGTGTTTATTCAGTAGATTTTCTTGTACAAATATAAGGTTTGGTTCAAAACGATTGGATCTGGACGAATTCATAACCAACGCGCTAGGTCTTCCCTTGACTCTTCTTGCTACTCAGACTTTTTAAAAGTACTACCGAGTGTGTGTCAGATTGCTCAAAACCTATACATTTTTTAAGGATCTAATACAAATACAATTTTAGTTTTGGAGGATCCGAACAACATTGGTTAAGCTTCGGGATGTGTTTGAAATGGAGGAAACTGATTTTCATGAAAAATGCCTTCTTGAATTTTTTTTAAAGAGAAATAAGTGAATTTCTTTTTTATTTTCTTGTGCTCGTTGTGTAAGAAAAAAGTATTATCCCAAAAGCAATTTTATATGATTCACACATATTATGAGAAGGGCGGGGGGGGGGGAGTTAGGGCTATAGTTATGGGAGTAAATATGAGATGTGTTGGAGGATGAAGAAGATACAATCAATAAGAAATGTCATTTGTGAAATTTGTTCTCTTTTTCCCTACTTCCATCAAAAATGTCATTTTTCAAGTAAAAATATATTTCAAAATTTTGATCAACTGAATATGATACATCAAAAAATATTTTCTATTTTCCTCCGTGCCGAACACACCCTCAATGTCAATCAATTCATTTGCTTTATAGGTGTCATATAGCATTATGTGGCTATGTGGCTCATGACCCTACCAAAGTCTCTTTTATTTTTTTTGTTCTTTTGGCATGATTGAGGCATGTGAAGTTGATTAGGTAAAAAGGATGGGTCATGGTCCAATTTGGGTAGGCAAAATTTGAACACATAAATAGAGGGATGGGACCAGTGACCTAAACTAGACACAATGTGTTCAAAAAATACTCATTGCATCTTGCTCTGACTCTAATGTGTAAAAGAGTTAATATAAAGAGCAAAATTCATCGACTTGAGATTCAGAATTCACCGTTATTAGAGAGGGATGATTTTGTATGGGAAAATTTCAAAACTAGCAATTATAGAGCCTTAATTATAATTTTTCTAGCAACAGTTTCAAAATTACAAAAAATAGCAATATGTATTTTGTATTTTGTATTTTAGTAAACTGTTGCTAGTTAAATACATATACAACTCAATATTCTGTTCCTAAAATAACGCTAATCAGTTTGAGTTTTTTATTTTTAAAAAATGGTTCCCTGATTTATGGAACAATTAATTGGTAGATTCCCTTACCATTTAAAACTCTTTTTTTATTTTTCATTAAACCTCAACAAGGAATTCAAATTCAAAAAACATTTTTCATAATCAGAAAATCAAAATCTAATCCAAAAATACAGATTCAAATTCAAATTTTTTTGATTAAACATTTTTTTTTTGATCGACTAGCATTGTGAAGCACATTTTAACTGTACAATAACGGGTATGGATCAGCAAAGTTTATACTATTTGTGATTTCATTGTAATTATAGTGAATTTTTTTTTGAAGAAATTGTACCAAAAATGTGTAATTGTTCGCGGGATTGAAATTAATGATATAGTATATCAATTTTATCAGAATTCGCTTGGAAGTTTTGTATTAACGAATGTGTTGTTATGTATACTATGTATAAGATATTTATATTGATTTTTACTATTTTGTAGTTTTGTACAGATTGAAGATGGGAAGCATTGCAGTTCTTGTTTAACACTCAGGTAGATGGAATTATGAGCAACAATATGAAGAGTACGTCAGTGATGCGATATTGTTGCGCGTAAACGCTACATATGAACAACTGTACACGGTAGTTGCTTCTCATATTGATGTTGATTTGACGTGCAAATGCATTGAAATCGAATATCAATTAACAGATAATGCAGTGAAAATACGTATACGTAATGATATGGGTTTGAAGGTCTACATTATGCAGAAAAAAGAGTTGAAGGATTTGAGTAATTTGCCTTTGTATATAAGTGTTTCTGACAGGGATAATTTCAGCGCATTAGTAAGTTCATCATTGTGTAATTCAAAAAGTGTTAGAATGGTTGTCAATGCGAGTAACATGGTAAATACAAGTACTAAAAGAGCTTTAATAGTAACTCCTTCAGAAGAATGTTTGGATGTATTTGAAATGGATAAAACGAGAGTTATTATCTCCGACCCACATCACAAACATATTGAGGTTGAACAACTTTATGTCTCAAAAAGAGTACTAAAATCTGTTATGAAGGACTATGCAATTCGGGAGAGGTTTCAAACACTAACTGTAATATCAAGTAAAACGTGGTAAGTGTATTATGCATTTTGTTATTTATTGTTTCCAGTTGGTTGATTGTATTTGAGTATATGTATTTTTTTTCGTTTGCAGTTATACATTGTTGTGCAGATCTGGTAATTGTGCTTTTTTATTTCGTGCATCTGGTATCGGTGAATCGGCAATGTTTGAGGTGAGAAAATTTTTACCAGAGCATACTTGTCCGATCAAGGATAAAATTTATCCTAAATTGCATGCTACTATTAAGTTCATTGGTGGTATAGTCAAACAAAAGTTTAAATGCCACAAACAAAAATACAGTCCATCTGAAATCAAAAGTCACATGAAGGAAGACATGGATATGGATTTAACATATATTATGTGTTGGCGAGCCAAGAAACAAGCACTTGAAGAGTTAAGAGGAAAACCAGCGGCATCATACGGAAAACTACCTGCATACATGCATGTGTTAAACACCAGTTATCCCAGTTCTCATATAAGAATGAAAAAGAATGAAGACAGTGAGTTTTTATATATATTTATAGCACTAACTGCTTTTATTCAAGGGTTCGAGCATTACACACCAGTCATAGTTGTTGATGCAAGTTATCTACGAGGACTGATTACTGAAACTTTCGTAGCTGCATATACCATGGATGGAGCTGGTAAAATATTTAATTATAAATGTATTTGACTTCAAATATATTTTCAGATATATGTTTTTATAAAATACTCATATATATTATTTATGTAATGAGATGCATTTATTAGTGTTGTCAGAAAAATGTATTTAAAATATACATATGAATTAGTTTTAGTTGTTAGCTGAAAGTTTAGTAGCTTTCCAGCTGTATTTAGAAATAATATTATCAATATGCATTATTTGATGTGTAAAAAATCATGTATGCATATATGTATTTTTTGAACCTGCAGGGCATATATTTCCTTTGGCCTATGGTGTTCTTGATTCCGAAAATGATGCTTCTTGGACTTGGTTCTTTGAAAATCTGAAGGAAGCATATGGCGAAAGAAGAAATATATGTGTAGTTTATGATCGTAATTCAAGCATCATAAAAGTTGTAGGTGAGGTGTATAATGACGTACCACATTATGCATATATGTGGCATTTATGGGAAAATGTAAAAAAAAAAATTAAAAAATCACATGATTCATTATCCAATGTGTTCTATACAATGGCAAAATCATATTCAAAGACTAAATTTCACAATTTAATGGAGAAGATGGAGACAGTTGATGTTAGAGTGAAGAATTACTTGAAATTAGCGGGATATGATAAGTGGGCTAGGTCTTATGCATCAGTTCATAGGAGATGGACTTTGACATCAAACATTGCCGAGTCAGTTAATGCCGCACTGTTATCAGCTAGAGAACTACCAATATATGATTTTCTAGAGGAAGTTAGATTGATGTTTGGTAGATGAAACTGTGAAAACAGACAACAAACACTGTATACTTTTACGGATCTTATTGGTAAATTTCAACAAATTCTTCAACAAAATGAAGCGGAGTGTATGCGTATGAAGGTATGATGAAATTTATTTATTTATGCTTTATATATATGATTATATACACATTAGAAGTTATTTTCTGTAATAAAAATACATATGCATGGCAGGAAAATACATATGCTGAGATGGTTAAATACATTTGCAAAACTGTTTCTGACATAACCTAGCAGAAAAATACATATGCTGAGATGGTTAAATATATTTGCAAAACTATTTTTGACATAACCTTGCAAATGTTATTTATTTTAGTACTTAATTTTGTTTATTAATTTCAGGTAATACCTTCATCAGAGTATATTTATACAGTCCACGACAAGGAAAAACATTTTATTGTTTATCTTAAGGGAAAAAATATTCTTGCAATGCATTTCAGTTGGATGAGATACCGTGTGTTCATGCTTTTGCAGTTCTTGATAGCAAGAATTTTAAGAACAGACCATATTGCTCTGATCTTTACAAGCCAAAAACAGTCTTGCGAACATATGATCTTTCAGTTTATCCTCTACCACACAAAGATGACTGGATAATTCCTAAGAAAATTTTGGATGAGGTAGTTCTGCCACCAAAATACAAGCGACCCCCTGAAAGACCTCCAAAGAAGGATCGTGAAAAGTCCGGAAGAGATATGTTTGAAAAGAAAAAGAAAAATTATTGTGATTTGTGTGGATGTAAAGGGCATAATAGGCGTTCATGTAGGAAATACAACAAATGATAAGTTGGTTGATGTATTTAGATAATAAACACTTGCAGAATTTTTTTCTTTGATGAAAATATATAAGAATTTTTATTTGAAAAAAATGTTTGATGTTATTAAAGTTGTTGTTATTAATATGTTGGAAAATTTTAATTTTTTTAAGCCGAATTAAATAAGAATATATTGTAAAATTATTCCATATAACATCTTTGATTTATACATTTTTTATAGCTACACATAGTAATATGTAATTTGTATATATTATAATTTATAGAATTGCATATATATCAACATAAATACAAAAAATATATATTTGTATTTGCATTTTTGTACATATGTATAATGGTAAATACAAAGTATTTGTTAGTATTACATGTTTTTTTTTTCAAGATAAGAATATACATACATACATATATATATATATATATATATATATATATATATATATATATATATATATATATGCATAATGCATATATATAAATGTAATGTATGTATTTATATTGTGGTTTTTACGAATATATAAATACATATACATATAAATTAAAGCATATGTATAAATGTATATATGATAATATACTATGCATAAATATATATATACATTTGCATTAGTGTGTAAAATACATATATACAAATATACAAATCGATAACTGTGTAAAATACATATATACACATGCGTGAAGCATAAATACATATATAAGTATGTGATAAATACATATATTCATTTTCCTGTATCTTAAAATACATATTATTTATTATATATGTGTGTATATATATATGTATATATGCATATATGCATAATATTTAAAAAATGGTTTGTTAACTAAAAATACATATGAATATTAAAAGTACAATTGTTCACTGGAATAAGCATATGTATGTTTAAAATAAATATGTTCACTGAAAAAAGCTTATGTGTTATTACAAATATACACATACATTATTAAAAAATACATATGAAAAGCTGCAGAAAAAAGTTTATAAAGACATATACTAATCATGAAAAATAAAAGATTAAACGATTAAACAATTAAACATCAAAAACTTAACATAACAGTTAAGGAACATTAAAATACCATCTTTGACCATTAAAGTAAAATATAAATCGCATGAAATATTTCAAAAAATAATATTTATGCACCTAAATTTAACTGTTGTTAACTTCAACAAAATAAAATACAAATCAAATGTCATGCACTTCTGTGCCTTCTGTTAATTCAATTTTTCGAAGAGGCCTCATTAGTGCTTCATCATCACTTTGTGCCTCCGCTTCTGCCTTTCTAGTAGCATAATCCCACAACAGTGAAGCGTATCTTATGCGAATAAGATCTGGGTCAAAATCAACAGATGAAACACCTTCACCAAAAGTAAGACACTCGACATACGTAACCATATATAAGCCACAGTCCCTGCAAAAACATACATTAATAAGTAAGTAGTTGTTACAAGTTTAATGCATATGTATATATAAAAGTAATATGTATACTCGTTACTTACAAGTTGCCACTTGGTTGTTGAGGCACATTCTCCACAACTAAAACACCAAACGGATCCATCTTCTCATTCAATTTGTAATTAGGATGATTGTCAATGTCAATACCCTTATTCTCGTTGAATTTACATACAATGAGACATATAGTTATAACCTTCGCTAACTTTTCAATTTCGCTAAGCACCACAGCATCATGACCAGCAGCTGACAAAGAATCGTATACATATATGCACCTATGATTGAAAGATATAACTGCAAGAACCCGATGATGTTTGGCCTTTACGTGAATAGGAATGAAGATATGATCAACCGTATGACATGACACTGTAGCATGCATGTGGAATTCGCTTATGTACTCATGCAGATGGTATTCCTTTCCACCATCAGTAAGAGATGCATCATCCACTTTATACACATCAAAAATCCTTCTAACAATGTTCATGAAATTGCAGTCTACAGTGCTAAACGTATATGAGCTATTGGAATCATACTTGGACTTCTTTCGCAGATAGACGAAGCATACATCAATTTGCTGCATTATAAATTAATTTCATAGTTAATAATAAATAAACAAATTAAGACTTAAATAATCCAACACTACTTATGTAAATATGATGTACTTATCAGTGAACATGTAACATACTTCATATGTATATACAAATATACATTTCCAACTATAACAATATAAGCAGTTACAAATATTCATATGTAACACAGGACTAATATTTATTTCAATATACAATTCATCAACATAATAATACATTCCTTACCTCATCTGACCATGTCTGGCTAGGAATACCCATAACGTAGAATCAATTTTTGTCTTCAACAAATAAAATTTCAAAACTGATAAGTGGTATTTTTGCCTTGCCCTTCAAATAATGTTCTTCTTTGCTTTTTCTGTTTATTAATTATACATATTAGTAGATCATTTATATAATCTTAAATTACAAAATATAGTACAAATAGGTTGTAACCTATATACCTCTTCGAATGATATTTAAGAAGATCCAATGAAAGCCACGTCATGAACTTGTTGGTGATCTTGGTGTCTTCTATATCATTAACTGGATGAGATATGAAGGGATGTTTCTGATCGAATGTTCTCCGTTGCACTTCTGTGCAGAAACAAAAGTTCAATTACTGTCACATATGTATTTATGAAATACATATTAACAAATGTATTTGTTACTACTTCATTGTTACATATATAAGCTATCAAACTTCAACATAAAAAATTGACATCAAAATATAATCATTTCTCATTAAAAATAAATACAGCTAATCCAAAAAAAAAAAGAACATCAAAATACAAAGAATACTTCATTATCCATTAAAAAAAAATAATTTCAATATATAAAGTAAACAAATATGTTAACAAAAAAAAATTATGTTAAGAGTACTAACCATCTGCTGAACCAAAAGTCATTGTGAATGGTGACTCCTTGTATCTAGATGGTTGCCTAATCCTTGAAACATGCATTGGCGTTTGTTATGCTTCATTTGCCGATGGATGTACAATTATACTTCATTCAAGATTGACATACGCATTAAGACTAGGAAGAAGCTCATCAGGAAGAGTGATCTGAGAGTCAGGTAAATCTTAATCAACATTGCTTTCATCATTTACTCCGTCATGAATGTGGACTGGAGTCTTATGTTGCTGATCTAACTTTGATTTATCCACATCATTAACCTCTGACTCATCTTCTGCTGGTTTAGTTAAATTCATCTCGACAACAACTTTTTTGTTCTGTATAAATTGTATAAAGATCTAGTAAGATTGGATTTTCAAATAAATAAATAAAACAAAATAATGCACGTATTGAAGATACCTTGCATTCAACATTGACTTCAGCAGTGGCTTTATTTATGAAGTCAAGATCAATGCTTCTAAGGACGTCATCTGAAAATGAGAATTGAGATTCTGATACTTATGCTTCAACAATACGTCCATCAATCAGTTTTGTGTTCTACACAACATGTTCATACAAATTAAATAAAATAATATTTTTCAATTATTGATCAACTAACCGAGATATATTCAGCATACCGGAGAGACACATACATCTCTTGCTTCATGCACTTCTATATCAATTTTTTCCTTTCAGAAAAAAAAAATAAAAAATTAAAACAATCAAAATTCATCAATAAAAGTATACCTAACCCCAAAAAAAAAAAAACTACCAGAACATCGTTATTATCCTCATTATACCTATCAATGTCATTATACACATCATTCATACTGTTGCTTTGATTGCCTGACATCTCTTTGGTCACCTGTTTTAATGTTGTTTTATGTAATGATAAATTAGAATTGTATATAAAAAATACTTTGCATATAACTGTACGCAATTTAATTACCACTGTGCCTTCAAGATTCTTATTAAACTCATGATCAAACTTTTGAGTCGCTTAATGGGATGATGTATTGTTAACATTTTCATTCGTTGATGTTTGATCAGATTCTGTGTCTTTTGCTTGGTTCTTCGCGTTTACAACATGAAAATACAAATAAAAAATAAATAGTAAACTAACTATTTATTTTAGCTCTACATATCTATATATGATTATACATATCACAAACTGAAAAATACATAGTAAATATATGACAAAAAGAATGAATCCAACATATGAAATTATAAAAAATACAAAATCTGCATGATGAATTTGTATTTAACATAACTAATGTCACATATGACTATGTATTTATTATTTTACTTATTGTCATTTTCAAAAAATATATTTTATCTTAAAAAGTAGACTCAGCAATCTATATATGTATTTTCAGGCATAAAAAATTTCATATGTTGTGTATGTATAAATGTTGTATTTTTATTCAACCACAATATACACATTTGTGTAATATGTATTTAACATAGCAAGTATATATTTTACAAAAATTGATTACATCAGAATTGATGTACCTTGATTTCATTAATTGCATTCATGATCAGATCACACCTCGATGATAATAGGCCACGATATCATTAAACACTTTTCAAACCTGAATTCAAAGAAATAATTAGAAATGCAAAAATAAATTAATCAAAAACTTAAACAGAAATTACCTTATCACGAAACTTATCAAACACTTTCTTCGAGACAACGACGTCTTCATCTTCGGAACTGAAGGAAGAAGGAGTAGGGGACTGAACCGGAATAGTTTTTTACTATCAGGCCGGTTTATGCCTTTTCTATTTGCACGTATTGTAGTTTTTGTTTGAATTGGCTTGTGAATTGGAGTCCTCACAGAAGGCATCTTTGCAGCACGGGGTGGAGGGGTCCTTTTTGGTTTCTGCTCTTCTACACTTTTAGTATGTGGCTTCAATTTTTTCTTTGTTGGTGAAGCTGAGGAATCGACACGATATTTTTTTTTGTGGTTAACTGTTTTTGTCTTTGTGGAGGATCCTGAAAGTCATCATCTGAATCAATGTCATCTTCATTATAACTTGCAGCTCCAGGAATAAGCTTCTTTGGTATTTGAAACACTGAAATCTCCTTTCTTGTTGGCTCGATATTCTTAAAAAGAACCTACATTTTAAATTATATAAAGAAAAAAATAATTTAGATGCTAAAATTAATGACATTATAAAACAGTTAACCGTGATTCATACCCAATAATGAATAAATAATGACAAATGGTATTTTGTATATATACATATACCAGATGAGAAAATGTATTTGAAAAATAATCAACATCACATAAAAAGGATAAAAATTAAAACTAACCTTGTCATATGTATCATCAAACATACTTCCCATAAGAGTTTCATATCGTGGACGAGGAGAATTTGTTTTCCAATTCAAAAGACGTGAAATTTGAGAGTCCACCTTGAAAGCAACAGTACGCGGCACATTTGAACAACACTCATACAACCAAATTTGAATGGCCAGTGGCATTTCAAGAAATATATAAAACTTTTCTTTCGGCTTCAACTTTTTATACAAGCTTCTAGCTAATTCTTCAAAGGCAGCCGATTCTCAGGGATAATCACTGTAGCGACCACTCTCAATCAAATCAAAGTGTAGGCGTGAAATAGCTACGGTATCAACTGAGGATAGTAAGAATACGTGAATAAAATACAAATTGACAAACTTTAGCGCATCTTCATCGTTATCATTCCCCCAAATTTTATCAGAAACAACCGCAAATAACTCTTTTTTCTGTATAAAACTCTCACCATCAAAATATTGATCAATAATTCTGTTAGGACGCTCCTCGTCAAACACAAAATCATCCCTGTTTGTAACACAATTCAAATCAGTCACCAAAGAAAACTCTATAGGAGTGAAATGAAGAATTGTGCCCTTTGCACGAATAACTATGCAACTTGTAGAACTTTTCTTCGTTTCAAGTGACATAATGCATCTCCCTAATTGATCTTGGACGACACAATCTTTCTTCTTCATGAAGAAATCAAATATACTTTTAGTACAAAACATCTTGTACTGATTCTTCGTTAACATTGACTTAATACGGTCTTCAGTGTTGTTGACCGTATGACATCCTATATGAGGAGCAAATTTGGGCAATACTCGTGCCATGTATATTTGATCACGCATGACCTATGCAACAAAAAAATACAATAATATGTAAAAACAGTGTCTTATATGTATTTATGAAATACATCTTAAATTTATTTTGTACAGATAGTCTTATATGTATTTAAAAAATACATCTTGAAGTGAATTTATACATTCTATACATAAATCTATCATATGTATTTTGTGAATACATCACTAGTCAATATCTAAGTTATCAAAACATCTAAATTCAAAATTTATCTAAACCTGATGAATAACAAAAATAACTATGTACGTACAAAATACATTTCAACAAAGAAGAACTACATATCACATTCAAAATTCAATGACTACCAAATACAACTTAACATCAAATACAATTCATAGCTGTGAACATAAAAACACATATCTAAACAGTATGTATTTTCAGAATACATATTACACTTATATTTCAACATACACATATGTATTTTCTGAATACATGAATTGTACAAATTTAATTAACAAGAAAAGATATAACAACACATATACAAATTACATAACAAGTGTATTTTCAGAATACATAAACATTTATATCAAACTATATATACAAAAACCTTGCCATTAATTAATATAAGTATCTCACACAAATGTCATATGTATTTTAATATTACATATGCTCACTGGAATGGTCTTATGTATGTAAAAAATACATATCAACAAACAAGAACTACGTATCAAATTCAAAATCTAATGACTGCCAAATACAACTTAACATAGAATACAACAAATGTATTTTCATAATACATATTACTCTTATATAACAATACATATATAAATTCTTGCCAGTCACAAATACAAATATCTTACACAAATTTTAGATATCAAATACATATTTAAAATATATTGTATGTAACATATAAAATTCATATCAATAACAAAATTTTGAAATAGCACCATACCTCCTCGACTTTCTCTTGTTCAGATTCATAATCTGATGTAACGGGACTTGCAATTTTACTGGATTCTCCTTTTCATCCGACTTTCTCTTTTTCACAGATTTTTTAAATTTTGTGGGATTTGGTGATGAACATTTTGTCAATGTTTTCCTTTTCATTATTTCCGCAATCTTTTTCGGATTGTTACGGTACTTCAATCTCACCTCTTCAATGGTAACACCTTCCTTAGACAGAATATTAGTAGAACCCATGTTAAAATCTTCGTCTTGTGTTAAACCAATACTAAATGATGGTACTTCATTGAAAACTAAATTCTTCGGTTGATTTTCTCTAAATGAACAACTATGATTTGCATGTTGAGCCATTATACATTAAGTGGTACAATTTCAACACAAAAACAAAAAATTGAACCCAAAAAGACATTAATTTTGTCAAACTATTATTATTAGTTGTAATTAATGTCTTAAGATTGCTAGTTTATGTAATTTTTCCATTTTGTATCCATGGATTTGCCACACATTGCTAATTGCTATTGCACGCCATCAGCGAATCTAAATTTTTTAAAATATGGGTGCTTTGTTAAAAAGAAGGAAAAAATCATAGGAGTGTTATTAGGATTTAGGATTGAACCCGAATTCTCAAGGCAAATAATGAGACATTAATCAAGTTGTTATGAATGAGGAATTATCAAATTATATTTGGGATCTCGGGAAGATACCTATATATGGAAGGCAAATAATCTATTAGATTTATGTTATGAAGTTGTTTTTTGTTTCTTAGTTGTTCTGTAGATTAACTTTGGAATCTTCCACACTTCTTTATTTTGCTTTTGTTCTACTTCGTTATGTATACCCAATGTATATGATTATGGTTATCCCTATCAATATGATTCTACTTCGTTACATAAGTGTACGTCTCCTCCCACCCTTTCCCTCTTATTATTATACTAGTGGGCTTAGGCCGTGCAACGCACAGCCCAACATTGATATTTAAAAATTCTACGTTATTTATAAATTTTAAGTTAGACATATATTACTATATTTAGATTGATGAAATTTGTATAACAATATTTTATGTTATTCAAACATTTGTGGCATTGATAGTCAATTATATTTTTTAAATAATTTAAGTTTTTAATTATTGTGATTTGTAATATTTTTTTTATTCTACTAATTAGAAGTGACATAGTAAAATTATCATAACAAATACTTGTGAAATTTTTTTAAAGTGATCTCATATAAGACGTCAAGTTAATTGAAAACATCAAAAAATAATTTATCATTTCATGCCTATTTTATCCTTTTTATTAAATATTATTAATTTTTTTATGCCTAAATGACTTATAAAAATATCAAGAGTTTTAATTTATCATTTTATATCTATTTTACCTTGTTTATCAAATATTATTAATTGATAAAATACGTAAATGGTCATAATAATTAATTAAAAGTGACATAGTAAAATCACGATTGAAATAGCGAAGCAGACATGTCTAATTAGAAATGATATAACAAAATTACTATACAAAAATACTTGCAGAAAAAAATTAAATGGGCCTCATAGAAAACGTCAGGTAAATTAATATTAAATATTATTAATTTTTTAATATTTAGATGACTTTTTAATAATTGTTTAATATTAATTTTTTAGTATTTAGATGACTTATAATAATTGACTATGGGTGATATAGTCAAATTATGGGTGAAGCAGCTGAAGCAGATATATCATTAATATCTATTTTACTTTTTTATTATATATTATTAATTTTCTAATACATAAATAACTTATAATAATTAATTAGAGATGACATAATAAAATCACAGAGGAAGCAACTTATGAAATAAGCAGGAGAAACAGACATATTGACGGAGATAGTTGAAGCAGAAATGCCATAAATGTCTATTTTATTTTTTTTATTAAATATTATTAATTTTTAATATGTGAATAACATATAATAATTAATTAGGGGTGATATAATAAAATCAAGTACTAATTAAAAGTGATATAGCAAAATTAATATAAAAAATATTTGTAATTTTTTTTTTAAGTGGACCTCATATAAGTCGTCAAGTTCATTTAAAATATAAATAGTTAATTTATCATTTCATATTAATTTTTACCTTTTCTATCAAATATTATTATTTTTTAATACTCAGATGACACATAATAATTAATTAAGAGCAATATTTAATGAAGCTATGATTGAAGTAGCTGAATCAAACACGTCATAAATGTTTATTTTATTTTTTTATTAAATATTATTAATTTTTTAATACATAAATGACCTATAATAATTAATTAGAAGTGATATAGTAAAATCACGAAGCAAGTAGCTGAAGAAGAAGCATGCAGGACAAGCAGACATGTTGACGGAGAGCTGTCTTCTTCTCCTGCCTTTTCCCTCTTATTAGAGAGTAATATAATTTGTAGCTGCCTAGTTGCTGGAGGGGAGAATTTGATGAGGACATTTTTTTTTTTTTTAATTTGATTGGTTGACTTGAAACATCAAATAATCAGATTGAAATGGTGACAACGTGATACAAGTCGAACTTCACTAATATCGATTAGGGGGGAGAGGGGAAGGTTATGAACGCAAAGTGACTATTCTTGAAACACAAGCCCTTTGGTTAAAAAGATTCTTATTTTCCTTAAGGGTATTTTTGTAATAATTAACTTAGATTATAAATAAAGAGAATATCTACTTTAAACTTGCTACTATTTTTGTGATTTTGAGATTATGAATGAATACTCTTGAGAGAGTTGTGGCTAAGGCCGTTGTTGTTATTTCAGATTGATAGATTGCTTACGAGAGAAAATCATTCTTCATATGAGTTTAGCCTATAGTATTGGTGCTTGTTTTGGTTCAATTAATTGAATGTTTAGCTTTCTATTATTATCAAATAGAGTAATTCATTTACGTGAGCTATCTTCTAGTGTATCATTTATCTTTAATTCTCATTTTTATTGTTAAGAGTGTCTATTTTTT
Organism: Capsicum pubescens; assembly: GCA_030864215.1. NCBI lineage: Eukaryota > Viridiplantae > Streptophyta > Magnoliopsida > Solanales > Solanaceae > Capsicum > Capsicum pubescens. The sequence continues at coordinate 21,007,107 of CM061548.1, forward strand.
GCATTTTCATTACAAAGCCATTTTTATTGGTTAAAATATGTCACTTGTATACGTTGCACATTTTTTTGGTGGTAGAGTCGTGGATATAAAGAGCCCAATTTTGACTTGGGCCTTAGTAGACAATGGCCCAAATAAAAAGCCCAATTTACACAGTTGGACTTTTAATATTGTAAGATGAAAAACCTCACACATTTGTAGATGAAAAGTGAGAAATATTGGAAGTTCCAAATCAACCATAAAAGACTAATAAATTCGTCCCTTCCCTCCCTCCTTTTTCATGGGATAACTGCCACTTCCCAACAGGTAACAATATATTTCTATCTGTCAAGGCTAAGATAGATGGAAGATATCACCTAGTATTTTTCATCTCCGTTGAAATTTAAACCTGAAATCTCATGATTCTCAACCACTTATTTGACCACTAGGCCACTAGGCCTCACCTTGATTGGAACCTTCCCTCCCTCTTTCCTAGTCCAAATTATAAATAAAAATTGTGTGTGTACATATAAAAAAAGTTCGTTACCAAAATCAATTATATTTTTTAATCACGGATTCAAGCCTTAAAAACAGTCTCAGATCCTATATATAGCGGAAGTTTTAGTGCATGAGGCTTGCCTTTTTTTTTAGTCCTCATTAGAATTTGTCCGTATGATATACACAATGTTAGATAAAATCATAAAATAGGATGAGAGGAATATGAAAAAGGACTATTAAGTTCACAACAAAGTTGACAAAATAGATTTGGTGCTTTGTAGCTAGCTAGAGGCCTAGTCTACCACACTACAATCCAATTAGCAATTAAGATGAGACAATTTGTTCTCCAATTTGTTGTGCCTTGTATCTCTAGAGACCTAGTCTACAAGACTACAATCCAATTAGTAATTAAGATGAAGCAATTTGATCTACAATTTGTTGAGCTCACGTTATGGTTGTGAACATGTAAAGCCAATAATTTTATTAGTAGGGGCCGATGACAGAGACGGATCTAAAATTTAAACTTCAAAGAGCAGTTTAGTACGTCCTTTTATGTCTAATGACAAATTATAAGTTCACAAAATGCAATGTACAAAAAATGGTAAACTTAATAACTAAGCTTATTAGGTAAAAGTAACAATTGGTGAATTTCCATAGGGGTAAGAAAGATGATTTCATCAATTGAATTTGGACAAAAAGTAGAATGTCTCTTGCTCTTTTTGTACAATATATGTACTATTACTGTACTTTACACATCCAATGAATGTTATCCATCCATTTGCAGAAATATGTCACCATCACTTATCTCTCTTTTTTCCTTCTTTGTTGTGCATGGTCCCAATTATAATTACTATTTTCCTTACAGTGATTCTTCAGTTTCAAAAAAAAAAATCACATGTTTTTAAGTAACACGAAATTTAAGAAAATAAAAAAGATTTTTGAATTTTTTGATTTTTAATTAATGTTATGTCAAATGTATCAAAAACTTTTTAATTGTGTAGTTTTAAACATGTCACGTGAAAAGTTGAAATTAAAGTGTTGTCAAAAAAGAAAATGGTCATTCTCTATCTATCTCGGAGTATCCATTCCCTCGAAACTGCTCAGCTTCGATTTCTACTTTCTGTAAGTAAAAATGTTTAAAACGTACTATAAATTAAAGTAAGTCATTATTTTTTAAACGGAGGGAATATTAATTATTCCCCCATTCCAAAATAGTTGACCTTTTATTTACTTGATACTCCACTTAAGAAAATATTTATTAGGGGTTTATTTTACCAAATTAGTCATATTAATTATGCTTTGAAAATATAAGTTTGAGTAGATACACTTTGTTTAGTCATTTAATGTTGAGAATAATATTAGAAAAAAACATAATAAAATCCTCTTGATTTTACCAAAGGAACAACTAAATTGAAACAAATATTTTTAGAAAAATGATCAACTAAAATGAAACGGAGGGAGTAATACTACATGACAATTTTGGTAGGTAAGGTGAGTATTGCATTGATCAAATGATAAATTAGGACGGTCAAACCCATCGGTGACCTCCTAAACTTGGCACGAATTTGTACTTAGGCACCTCAAGTGGACGTTGTTCGCTTTTGGCACCTCAAGTAGCTATAAAGCGTGTCACTTTGACACCTTTTGACACCAGCACCAGTGAGTGTGTCTCACTCGCTGCCAACGTGAAAAAAACGACCAATTAATTTATGTCAACTCATTTAAATTGCCACATCACTATATCCACCTACAATTTTTCTTTTTTTGTTGAAAAAAAGACTAAAACACATAAAAAGGGACCAATTATAAAAAGACACTTGTCATTTTTACAAAAATAATTTTTATATAATTAATTTAAATAAAAAATATTAACAACCCTCACCACCACCACTTTATATCATCTTCCTAAACCACCCCACCCTACCCCACCCCATATCATCTTCTTCAACCCACCCCACCCCCAAATCTGTCGCCACCCTCGCCCCCAAATTGTATTCTGCCACCCTCCCCCACCCTACCCCTAAATCATTTTCCGCCACCCCACCCTCCCCTACCGCCACCCACCCCCTCTATATTGTCTTCTTCAATCCACAAACCTTCGCCTCCAACCACTACAACAATCCGACCAAATTGATATCAAATTCACAACAACTTAACAATAGTTGACAACAATTTTTCACTCTCCGTTCAAATTGACAACAATTTTCGATCAAATTGACAACAATTTCATCTCAGCAAAAATAAATTGGTCAAAAAAATAATTTTAAGAAGGAACCCATTTAGCCTCAATTTCTTTCTAGTTGCTATGGTATGGTTTCGTGCAGATATACTCTGCTATATTCTAGTTGGATCACATTTAAGAATAAACTCAATTAATGAAAATTGAGTGAAGGTAAGTTTGATGGTGATATTGTATTCAATTGTGGTGCAAACATTATGGAGGTGAATAACAAAATTAATGGTGGTTGTGCGAAAAAATTGGTTACACTATTTTTAATTTTCTACAACAATCATGGAGAGGTGATTTTTAATTTTTATAATTACGTATGTGATTTTTTTCTTCTATGTTTTTTAATTCAAAAACTTGGTGGTAGTTTGGTGGATGATGGTGATGATGTTGGAAGGTGAAGCATGGACGGAGAAGGAGAAGGTTTAAAGCTGATGTTGGAAGCTTTGCAATGGTTGTTAATGGTGGTGGAAGGTTGAGTTGGTAGAAGAAGAAAGAGGAAGAAGAAGGTAAAAAAAATACAAAAATCGTAAAATAGAGCTCCTCACGCGCCATTAGTGTAGTGCAACACACACAATGTGCTGAATCAGCAAAAGGTGTCAAAGTGACACACTTTATATCTACTTGAGGTGCCAAAAGTGAACAACGTCCACTTGAGGTGCCTAAGTGAAAGTTCGTGCCAAGTTTAGGGGGTCACCGATGGGTTTGACCAATTAGGACTGAAGACCATTGGCACTTTTGCCCCCAAACTTTGGTTTGGTAAAAGTGTAACACGTGATGTATGAGATATAATATGTCATGAGTTAGAATTCTGTCGTTGACAGGCGCGGACTTAGGTACTCCCTCTATTTCAAAATAAATGAATTATTGAGTTATTTTTTAATGTACAAAATTCAGGGTAGTGCTAAACGACTCGGAACCGAATTGACTCGAATGACTCGAGTCATGTAAAAAGATTGTTTTATCCTTTGGCTTCAAAACCACCATTTTTCCCTCCAAAATGCAAAACCACCTACTTTAAGCGCCAAAATCATTTATTTTTTCCTCCAAAAATAAAACCACTTTTACTTTTATTTTTTATTTATTATTGTTCTTTCATATTTTTCTTATTTCAGATTTTTTTATTATTTTTATTTCTTATTTTTTATTATTCTTTCATATTTACTTTTTATATTTTTACTTTTTCATTCTACTTTTTCCTTATTTATTCTAAGCTCTCTCATCTAATTTGAAATCTTTTAATCATCATTTTTAACTTGTAGTATATATTTTTTTCTTCCAATACTTCTATCTCTTTAGTTACTTTACTATACAGATTTTTAAAATTTTTACATTTTTTTTAAATTTTAAATCCTCTATATATCTAATCTACAAAATTCCTCCTATAATTTTTTTTTTTTTTTAAATGAATCCAATATAACAAAAATATTTAAGAGAAACCATGAATGAAATTTTTGGAATTGAAAATAGTGATAGTTTAGTCGCTAAATTTATAGTCAACATAAATTCAAATATCATTTCTTTTAAAGTTAAATTCATTTTTATTTTGCTTACAAACAAAAGAAAATCGCCTTTAAATAGCAATTCAATTGATAGTTATCAACGTGATTATTCAACTGTAAATTAATTAAGTTTGACTTAAAAAATTTAGTGTAATTTTTATCTTGACTCTAAATAACTCGCATGTTGAGTTTATATAGGTTTGACTGAAAATTCAATCGTATGCAAAGATTAAGTAAATAAATAAAAATTATTGGGATCGTCACATAATGTTATTCTAACAAACTGGTCAAAAAAATTATAATCATTGAATCATGACTTCGAGACTAGAACGCCGCAATAAAATACAAATTTATTTTAGTTAAACTATAACTAATATTTTGGAAGTATTTTTATGTTGTTTCACTAAAATTATAAAGTATTTTCATAATTATTTTATCTAAGAAAATTAATTAGCTTGTAAAAATTGAAGTCGAGATTTTTTTCAATATACTGCATATTTTATTTTATACTTCATCTCACAAAAAATAAATATTAAAAAGAAAAAATTACATAACTGGACAAACATAAATTCTTAATTATTTTATTTAGCCTAAATTTTAATTAATTATAATTCAAACGATCCCTAATAGTAATAGAGGAGGGAGTGAAAGGAGTTACAATTCATTCTCTCTTTCCAATTAAGTGCATTCATACAAGTACGAACTATAAAATGGAAATACAAATAGAATTGCATCAACGAATAGAAAAATATAAATGATGGTGCGAATACAATAAGTGATTGTTTATTTTCATTATCATTCATGATTTATGCTCAACGTAGCCATATTTTAAAAAAATATATAAAAAAAAAACATAAAATGGAACAAAAAAAAAGAAAGAAAAAAATTCAAAAAAGAAGGAGAAATAGAAGTTAGAGATAGAAGAGGGAGAAAAAGGTGAAAAAAATAAAACGATAATAGGAAAAAGAAAAAAAAAAGGAGGGAAAACACACAAGAAAAAAACTGAGGAAAAAGTACCCAAAAAAACATAGTTTTTTTTAAAAAAAAAAGGAAAAACACGAAAAAGAAAAAGAAAAAAGATCAAAAAGTACCTAAAAACAAAATAAAAATTGAAAAGGAAAAAAAACGAAAGAGAAATAAAAGTTAGAGATAAAGAGAGAGGGAAAAACGAAAAGAAAAAATAAAATGAAATGAGAAAAGAGAAAAAAATTGAAAAAGGTTGCATGGAATTGCTCTCATTATATTTATATCTTATATCAAATAAAGTCGGTTCATACATTTACTAAATATGATAATTTTGAAGTTAGATTATGGGTTCCTCCAATTTGCTGAATGTTAGGCTATTTTCTGAAAGTTTTTCACTTTAAAAATATACATAAGAGTGAATTAAGTTATTAGAAGTTAATAATTGTGTTGACTAAAAATTTAAAGTATTTTTATATATTTTCGCTAACATATATATTAATAATTTGTCAAAATTAAACTCAAAGAAAATTTTTAAAGCTAGTATCTTTTTAATTTTTTTCCACTTAATCTCATGAAAATAAATGTTTAAAATATACATAAGAGTGAAGTTGATTTATTAGAAGTCAATAATAGTATGAACTAAAACCTTAAAGTATTTTTCATATTATTTCACTTAAGTTTTTTACACAATTGATCAAAATTAAACTCAAAAAATTATCAAGTCAATAATAATAATAATTATTATTATTATTATTATTATCATCATCATCATCATCATCATCATCATCATCATCATCATCATCATCATCATCATCATCATCATCATCATCATCATCATCATCATCATTCTATCTTATTAAAAATAAATTTAAGAAGTGAAATTGAGTTACTAGAAGTCATCACTTGTGTTGACGAGTCATAAAATTCACAAATTGAGACTCGGTTTAACCTAGTATGTACTGAATCAACATTTTTTAAATAGAAATCGGCCATTTATGTTGACTATAGTGACAAATTGACACATGATTCAATCCTAACATAGATTGAATCAATATTTCTCATTTAGAAGTCAATCTTTTATTTTGACTATAGTCGTGATAGATTGAAACTCGATTTGATCCTAACAGAGATCAAATCAATATTTTTCAAGTAGAAGTAAACATTTATGTTGATTATAATCATGACAAAATGAAATGCAATTCAATCCTAGCATAGATTCAATCAACATTTCTCAATTAAAAGTCAACCATTTATGTTGACTATAGTCGATCAAGACAAATTAAGATACAATCCAATCCTAACATTGATTGGTGCGCGCAAGCTGGCTCGGACACCATGGCTATAAAAAAAATTCCAAAAGTCAAATATTTATGTTGATTATAGCTAGTCGTGATAAATTGAAATTTAATTTAATCGTAATATAGATAGAATCAATATTTTTCAATTAGAAAAATGTTTTCATTGATTATAGTGGTGACAAATTGAGACTTAATTTAATTTTACTAATAAAAATAAACGGCAATAAGCAAGCACGTCTTCAACATGCCTACTTCAGCTGCTTTAATGGTAATTTTACTATACCATTCTCAATTAATTAGTATAAGTCATTTAAGTATTTAAAAAATAACAATATTTAATAAAAAGGTAAAATCGAAATGAAACAATAAATTAACTCTTGATGTTTTGTGATACCTTCTTCAGCTGCTTCAATCGTAATTTTACTTATCACCTTAATTAATTATTCTAAGTCATCTAAGTATTAAAAAAAAATATTTAATAAAAAATATAAATTAGACACAAAATGATAAATTAATTTTTGAAGTTTTAAATTAATTTGATGTCTTATATGAGACTCATTTAATTTTTTTCACAAATATTTTTATAGTAATTTTGTATCACTTCTAATTAGTTGTTATAAGTCATTTAAGACATGTCTGCTTCGTTGTTTCGATCATGATTTTATTATATTGCCCCTAATTAATTTTTATGGTCATCTAAGCATTAAAAAATTAATAATATTTCATAAAAAAAAATACACTCAAAATGATACGTCAATATAAATTATTGGAAAAATACTCAAAAAAATACCTGAACTTTGACCGGATTTGTAGTTGAGCATACTGAACTTTGCAGGGGTCCTATTACCCTCTAGACTTTTTTAAAGTGGATTTAATTTCCCCCGAAATGCAATACCCAGTTTTGGCGGTTGGCAGTGTAATACACGTGCTAATTTCGTTTTGACACGTGTATTTTTTGCAGACGACGATGTAATACACGCGCCAATCTCATAGTTACACGTGTCCAAGTGGGAAGATATATGCCATTAAAATATGAAAAAAAAAATCTAAGGGGGTAATAGGACCTTCGCAAAGTTTAGTATGCTCAACTGCAAATCCGGTCAAAGTTCAGGTATTTTTCTGAGTATTTTCCCTAAATTATTTGGTTGACTATCAAAATTATATTAGTGTCATAAAAATTACGATTGAACAAAGGAAGACATAAAGTACAACAACAACAACACCTGTTGACATCCAATTTTTGTTCTCCGTGTCTAAAATTAACGTCTTCAGGCGTTTTGTTCGTTAAAGGGCACGAAACATAATTTTCACATCTTTTTTACAATTGTTTGATAAATTATTGATAATTATCCTTTCTTTAGGATTTTAATCAATTTTTTGTCATATTTTTATTTGTTATAATTTATTAATATTTTTTCTAATTTTAGAATTTTTATCAATTCATTATCGTTCTTAACATTTTACAATCACCCGCACACGTGCACGACATGACGTTATATATATATATATTACAGTATTTTTAAATTAATTATATTTTAATAATTTTAATATTCTTTACATTTTTTCATTCAACATCTATATTTTACAGTCCGCAAACGCTGAGTCAGATCAATTATTTTTGTGCAGTATAATAATTCGATGTCTTATCACATCCGACAATGACTACACAATAATGTCTTGTTACGTCCGACAATGACCACTCATTGTTGTCTCGTCACATCTGACAAACGACCACTCAATGACACTACCATTTGGATAATTACTTTGTACGTTGGTCAAAAGGATGAAAATTCTTTGGCCAATAACTTAAGGACTTAAGGGTGTTCTATTATAAAAAGAGAGGACACCCCTTTATCCATTGGATAAAAGGAGTGCTCAATTTTTTGTATAAATAGGTGGTGGGAAGACACATTTTGGACACACATTTTTTGTTTATTTTTTCCTCTCTTTCAAAATACACATATATTTATTTTTTTACAACTCATAAACATTTTTCCTTTGCAAACTCACACACATATTCATAAATATACAAGCATATTTTATTTATTCCATTTTTCTCTTCAAAGCACACACAAAAATATATATAAAAACAAATATACACACTAACACACACACACACAAAAACTCACGCACTAACACACACAAACACCAACACTCTCTCTCTCTACCACTTCTCTCTCTAAAAAAAACAAACAGCCACACAACCACAGCTCCACTACCGCCGGCGACCACCATCACCGCACGCATCTCTCTCCTCTCCTTACTACTGCCGATAAAACATGCCACCAGATCTGCTCCAGCCGTCGCCGCCCCTATACTCCTTCTCTCCAGCAGCCGAAACCTACTGCTCTGGCGAACCACCACTCCGGCGACCACCACAGCCATACGCCGCCCTTTCCTCCCCACTTCTTCCTCATTTTCTTGCTGCTCACTCTCTCCGCTCTCCTCTATTTGCTGTTGTAGCATCGAAAAAGGGTCAAGTTTGACCAGATTTGGTGTGATTTCGGCGTTTCTCCGACAAAAGTCGTTGAAGCAACGCCGTTTCGGTCACTGATTTATTTTGTAATATATATTAAATTTGGTTGGTTGATTGTTAGCTTCGCAGATCTGGTCGGAGTTGTACACTCTCCGACGAATTCTATTTTTTTGGTGGGGTTTCGCTATTTTTAGACTGCATTTTATTGATATATTTGTATATTGTGGCTTATTCTTGTTGTTGCTGCTATATTTGCTCCGTTTTTTATTATTTTTTCCACTGGTTGGCTGTTGTGTTGAATCAAACATTGGTTTTGGACAGTTGTATCATTTACACATTTTTACTTGACTGATAAAGAATAAGATTCTACACGATACATGGCCAATGAAAAAATTATTATTAATTTTGAGGCCTCCGTAAACAAAAGACAGATTTTACGTATACAAATACGTAATAAAAATATTTTTTGGGCGATGATGAAACTTTATAACAACACAAGATTTTACAATTCATATCTTGGCAAGACGATTTAGGACAGCCAATTAATTGAGCAACCATTTCGTAGCAAAACGATTTAGGATGACCCATTAATTGAGCAACCATTTCGCAGTCGTGACTTTATCTGAGCCCACTTTTAACAAAAAATATATATTTTTTTTACTACGTAAATATACACATTCTCATTTATTATTATTTATTTGTTACTAACATTTTTTAAAAGTGTTTATACAGGTTATTTTGGAATACTCGTCGGGAGTTGCAGTCAAAGAGGCTCTTTTAATTTCGTATTGTATTTTATATTCTTATATTTGTACAAATGTTATTATAGTGAAAACTTTATTTTTGGGATGTTGGGCGGGATTTTCTTTATTTATACGACTTCACCTCGTGTTTATGCAAACTTAGTGTTAATGTTTACATTAATAAATTAAATTAATCAATTAGTTTGCATACTTTGACATCATAAACATTGTGATATTTTCTGTTCAAATAAATCTTTACTTTTTTCTCGTAAATTTTAAATCAAGTAAAAAATATTATTTTTAAATATTTTTCTCCTCATGGCATATCAAGATACACTTCTCTTCATACATGTCACAAAATATCTTTTCTTTTCGCATGTAATTTATACATTTTATATACATATCTTTTACCTGTGTTTCATAATAATGTGTTTTAGTTATATATTTAATATACATATACCTTTACATAGTTTTAAACATTTATTTATATTTAATACATACACTTTTACATTATTTTTTATACCTCCTCCCTCTTTGAAAAATTTAGTCTAGCCGGGTACCACACTTGTGGATTCTGAAGGATGTCTAACCCCTTCCCTTCGGAATAACTTGAACCCTTACCTAGAATCTCAATTGGTTTTTCGCAGACTAAAAACATTAATCGCATGTTAATACTTCAATAGGTTTCCTTATTTTCCTTAAAAATTAGGTGGCGACTCTGTGCAAATTTTCATTCTTTTAGAGTCCATAACGTTGTGCTCGTTTTAACCTCAGGTAAAAATAGGGTGTGACAGAATGGCGACTCTGCTGGGGAATGAGGAGACGTTCTAACCATGATCGACTCAATTTTCAATCGAGGGAGGTATTTTTACATTTTTTGTATATGATTAAATTCTTTACCTATTACACTGCAAATTATGTGAATTTTCTCATAAATTCTTTACATTTTTTTATCATGCTTAGTTTAGGATTTTTATGCTTTATTATGTTATTTATTTTATATATTTTTATATCATGCTATGTGTGAAAGGACGCAAGCCAATGCCAAACTTGCGTTCCTTATTTGATTGAATAACACTATTTGTTACTGCTTTATCACTTGCATTTTCCTATCGAGTCTTTGTTCGTACACAATGCACACATTGTGGTACACGCGAGGGGTGTACTGCACTCCTCCGAACCTTTTTTGGATTCCTTAAATTCAGAGTTGGTGCAGTTAGGTTAGGGCACCTTCTCGCAAATATTCAGTTCCACTCTTGAACATTTAGGGAAAATTCCTACTATAGTAAGAGGTCATATTGCATATACCTTAGGCGGGACGGTCCAAGGTATCGTCTTCGCAACTAGCAAGCCACCCTTTCGTCAGAAGGTTATGAAACCTTTATGACATATTTTGTGTTAGAATTGATTCAGATAATCCAGAAATCGAACATTAATGGATTAAGAACGATCAAATTGGCCTTCTTTTACTCTTCCTTCATTCGACATCATTTTCACGTCAATAGACATAAAGTATTACCCAAACTAGCCAACATTTGACACCATTTTCACAAATACAGAGTGTTGTTAAAACTCCGTTTCACAAATATCTTTCTCAGAGTCCATGAAAGCCGAGTGTTCTAAAAATGCTTTGCTTTCGTTCGACTTTCTCTTCAAGTCCGCAGATAGGAATGTCACTAAAAACTCCATCTACGTCTAACTTTTTTCTTTTTTGATCCAAACTAGAGTGGAATGTCGTTAAGCATTCTTCCAATGTTTGATTCTTTTTTCTAGTCAACGGACGTAGAATATTATTCAAAACTCTACAATTATTTGACACCGTTCTTCAAAACAATGAATGTGGAATATTATTCATCTTCACCCACTTCTAACTCTTTCCATCCAATGAGCGTGAGGCATTGTCGATACTTCTCCTCCGTTCGATATCTCTACCACAAGATCCTCATTCATCAATAATGAGACTTGAGATACTCTTTTAAAGGCATCATTTTAGCCCGCTTCTATCAATTCTTATCGACTATATAGGCCTCTTTTAGCCGCTCTTATTGGATACATTCCCTCTTCAAGAAAACTTAAAATTGTTCTGAATCCAAAATGTGTCAAAATCTAGATTCATCTATATCAGTTTGTTTGGATGAAGGCCTACCTCTGGCAAAATGAGGCTCCACAATATAAGATACGCTTACTCGACGTTGTCTGAATGTGCTTGTCCATCGACATAAACTAACTCTTGAACTTTCATTTGTGTTTGCATTATTCCCCGATAGAGGTTGATTGTGTTGATCGATAGAACTAGCTGACTTAAGCTATATAATGAACACCAATACCGTCGACTCGACCAGAAGTGTTCCAACGCTGGCAAACGTATCAGGAATTTTCAAAAGAAAAGATAATGATGTATGCTTCTTTTGGAGCAACAACTCAAGACGTTAAGAGGAGAACTACACCAAGGAAAAGATCCCACACATCCATCCACGGCTACTCTACCGCGCCCTCCTAATTTTTTATCGCTGGAAACTCCAATACCTAAACGCTATCAGTCAGTACAACCTCCCACAACAACTGTTGGTTTAACAAATCCCTCATCCCCGTTCACACTCATCACCTCCCATAAATTTCCTCATTGCACCCCACATCCAAATATTGTCGCATCTGCTCGTGATATTCAACAAACAAATCATGCTACCTTTCAAGAACAATATATTTCTCCAATGTGCATGACTGAGACACCCATTTTCACCGTGCCTGCTAAAGGTAGGCTTCCGATAAGTACAAGGACAAAAAAAGGGGAATGACAAAATCATAAATGAGCTTCGTAATCTAAAGCGAGCGATGAAACACCTCCAAGAAACTTAAGTCAGTAATCATTTGGACTACGAAGATTTATATATCTATCCAGATGTTGATTTTCCAATCGGGTTCAAGCCACCTAAGTTTGACTTGTTTGATGGAACCGGGGATCCTCATACTCATTTGAGAGCGTATTGTGATAAATTGGTAAGAATTGGAAAAAATGAGAAGCTCATAATGAAGTTGTTCATTAGAAGTTTGTCTGGTGAGGCTCTCGCTTGGTACACCAAACAAGACCCTCGTCATTGGCGTAAATGGAGTGACATGGCTGAAGACTTTATGAATCGTTTCAAGTTTAATACAGAAATTGTACCTGATCGACTTTTCCTCATCAATATACAAAAGAAGTCCTCTGAATCCATCCAGGAATATGCTCGGCGATGGAGGTCTGAGGCGGAAAAGGTTCAACCACCAATGGACAAAAGTGAATTAATGAAGTATTTTATCCGTATTCAAAAGGGTGTCTATTTTGAAAGGATAATGTCCACATTGGGGCAGAAGTTTGCTGATTATGTCAAAATGGGGAATTTTATAGAAGAGGCGATTAACTCTGGAAAGATTAAGTCGGCAAATAACTCGAGCAAGTCTACTCAGTTAGAGTCCATCGAAGGAGCCAAGTAGGAGAATGAAGAAGAAATATTTGTTATGATACCACACCATTCAATACCTGAATCATCCTTATCACTTCAAAGTCCTGATAATGAACTGATGCAAATATCGAATCATACATTTCATTATGCCTATAATATCCAACAAAATTACCTTCAACCTCAAGATCCCACATACCAAAATCCACCACAACCACGCGTACCAATCCAATTGTCAGTTTATCAAAATTCGACACCTTTTGCGCTAAGACAAAATTCGAAGAGTAAGCGCAATCGAAGCTGCACTCAATTTATTGAACCATTGACACTTTTTGAGAGACTGAGAGCTGTAAATTTATTGCAATTGGAGTTGGCGAAGATTCCTAATCCATTACTTAAATAGTTCGATGAAATAAAGCGATGTGCTTTATATTCTGGAGTTTCGGGGCATGATACTGATGATTGTAATAGGTTAAGGCATATAATTGAGTGCTTGATCAAGGTCGGGGAAATCCAATGTGTCGAAGAGCAACCAAATGCAAAATATTGATTCGGTACCTAATCATGAAAATAGAGGAGTGTATATGACGTGAGAGACACCATCCTCCACGTCGAGCCAGCGGGGCCTTCATATAAGTCACTCTACAGAGAAATGCTAACTTTAGCGGGAATACGATATAGAAGAATCCAAGTTGATCGACTCAGAGACAATAACTAGAGTCCTATATTTGAAGGCATAGGATCTCCTCTAATTATCATGTATCAGAAATACCTTCTTATCACACAACACTCCCGAGGAGAGCCTCCACTTCATCCAACCTGCTCACATACGTTTAGAGACATCCTCATCAATCTCGTCATTCCCCTGAATCTTAGACCTGATATACTTAAAACTATTCCTCTTACAAACATCCTGGGAATCCAACCTCGCCACCACTTCGTCCTCCTGCTTCGAGTCACTGAACTTGCATTCCAAATACTCCGTCTTGGACCTACTTAACCTAAACCCCTTAGATTCGAGGGTGTGCCTCCAAACCTCCATTTTTTCATTCATACCCCCCTCCTCCCCGCCGCGTCTCATCAATTAGCACTACATCATCTGCAAATAACATACACCCAGGCACCTCATCTTGAATCCTCTGCGTCAACACGTCTATCACTAGAGCAAACAAAAATAGGCTGAGAGTCAATCCCTGATACAATCATGTCTCAACCGAAAAATGATCTGAGTTTCCCCACGTCGTCCTCACCCGAGTCTTCCCTACATCATACATATCCTTAATAGCTTTGATGTATGCCGTCGGGACCCCTCTCACCTCCAAACATCTCCATAAAACCTTTCTTAGGACTTTGTCATAAGCCTTCTTCAGGTCGATGAACACCATGTGCAAATCCCCCTTCTTTTCCCTATATTTATCCACCAATTTCTCACCAGGTGGATTGCCTCTGTCATCGAGCAACCAGACATAAATCCAAACTGATTCTCCGAAATGGACACGACCCTCCTCAATCTTCGCTCAACCACCCTCTCCCAAATCTTCATAGTGCGACTCAACAACTCAATACCCCTATCGTTGTTGCAACTCTGAATGTCACCCTTGTTTTTATAAAATGAAATCATCGTACTCTATCTCCAAGCCTCAAGCATTTTCGAAGTCTTGAAAATGTCGTTAAACAAATTAGTCAACCAGCTCAAACCAGCTCCACCTGTAAACTTCAAAAAATCCACCAAAATTTCATCAGGCCCCGTCGCCCTGCCCCTCCGCATCCTACGAATAGCCTCCCTGACCTCCTCAACCTTTAATCGTCAACAGTAACCGAAATCTCAATTTTTCTCTGAGTGCTCCAGCTCCCCTAGCTCGATGTTTCTGTCCCCCTCCTCGTTCAGTAAGCCATGAAAATACTCCTGTCATCTCTTCTTAATGTGGGCGTCCTCCACTAAAATGAGAAGACACGTAAGCTGGACAATGAGAGTATTGATATCTTATTAAAAAAATTATGCTAAAAGCACTATAAATCACATAAAAAAGGCAAAAAACGTCGCCAGACCCCTCAACTTGGCGTCATATTTCCTTTGACACCTCAAGCAGACATTGTTCATTTTTGACACCTCAAGTAGCGTACTGGTATGTCATTTTGACACCTTTTGCTGAGTTGGCAATGTGCATGTATTATACCTCCATTAAGGCGTGTGAAAGCACTTTTTTGGCTGATGTGGCGCCCAAGTTGGCTCACCAATATATTAACTCATCTCCATTAATTTATACTTTTTCCTCATTTTTATTGGGAGAGATTTAAAAATTAGATACACATTTAGGAGTTCGTCTTGCCAAAAATAGTATATTAACTTACCCCCCCCCCCCCCCCCCCGTTAATTTATATTTCTTTCACATTTTTATCCATCACTTTTGTCAATCTTAAATTTAGTGGTAAAAATTATTGAGAGAAATCTATATACGCATTTAGGGGTTCATGAAGATTAGACAATAAGCAATATTTTCATTAAAGACAAAATTGATGAAGCAAAATTGAAAATCAAGCAACATCAATGAAGAAAAACTGAAAATCAAACAAAATTAATGAAGAAAAAATAAAAAAAAATGAGCTAAATCCGTAAAGAAAAATTGACTACCAAGCAAAATCAATGAAAAAAATTTAAAATAGAAGCAAAATCGATGAAGACAATCTAAAAAATAAAGCTAAATCCATGAAGAAAAACTAAAAACTAAGCAAAGTCAATGAACAAAAATTAAAAATCAAAGCAAAATCGATGAAAAAAATTGAAAAGGGGGTAGGGTTGGATTTTTTGATAAGATGATTGAGGGAGGGGCAGCGTTTGGAGAAGATTCGGGTGGGTGGGGATGTGGGGAGAGAGGCAGTGTTTGGAGAATATTTAGGTGGGTGGGTGTGCCTGGGGGAAGGGGGTTTGGAGAAGATAATTTGGTGGTGGGGGTGGGGGTGGGGTGGAGAGTGTTTGCAGGAGGGGGAAGAAGATGATTGGAGGGGAGAGGGCGGGGTGTTTGCAGAAGAGAAAGAGGGAAAAAGATTATTGAGGGTGGGGTGGAGGGCGGGGTGTTTGAAGAAGATGATTGGCACGATGGGTGGGTTAGAGGGAGGGGGTAATTTTTTAAAAATTAATTTAAAAATTATTTGAAAAAAAAATGATAAATGTCTAGCTATTATTGGTCACTTTACACGTCAGCGCGCACGTAATATACACATTCAATATATTTTTACTGATTGTGTAAAAATTGTCAAAATAACACTTTTTTACCCTACTTGAGGTGTCAAAAGTGAACAACGTCCACTTGAGGTGTAAGTTTTTTAGAATTGAAAATAGTGATAGTTCAGTCGCTAAATTTATAATCAACATAAATCCATATATGATTACTTTAGCGAGTCATAAAATTCACAAATTGAGACTCGATGTAATCCTAGTATATTCTGAATCAACATTTTCCAAATAGAAGTCGACTATTTATGTTGACTATAGTGACAAATTGACACATGATTCAATCCTAACATAGATTGAATCAATATTTCCCATTTAGAAGTTAGTCTTTTATTTTGACTATAGTCATGATAGATTGAAACTCGATTTGATCCTAACAGAGATTGAATCAATGTTTTTCAAGTAGAAGTAAATCATTTATGTTGATTATAATAACGATAAATTGAAATTCAATTTAATCCTAACATAGATTCGATCAACATTTCCCAAATAAAAGTCAAACATTTATGTTGACTATAGTCGATCAAGATAAATTAAGATACAATCCAACCTTAACATTGATTGGTGCGCGCAAGCTGGCCCGGACACCAACAACACCAACAACAAACCCAATGTGGCTCGGACACCATGATTATAAAAAAAATCAAAAAATCAAATATTTATGTTGATTATAATCGCGATAAATTGAAACTCAATTTAATCGTAATATAGATTGAATCAATATTTTTCAATTAGAAATAAAACATTTACGTTGATTATAGTGGTGACAAATTGAGACTTAATTTAATTTTACTAATAATAATAAAGGGCAATAAGCAAGCACGTCTTCAACATGCCTGCTTCAGCTGCTTCAATCGTAATTTTACTATATCATTCTCAATTAATTAGTATAAGTCATTTAAGTATTAAAAAATAATTATATTTAATAAAAAAAAGGTAAAATAGAAATAAAATAATAAATTAACTCTTGATGTTTTGTAATACCTTCTTCAGCTGCTTCAATCGTAATTTAACTTATCACCCTAATTAATTATTATAAGTCATCTAATATTTTAAAAATAATAATATTTAATAAAAATGATAAATTAGACATAAAATGATAAATTAATTTTTGAAGTTTTAATTTAATTTAATGTCTTATATGATACTCATTTAATGTCTTATATGAAACTTATTATGAGTCATTTATGTGTTAGAAAATAAAAATTAACAAAATGATATGTCAACATAAAAAATTCGATTGACTATCAAAATTATATTAGTGTCATATAAATTGGGATGGGACAGAGGAGGATAGAAAGCAACATATATTATTTGAAAATGAAATAAAAAGTACTGTAAATAACAATAATTAATAAAAATATTTTAAAAATTGACGGATTGCCAAAATTTTGTTTGTGCTGCATAAATTGGGACGAAGAGAATATTCATATTTTATTAAAAATTATGTAAAGAATTATTATAAATCACATAATTAAAAATTTTAAAAATATAAAATATTTGTCTGACTCTCGATTTTTTTTTTATTGTCACTTAAATTGAAATAGAAGAAAAAGTATTATAAATCACAATAATTAAAACTTAATTTATTTTAATGATTAATTATCTAAATTCTATTTTCGTCACCTAAATTGAAATAAAAAAAATATATGTTGGTCCCATGCTAGCACGGGCTGTGCATATCTAGTTTACAGAAGAACAGTTGGGAAAAGGCAAAGTATACAATAAAATTATCAAATACGAAGATCGCCGAATTATATGACTAGTAAACCAAGATCCACGTGGAGGTTCATTCCTTATTAGAAATTATACTAGTCTTCGTACCGGAGCAATGCGTGGTTGGTGTTAAAAAAATAATTATAAATAGGATTCCAACTCAATTTTTGTTTAATTCAAATTTAATAATCATATCAGATAATAAGTTATAAGGATTAAAATTTAATTTTTAAAAATAAATAAATAAAAGATATGATTTGAATATCATATTTATCATTATATTATAATATAAACATACTATTTTATTTATTGAATTAATTTGTTAAGGATTCAAAATATAAAATCAAATTCTATGTATTAATAATTAACATAGCAGTAGGGGTGTGCTAAAATCGAATCGATTGATAAACCGAATCAATAAAAATATTATTGATTTATTGTTATTGGGTTAACGTTTTTTTAATGATTTTAAACAAAAAAAATATTGGGTTATTGGTTCGGTTCGGTTTTTTTCTTATTGAATTATTGGGTAAACCGCTAACCAATATATATATATATAATATTAAAAGTGTGAAGACCCTTAGAAAAGTGATTTGAACTTTTTTCCCTTTATTAAAAGTCTCCGCAATAAACAAAATAGTCTTTTCACTTTATTTTTTATTATTTTTGTGATGTTAAATATTACTATAATAAAAATCTTTCCCAACTAAAACAGGCTTAGTACAAAAAATCCAAAAATATATTTTGCAATGTCTAATATTATTGGCAAAATAACTCTTCCATTTAAAATAGATGTGATAAAAAAAAGGAAAAATAAACCTACTAAATCCGTTTTTAAGGTAAAAGTGCCAAAACTTTCGGTTCATCTTCTTTCCTGTAAAATTAAGTCGGAGTCTTTCTTTTTTATACCAATTATTTTGCTATTTATTTAATATATTATTGCGTAGGTGTTAAAAATATTTAAACCTAAACATGCAAATAAGAAATTTAAAACCTAATATATCTGCATCTACGTCTACATCTACATTTACAAGATATTTAAAGTGTGAAGACTATTAGAAAAGTGATTTGAAGTTGCCTCTCATTAAAAGGGAATATACAAAATATTTTTTTTACTCATTAAATTATTCTCCGAATCTATAGGACTTTCAAATCAAATAATATATTACTTATATAATATTTTTCCTTATTTTTAACTTAACACAAAAGGTATTACATTGATTGTAGAATCCAATAAAAGTGAGACCTACTTTGACGTCGGTTTCGATTTTATTGTAATTATATAAGAATCACATTTATGAGAGAAAATCAAGCTCTCTGTTCATTAAAGCAAGCAACATCCCTTGTCGTGCTGACTATATGCTATGGACATCCATAATGTTGTGTGTGCTTCCGGCATCTTTCCTTGTACATTCTTAGTCACTATTATAGACTTGTGAGCATCATTATTGATGCTTCCATGTAGGTTGTGATAATATAGCTATTTAAATTAATTGGGCTTTCATTATATTTTATAAAGGCTTTTTGTTGTCTTCCACGACCCAATCTACTCATTGTATTTGTTTTTTATTTTCTTTTATTTTTCATGCCTACATAATATTATGTTTGATCACTTATATATTTAAGTTTAGAGGTGAAGGTTATTTATTTATCATCTAAGCAATCATAATTGTCATGGTACTTGTCTTTTTCTTTTTACTGAATCAGACGACTTCAAATTGTCCTTTATAGGATATTAGAGGCAATTTTCAGTGATCTATTTGATGCATGTCCCAATCTAATATTTGGATTCTTTGATTTATCGGATATTTTATTTTCATGCAGATGAAATCAAGAAAAAGGCAGAAGTTAAGTTTGATAAGTAGGTTATATCAAAGGGTTGAAAATGTGATATTACTCCGAAGAAGGCTATGATTACACTATGTTGTTTCGTCTCAGTAATATACTCATAATTTGAGTTCAGACGTGCTCTAAAGTTGTATGAATTAAGAGCTTGAACTCACTGGAAGATGCAATTCGCATGAACATGTTATACTTCTTTTTGGAATCCAAAAGAGATGAACAAGAGTGAATCATTTTGGAGTTATAACCAAATTCACTATATTTATTGTCCAACATGCAAAAGTACACGATATGCCTATTTTTCTCAAATAATTCTTATCTATAATCTATATCTATATCTATCTATATTTATAATCTATAATCTATAATCTATAATCTATAATCTATATCTATAATCTATAATCTATAATCTATAATCTATAATCTATAATCTATAATCTATAATCTATAATCTATAATATATTAAAAGTGTGAAGACCCTTACAAAAACGATTTGAACTTTTTGTCCTTCATTAAAAGACTCTTCTTTAGACAAAACTGTCTTTTCACTATTTTCTTTGATTTATTATTTAATTATTTTTTATTATATTAACTAAACCTCCTAAAATATATGGGACTCCTAAATATTTATTAATATTTTTCTTTCTACTGTTCAACTAGAAAAATACTCCTAAAATAGGACTCTATTAAGAAAATACTTCTATAAATAGACGAAATAAGTTACATACCTCTTGAATTTGTAAGTTAGTTTTCTTTCTTTTTTCCTTATGAAATTATTCTATGAATCGTTACATATGGTAAAGATAAATTCGTCCATGGACAATTGAGATTGAGATTCAATTTGCATCTTTATTACCTCTTTTTTTTTTCAAGTTAATTAATATAATTCTCAATATTTATATGGTCTATTTCACATATGTGTATGTTCTTTTGTTTTTGCTTTGTCACGGAAGTTGAGATTGATGCTTTCTTATATGTATCTTGACGTTGTTGTAAGTATGTCATGTTAATATTTATATTCATTGAATTATATATGTTTTTATGGATCTCTCAATTTTTAACTTTGCGGTTATACTTTGATCAATTAAGGTTCATTTTTCTTGCCTATTGCGAGAATATGATTGATGCTCATCTAAATTGATTCGATTGCAGATCTAGATTGATGGATGCTTGATTTTCTAACCCTCAACTTCTTCACTGTTTTTGTCAACATAATAGAATTTAACGTGTGTGTATATATGTATCTTCTTTATTTTCATTCAAGTAATTCTTTAAGGTCAAAATTTTCGCTCAGACGAGAATTATTTTCATCAAAATCAAAGCTTTCTGATCATTATTGTATTATTTTGTTTTAGTTCACAGGTCGTAGATGAATGTCGGTTGACTTTGAAGAATTTCTTGTGTAAAGGTTTGATATAATTATAATGTTTTGATATTTTTATTACAACAACAACAACAACAAACCCAGTATATTCCCACCTAGTGGAGTCTGGGAAGGGTAGAATGTACGTAGTCCATACCACTACCTCTAAAGAAGTAGAGTGGTTGTTTCCGATAGACCCCCGGCTGTTTTGATAATTTTATTATCTTATTATTTTATTTTAATTTACAGATAGTGCATGAATGTCGGTCAACTTTGAGGATTTTTTTTAGGTAAAGCTTAAGTTTAATTGTATTGTCTTAGAATCTCTATTAGTTTATTATTTTGTGGTAGTTTATAGTTCGTAGATGAATGTCGATCGTCTTTGAGGAATTTTTGTGTGTAAACTTTAAGTTTAATTGTATTATTTTGATATCTCTTTTATCATATTATTTTGTTGTAATTTACAGGCGGTAGATAAACGTTGATCAACTTTGAGGAATTCTTTTAGGCAAAGGTTAGGTTTAATTAATTTATTTTAATATTTCTGGTTTGAGAAATTTTTTTATGTAAAGGTTAGGTTTAGTTGTATTATTTTGATAGCGCTATTATCGTATTATTTTGTTATAGTTTACGGGTGGTAGATGAGTGTCGGATGACTTTGAAAAAAAATTTGTGTGTAAAGATTAGATTTAATTGTATTGTTTTGATGTCTCTATCATTATATTATTTTATTGCAGTTTACAAGTGGTAGATGAATGTCGATTGACTTTTAGAAATATTTTTGGTAAAGGTTAGGTTTAATAAATAAATTATCCATCTTTACATACTCAAAAGATATTGAATTTAATTACTGTATTCATGTTTATTATTTAAACAAATATCCTATTTCGTGTAACGTTTGAATTCATTAAAGTGAGATACACGCGCAAAGCGCATACACCTAAACTAAAATATATATATCTTAATTTCTGTTTAATTTCTATAAACTAACAAACCTATTATTTCAATTATACATACTTTTAAATTTGCCCAACATTTAGTTCAAACTTGAAGATTCTTGTAAATTAAAACACATCATGTAGAATTTTTGGTTACAACTAAGATTCTTTTTTTGTCATGTTAGTTACTGTTATTTCTATTTTATGAGTATTTTCTTATCGGTTAAATCAAAAATCGAATCGATAAGCACTGAAAATTGATAAACCCAAAACCGATAAAAAAAATATATGTTATTGATTTAGCATATTTAAAAATAAAAATTGATAAATCAAACCAGTAATATATAAAACCGAACCGAACCGACCGATGCACACCCCTATATAGCGGTGCTCGTGTAATTTTGTCGGTTAGTTTTATTTATTCTTCATTTTGTCTTTTTTTGTTTGTTGCAGATTTAAGAATTTTGCAGGTTAGTTTTTATTTAAATTTCATTATTTTATTTAAATTTCGTTTAAAATTTATTAAATTCAATAAAATTTATAAAAATTTTATTCTCATATAAATTTTATTAATTTCATTTACAAATTCTCATGTAAATAAAAACTTTAAATTACATATGTAGACACCTAATTTTGTCCCTCCCGAACACCCATTTTATCCATTTTTAGCTCACCTCACCACGTGCCCTCACCCACGTGATTACATCCCACAAAAATACAAAAAAATAACTCTCAAAAAATTCCTAACAAACTTTTATTCCTTTTAACATCCTAACAACCCTTTTCAATTAAAAGAAGACACATCACCCATACCCCTACCCTCACCACCCCATACCCCACGTCATCTCCTAACCCCATCTACACAATTTTTTTTAATCCAAGCCATAACAGAATTGGAGGGGAATATAAACAATACTATAAAAATAAAAAAATATAAAAGGGGCCCACCACTAAGAGAAAGGGGACATTCCTTTTGGCTATCTATATACGTAGATTCTCCAATTTTCCTTCAAGGGGATATACACAGAGTAACAGAGGGAGGTACCAAGAGCCATTTTCTTTTTCCTTTTGAAGCTTCCACCCATCGTCACTCCCATTTTTTTTTGTTCAACAACACAGTACTCACAGACGATTTTGAAAAGAAGGGTCTCCATCTTTGCTTCTTCTTCACAACACCCACACACGTAGATCAGCTTCATCGCGCACACACCTAGAGTAGATATAGAGAGAAACATAGGGAGAAAGAGATATAAAGAAAGGGAGAAAGGCAAAAAATAGAGAGAGAAATAGAGGAGATCTCGAGAGAGAGAAAGCTAGTCGGAGTGAGGGAAACAACGGAGGTAGCGTTTTCTGGTTTGAATCAATTTTGCGATAGTTTTGAGTTCGGGTTTCGTGGGTTTTGTAGCAATTTCTGTGTTGGTTCATCGTTCTTCATACTGGATCGAGGATTCAGTTTTGGATCTTAATTTTTTTTTATATCGGAGCTTGAGTTCGAATTGAGGTTCCGAATCGAGGTTCTTCGGCACGCGGATTCGTCCTCTCGATTGACTGATATTTGGAATAAAATCCTAATTGAGGTCCAATTCTATCTCCCTTTTAATTTTAAGTAATTTTGGGTGATTTGTGTGTTTGACATGCTTGAATTTTGTTGCGTGTGGTTGATGTTGGATTAGATAGTCGAAGAATTGGTGAATTAGTTTTGACAATGAAATTGGGGAAGACGGGAATTGAAAGTTGATAAAAATGAATATTGTTGTGTTTTGATTCATCAATTGTTGTTAAATTTGAAATGGTTATTAATGTCATTGAACTCGATAGTATCATGTGTTATGCCGAAAATTGATAGGCAAATCTTAGGTTTGGGTAGGCAAAGTTTAGAATTTGTGGTTTTGTTGAATGTTTGAAATTTTGTTGAATGGTTTGGGTTTTCTCGCATTGAAAATATGTATTCATTTCGCCGGGGAATGCCCTAAAGTACTTGTATTATTTTATCCGGAGAATGCCCCGAAGTATTTTGTACTCGGAGGACGTTCGTGATGAAGGTCCGAGGCATCGGGTGAGGCATTGGATCTTAGTCTAGGATTAGTTTAGAATAAGATTTACATTTCCGTATTTTTCTATTTTTGAAACTGTATAACTCGGACTGGACACTATATTTTTGATTCATTTTGTTTGGTTTGTTTGTTTGCTTTACGTGCTTCTTTGTGGTTTGTACATTCGTAGTGTCAAAATTAGCCGATACGCTCCACCAAGCGACCGTGGTCGAACCACGGGATCGAGAGGTGTCTAACACCTTTCCTTCGATCAATAGAATTCCTTAGTCGGAATCTCTGTTCGCAAACCAGTTTAAAGAGTCAAATGGCTTTGAAAAGGATTTTCCAATGGTGGCTTGGCACACCGGATTATGCCAAGTGACGACTTTGAGTTTTGAATATAAAAAGTCCTTTTCGAAACAAATTTTCATCTTTTGTCACTTTAATAATAAAAACCCTTTCGAAACTTAAATATAATCTTTTTGGTGGTAAAAAGGAGGTGTGACAGCTCTGGCGACTCTGCTGGGATTTTTTTTTTTGAATTCGGGCTTATTTTTGGAGTCGTATCGGCTTGTTTGGCATTACAGGTGTATAAGCATTGTTCGTGTTTTGGTTTATGTCGTTGTTATTACTGTTGTGCGTTTACGTGCTCTTTGTTTACAGTTTTTCTTTATGTGTTACTGCTTTATATCTGGCATCATTTGCATCACCCGAGTCAAATCTTTCTGCAACAAGTCTCGGAGTGCTCGTCGTGTACACGAACTCTAGTTGAGTCACCTTTATTTTAGGAGGGGGAGCCGTCGGACGTATGGAGTGGGTGGAAAGATGTCGCAGCCACTGTCGATCATACGCTCTCCTGAACAGCCTTGTTAGTGAACCCCAGCATAGGTCAGCCTTTAGGTCATGCTTATTTGCATTATATCGAGACCTAGCGGGACCCGCGTGGCTCTTTGTAGGAGACTCACCTCTAAAGCATCTCTACGTGCTAAGTGTTGCATCTTTGAGGGTAATGTAGTCATTCGACGGACTGATTTCGGGAAAACATATGTTAGAAGTAAGGCGTGTAGACAAAACATTTGAAAAAAAATAAATAGGAAAAAGAAAAAGAGAGTGTCGTAGTTTTTAGAGTTTTTTATGGCTTTTGTTTTTCAAAATTCAAAAAGATTTTTTTACCTTTTGCACACATACGTCGAAAAAAAAAATATTTCTTTGTTTCTTTAGCAAGCATGCATAATTTGAAAATTTCAAAAAAGATCTTTTGTTTTATACATTCTATATAATGAAAATACAAAAAAAAATAAAAATCCTTCGTAGCTGTTGGTGTTAGTTTTATTTGAAGTGTCTAATTAAAAACCCAGAAAGATTTTATTCACCGGTCTTTGTTTGTGTCTTTTAAGGTAGGGTCAGTCTGTCAGTTAATCATTAATGGTCCAATCTGGAAGAACTACACACCCCTGATTCTCCTCTCTCGGGAGTGAGATACGTAGGCAATCTATTGTGGGTTTGGAGATCTTATTTTAAAAAAAAATTCCAAAAAGATTTTTCTTCACTCTTCATTTGGAGTAGGTGTTTCATACATGTCTTGAAAAGAAAATACAAAAAAAAAATCCTTAATAGTCGTAGGTTTCATTTTTGGTTGATCTTATTTTAAAATCCAAAAAGATTTTCTTCACTCTTCATTTAGAGTAGCGTTCCATGTACATCTTTAAAAGAAACTACAAAAAAGATTTTTCTTTAATAGTTTCAAGTTTCATTTTCGTATAAATTTCAAATCGAAAACCCAAAAAGATTTTTCTTCGGTAATCATAGGTTTCATTTTGTAAAGGAATTTGAAAAATTCAAAAAGATTTTCTTCACTCTTCATTTAGAGTAGGTGTCATATACATCTTAAAAGAAAATCACACACAATTTTTTTTTTCCTTTAATAGGTTCGAGTTTTATTTTCGTATGAAATTCAAAACTGAAAATCCCAAAAAGATTTTCCTTGGTAATCATAGATTTCACTTTGTATAGGGGTGTTTAAACCTGAAAAATACAAAAAGATTTTCGTCAATTCTTTTGACAAATTGTTATTTTCTTTTCTTTTTAAAATTTCAAGAAAAAAAAAGAGTTTAATTGGTCATTCTGGCAAGACTTCACGAACTACGCACACCTGATTCTTCTCTCTCAGGAGTGAGATACGTAGGCGCCCTTTTTGGGTTCAGTGATCTTTTGAAAGAAAAAAGAAAAAAAATGGTTTTGAAAAAGTGTTGAACTCTAACACATTTGTTATTTCTTGTTCAGTTAGTTTAATGTGGTTGGTTTGTAGCATCTTGGCTAGTCCTCCTTATCACGCCAAATCTAAGGAAGGGTTAATTGTGTCCAACAAGGATATAAAAAGTAACCTCATGGATCAAACAAAGAGTCAGGAAATTGAGAGTTTAAAGGAAGAGAATTTGAGACTAAGACAACAAATGATGAAAATGTATCGAGTTTGGGCCAGTGGGTTGCCTCCACCTCCGTTCTCCACTTTTGACCCTGCAAATACCTTGAGTCTTCCACTAAAATCGCAAAATCAGTTTCCTACTGTTGTTGATGCACCACAACATGCCTTAGAATCCATTCCACGTCAAATACACCTCAATACTTTCACCACTCTTTCTTTAACTCGTCAGTATAAACCTACCACATTCACAGCACCACATACTGTCGGTGCTTTTGTTGCTCACTTTTCTACTAAGGCTTCCACTTTGACTATCAATCCAACTATTGTGCTTCCCCAGTCCATTATTGAATTTACGTTCAATACTGTTGATAATCATTGCTATACTATTGAGCCGACAATTAAGTTAAGTGGACTGCCAAAATTTCTTACTAAGAAGCCAAGCATGCCAGAGGAAATGGTTGGGAAAGTGAAGAGTGTAGAAAATGATATGAAAAGTTCCCCGAGGCTTGTGGGATATGAATATGTTTTAGGTGGTAACCTTCCTCTAAGCTTTGAGACATCAAAATTTGGGGAGCCTGATGGACAAAAGGATTATGTGAAACATTTGGGACGACATTGCCATCAATCAAGGAAAACTAAAGGAAAAAAAAAAAGAAAAACGCACCTATTGTCATGCTAGGGCCAAAACAGAGTTTGAGAGGCCAAACCCACTAATACCGTCAGCCTCAATCCCGAGCTTACAAGTTAGATCCACATAACCACTTGCACCAAGGTTTCTTTCTCCAAAATCCAAGAAATCCCATTCCACTTCCTCAATATCCTTTGAACAATGCAAAGATGTATGCTCATCCGTCTTCTTATATAATGTCATGCACCTATCCCTCAACATCGTCCTCAACCCCCATAAATTTACCAAGGAACCTCTAAATCCAAGTTTCACCCGAGGCCAGAGTTCGCAAAGAGAAGGAAGAAAAAGGATAACTTCACTTCTATTAGGGAATTCTATGCCAGTTTGTTCCAGAGATTGAGACAGAGGGGCATGATCACTCCTCCCCTCGGATATACTCTTGACCCGCATTCAAGTAGTCTTGATCCTAATGTATGATGTGCATATCATTCTAATACTCAGGGTAATAGTATTGAAGATTGTCGAGATTTGAAAAGAGAAATTAAAAAGATGATTCAAGATGGAGCAGTTATGGTGCAGAACATTGACAGTAAGGAAAGCTCTAGTAACGATTATATGCAAACCACTGGCTAAGATGTCAGGCTGAGTAATTGAGAAGTCACCCCTCTCCCTACTAGGAAGAGGTCTGGTAGTTTGTTTTCTTTTCTTTTCTATTTTCTAAATTATTTAGGGTTGTAGTTCGGGATCTATCTTATTTTGTTTCTCTGTCGTCTTTGTTTAAACCCTTCGGTCTTTCCTTTTAATGAAATGTGGTGTCCCTTATTTGTTTTGTTTTATTTTAAGTTATTTGTTTGTCTGCTATACACAATGCATCTTATGTTGATTCTAGTGCTATGACATGCCTGCGGAATTTTCAGTCAGATCTTGAAATCCAACTTAATCATGAAGCATTGAATCAGAGAGTTAAAGTTAGGAAAAGAGAGCATCTGAGAAAATAGGTAGAGTACTGAGACATTTGGTGACAAGTTCAAGCCTTCTTTGAAAACTAAGGCAATTATTTTGAGAATCACAAGAATAACTTGGTCATCAATTGAAAAATATAGCAGTATTAGGTCAAATAGCGGATGTGTGCTCCCGAGGATCAGAACAAAAATCAACTCCACGAAAACATAAGTCATTCAATGTGAGGGATGTACAACAAAGGTGGAGTTGTATATTTGACAAGTGTGGAAGAAGTGACACACATGCTCAGTTAAAGTTTGTGTTGTTAAAGTGTCACAAATGATCTTTATCTTTCACTTTCACATTGCATGCTATGTACTAGCATCTTCAAGGATTGATTCGACGAAGACATTTCATTTTTCTATCCAAATATTGTGTCATCCTTTGTTTACCTCATTTGAGCTTTAGTTCTATTTCTTTCATATCCCTCTTTCGGAATCAAGATAGAGTCAACAAAGCTCAAAAAGGAAGTGTCGCACAAAAAAATAGTGTCAGAAAAGTTTCAAAAAAAAAAATCCAAAAAGAAAAGAGAAAAGAAAAGTGTCAAGGAAAATAGAGTCAGAAAAATCCGTAGAGAAAAGAGTGTCAATAAAAGAAAAAAAATCAAAAGTCTAAATCATGTAAAATAAGATGCCAGAACTACGTGCGACCTGATTCTCATCTCTCAGGGGTGAGATACGTAGGCTGCCCTACCCGGGGCTCGGTCCAACCAAATAAACTATTTAGAGTCACCCAGTCAAAAGAAACTAGGGCATGAGGTAATCCTCATTGTTTGAGTCGATTTCAAAAGTTGTAAGTCCCACCCAATAAACAATTTAGAGTCATCCACTTCAAGTGTCGTTTGGACCCCATGCCATCCTTTCTTTCTAACCCTATCCAAAAGCCAAATTACAACCAAAGAAAGACCTTCAGATCAATCTTTGAGAATGTTAAGACTAAGCATGCAATGAATGTGATGATGCATTTTGGTAACTACTTGTCTTCCTCGGCATAAGGAATCAGGAGAGAAAGAAAAATGAGAGAGTCTTATCGGTGAAAACCCTCACGAGCGCCGTAAGAAGATGGTAAGCTGAGAGAGATAACAATGAGAGAGTCTTATCGGTGAAAATCCTCACGGGAACTGTAAGATGACAGTGAGTTGAGAAAAATGAAAATAAGAGAGTCTCATTGGTGAAAAACCCTCACGGACACCATAGGACAATGGTGAGCTGGGAAAAACAAAATGAGAGAGGCTTGTTGGCAAAAACCTTTCAAGGCCCCACTAGCCGAATGAGGTCTTAAATGCACTTGACCTAAGGAAGCAACTCAATATCGAGGTCATTAACTCAACAATAATTGGTAGAAGGTTTTGGATGGAAAGATCAGGCAGTTTAATCCGATATGCATGGCATAATCATTAGATTTGACTGTCATTTCTAGATAAATTTTTTATTTCTTTGTTTCAAACGGGGACATTCATTATCTTTTCTTTCTTCTCTTTATTTTTATTTTGTTTTCTTGAGTCAGTGGTCCAAATAAAAGTCATTGTCATTTTTCTCTTGTCTTTGAGTCAAGTCCATATCAAAACAAGTGAGAAAAGATTTCAAAACTGGCTACCAGCTTCTTCAATTGTACAAAGTAAGACAAAGCATATGAAAGAGACATGATTGTGAGCTGAATAAGGCATGCAAAAAGTTTTATAAACAGACAAGCTAGGGAACTCATGAAAATACCAAGGTTTAAAGGGTTTATTTGAGAAGCATGACAAAGCAGAGATACTGTATTTATTTTGGAGTCACTCTTAATAATCTGAGTTTTGGTCAATGACACGACAAAGCAGGGGCATATGCCAGCAATCTGAAACAAAATAAAGGGAATGTGCATTGGAGCAAATGCCTGGAAAGTCAAGTGTTGCAAGCCACCGCTAAATTTTTAACTGACAAATTTTCTTTGTTGAAATAGGGGCAAATTCGCTTCACTTAATTAAGCTACCATTGGAAATGCACATCCATGAGGATTTTACCTTCTGTTCAGGACCCTCCTAAAAAATGGGATTTCACTTTATGTTCAGGACCCTCCTGAAAAATGGAATTTTTACTTTATGTTCAGGAACCTCCTGAAAAATGGAATTTTACTTTCTGTTCAGGACCCTTCTGAACAATAGAATTTTACTTTATGTTCAGGACCCTCCTGAAAAATGGGATTTTACCTTCTGTTCAGGACCCTCCCGAAAAATGGGATTTCACTTTATGTTCAGGACCCTCCTGAAAAATGAAATTTTACTTTCTGTTCAGGACCCTCCTGAAAAATGGGATTTTACTTTAAGTTCAGGACCCTCCTGAAAAATAGAATTTTACTTTATGTTCAGGACCCTCCTGAAAAATGAGACTTTACCTTCTGTTCAGGACCCTCCTAAAAAATGGGATTTCACTTTATGTTCAGGACCCTCCTGAAAAATAGAATTTCAATTTATGTTCAGGACCCTCCTGAAAAATGAGATTTTACTTTCTATTCAGGACCCTCTGGAAAAATGGAATTTTACTTTATGTTCAGGACTCTCCTAAAAAATGGGATTTTACTTTCTGTTCAGGACCCTCCTGAAACATGGGATTTCACTTTATGTTCAGGACCTTTCTGAAAAATGAGATTTTACTTTCTGTTCAGGACCCTCCTGAAAAATGGGATTTCACTTTATGTTCAGGACCCTTCTGAAAAATGAGACTTTACTTTCTGTTCAGGACCCTCCTGGAAAATGTGACTTTACTTTTTGTTCAGGACCCTCCTGAAAAATGGGATTTTACTTTTTGTTCAGGGCCCTCCTAAAAAATGGGATTTCACTTTCAGTTCAGGACCCTCCTGAAAAATAGGAATTTACTTTATGTTCAGGACCCTCCTAAAAAATGGAATTGTACTTTTTGTTCAGGACCCTCCTGAAAAATGGGAATTTACTTGATGTTCAGGACCCTCCTGGAAAATGGAAATTTACTTGATGTCCAGGACCTTCCTGGAAAATGGGCTTTTACTTTATTTTCAGGACCCTCCTGAAAAATGGGATTTTACTTTCTGTTCAGGACCCTCCTGAAAATGGGATTTTACTTTCTGTTCAGGACCCTCCTGAAAAATGAGAATTTACTTTTGTTCAGGACCCTCCTAGAAAATGAGACATTACTTTCAAAAAATGATGAAATCCTTCTTTATTATAATCTTTGTTTGGGATAATTTTCGTTCTAGTTATTGTTTCTGGTTTCAGGAGCCCGCCTGAAGAACAGGGTGGGAAAATTATAGGTCAAGAGTCCGCCTGAAGAACAGGGTGATGAAATTTCAAGTCGGGCGCCCGCCTGAAGAATAGGGTGAGGAAATTGCAAGTCAGGAGCCCGCCCGAAGCACAGGGCGAATAAATGGAAAGTTAAGCAACAAGGTGAAGCAATTGAAAATCAAGCAACAAGTGATTAAATTGCAAGTCAGGAGCCAGCCTGAAGAATAGGGTGATGAAACTTAAGTCAGGAGCCAACCTGAAGAATAGGGTTATGAAACTTAAGTCAGGAGTTCAACAGAAGCCGTATAGATAAGATTTTGTAATTTCATTTATGTTTTTAACTTGTAATTTTCATTTTTGATGTAATAACAGAATCGCGGACCGGAACCTCGATGGAACCTCACTCGACTCTCCAACTCGGTATTGTCCCTCTCTTTCAAATATTTTGAAATACCCGTCACTTGATTCCTCCATAACTTGGGTGGGTAGGATTTCCAAAGTTAGAACTCGGTTGTCCTTCTTCCTTTGAATAATGGTCGGGTCAAAATTCTGTCTCGTTTTCTACTTCTTTGTCTGAAAATACTTCGTGTTTACATTCAAAGGGGGCAAGATGTAGACACCTAATTTTGTCCCTCCCGAACAGCCATTTTATCCATTTTTAGCTCACCTCACCACGTGCCCTCACCCACGTGATTACATCCCACAAAAATACAAAAAAATAACTCTCAACAAAATCCCAAACAAACTTTTATTCTTTTTAACATCCTAACAACCCTTTTCAATTAAAAGAAGACACATCACCCATACCTCTACCCTCACCACCCCATACCCCACGTCACTCCCTAACCCTATCTACACATTTTTTTTAATCCAAGCCATAACAGAATTGGAGGGGAATATAGACAATACTATAAAAACAAAAAATTATAAAAGGGGCCCACCACTAAGAGAAAGGGGACATTCCTTTTGGCTATCTATATACGTAGATTCTCCAATTTTCCTTCAAGGGGATATACACAGAGTAACAGAGGGAGGTACCAAGAGCCATTTTCTTTTTCCTTTTGAAGTTTCCACCCATCGTCACTCCCATTTTTTTTGTTCAACAACACAATACTCACAGACGATTTTGAAAAGAAGGGTCTCCATCTTTTCTTCTTCTTCACAACACCCACACACGTAGATCAGTTTCATCGCGCACACACCTAGAGTAGATATAGAGAGAAACATGGGGAGAAAGGGATATAAAGAAAGGGAGAAAGGCAAAAAATAGAGAGAGAAATAGAGGAGATCTCGAGAGAGAGAAAGCTGGTCGGAGTGAGGGAAACAACGGAGGTAGCGTTTTCTGGTTTGAATCAATTTTGCGATAGTTTTGAGTTCGGGTTTGGTGGGTTTTGTAGCAATTTCTGTGTTGGTTCATCGTTCTTCATACTGGATCGAGGATTTAGTTTTGGATCTCAATTTTTTTTTTATATCGGAGTTTGGGTTCGAATTGAGGTTCCGAATCGAGGTTCTTCGGCACGCGGATTCGTCCTCTCGATTGACTGATATTTGGAATAAAATCCTAATTGAGGTCCAATTCTATCTCCCTTTTAATTTTACGTAATTTTGGGTGATTTGTGTGTTTGACATGCTTGAATTTTGTTGCGTGTGGTTGATGTTGGATTAGATAGTCGAAGAATTGGTGAATTAGTTTTGACAATGAAATTGGGGAAGATGGGAATTGAAAGTTGATAAAAATGAATATTGTTGTGTTTTGATTCATCAATTGTTGTTAAATTTGAAATGGTTATTAATGTCATTGAACTCGATAGTATCATGTGTTATGCCGAGAATTGATAGGCAAATCTTAGGTTTGGGTAGGAAAAGTTTAGAATTTGTGGTTTTGTTGAATGTTTAAAATTTTGTTGAATGGTTTGGGTTTTCTCGCATTGAAAATATGTATTCATTTCGTCGGGGAATGCCCCGAAGTACTTGTATTATTTTATCTAGGGAATGCCCCAAAGTATTTTGTACTCAGAGGACGTTTGTGATGAAGGCCCGAGGCATCGGGTGAGGCATTGGAGCTTAGTCTAGGATTAGTTTAGAATAAGATTTACATTTTCGTATTTTTCTATTTTTGAAACTGTATAACTCGGACTGGACACTATATTTTTGATTCATTTTGTTTGGTTTGTTTGTTTGCTTTACGTGCTTCTTTATGGTTTGTACATTCATAGTGTCAAAATTAGCCGATACGCTCCACCAAGAGACCGTGGTCGAACCACGGGATCGAGGGGTGTCTAACACCTTCCCTTCGGTCAACAAAATTCCTTAGCCGAAATCTCTGTTCGCAAACCAGTTTAAAGAGTCAAATGGTTTTGAAAAGGATTTTTCAATGGTGACTTGGCACACCGGATTATGCCAAGTGGCGACTCTGAGTTTTGAATATAAAAAGTCCTTTTCGAAATAAATTTTCATCTTTTGTCACTTTAATAATAAAAATCCTTTCGAAACTTAAATATAATCTTTTGGGTGGTAAAAAAGGGGTGTGACAACATATGCAGTTAAAATAAAGTTAAGGCCTTTTAAAATTTAGATTTATTTAAATAATAAATTTTTTAATTAAATTTTAATTTTTCATAATGGCATTTAATACTTCTTGAAAAGTTGTTTTAAATTTTAATTTTTAATGATGACAGTTAATGCTTTTTAAAATGTTGTTTTAATTTTACTTTTAAACTTTTTAATATTGTTTTTTGTGGTGGTGACACGTGACACTTTTTGCTTCTCTTATTTGATATAGATAGATTTTTTATCAAATATAAAACGCAACTAGCAATCAGCTTATGTATGACCACCAAAGATTACATTATTTATCATGTTTCTCTTTGAGGTGCCTCCGAAGAAAACATTAATTTGTACGTTTTCTTTTAACTATTTTATGTGTATTCCAATCTTAAGATATAATATCTCTTCTTTAAAAAATTACTACTTTTTTTAGTTTAAATTTAGTGCACTGTCAGTGTATAAAATATTTTATACTATCACATGTTACTCAATTTTTATATAAAAACTGAAAAATAAAAAATTGGGTAACTTGCTACAGGTCAAGTTTACCTGATAGTGTAGATTAACCGACAGTGGACAAAACTTAAATTCAAAACATATACACTTACAAAATCATTAAAGGTGATAAGATTATATATATATATACACTCTCAGTTTCACTTTCTATTACATAAAAACAATGATAAAAGAAACATATTTATTTTTCGAGATTTATAAAAGTTACAATGACTAAACTATTAAATTACTTTAAGCTACAATTAAATGAATAATGTTTTGCATAATATGGTTTATATTTTTTTCCAATTATCTTATGAAAAATATATCAATTTGATTTGCAATTACTTCAGTGAAAAAGTAAAAACGATCCTAATTGAGTATATAAAGATTAATACGTTTTGCTTCTTAATAAATTATCTTAAATAAACAAATCACTTACCAAATTATTTATGGTGATAAGATTATATATATAAAAATTATTTCCTCTCATTGATTCACTTTTCATTACATAAACATGATGAGAAAATAAAGAAACAAATTTATTTTCCAAAATTTAAAGAAGTTATAAACAGTAAAATTTTAAATTGATTTTCACTATGATTAAATGAATAACGTATTTCTTTATCTATTTTTTTTTTTTGTAAATTATGCTATGAAAAATATCCTAGTTTGATTTACGAAAAAGTGAAAAATGATCCTATTTGACTATCTAAAGATTAATATGAAAATACATGAAATTCTTTCTTATGATGTTTTGCTTCTCAATAAATTTTAATAAATAAATAGATCAGTCACTAAATTATTTATGGTGATAAGATATTATATATAAAATAATATCCTCTCATTTATTCACTTTACATTGCGTAAAAATGATGATAAAATAGATGACCATATTTATTTGTCAAGATTTATAAAAGTTATAAAGAGTGAAATATTAACTTTAAGTAGGGGAAGAGGAAAGGACTAAGGGGAGGAGAAAGTGGGGACAAGGAAATGACGTTGTCAGCAAACTTTTAGAAGTTTGGGGTAGTGGTTTTTTCAAAATCGAGTAGTTTTCAATTAGGGGGGGTTATTTTGGGTATGAAAAAAAAGTGAAAGTCAATATCACCCTCACTTGTCACTTTAATTACGAAATTACCGATCAAAAAGTTGAATTCGAGTCATTCGAGACAAAAATTGTTGAGTCAAATATAATTTCCGATAAATGAATTGTTCATTCTTCAAGAAATATGTTGAAAATTTCTCTTAATTTTACCTTTTCATTTAATGAGGTTCTTAAGTACGTCACATTTTCAAGGAGAGTAATTTAAGAATAATTAAAATGGTAATAGTGGAAAGTAAGCAATAATTTATGTACTAAAAACATTTTCTTAATTAAGGGGTGTGGCATACCCAGGAAGCCAATAACATATATAATTGGGTGCTTTGATGATTTTCAGGCGAACCCTTAAAGCTTTGAGCATTAATATGTGTTCGAACCTCCTCGAGGCACCCACGATCTCAAAATTTTGGGTCCGCCATCGATCATTGACAAAAGTTTGAAAATTAATTGGAGAAGGGTGGAGATGAAAGTTTAGTATCTATTTAATTTCAAATCGGGTACGTACGGTAGCCCTCCAAAATTTTCCTCTGAAAAAAAGACAATATATATGCGATTATATTTATGAAAAGGTAACACATTACCTTCACAAATATCTGTATTAGATGAATTGGATTATATATGTTAAAAGTATCATGTAAAGAAAGTGTTGATATTTGGTAGGAGGTAGCAGGTATCTCGTGAAAAAAAAATAATATTTATTTTATTTGGTATTTTTGAAGTTGAAAATAGAGTTGGAGTTGTATTTGGACATAATATTTTTAAAATGAGATATTTTTGAAGTTAAAAAATATAAAAAGTGAAAACAATTTTTTTTAAATTAGAGTTTTATGAAAATTGGGTTATTTTATGAAAATAAAAACTTAAAAAAATAAAATGAAAATATGCGAAAGGTGAATCCAAAAATAATGAAAACACTTTATGAAGTGTTTTCCAAAACTCAAAATATAAAACATATTCCAAAATACATGCCAAATGCCTACCAAGTCATAATCAAATGGGATTTCCCAAAAAGATAAAAAGAACATATTTTCAGAAACTTACAAGAATTATTGAACAATTGTTTCCAAATTTTACGTGCTTACATCAGTATTAAATCTTGTTTTAAAATTAATTTTAGTCATATGTAGACTAGCATTCTTTTTATGGAAACCTACATTGGCCTACCTTAATATAGGCGCAGAATACACATTTCAAATAACAAACGAAAATTAAAAAATAATTGAAAAAGAATATAATTTTGAGAGTCGAACAAAAATAAATATAGCACACTAAATTAGTGCTGTAAAAATATATTTTGACGGAGCGCCCGTCAGTGAAGCCTCGTATTGCTTACTAACTTAGTGCGCTATATCTATTTTTTTTTACTTTTAAAATGTTTTCTATTTCGGTTACTTTTAAATTTTTGTTTGTTATTTAGGGTTCGAACTCTACAAACTTCACGTTAGAATATTTCCTCAATCCAGTAGGTTTTTTTTAGGAAAAATTACATAAACTAACAACTCTAAGACAATAATTACAAGTAATAGCAATAGTTTTCCAAAATTATAACTATTAGCAAAAGTAACATTATTTTATCTTTTTAATTAACTGACGCGTGATATCCACTCTCTTTTTTTCACCATACACTTTTCACGCCTCTTTACCTTTTGTTTACCTCTTTTCACGCACAAACAAAGATTCAATTCCCTCCAATATCTCCTTCGGCTATTTTTTTTTTTTTTCAAAATCCGAAAATTTCTCTCTAAATCTTGATAAACCTTGTTTCCACCTTTTATGGTAAGTGATTTTTCAGTTAATGCATGTTAAATTTTTCTTATGACTTCTTCTTTTTCTTGTTCGTCATAAACTGAAACATAAAATTGTTTGTGTTTAATTTGTTTTTTTTTTTAGGTTTAATTTCGTGTGTTGATTTTTTTCTTGTTTAACGCTATAATGTCAAAGCATCCAAATTGTTCTATGAATTTTGATGAAATACCATCTTTTAGCCTAGGTTTAACCCAAGATGAAAACAATAACTTAGTTTCTTGTAATAATCAGCCAAAGAGAAGTCTTAACTTACAAGAGTTGAGATAGAAGAAGCGAAACGACTTGCTGAAATAATGAAGCGGAAAGTAGTGATGGAATCTTTGTCCCCCAAATCTAAAAAAAAATAAAAAAACAGCGAAAAAGAGAAAGCCAGATGAAAAATCTCATTCAAGCCCGGTTTCATCTGATTATGAATCGTCATCTGAAGAAGAGAAAGTTGAGGAGGTATTGTTGCATTTGTAAAATTCTGTAGATTATGTACAATATGTTAATATATGTATTTCAAGCCCAGTTTCATCTGATTATGAATCGTCATCTGAAGAAGAGAAAGTTGAGGAGGTATTGTTGCATTTGTAAAATTCTGTAGATTATGTACAATATGTTAATATATGTATTTTATATATGCAATTAATAAGTTGTGTGCTTATTTTAGCTTTCAGTCAAGGTATGAAATTTGTAGTCTATATATGTGAAGATCTATATATGTTATATTATAGATATGTAATTATGAAAATTTATGGGATTTGTTACTTATAAGTTTTAGAGTTGTATTTATTATGTATTAGATATTTAAGATATGTATTTTTGTATTTAACTCTTATGTAACATATTGTATTTGATAATATTAATATTTGTATTTATATATGTTTTCATTAGATAATTTGTAGTTTTGTATTTAAGTCTTTTGTAACATATTGTATTTGATAATGTTAAGATTTGTTTTTGTATATGTTTTGATTAGATAATTTGTATTTTTGTATTTAAGTCTTGTGTAACATATTGTATTTGATAATGTTAAGATTTGTATTTGTATATGTTTTCATTAGATAATTTGTATTTGTATATGTATTTTCATTAGATAAGTCTTATATTTCTAGCAATGATGTATTCATATAATACATATGCTAATTTTTTATTTTTATGTTGTAATCCAACTTTGAAGATGTATTTGTATAAATACATATTTGGCCTTTTTAGACATATAATTGTATTTTTGTTTCTTATTATTTTTGCGCGATAAAATATATATGACAAGAGTATTGCCTAAATTTGCACCACATATCGGTTGTCATACGGTCAATGACATTGAAGACCGTATTAAGGCAATGCTAACGAAGAATCAATTCAAGAAGTTTTGTACTGATAGTATTTTTGGTGTTTTCATGAAGAAAAAGAATTGTGTTGTGCAAGCGCAATTAGGGAGATGCATTATGTCAATGGAGACTACCAAAAGTTCAACAAGTGACATAGTAATTCGTGCGAAGGGCACAACTCTGCATTTTAATCTTAGAGAATTTGCTGTAGTAACTTATTTGAATTGTCATTCAAAAAGGGATGATTTTGCGTTTGATGAAGACGTTCCAAACAAATTTATTGATCAGTATTTTGATAGTTCCAGATTTATTCAGAAGAAGGAATTATTTGCTGATGTTACTGATAAAATATGGGGGAACGAGAATGATGAAGATGAGATCAAGTTTGCTAATTTATATTTTATTCATGAATTTTTGCTTTCGTCTGTTGATACTGTCATTATCCCACACCTCCACTTTGATCTGGTCGAGAGTGATCGTTACAGGGACTATCCTTGGGAATTGGTTGCATATGAAGAATTAGCAAAAAGTTTGAATAAAAAGTTGAAATCCACAGGGAAGTTTTACATGCTTCATGGAATGCCACTTGCCATCCAGATTTGGTTGTACGAGTGTTGTTCTGCTGTCCCTCGTACTGTTGTTTCCAAGGTGGATTCTCAAATTCCACGTCTTCTAAATTGGAAGACAAATGCTATTCGCCTACGATATGAATCATTGATGAAAAGTTTGTTTAATGATTCAAATGATAAGGTTAGTTTACTGAAAATATACTGTTTTATGTGATGATCTGATTATGTTGTAAATGCATTTACTATATTCATATGTGTTAATTTACAAAAAACAGTGGGTGAATGATTTGCATTACTGTCAAGGTTAACTAGTTATCATGTATGTTGTAGGTTATTTTCAAGAACATTGAGCCGACACAAAAGGAGATTTCAACCTTTCAGATACCAAAGAAGGTTTTCCATAGAGGTGGAAGTCATAAAGAAGATTATGTTGATTCTGATGATGATTTTCAGGATCCTTCACCTAAACACCAGCTTTCAATCAACAAAAAAAAATATCAGGGCGATTCGTCAAATTCACCTGCCAAGAAAAAGTTGAAGAATCAATCAAAAGGTGTAGATCAGCATACACCAAAAAGGACTCTTCCAAGTCGTGCTGTGAAGATGTCTTCTGTGAAGACACCAATTTTCAAGGCGATTCAATCAAAAGAAACAGTACCTTCAAACAGGAAAGACATTCCGGTTGAGTCACCTGAAATGTCTTTTTTCAATTGTGAAGACGAAGATGATGTTCTTTCTAAGAAAGTGTTTGAAAAGTTTCGTGATGAGGTAATTTATGCTTAAGACTTTGGTATTTTCGTTTCTTTCAAATCTGATTTTAATTCTTTGAATTCAGGTTCGGAAAGTGTTTAATGACATTAAGAATAGGTGTGATCAAATAATGAATTCAATAAATGAGATGAAGGTACAAAAATTTTAGTTTTATAAAGAATAATTGTTAAGTACAATTGATTTGTTATATACATATACAACATATGTATTTTTGTTTGAATAAATACATATTCAATATGTATTTATGTTTGGTAGATACATATTTAATATGTATTTAGGTTTTACTAAATACATATTTAGTATGTATTTACGTTTGAATAAATAAATATTTAGTTTGTATTTATGTTTGAAAAATTACAGTTGATTTGTTATATACATATAACAAATACAAACATATGTATTTATGTTTGAATAAATACAAATTTAATATGTATTTAGGTTAGAGTAAATACATATTAAGAATGTGTTTATATTTGGATAAATACATATTTAATCAAATGTATTTATATTTTTTCAACGACAAGAAACAAGAAAAAGACAAAGATTGTGACACGGCTCAAATGGAGGAAGGTGATAAGAATACATCACCACATCAATCAACTCCAACGACTGTGGAAGGTTTTAATAAGAATCCTGAAGACATATTGGTAAGTAATTTTGTGTTCATTTGATGTTTTAAATATATTTTATTTGTTAAATAAATATAAAACAAATTTATTGTGTATTTAAATAAATACATATGCACTCAGATATACATATGTAGTTCAAAACTAATCAAATGTTATATTAATTTTGATCGTCATACGTATTTAATATTTTTTACGCCAATAAACAGGTTAAAGATTATGAATTTGTCAAGCCACAATTGGATGAAGCTGATAAGGATACTTCACCCCATGAGTCCACACCAATGTTACATCATGATTTTGATAAGAGTCCTGAAGGCACGTTGGTAAGTAAATTATTTTCATTCATATGTATATTAGTTTTTAATACTATTGAAATTTCTATTTAGATATATGAACTATACATGTCATCATTGTTTATGTTTAGGAACAGGTTATTGAAGAGATCACATAAAAATAAAGCATCAATTTTACGGAGTTGTATAATGCGGATAATGATGTTGTTTTGATAATTTGTTGATTCTTATCTTTATGATGTATATTAATATAGGTGAATATTAATATTTTCAATGTTTTATTGTTTTCTTTATTAAAGGACAAAATTGATACCTCCGTGCACGAAGCAAGAGATGTCTGTGATTCAACGGTATGATGAATAAATTAATATTGTATTTTAATTCCTGAACAAATATTGATGTTATTTAATATGTTTCAATATGTTGAACTAAACAAAAAAATTATTGATGAAAGTGTGGGTGAAGCACAGTTTTCAGATTCACAAAACACATTTTCAGATGAGGTGCTTAGGAATATCAATCTTGATTTCATACAACAAAATTTGAGAGTCCGAGATGATTCAAAGGAATGCTTAATTCCTGCATAATTTGTGTTTACTTTCTTTGTTATTGTATCAACTTTAAAAGATTTGTGTATATTTTAAACAGAACACTGAAGCGGCTGCAGAAATAATTGAAAATACATCAATGGCTGAATGTGAGAAATCAATTTTGGATGAACAAATTAATTCAGAAGTCCACACCCATGAAGAAGTTTTTGGAGAAGAGAAGTCTCAACCAGATTTACATGATTCCCAAGTAACAATTCCTGATGAGTTGCTACCCAGTCTTAACCAATATGTGAATCTGGAAAGAAGCATTATTGTTCATCCATCTGCAAATAAAGAACAAACTCCTGTGAATGTTTCAAGAATTAAGAGACCATCTAAATTCAAGGAATCACCATTCACTACGAAATTTAGTTCAACAGAAGGTTTGTGCTTTTAATTTTTTTTCTTGTATATACCAAACTTCTTTATTTTATTTATTACTTATTTTTTCCATTTTATTGTAATTATAAAGAAAGCACAGAAGAGCAGATAAAAAAATTCAAACAGAAGCATCCATTTGTATCTCATCCAATTCTTGATATTGAAGACACTAAGGTCACCAATAAGTTCATGGCGTGGCTTTCAGTGGACCTTCTCAAATATCATGCAAAGAGGTAAATACTTTACGACTTAATTATTTTATTCATTTACATTTTCTGTTTATTATTAAGTAGTATATTTAATCAATTAACAGAAGCAACAAAGGGGAACATTATCTAAAAACAAGTCCAAGATATCAGCTTTGAATTTTGACATTCTATCAGTTGAAAACAAGAATTGGTTCTACGTTATGGGTACTCCTGGACAGTCATGGTCAGATGAGGTGAGTTACATATTTATATTAGAATTACTTATATTGATTATGTACAATATGTATTTTCTTATATACATATGCAGTATATCATATTTTCAGATACATATGTACTTGAGTACATACATTTAGTGGCTTACACATTGAAACTTATTTTTGGGTAGTTGCTTTTACAAATCATCTTTTATTTTATGCAGCAACTTGATGTTTGCCTGTACTATTTGAGAAAGAAATTCAAGTATGAATCAAATAGCTCATATATGTATAGCACAGTTGACTGTAATTTCATGAACATTGTAAGAGTTGTGTTAGCTGTGTATTCAATTGATGATCCAACGCTTAATGTTGGTGAAAAGGAATACCATTTGAATGAGTACATAAGTTAATTCCGCATGCATGCTGCTGTTCCATGACATACAGTTGATCATATATTCATTCCTATCAACATAAAGTTCAAGCATCACTAGGTTCTGGTTGTACTTTCTTTCAACAGTAGATGTATATACGTATATGATTCACTGTCATATGTTGGTCATGATTCTGCTGTGCTTACTGAAGTTGAGAAGTTAGCTGAGGTTATACCTTACTGTCTTTTGACATGTAAATTCTATGAGAAGAAGGGTATTGATATTGACAATCATCCAAATTACAAATTAAATGATAAACATGAT
Source organism: Capsicum pubescens (assembly GCA_030864215.1). Classification (NCBI taxonomy): domain Eukaryota; kingdom Viridiplantae; phylum Streptophyta; class Magnoliopsida; order Solanales; family Solanaceae; genus Capsicum; species Capsicum pubescens. The sequence goes on from CM061548.1 coordinate 21,050,244, forward strand.
CTTTTTGATGTTTACATTATGAAAGTTTTGCCTCAACAACCATGTGGCAACTTGTAAGTTTTGAATATACATATTATTTGTTTATATATATATATATATATATATATATATATATATATATATTAATTTCCATATATGCAGGGATTGTGGGTTATATATGATTACATATGTTGAGTGCCTAACATTTAGTGGAAGTATTTCAAAAGTTGACTTTGATCCAGATCTTCCCCGCACGAGATACGCTTCAATGTTGTGGCATTATGGTACAAAAAAATAAGAAGAGAAGGCACAAAGTGATGATGAAGCACCAAGTAGGCCTCGTAGGAAAATTCAGATAACAGAAGTTACTGAAGTACATGATATTTGACTTTTATTTTGAGATGGATGTTTTTGATAACAATAAACATTTTGTTGACGATCTTTTTGTTGAATATATTTTAGGTTTCATATGTTAATTCAATCATCAATGACAATATTTTTCTATGTTTAATTATTGTGATACTTATTTTTTGTGTTGTTTATATTACAATATTTAGTTTACTTTACTATTATGCATATATACATAAATAAAAATATAATGAAAATGTATTTTAAGCATAATGAAAATGTATATATGTATTTAACGCATATGAATTTATGTTTTTAATATTCACAGATATGAATTTATGTATTTATAAAGATATCCATTTGTATATATGTATTTCTGCATAATGTATTTCGTGTGCTATCATAATATAAAAGATACTTTATGTATTTTATTAATAAAAAATAAAAAAACTTTTCAACAAATTAAGAATAACAACATCAAAAATATTTTATATTTTTTTAAGCATAAATAAAGTTTATATATAAATACATAACGCATATGTATTTATGTATTTATTCTTCACACATATGTATATACTAATTTACATAGATATACTTTTGTATATATGTATTTCTGCATAACGTATTTCATGTATTATCATAATATAATTTTATTTTTATGTATTATATTAATAAAGAAAATAAAAAATTTCAAACAAATAAAACATAAAAACTTCAATAAGATCAAACATTTATTTAAAAGTAAAAATCAAATATATTTTAATCATAATGAAAATGTATATATGTATTTAACGCATATGTATTTGTGTATTTACTCTTCATACATATGTATATATGTATATACATAATTATCCATTTATATATATATATATTTCTGCATAATGTATTTCATGTATTATCATAATATAAAAGTTACTTTATATATTTTATTAATAAAGAAAAACTAAAACTTTCAATAACATTAAGCATAACAACTTCTATAAGATCAAATATTTTTTAAAAAGTAAAAATCAAATATATTTTATTCAAGGAAAAATAACTTCAATTGTTTATAACTAAATACATCAACCGACTTATCATTTGTTGTATTTCCTACATGAACACCTATTGTGCCCTTTACATCCGCATGAACTACAACAATTTTTACTTTTCTTTTCAAACATATCTCGTCCGTACTTTTTACGATCCTTCTTTGCAGGCCTTCCAGGGGGTCGCTTGTATTTTGGGGACAGAACTACCTCAACCAAAATTTCATTTGGAATTATTCAGTCGTCCTTGTGTGGTAGAGGATAAACTGAAACATCATATGTTCTCAAGACTGTTTTTGGCTTGTATAGATCAGAGAAATATGGTCCCTCCTTAAAATTCTTGCTATCAAGAACTGCACAAGCATGAACACACGGTATCGCATCCAACTGAAATGCATTGCAAGAACATTTCTTTTCATTAAGACAAACAATAAAATGTTCCTCCTTGTCGTGGACTGTATAGATATATTCTGATGTAGGTATAACCTGAAATTATTAAACAAAAATAATTATTCAAAAAAAATAATTTTCAAAGTTATATCAGAAACAATTTGCCATATGTATTGGACCATCTCATCATATGTATTTTTCTGCCATTCATATGTATTTTTATTTCAGAATATAATTTATTTAATTTCTTATGTTAATATGAAAATATATTCAGAAAACAAATGAAAAAACTAATATATCTATATTTAGTAAGAGTTAAATTTTATCATACCTTCATATGTGTACTCTCCGCTTCATTCTGTTGTAGAATTTCTTGAAACTTACCAATAAGATCTGTAAAAGTATACAACTCCTGATGTCTGTTTTCACAGTTCCATCTACCAAACATCAATCTAACTTCCTCTAGAAAATCATATATTGGTAGTTCTCTAGTTGATACTAGTGCAACATTACTTGATTCGGCAATGTTAGATGTCAAAGTCCATCCCCTATGAACTGATGCATATGATCTAGCCCACTTATCGTATCCCGTCAAATTCAAGTAATTCTTCACTCTAACATCAACTGCCTCCGCCTTCTCCATTAAACCATGAAATTCAGTCTTTGAATATGATTTTGCCGTTGTGTAGAAGACATCGGATAATGCATCACGTGATTTTCTAAAGTTTTTTTTCACATTTTTCCATAAATGCCACATACATGCATAATGTGATACATCATTATACACCTCACTTACAAATTTTATGATGATTGCATTACGATCAAAAGCTACACACATTTCTCTTCTTTCACCATATGCTTCCTTCAGATTTTTAAAGAACCAAGTCCAAGAAGCATCATTTTTGGAATCAAGAACTCCATAGGCCAAAGGAAATATATGTCCTGCATGTTCAAAAAATTCATATAACCATACATGATTTTTGACAAATCAAATAATACACATTTATATTATAACTTCATACAGCTGAAAAGATTCTAAACTCCAGAGGATAACTAAAAATTCTACATATGTATATTTTAAATACAATTTTCTTTCAGCAATAATAACTGAATCTCATTACATAAATAATATATATATATATATATATGTGTGTATATTCTAAATACATACAGCTAGACACATATTTGAAATCAAATATATTTATAATTAAATATCTTACCAGCTCCATCTATGATACATGCAACTACGAAAATTTCATTATACAATCTTCTTAAAGAATTTGCATCAACAACTATGACAGGTCTGCAATGCGCGAATCCTTGAATGAAGGCAGTTAGTGCAATAAATACATACAAAAACTCATTGTCCTCATTCTTTTTCATTCTTATATGTGAACCGGGATAACTAGTGTTTAACACATGAATGTATGCAGGTAGTTTCCCGTATGATGCTGTTGGTTTCCCCCGTAACTCTTCAAGTGCTTGCTCCTTGGCTCGCCAACACATAATATATGTTAAATCCATACCCATGTCTTCCTTTATATCACTTCTGATTTCAGATGAATTGTATTTTCGTTTGTGGCATTTAAATTTTGGTTTGACTATACCACTAATCAACTTACTAGTAGCATGCAATTTAGGATAAATATTATTTTTGATCGGACAGGTATGTTCTGATAAAAATTCTCTGATATTAAACATTCCAGATTCACCGATACCAGATGCACAAAATAAAAAAGCACAATTACCGGATCTGCACAACAACGTATAACTGCAAAAATAATAATAATACATATGCTCAAATACAATTAACCATATGAAAAAACAAATAACTAAATGCATAATACACTTACCAGGTTTTACTCGATCTTACAGATAGTGTTCGAAACTTTTCACGAATTGAATAGTCCTTCATAACTGATTTTAATACTCTTTTTGAGATATAAACTTGATCAACCTCAATATGTTTGTGATGTGGGTTAGAGATAATAACTCTACTTGTATCCATTTCAAATACATCCAAACATTCTTCTGATGGAGTAACTATTAACGCTCTTTGAGTACTTGTATTTTTCACGTTACTCGCACTGACAGACATCTTTAGACTTTTCGAATTACACAATGATGAACTTACAATTCTGCTGAAATTATCCCTGTCAGAAACACTCACATATAAAGGCAAATTACTCAATTCCTTCAACTCTTTTTTCTGCATAATATATACCTTCAAACCCATGTCATTACGTATACGTATTTTCTCTGCACTATCTATTAATTGATATTCGATTTCAATGCATTTGCACGTCAAATCAACATCAACATGAGAAGCAAGTAACGTGTACAGTTGGTCATACGTAGAGTTTACGCTCAACAATATCGCATCACTCATGTACTCTTCATATTCTTGCTCATAATTCCATCTTCCTAAATGTTTAACAAGAACAACAATGCTACCCATCTTCAAACTGTAGAAAACCACAAAATTGTAAAACACAAATTAAATATCTAATTCGTAGTAGACACAACAACCAATTCGCTAATACAAAACTCCAAAGCGAATTCACACAAAAATAATTTAATCGAAACCAGCTTATCAAAAATTAAAATTCAGATTAACGTTTTACAACTGCTTCTCAACTTTCACACTTTATAATAACAACGCCAAATTTGAAATTGTAAAAAAAATGCTTCCACAATTTTACAATACCTGTAATTGCAATATTTTTTTTTTAATGTTCTTCACAATGCTAGTCGATCAGAAAAAAAAATACGTTTAACCAGTAGTTCTTTAATTTGAATATGGATTTGGGGTTTTGATTTTAGTTCTGTTTATGGAAAAAATTATTTGAATTATTTGTTGTAATTTAACGGTGATGTAAAAAACGAGTTTTAAAAGGTAAGGGAATCTGTCAATTAATTGTGTCATAAGTTATGGAACCGTTTTTTACCATTTTAAACTGAAACTGATTAGCATTATATTAGGAACACAATATTTTGTTGTATATGTATTTAACTAGGAACAGTTTGCTCAAATACAAAATACATATTGCTATTTTTTGTAATTTTGAAACTGTTGCTAGAAAAGTTACAATTAAGGCTCTATAGTTGCTATTTATGAAATTTTCCCTTTCTACCCCTCTCTAGAATCTCTCACCAGTTTTTTGCTTCCTTAGTGACTTGAACTCACAACCTCAATGTTGAAAGTGAGTGGTGCTCATCATCCGAACTATTAATAGTTAATTGACAAGTTTTGCATGTTCTTTTCTTGGATATTTCTTATATACTTCATCCAATTATTCTTTATTTGTCATTTATTTTAGTGATTAGCTAGGAAATCAGTATAATTGAGTATTGAATTTCACGTTACATTTACATTTTCGCAGTATTTAGATGTTTACAAGAATGAAGGGTTTGATTAATACAATGTATATTTGAACAATTTTCAAATTAGAAGTTATAATAATCTACTTTTGAAGTATGTCATTTGATTGGCATATTAGATTTAAGATATAGTATAGAAATAAGATTCACTCGATCAAGTTAAAATATCGAGTATTTGTTAGGACTCATTCGTAAGATGGATCGTGACATATATATTTGGTTTAAATCAAAATTACTCATAAATTAAAAAGGTCAAACAGATCGTCAGCCTCCTGAACTTGACAGATACTTTCACTTTGACATCTCAAGTAGACGTTCATTTTAAGCACCTTATGTGGGTTGTTGTGTCGTTTTGACATATTAGACATTGAATATCAGACATTGCGGGGAACAACGTCTTGAAGTGTCACTATGTTGAGCCTTAATACGAATATCAGACATTAAGGGGTCGAAAAAAGGACAATTTTTATAAATTTCAACTGTTTAGTACTTAATTACACCTTATTCTCACTCTTTTAAAAAATACATAAAATATTGAATTTTAAATTGATCAAATACATTACTTAAGGTCGTGATACATTACTAGAGTCGTGATATATTACTTAGTCGGTCCCATAATATATCTTTTCGGTCCCGTGCTGTATCGCGCCCCAAAGAGATGTATCGCAGCCCTAAGTACTGTATCACGATATAAATTAAAATTTAAATTTTTTATAATTATTTTAAGGAGTTGAAATTTTAGATAATGATAAATTAAAGAGAAAATACATTAAATCACCCTCGAACTTGTCGTCAAAAATTACTTTAGCCATTAAACTCAACCTGTAATTATTTACCCCCCTTATTAACTTTAAAATGTATTATTTTGTACCCTTAACTGCTGACATGGTAAAAAGAAAAAGAAAAACGCGTTTGAGTGGAAAAAAAGTGTAAATTTTTTTTAAATGGGGCTCACATTAATATTTTTAACCATTAATTTTTTTTCCCTTCTTCTTCATACCCCACCATCCCCGTTTCTTCTTCTTCCTCACACCCCACCACCCCCATTTCTTCTTCCTTTTTTTTTTTTTTTTTCATTTCTATCCACCAAAAATCTTCAATCAAATACACAATAATAAAATATAACAACAAATAAATTTTTCTATAAAGATCAAGAATCTACAAATTAAATCCCAAAAATACATAAAAATCAAATCTTTCAATTATCGTTCTCTAAGAATTTTCTAAATTTCAACACCCAAAAAAATTCAAAGAGCATCAAATTATCACGATTTTGTCATATCTACATTACAAATTTTGTGTATTGAATTTTTTTTTTCTTTTGAAGCAAATCATCACCACAGTCCATCTTTCGAATTCTTGAAAAATAACTATCTTATTTTGTCATATCTACATTACAGAAGCACAATCAAAAAAAGGAAGATCATATATAATTTCTTTTTCATTTTTTGAGTTAAAGGGTTGTTGAATAGAGCAAAAAATAATAATCAAAGGATTGTTGAATAGAGCAAAAAGAAATCATAAGCATGTGGGAGATGGTCAACCACACTGAAAATGACTTTATTTGGAATTTTGTCTTCTCTAATTTATCATTCACTTTAAATTGATCTACTTCTCAAATTTGATGAATTTAATTTTGTACAATTGGGTGAATGAGTTGGTGAATTTGACCGTTAAAAACATGGAGGAAGCTAAAATTAAAGGTTGAAATAATGATGTTAATGGGGGCTTTGACTGTTAAAGAAAAGAAGAAGAAGGAATCGGGTTGGGGGAGGAGGGGGGGGGGGGCGCTGTTGAGGGAGAAGAACAAGGAAACGCGGTGGGGTAGGGGACTGCCGGGGTGGGGGGTTCTATATATATATATATATATATATATATATAAATAGAACATATATATTTTCTCTATATTTTTTGCTTTTTTTAAAGAAATATAAAGATAATATGTGTGTGAGATTTTTTTTAAAAAATTATAATTTCTTACGTGGCAATGACATGGCATTGATGTGGCACTGATTTGGCAATGACGTGGACGCGTGTGTACTTCACTCTCCATAATGAGAGTGGTATAATTTTTTTAGGGTGGTAAAAAATTCACTTTAGAGTTCATAAGTGGGGTAAATAATTACAGGTTAAGTTTAATGATTAAAATAAATTTTGGCGACAAGTTCGAGGGTGATTTGATGTATTTTCTCTAAATTAAAATGTGGTATTATGTAATTTCTAATAAAAGAAATGGTCTCACATATATAATTATTGCTACATTACAAAACTAAGTGATGATAATTCCATAAAAATTTGGTAAGTTAGGCTTATAACGTCATGTCCATCAATTATTTATCTTGTTGGTCTTACTATGTGTTGCAAAAAATTAAATTAATGCAAGTCCAATCAAAATAATTCCTACAATAAATGCATTGAGATACTCCATCTTAATAATATATCTTGACAACTTTTTGTTTCTTTTTTCCTTTCTTTTAATCCTCATTGTTGGCTCTAGAGATGGGATTTACGAACTAAATATAGATTGTGATGTTCTTTTATAAGAAACTTACAAAAAGAAAAAAAAATTGCAATGACAACACTTTATCAGTTACGACAACTCTCTCCAAGTATGTATGTATGTATGTATATATATATGAACTATAATGCACTGTGACAACAACAATATGTCACAAATATTTTATCCCTCCTTATTTCTCATCTTCTTTTATTCAAATCAATGTGTGGTGTTGTGATAGTTTTGATGTCAAAACACACGTCCAATTGACAAAGATAACATTATTTTTGCTTTCTGCAAAATGGGATAGTGGTTAGAAAATTAATTTTATAAAAGACTTGGAAACAGATTGGGGAACAGTGTGCAATAAAATTTCTTTTGGTTTTCACAATCATATTTAAATCTCCCACCAGCATACAGTTTTGTGTTTCAATTTTTTTTAAAAAAGCTTCTATATATTTGGAAAAAAAAAAAATCCAACCTTCTGGATTGTAATTAATTCCCTTGTTCAAGATATGTTTTGAAGCCATATAAAATTATAAGATAAAACATGCAGAAAAAACTCGGGGGTGGTGTGGAATTATCTCTAATTTGCTTCTATTGAGTTGTGTCGGAGTGTGTGAATAAAGTCTCACGTAAAAAGCAGGAAAAAAAACTTTATAGGATGTTGATTACTCCTTATAATGTTAAGCTTTTTAAGATCGTGTGAGTTTAGATAAAGCAAATAATATCACAACATATTAAGAAATTCTTTGAATTGTTTTAGCCTTAACTATTAATATTAGAGTCAATAGATTAACGAGACGAAAGATTATTGTGAAGTGCCAGCGTGAGACCGAGTTAGTGTCTTGTCCGTGTACGAGCTGATTTACTATCTTTATCCGTAGCTTTGAAGACGCATAAAAAAAAAGAGTAAGTGGACTTTGGGAAATGTGAGTGACACACAAGTTATCATCTAATATGTTGACATTCGACAAGAGGGAGTTGCTCAAATAATGGTAAGTATCCCTCACTTTCAACTCGAAGATTTTGAGTTTAAGTCACCACGGGAGCAAATGGATGAAAGCTCGTAGAAAAAGATTTTTATATATATATATATATATATATATATTATATATATATATATGACATTCACAATTTCACATTGCAATCAAGGACTGTACAAGAAGTGACATTTGCCAAAATATTTAACTACATGTTTTCTACTAACTAGGTTAAAAGGTACCTTTAACAAACAATATTATAGACCACAAACAATGATGATGTTTATAAAAACAACTTTCACATTGTTTGTCTGAAACATAAGTCCTAATCACTGCCTAATTACTTTATAAACTAGTCAATCATGTTTGTTTTTTGGTTTTCAAGAATCCCAACAAAGTAATTTTCACTCAAATAGTACTTTTCATCACACACACCATCGTTTTAATGTGTTGGTTTGATTTTGACTTCATATACAATTTTTTTTTTTAAAATAAATTTTGTGATTTTTAATATACCACGTTAAAAGCTGAAATTAAAGAGTTATCGGGAAAAAAAAACTACAGACATTTATTTTGAATGAATTAGAAAAAAATAAGCCAAATAAAATAAAATGGAAAAAATATATATACTAGTAAGATATATATCACATTCACAAAAAGCTAGTACATGTGTCCTTTGATTTAACCACAAACCAAACATATAGCTGCACTTTAGTTTTTTATTATTAATAATAAGGGAATAATAAAGTTCCCAATAAAATAGTTATTTTTGTGTCTTTCAATGAATCAACCAATAGAAAAAAAGTGTTTTCATGCTGATAATTTACACTATTCTATTCTCAGCCAGTTTGAAAATTCTGATTGAACTATGTATAGTAAGGAAAGAGAGGGCTAATCTGGTGGCGGAAACAAAATTTTTATCGGGTGTAATAATGGATCTAAAGGGCTAATTTGGTGACGGAAACAAAATTTTTATCGAGTGTAATGATGGATCTAACTTTAAATTATTGCATTTACGTAAATTTAATTGCATTGTGTTAGCTATATGTTTTGTCTATTTTTTTGAAGGTAGCGGTATGGACTGCGTACATTTTACCCTCCCAGACCCCATTTTGTGAGAATATACTGAGTTTATTGTTATTGTTGTGTTAGCTATATGTTTGTATTGAGAATCTATAAATATTGGATCGTAAACTTAATTTTTCTAGTAAGGATAATAGATATCTTTTAATTTTGCGATTCTGAGCGAATACCCTCGTTAAAAGATTGTACATATATAACATGGAAAAATAACCTATACATACATCTTAACTTACATATTTACACAAATCTCCACCCTTACAAAGTATATACAAAAATTTCAACTAATTATGTACCTTCGTTGGATGTGTCGGGAGCTAATTATGTATCTCGGTAGACCCAAAATCAAAAAAATATATCGGGAGCTAATTATATATCCTTACAAAGAAAAAAATATATCTTCGTTGGATGTATGTATCTCAACAGATTCAAAATCAAAAAAAAAAATTATCAAAAAAAAAAATGTATCTTCGTTGGATGTATCAGGAGCTAATTAAGTATTTCAACGGACTTAAATTGAGATTTTCAGTAATTTTATAAAATATCAAAATTTTCTATAACTAAGTTGCAAACTGTCGAGATTTATGTTGTTTCCCTGTATAATATTGTCGTCTGACAAATAGTGCAGTTTATCTTTTTGTTAACAATTCTATATTATTTACCAAATTAAAAATTATTTACCTTATTTTTTAAATTCAAGAATATCATGTGACTTTAAAAATTAATAACTAATTACATTTTACCCATTATAATTCGATCCAGACTCAACCCCCCCCCCACCACCACCACCAAAAAAAAAAAATCAAGTAAATCATCTTTTATTGAGTCATCACCCTGATGACTTAGACTTGAGATGACTAATGAAAGTAAAAGGCAAACACTTTTAATAATTGGTTTTTGTTTAGCTTCAAATATCCAATTATTAAAAGACTCAATAAAATTATTATCCACCATTAGATTCATGAAATATTTCCTACACCATTTAATTAGGAGAAAATAAAGAAGAATTTTAGCTAAATCTCATTTCTTAGCTGGTTTTTTTCCTTAATTGTTCTAGGTTGAAGTCATCAAAGTGATGATGATTGAATAAAAGAGAATTCAATTTTTGTTATTTGGGGCGGTCTGAGTCAGGTTGAAAGGGGTTAAAAAATAATTGATCGATTGATTTTTTTTTAAAAGCTACATATTTTGAAATTAAAAAAATAAATCAAAACAAGGTAACTGATTATAATTCGATAAATATATGTTTGTTGAGAAGAGGGTAAATATACATCAATTGTTAGAGGACGAGAGTATATATGCATCGGCCACTTTATTAACAAGGAATATATCTATTGTGATTAATCAGGAGTATATTTACCACTTCCTCTGTAGTTTATTAATATTAATTTGAGATCATTATAGAAACTAATGAACTTCAAAATCTGAATCTAGGGGATTTAATCTCGCCTATAATTAAAGTCACATCTTTTCCTTTTCGTCCCAATTATCTAGTACGAGATGATATTTTTATCATAGGCACCTCAGAAAGCCTCTTGAGGTTCAACGTTATTGTTGCATTGAGATTTTTTGTTGGGCTTGTTGTTGGTGTCACGTATTTCTAGTCGAACTTAATTACATACTTTCATGCTTTTAAATAATTCTTTTCATTGAAGTCAATTTTTTTTCATCCGGTTCAAATTATAAAATAACTGAATAGAAACTTAATTAGAATTTAAATGTGAACATAACATGTTTAATAACATAACTTCACCCTATCCCAACAATATTAATCCTCGCTAATTCAAAATAACTATATATGTAGTGAATAAAACAAAATGATAGATCAATTAGCCAAATATAGTAGCAAGATATGGAAGACTATACAAATATAATATGAAAGCACACAAATTAAACTACTACTATATTATAGAAGCACTCCAATAATATATTCTTTTCATCTCAAATTATTAATTATATATTTTTTTAAAAATAGTTATTTCAAATTATCAGTTATTTTATATATTTAAAATAAAATTAATTATTTTCTTCTCATTTTATCTTTAGTAATAATTATTTTTGAAGACTACAAACACTTTAACAGAGTAAATTTTTTAATGAAGATGATCATATCTTAAGACATAAATAAGAATAAAAATTCAGTGGTGGACCTGAATTTAGGGGTCGTGGATGCTCGTGAGGTTCAAACACATATATTAATACCTGAAATTTTGAGGTTCCGCCTGAAAATCAAAGCACTCAACTATCTTCTTGATTTCCTGGGTGCTTTTTTTGAAGCCTATATCAATTTTTTTATATAATTATATCAAATATGTGTTGGATTTAACGTATGCCGAAGTATCAAAAAATGCATATAGGTCCGTCCCTAGGTAGAATAGATACTCTCAGAAAACTTCTTATTTTCATAAAAAACGTGTAGAACAGAAATACGACAAATAATTTGAGACGGATGACGTATAATAAAATCATCCAAAGCAACAAATTGCTAAAGGGTGTTTGTATGTTTGGATAAAACTTTAGGAAAATGCATTATGCATATACTTTTGTGCCAATTAAATTCACTTGTTTACTCTTCCATACAAACAGCCAATACTTTCTTAGACATCAATGTCTCTATTGTCTGTCTCATGACGACACAATATCTATGAGTAAAAAATTAAATCAATTTTGTACATAAAATATTTTTTTCATACATTGTTATATTATATAGTAGGTTGTAGAAAAAACTAGGCTCTAGCATATTTAAAATTATTATTATTGGAATATTCTCATGTAGTCACGTTACATTACTAAAGTTGGAACACGTACATATATTTGGTTAGGGTTAGATATATGCAAATTTATGATGAAATTAATTGAACATTTATTTTTGTTTAGGAGGTGATCAATGTTACAATCTTCATATGCACCAAAATAGATCAACAGGGCATCTGCGTGCACTAAAATTCTCGCTGTGTCGAATTCGAGAAAAAGTTCTATTACAAAGGTGTATTGTACGAATAGGGGGCGGAGCCAGCCTTTGGTCAGGGGGTTCATCCGAATCCCTTTTGATGAAAAATATATCATTTATACACGATTAAAGTTATTTTTTATGTATCTATAGTAGATGTTGAATCCCCTTCGGCTAAATTTTCTTCAAATATTAAAACCCCCTAATTAAAATCCTGGCTTTGCCTCTGTGTACGAAGTCTTACCCTGCATTTCTACCAGAGGTTATTTCCAAGGCTTGAATCTGTGATCTTCTGATTACATGGCAACAACTTTTCCAGTTACTCTAAGACTCCCCGTCCAAAAATTAAAATTGATCAATAGGTCATGAATAATATGTGAAATTTTTTTGTACATGAAGTAAATGAGATTTGCCTAAGATATATAGGATATAGATGGTTAGGAGTTTTATTATTTGCACCAAATTAGATAGTATTGATTGACTAGACTTATGATGAATGTTAATGATAGATTTGACGTTTGAAGATAAGATTCTAGAGTATAAAGAATTCAGGTTGAGCAGGACTGAAAGAAAGTACATGGGAGCAAGTTTTGCGACGCACCGCATGAATCGAACGTGAAAGTGAGAATCGACTCACAAATATCACACGTCGTATTAGAGCAATATAGATGAAATGGAAGCTCGCGTCAGCGATATCTTTAGTTGCAAAATCAAAAAGTGCTTATATTTACAAAACTACCTCTCATTAAAGTAAGAGATATTTTATGCAAATTGTCGATCGAATATATTGCTTACTTTTTCTAGCCAGCATACATAGATTATACATGCGGTATATTCATATTATACATGAACAATACATATATCATACATTCGTCCACTATTTTTATTGTAATGATTGAGTGGAGAGTTATTAATTCTTCTCGATTTAATTCATATATCCATCTAATATATAATTATATATATTTCAATCCCCTTTTCATTTGACTATGTTTATATTATGATTGAAAAGCCTTACATTAAGGAATCAAAAATAGATACTATTTTCATAAATGAAAAATTAAATATGTTGAATCAAACATTATAAGAATCAAAGTTAGAATTTATTTATAAATAAATGAAAGACCAAAGTACTATGGTCTATGTATCACTATCTTTTTAAAATTAATTGTGATCTATTAGTTTGGAGTGCTAATTAAATAAACAGAATCTCCTAGATAGCAACTTGACCACAATTACTTGAAATGTTGAAAAAACTAAGGAAAAAAAAATAGTAAAAAAAAAAAAAAAAGAAAAATGGAAAAAATGACAGCAAACAGACTTTTGTAGCGGTATACATAAAAATATATAATTGAAAATAATAATAATAATAATAATAATAATAATAATAATAATATTTAGCCAAAAATTAAATGAAATGTGAAATTAAAACTCTTTTATTTTGACTAAACTGTATACATTTTTATACAAATAGTTATACTTAATTAACTGAGTATATTTTTACATAGTAATAAAATGGTTGGGCATATTAAAAATATATATATTAAACATGATTAAAAGTATAAACAATATAAATTCATCCTAAATGAAACTAATTACATAAGATCTCGGATTGACTTTCTCTCTCTCAGATTTGGAAAAATACATATACATATCAATGTACATCATACGTAACTTCAACATATGAAGAAACTGTTTTTCCTTAATCATGAAAATAAAATCAGATCCAATTATTCTTTTACCTTAATAACGACAGTAATTAATGTTCTGATTTTGTGGATGCTTAAAAATAGTAACTCTAATTCAAATTCAAAAAATATCCTGAAATATCACCATAATTTATTTTTTTGAAATTGCGATTTAGAATTCAATTTGATAAAAAACTCAGAAACATATGTTTTCTTCCATTTTCAAAAATCAATATGAACATCATTATGTTGTTGAGAAATTCGAGGTCTTGGCAGTCTGAATATTTGTATGAACAATACAAAAGTGATGGAATAATTGTTTCAGAAAGTATAACATTCTTGAAATTGATTTTGACGATTGCTACAGAACTGAGTATTAATGAAGGTTGTAAAGAAATTGAAGTAAAGTACATTGTTGAAGGTAATTCCACTCCAATTATTATAAGAAATGATAATGGAGTGAGGATGTGCATTGAGTTGAAGATTTTTTTTTCAGGATTTGTAAATTATTCTTTGTGTATTTCAACGTTTGACAAATCCAATAAGAAGACTGAGTTTGATCGTAAAACCGGTGCTGTTCTTTGTATTGAAGGAACTGAATCATATGCTCTTGCGTTAACGATAGTTGAAGCGCAAAATCAGTATTCGTTATACGTTTCAGAATTTGAAGTGAAAAACTTCATTACTTTGTATACAGTGATTGAAAAAATTAATGTATGAGAAGGTTTTATATATTACTTTGTATGTATGATGCTAGTGTATATTTGTTTTTTAGCTTTAAGTAAAATCTTGCACAGTATTGTATGAGAAATTATAATACATTACTCAATTTGAATGATATTTTAATGTTGTTTATGAAATTTACACTACAAATATTAGATGTACACTCCAACAATAGTATGTGTATGATATTTATTTAAACTCTTGTATGGAAGTTAGTTTAATTTACGTAGTCGTTCCAGCATGTGCTATAGTATGAGAATGTATTATACATTTTTTCTATGTATGATGATAGACTTATATGTATGATTTACAGTCCAACAACAACATGTTCCATATGTATGTGAATGTACTATGTTTACTTTCTATGTATGATGATGGTGTTATATGTGTGATTTACACTCCAACAACAACATGTGTTATAAGTATGAGAATGTATTATATTTTAATTTCTATGTATGATGCAAGTGTATTCATTTTTATTATACTTTACTTTCTATATATGACATTGCAAAAAACAGATAATTTGATAAATACATACATGCAACAAAAAAAAATTCGAAACTAATTTTGATTTGGTAAAGTTGAAAAAAAAAACACTCAAAATTAAATGAAGAAGGTTATTAAGTTAATCACTTTGTTCAGTTAATGCTTGATAACTGACAAATTTGAAATCCTCCAAATCACGTAGCTTGAAAATAGACATACAATAAGGAGTGCAATAAATGAAGCAAAATCGAATTAGAAATAGAGCAAAAAAATGAGTGTTTTGAGATGTATGAGGCAGAAGAGAGAGAAAGTCTAAAATGAAGGGATTCTATGTAATTAATATGAGATTTTTGTAATTACTTTTCAAATAAGGAATTTTATGTAATAAGTAATAGTTACCTTGTGTAGATATGTAATTTTTTCTTAAAAGTATGATTTAAGTGTCAATTCATAATAATTGCTCGGTATCAATACAAACTTGCTTTAAAATAGATTATTATAGAAGCGAAAGACTTTTTTTTCTTGATAAACATGGTGTTCGGACCAACTTGCATGCACCTCAATTAACATCGTGAGATATCCGTTACCTTTCACCAGCAATAGATATCATGTAACTCTCTCCACTGAGGCATGAGAAATCACTTACCGTTATTTTATCTCTACACAAAATTAAACGTAAGACCTCATAATGCTCAACTCATATCGTTAATCACTGGGCCATAGTTTGGGTGCTAGAAGTTGTATATAGGTAAATAACTATCGTCTACTAGTTGCGGACCTCATAATGCTAGCTTAGCAGTTACGGCTGCTAAGACAACAACGTTTGAGAGCTTGTATGCGGGGTTAGAGGAGAAAGACGAGGAAAAAAGGTTGTATAGGCTTGCTAAGGCTAGAGAGCGGAAGGGTCGGGACCTCGACCAAGTAAAGTGCATTAAAGGGGAGGATGGTAAAGTTTTAATGGAGGATGTCCACATTAAGAAGAGATGGCAGGAGCATTTTCATAGGCTCTTGAACGAGGAGGGAGACAGAGGCATTGAGTTAGGGGAGCTAGAACACTCGAAAGAGAGAAATGATTTCAATTATTGTAGACGTTTTAAGGTTGAGGAGGTCAGAGAGGCTATTCGTAGGATGCGGAGGGGGAGGGCGAAGGGGCCTGGCGAGATTTCGATGGATTTTTGGAAGTTTATAGGTGGGGTAGGTTTAAGGTGGTCGACTGATTTGTTTAACGATATTTGCAAGACGACGAGAATGCCTGAGGCTTGGAGGTGGAGTACGATTATATAAAAACAAGGGTGACATTCAGAGTTGCACCAACTATAGGGGTATCAAGCTGTTGAGTCATACTATGAAGATTTGAGAGAGGATGGTTGAGCGGAGATTGAGGAGGATCTTGTCTATTTCGGAGAGCCAGTTTGGTTTTATGCCTGATCGCTCGACGACAGAGGCAATCCACCTGGTAAGGAGATTGGTGGAGCAGTATAGGAAAAGAAAAAAGATTTGCACATGGTGTTCATCGACCTGGAGAAGACGTATGATAAAATTCCTAGGGAGGTGTTTTGGAGATGCTTAGAGGCGAGAGGGGTCTCAGTGGCGTACACCAAAGCTATTAAAGACATGTACGATGGAGGAAAGACTTTGGTGAGAACGGCGGGAGGGGACTAAGAACATTTTGCGGTCGAGATAAGGTTGCATTAGAGTTCGACTCTTAGTCCGTTCCTGTTTGCGTTGGTAATGGACGTATTGATGCGGAGTACTCAAGGGGAGGTGCCGTGGTGTATGTTATTTGCGGACGATGTAGTGTTGATTGATGAGACGCGGGGGAGGGGGGGTGAATGAAAAATTGAAGGTTTGGAGGCAAACCCTTGAATATAAGGGGTTTGGGTTGAGTAAGTCTAAGACGGAGTATATGAAGTGCAAGTTTAGCGACTTGAAGCAGGAGGACGATGTGGTGGTGAGGTTGGATTTCCAGGATGTTTGTAAGAGGGCTAGTTTTAAGTATCTTGGGTCTATGATTCAGGGGAATGGCGAGATTGATGAGGATGTCACTAACCGTATTGGAGTTGGTTGGATGAAGTGGAGGCTCTCCTCAGGAGTGTTGTATGATAAGAAGGTGCCACTTAAGCTTAAAGACAAATTTTATAGAGTGGCAGTTCGTCCAGCCATGCTATATGGAGCAGAGTGTTGCCAGTCAAGAACTCCCACTTTCAAAGGGTGAAGGTGGCGGAAATGAGAATGTTGCGCTGGATGTGCGGACTTACTAGAGGGGATAGAGTTAGGAATGAGACTGTCCTAGAGAAGGCGAGAGTGGCTTCGGTGGAGGACAAGATGCGGGAAGAAAGGTTGAGATGGTTTGGGCATGTGATGAGGAGAGGCATGGATGCCCCAGTTCGTAGGTATGAGAGGTTTGCGTTGGATGGCTTCAAGAGGAGGAGAGGTAGACCGAAGAAGTACTGGAGGGAAGTGCTTAGACATGACATAGAGCAAATTCAGCTTACTGAGGACATGACCCTAGATAGGAAGGTGTGGAGGTCGCGGATAAGGATAGAAGGCTAGGTTGTGTGCGTAGGTTGTAACAAGTAGTTAGAAGAGCTCATGTATAACCGGGTTAGGAATCCTAGGATTGTGTCCATAGGTAGGAGTCCTAGTCAGGAGGGTCTGGGTATGACGGGTGTCTCTGGTCTGTGTGTGTATGTTACTGCTAGGTGGGGGTCGTATTCCAGATGTCCTATGGCTTACCTCTTATCTCATATTGCGCTTATCTACCTTATTTTCGTATTGCTCTGATTTCTATTTTATTATGTCTTATTCCTTTTATGTTATGCCATTAATCATGTTTCATGTTTCATTACGCTCCTGTTTACTATTCTCTATCTTGAGTTGGGGGGCTATCGCTCTCTACTTCTTTAGAGGTAGTGGTATGGATTGCGTACATTTTACCCTCTCCAGACGCCACTTTTGTGGAAATATACTGGGTTTGTTGTTGTTGTTGTACTAGTTGCAGATATATTTTAGATTCACATGAAACTTTTATTATTATTATTATTATATTATTATTATTATTATTATTATTATTATTATTATGGGCAACACAATATAAATTCCGATAGTTTGAAGCTTGATTACAATTTTTTTTAACATTTTGTATAATTACTGAAAATCTCAATTTTGAGTCTGTCGAGATAAATAATTAGCTTTCAATATATCCAACAAAGATATATTTTTCCTTTGTAAAGATGCATATTTAGCTTTCAATACATTTTTTTCATTTTGGGTCTGTCAAAGTACATAATACATCCAACGAAATACTTTTTTTCCTTTATAGAGATACATAATTAGCTTTCGATATATTTTTTTTAGTTTTGGATTCGTTGAGATACATAATTAGTTTTCGATACATCCAACGAAGATACACAATTAGTTGAAATTTGTGTAAATATGATAACTTAAGATATATATTTATATTATTTTTTCTATTATTATTATTAGTATAATTAATTATGATGATAATATGATATGAAGTTGAATAACGAATCAGAATTAAACAAAAAACAGAAATAAGAAAGGTCTAGAAGGCAACATGACCACAATTACTTGAAAGACTATGAAAGAGAGAAAAAATAGGCAAAAATAAATAAATTAAAATTGACACAAAAAAGACCTAATATAACAAGCATAAATAAATAAATAAAAGATTTTATCTTACCCTAATTTTTTTTGTCTCTATATATCATCATCATCATAATAATTATAATCTGAGATCTCCCTCTGACACCCTTCCAAAAGATCCTCTGATCAACTACTTCCAAAAATACAAAAAATAAATAAAAATAAAATAAAAAAAATATTTTTTTGTTATCCATTCCCTGTTTGATCCTTCCGATCCAAGAACAAACTCTGTCACAATCAATCTTTTATGTATTTTCACAGCTAAGCTTGTACTTGAATTTTGTTACAATAATATTTATGTTAAGGTCCACATAAATATACACAAAATAAACTAGGTTCAAGGTATGTTAAAAACACCTACTGTACCATATTCTCTGAACTCAAATAAAGGGTATTGTTTTCTTGTTTTTGGGGACAAAATTTCTGGTTTGAAATTTTTAGCCCATACCCTTTTGGTCTTTTTTGCTTAAATTTTGCAGGTTTTTTTTTTTTTTTTTACATATTAATGGTGTCTAGTTCTTCTTGTTCTTGTGGGGTTGTTGTTGTTATAATATCAAGAATCGGATTTGGGGTTGTGGGGTTTGGTTATAATAAGGTGAAACTGAATTTGAGGTTGGGCTTTTTGATGAATGTGTTGTTTGCTGGTTCTTTTGGATAAAGGGAAAATTGATAAAAATTGATAGAGATTCAAACTTTATCAAGATTTTTGGATTATTTATTTGTTTTATGTGATTCTTGGATAATTTTATTGAAATTGTATGCAAAAAAATAGGATAGAATAATGGTTAAACCTTGTTGGAAACCTTCTGTTGAGGGGGATGGTGGTAGTGTAGGGAGGGGTGGGGATAATAGGGGTAGGGTGGATGGTTTAATGTGGTATAAGGATTTGGGGGTTCATGTAAATGGAGAATTTTCAATGGCAATAATACAAGCTAATAATTTGATGGAGGATCAGAGTCAGCTTGAATCAGGGCCATTGAGTTGTCTTGAATCAGGTCCTTGTGGAACTTTTGTTGGTGTTTATGATGGACATGGAGGACCGGAGACGTCTCGTTTTGTAAACAACACTTTGTTCTCCAATCTTAAGAGTAAGATTATCGTGTTATATTTCGATTGCATATTTGCTTATTATTGTCATTTTGATTCTTGATATCGTGTTAGTAGTTGCAGTTCGGAAGTGTAGTTTTTTATGTTGTGGTATCTGTCTTGTTGAATTGACTGATCTAATTGAACAGCTACAATGATTCTTCACAGAACACTTTGTTCTCCAATCTTAAGAGTAAGTCATGTTCCTTTTCGATTGCATAAATGCGCATTATTATTATCATTTTGATTCTTGATATCGTGTTAATAGTTGTAGTTCGAAAGTGTAGTTTTTTGTGCTGTGGTATCTGTTATGTAGAATTGATTGATCCAATTGAACAAATACAATGATTTTTCACAATATTTGACTTGTACAAAGCTGTGAATGCCAATGCTGGTTAAGTTTTGGCATAGATAGTAAAAATGATTCAGGTTGGTAGATCTGATCTTTAGACTTTACGGATTGTGCTGCTATTTGCAACTTTTTTACAAGTCAAATGTTTCATTGATAATGCATCAAGAACGGTCTAACTTTGCTGAAGTGGTGTATCGATGTACATTAAGATCCCAAAAATGTAGCCAACTTTATATACAATTACTATGTTGCTAGGACTTCTAAAAATGTTGCCGCACTTGTGTCGTATCCTCCAAGACTGCACTATTTTTGGAGTATCTAACTCCAAGACTGCACTATTTTTGGAGTATCTAACTCTAAGACTGCACTATTTTTGGAGTATCTAACTCGCACCCGTTGATATTTTTGAAGAGTCCGAGCAAAAGAGCAATTGCCTACATACATCTTGCAATGATCCCTGCTGTCTAAAAGGATGCCTTCAACAATATTTGATGTGTTAGTGATTATACTTTATAGACAGAACTTTCTGGGTATCTTGTCAAATTTATAGTGTTGATATACGATATTGCTTTATTATGACCTTGAGTATGCTAAAGATCTTACAATTAACTACTGCTCTTATTAGGCTTTTTTCGTTTTAATAGACACCAATTCCACTTCTTCTCAAAAATATTTGCACTTTCTGGCAGTGTATTAGTTAGTTGGACAGTTTACAACAAAGAAGTGCTCTAAAAGCATTTTGTTGTCTGTTTGGCACCCTGAGTAAAATTTTGAGATATAAGATCTGGTTGCCACTTCTATTACTTATGTAAAGGCAACTGCCATCAGATTTGAACGTCTCAGCTTGCTATTTTCTTCTTTGAATTGAGACATTAGAATGACTTAAGCTTTTGATACATGCAATATCACTCCAGTAAAGGCACACTCGAGGAAGATATATATATGGTGCCAGCTCTAGATAGTAGATACATTATATTTTTGATGTATCATGATCTGAATTCCTAATACTTTTGTGCTTTGAACCTAGTCTCATTCACCTTGAAAATTTGTCGAAAAAACCTAATTATCCTCCAAATATGTTTTTTATTATTACCTGGAATTCATATTGATTTGTTTCGTATTCTGGAAAGTTTGTTAAGTAGAATAAACGACAATAGCTCTTATATTTACCTTGATTGACAGAATTTGCAACGGAGCATCAAGAAATGTCTGCAGATGTGATAAGAAAAGCTTTCTTGACAACGGATGAAGAGTTTTTGTCTCTTGTGCGGCAACAATGGTTTGAGAAGCCACAACTTGCATCAGTGGGATCTTGCTGTTTGGTGGGTGTAATCTGCAATGGACTACTATATGTTGCCAACGCCGGAGATTCACGTGTGGTGTTAGGTAGAGCAGAAAAAGCTGCAAGGGGTGTGACGGCTATTCAGTTGTCAATGGAGCACAATGCTAATAACGAGTCTGTGAGAGATGAACTTAGATCATTGCATCCCCAGGATTCACAGATTGTGCTTCTCAAACACAAAGTTTGGCGTGTGAAGGGTATCATACAGGTGATTATCCATTAAGATCACATTTTTAGGCTATCTCGTGTTGATTTTCCAAAATATGCCTCATATAAGTTACTCTTAAGGTGTACAACCTAGAAAAAACAAAAGAAAACTATTTGCAGCTAATATTGGAGCTTTATCCAAGCACCATTCCGAATAGAAGGAAATTTGCTTAGTTATTACTATCTAAAGTTCTTATTTGATTGTTATGATTAGAAATATACCGATATAATATAAATCAACGGTTAGGAGTTGATTATCTTTTCAGGTAAGTAACCTAAAAGTAGTTATGTTGTCCTCTGAGATCAACTCCTTATGTAATATATAAGTCGCTTATTTATCTTTGATGTTGGTAAAAAAATTGTGATTTGAGTCAATTGTCATTGGAGCTTTAAAGATCTGACTAATTGTTTGCCCATCAAAAAAAAGATTTGGCTAGTTGTGATTGAATTATGCATCTTGGTTTGGAAGGGATCTCCGGCTCTCTGCTACTGGAGGTGTCATGGAAGAGGGTGTGACATAAGAGTTGATGTTCCTTTTGTTGTCCTCTTTACAGGTTTCACGGTCGATTGGTGATGCCTATCTTAAGAGGGCAGAGTTCAACCAGCCACCCCTGTTGGCAAAGTTTCGATTGCCCGAATCCTTCTCCAAGCCAATCATCAGTGCGGATCCATCAATTTTCATTCACAGATTGACTTCCAAAGATCAGTTCCTCATATTTGGTTCAGATGGTCTCTGGGAGCATCTTAGCAACCAGGAGGCTGTTGATATAGTCCACAGTCAACCCCGAAATGTAAGCATTGAATCTCTGATAATGTCCGAGTTGATTTCTCAGATGGTCACTCAACTTATAGATATTAGCTCAAAAAGTCACTTTCTTTGTCGAAAAAAATCAGAATCGGGAAGAAGGTGACTTTCTAAGATAATAACTACTAGTTAAGTGACCATATGAAAAATCAACCCGCAATGTCCTCTATGTTCTCCTTCATTAGGATTGTTTTTTTATAACTATCTAAAGAGTCCATAATACAGAAGGAATTTACTTGCTGGAAGAGCCTTTTCTGGCACGAAAGATTTACTAAAAATTTCATCAGAAGCATATAGCGCTGTCATTTTGCGTTGGAATTTCGCTGATATACTTTAAAAAGTACTTTGTGTAGGATGTACTATAATTAAGAGGGAAACTGAACTCTTTGTTATGCTTTCACTTCCGTTTGTTCTTTTTCTGGACTGATTTGGTCTGATTTTCCTTGAGCCAAGGGTCTATCGGAAATGATCTCTCTACGAGACTGTAGGGGTAAGGTCTGCTTACACTACCCTCCCCAGATTCATCGTTGTTGTGGGTCTACACTGGGTATGTTATCGTTGTTGCATATGTACAAGTAATGTCTGTTCTTCAACTTCCGGGGTAAACGAGATTGTTAACTTGGGGTGCGCGTTTTCTTAATTTTGGACCAGGGAATAGCACGGAGACTAATTAAATCTGCGCTTCGAGTGGCAGCTAAGAAAAGAGAAATGAGATATTCAGACCTGAAGAAGATTGAACGAGGTGTAAGGAGGCATTTCCACGATGATATCACGGTTGTGGTTGTGTTTCTGGATCCCTATTCCATGAATAGAAGCTCGTCACACAATCCGATACTTTCCATTAGAGGAGGAGGCGGGTTACCCCCCTCTCCCAAACGATAGTTCCCAAGACACTTTCCGGATTCCCACTTCAAAAAAAAAGAGAGCTCGTCTTTTGGAAGCCTCGAGTTTCTAGTATGTTTTCTCCTTCAGTTTATGGTTCTTAGGCTTGTAATTTCATTGCTATGTGTTGTTGTCTTCCTTGATTATCGTTTGATCGTTCCTTCCTGAACAATGTAATGTGGACAACAGTCTCGTGTTACTGGCAACGTAAAAACAAGTACCACGATATATGTAGACATGAAAAGAAGTGGAACAACGTTAGCAGGAAGAGTTCTTTTGTTATGTTCTGCAGTTTTCGTAATTTGTAAATAGGAAAAAATTGTTGTGTTGCCAAGTACTAACTCAAGTTTAATTTCGTGCTCCTTTGCCTTATCGCGAATAATTTGTTCAGGGTTCTAAATTCAACGATTGAAAGTAAACGCGCGATTATACTATTGATCAGATAAATTCTCTATAATATTTTGTTTAAGTAAGTGTATTGACAAGGACTTGTTAGATTAGTTTATGTAGCTAAAAGTGAATAAATACAGACAATGAAACATGTGTGACTTTTTTTATTTTAAAAATTCTGAATATAGGCTTGTAGAAGCTCGTTTGCTATTTATAGTTTATGTATGACACTGACGTAATAGTAAACCATCTCAACTTATTTTTATTTGGGTGGATGACTTCAAAAATTAAGTTACTCGAATAGTAAGCACAACAAAAATTATGGGGGCGGAGCGAGGAAAGGTAAAGTGTTACTACAAAATGAAGCTATGGTTAGCACGCCAAGTTAAGATCAATCAATGTTCGAATGCAGAACCTTGTCTGTCTTAATAAGTTGTTTTTGTTTCATGCATATTTCTTTGTTCATGCATCTTTCCACTATGTTTTAGTAGTCGTCAATAGAAAACATGACGGGATCTGAGTAGAAATAAATTGACTTAGAAATAAGGTATACAACAATGGCTTGGTTCATTGTGCGAGATTAATTTGGCAACACCTGTAAAAGTCTACGAAGGATCTGAAAAGATATTTTCTTCCGCGCATAACTTATGTTTGGATTTAAATAGCAATAAGTTGACTTAGAAGCAAGGCTTATACAATAATAGATAAATTCATTATTTCAGTTTGGCAACATATGAAAAATTCTACAAAACAAATGAGAAACTGTTTTTGTTTTTTTTTGTATTTTGTTACGTAGAAAACAAATTAGTTTCTCCAAAAGTCCAGGTAGGAACAAATTGACTTGAGGTATACAATAAGATGAATTCATTATGAGAGATTAATTAGGTAACACATGAAAAAGTCTACGAAAGAGCTGAAAAAAATACTTTCTTGGCATACAACTTATGTTTTTTTTACATGCGAAACAAAGTAGTTTTATATAGCATCCCAATACTTGGGGGCTGTATCGTATGGGCCGATGGGATAGACATGATAAAATAATTCCAGAACTAATTAATACCCCTAAACATACACAGGATTATACCCAGAGCCCCCTTACGGTTTAAGAGACATTTGTAGAAAAACAAACAAAAACCTCAAATTGGCAAGGAGAATAACGCAAGGAAAAGAATGACCAACCAGCAATTACACCATCAGAATGCATTTTTGAAGAACCCGACACTGATACGACAATATCTTTAGAGTCTAGGTCCCCTGTCCCTTTCAGATACCTGAGAATTCTTTTTGCAGCTTTCAAATGAGACTCCTTTGGACAAGCCTGAAATCTGGCACACATTCCCACACTAATTACAATATCTGAACTACTTGCAGTGAGATATACTAAGGATCCGATAATCCCTCTATACATGGTCTCATTTATTGAGGGACCAGGTTCATCATTATCCATCTTTCAACTGGTTCCGATAGGAGTACCAATTGACTTGGCTTCTTCCATATTATATTTCTTCAGTAGCTCCTTGATGTATTTTTCTTAACAAATCATTGTCCCTTGAGAGATTTGCTTGATTTGTAATCCTAGGAAAATTCAATTCACCCATCATGCTCATTTAAATTCACTTCCCATCAACTTTCCAAACTCTTCACATAGAGATTCAGAGGTGGCACCAAAAATTATGTCATCAACATATATTTGGACAATTATCAAGTTGCTACCTCTTGACTTCAAAAAGAGAGTATTATCAATTTTTCCTCTTTTAAAGCCATTTTTCAGAAAAAACTTTGAGAGTCTCTCATACCAAGCTCTAGGTTCTTGCTTTATCCCATAGAGAGCTTTATCCAATTTGAGCACATGATGTGGACAGCCTGTATCTTCAAAATTTGGAGGTTGTTTGACAAACACTTCTTCTTTTAGATTTTCCATTCAAAAAGGCACTTTTGACATCCATTTGGAAGAGTTTGAATCCCATGTAGGCATCAAATGCAATAAGAATTCTGATAATCTCTATTCTTGCTACAGGAGAAAATGTCTCATCATAGTCAATTCCTTTCTCCTAGTTATAACCTTGAACAACCAACCTTGTCATATTTCTATTTATAGTTCCATGCTTATCCTGCTTGTTTCTGTACACCCATTTAGTCCTAATAATTGTTCTGTCAACAGTCTTGGTGACCAGGTGCCAGACTTTACTTCTTTCAAATTGCTGAAGCTCCTCCTGCATTGCATTGATCCAGTCAACATCTTTAAGAGCTTCTTTCACATTTTTTGGCTCAATTTGTGACAAGAAGGCTGAGAAGTCCATGGGATTTCTTGCTTGAGCTCTTGTTAGGATTCCAGATTTCAAAGGAGATGTTAGATTTTCAAGAGGGTGAGAGGCTTTGTGCTTCCAATTTGTTATTCTGAGTTGAGTTCTGCTGGGACCAGGTCCTTGGAGATTTTGACTAGACCCTTCTTGTTGTTCTTCTCCTAGAGCAGGTGTCTGTAACTGAGATCCTGAATATAATCACCATCACCTTCATCATTTACAACTGTATCACTTTGTCCCTGACCAACATCTTCAGCTATATCATCCCTTTGAATAAGAATGAGTTCTTCCATATCAGAGTCTTCATTTTCACCAGAATTCCTTAGTTTTTTTGACTCATCAAAGACTACATATACACTTTCTTCCACACCCAGAGTTCTTTTGTTGAAGACTGTATATGAGTTCTTTTGTTGAAGACTTTATATGCTTTGTTTGTTGAGGAGTAGACCACAAATATTGCTTCATCACGTTTGGAGTCAAACTTCTCTAGCTCATTCTTTCCATTGTTTAGGACAAAATATTTGCACCCAAATGGTCTGAAATAGTCAAGCGTAGGCCTTTTATTAAACACTAGCTCATATGGGGTCTTGTTCAAGAGAGATCTGATCAAACATCTATTAGTTACATAACATGCAGTAGTAACAGCTTCAACACAAAAATCTTTTGGAAGACCACTGTTAATCAACATGGTCTTGGCAATCTCTATGAGAGTCCCGTTCTTCTCTCAACAACCCCATTCTGTTGAGGAGTCCTACGAGTAGAAATGACTAATTGCATTTTCAGCACATAATTCTACAACTAGGGAGTTTTCAAACTCAATTCCATGATCAGATCTGAATCCAACAATTTTGCGGTTTAGCTTTATCTGAATTTGCTTTGCGAATATCACCAGAACCTCATAGGTTTCATCCTTGGTTCTCAAGAACATTGTACAAGTGAACCTGGAGTAGTCATCCTCAATGACAAACACATACCTTTTTCCACCTCTACTTTAGACTCTAACAGGTCCACATAAGTCTGCAACAACTCAAGTGGTCTAGAGGTACTAACCTGCTTTTTCTACTTAAAGGAGGATCTGGTTTGGTTTCCCTTGACACAAGCATCACAAACTTTGTTGTCTGAAAACTGCAGCTTTGGCATACCACAAATAAAGTCCTTTGAAACCAATTTATTCAGCAAAGATAAAGTTAAATGTCCTAGCTTTCTGTGCCAAAGATCAGCATTTTCACCTTGGGCACTCAAGCAGGTTAACTCATAGTCATCTACAGAATCCAGATCATCCACATACATGTTCTTGCACCTTTTAGCTCTAAGAATGACCTTTCCAGACTTCAAACTTGACATAGTACATCCATTAAATAGGAACTTCACCTCATTACCTTTGTCACAGATTTGAGATACACTTAGAAGACTGTACTTGAGGTCATCTACAAGATACACATCTTCTATTACATGATCAAGAGATTTTCCAATCTTTCCCAAACCATGGATATAACCTTTTTTACCATTTCCAAACGAGACACCTCTACCTTGAAGTGTCTTGAGAGAGAAAAAATAGTCAGTCCTCCTAGTCATATGCTTTGAACATCCACTATCCATGAACCAGTTTTGACTGCATTCCCTTTCTCCTACCTGCAAATAGAGTTATTTGTTAGATTTGGGAACCCACTTGAGTTTGAGTTCCCAAAAGAAAGATAAAGGTGTGATCAAATATTTCTTGGAACAGCTAGGTAGAGGGTTCTTTTTTTGATTTCTCAAGGGTTTGGAACCATTAGTATAAGATTTTTGTTGTTTGATGTAACTGTTTATTTTAGCTCTAAGCCAACTTTGACAGTTTTTCTTCAAGTGCCCATCCCTTCCACAATGGATACATAGAGGTTTGTCGACCTTCATTTTAGCATTATGAACAGCCTTCCCTTGAGACCCAAGTGAGTGGGTTCTATACTTATATCATATCCCTTTACCATTATCGACTCCCTGACTAGTTAAATTAGAAAGAATTTGTGAGGATGTGGTCCATTTTAGGATTTGTTAAGATTTTCTCTTATACGGACCAGGTCCCTTTCTAATTCTTCATTCTTATGGAGTACAGTCATGAGGTGCTTTTGAGAATCACTTAATTTTTCTTCAAGCTCAATTTGAAGCCTTGAGGCTTTTTTCTTCCCTTTACCATCAAAATCATTTACTTTCTCCAGTTGACTCATTAAACTTTGATTTTCTAATTTTGATTTCATGAACAGTTCTTCTATTTCAGATATATGGAGAGTTAAGGCAATCAATTCAAGCTCTTGAATTTATACTTTTTCTTCTAGAGCATTTTTCTCAGTAGTTTGTTCACACACAGAATCAATCAACACATTTGCAAGCTTCTTTATCTTTCTAGCAGAGTTGTTATCTAAGTTTTCCTTAATGTGTGAGAGAGTTACCTTATTTTTTTTCATAATTTGTGTTTGCCATAAAAGCAAACAAGGAATCATAGGTGACTTCACTCTTCTCCATAGCCAGCATAGACACATCTTCAGACTTTTCAGCTTCATCAGATTCACTGGAGGAATCTCTCCGGACTGTCAAAGCTTGTTTCACTGCATAATCAGCTGCAAATTTTCTTCTTGACTTCTCAGGGACCTGGTCCTTCTTCTTTTCTTTATTAGCTCTAAACTTTAGCTATTCTTGATAGTCCAATTTGTGCAGTGGACAATCCTTGATAAAATGCTCAAGATTTCCATATTTGTGACAAACTTCAACAGTACCTCCCTTTTTGTTGTTGCTTCATTTTCTTTAAAATTGGCCATTTGTTTGTTTATCTCACAATCCTTTTGTAAAGGAATGCAACATCAGTGTCTTCCTCGCTTTATTCATACTTTGATGCCTTCAATGCTAGAGACTTTTCCCTTTTTACTTTCTTCTTCTCTTTCCTGTGATGCTTCTTGAGTTCATTAGTCTTTAGATTACCAATAAGTTCATCCATAGTGAAAGTCTTCAGGTTTCTTACCTCAGTAATAGTATCCATATGGCTTTCCCAGGACTTAGGAAGAACACCAAAAAATTTTCTCATTTGCTTATACAAAGGAATCACTTCTCCTAGACAGTGTAGCTTATTTGTGATTAAGTGAATCTAGTATACATTTCTTGAATTGTTTCTACTTCCTTCATGGAAAAAGTTTCATGCTGAGTAGTCAGTGTAATGCCCTGAGAGTACACCCTAGATGCCATACAGTGCTTACAGCCCTGAAAGACCACAAGCTAACCTATGTGTGGAATTTAACTGAAAACGCCATAAGGTTTTAGCAACTGAAAATCAATATTGAATAATAGTTTAAAATGTCTGAAATATACTGTCAATACTGATAAAACAACTGATAATAACGACTAAAAACTATCTATCTGTACTAGTCTGAAAGCCTCTAAATTGACTGATTATGGAGTTGATGGGACAAGCCCCCAACTAACTCCGACTGACTAAATAACTGAACTGCTGACATAACTGAATATAAGATAACTTGTCTTCAAAGGATGAGGACTCACCACTGTTGCTGCTGCTGATGGACTGGAAAGTTTAGGTACGGTTAGAAGCTGAGCGTCTGAACCTATAATATAAGATATCAGAGCACAATAAACGAGTATGCGGTCAGTACTTTGAATGTACTAGCATGCTATATGAGGTTAGACTGGTATGCATGGCTCATATGCATGAGTAATAATTGACTGAATAAATAACATGAAATAACTGATGTATAGTATGCTAGAAAACTATAAAATCTGAGAATGCATGACCAAACATATGACATGATACTGGGATAGTCTGTAAACTGAAATACTGAACTACTGATATTGAACAACTAATAACTGTATGCCCTGGTCAAGCAAGGTTGGAAATTAAATACAGAACTGAGACTGTGGGAGCTATCATCTAACCAACATGCCCCAATATGAGCTAATTGGGGTCCAACCTGTGACTCCAGTTAGAAGGGTGTCAGTACCTTGCCAAGGGTACTAACATTGGCTGTGTGGATCCACTGAAATAATATTCTAATGGAATAAAGAGTCACCTTCTACTGGCAGGTGCTCTGTGAGATATATGTTCACCCTCAACCGGCAGGTTAACATCACTAACCTACACTAGCTACGTAGTTCTGGAAAGCAGGGACCACTATTAAAGGTCACTCTGGGTTCGCTCGGTGATAAATCCTACTCCCAACTGAATTGACGCTAATTATTGGATTGAGCTGAACTTACTAACATGATATACTGACTGGACTGATAATACTCTGATATATCCGAAACCATTATGAAAATACTGAAACTAAGTAAACAACTAAGTTTTTGGGTATTCATAACCCCCAGGACTCGATAGCAAATAACAATAAGACCATGCTAAAACCTTAAGAACATGATAAGTAGTTATTATTCAAAACTAATTCCTTTGGGCGTTTCATCACACACTTGCAATTCATGTTTTAAACATGGGGATAGTTTTAAAATGTAAAGATAGCATGCTTTCAATACTAAAATCACCAATTAAGGCTTAAATCAGCGAACAAGTACTATTCAAAATGTGTAGGTTTAATAACAACAACAATTGCATGTAAACATGATATAAAATCGAGATTCGTGGAAATTCATGGGTAACATTCATGATAACATGTAATAATCATAGCTTTAAAACTTGAAATTGGATTCTTAGACTCCATGGGTGAAAAGGACCCATGGATGAACATTTAACATACCTTAATTGAAGAATTCGTGAAGGTTCTTGGTGGTTTTCTTAAAACTTCAGCTTGAATCTTGAAGGGGCTATGGTTTGTTCTTGAGAGAGAATTACTTTCTTGGAGAGAAATTATGAATAATGAGGCATATAATGCCCCTTTGGGGTTTTAATTCGGTGTTTTGGATGGATTTGGGTGAGGGAAAATGATAAGACTACCCTTGAGAAATTAAAATTCGTAACTAAAACGCCGATTGGCCTTCACCCGGATGTGCCAAGGATGTCATTGCGATTCCACCGCGATGCAGTACAATCGCAGTGACTTGCTGGAATCTGAAAATTATCATTTTGAAATTCATCGTGACGCGGTGAGGTGACCACCGCTATAGCAACTACGATGCGCCACAATCGTAGTGAGCTTCTGTTTTGGAAATCCAAATGTGGTCCAAACCTCATTCGAAAAATCTGAAACTTACCCGATACATGCCCCTTACACCCCTGAACATGAATCAACTCACAAACATATGCCTCGGGGTCGGGAAGGTCACTTTAAAAATAAACAAAGTTAAGAGGCCAAAAAAAATTAAACGAAGTCTCCAACACTTAGCCAAAAAAAATTAAACCAGCGAGCCATTGTGACATGCCCCAACTAACTCATACTCAGTTATCAAATGTAAACAATTCCGTGAAACCAACATCAGACATCACGTCCTCGAAACATGAGGACTCACCACAACAGAGGATGTAGAACAACGTGCCCGAAGAATCACTGTCGAACCTGGAACTAAGCACCTGAACCTACATTCCGAGAAAATGCAGCCCACATCCGAAGATGTGGGTCAGTACCATGGAAAGGAACCGAGTATATGGGGGTGTATGCAGTTGTATAAACATCATCATCATAAATATTTATAAGAAATATGCAGGATGTATGAAAGACTCACATAGCCCGAAAAAAATCATCATAATCATGAGAGGATGAAATAAGTATAATAACACATGTGAGTCATCATATAATTTGTCAATCACTTTCAGTTCATCAAGAATATCAATTCTCATAATGTAAATATCATTTAAATCTTTCGAAAGAATAACTTTCACAATTCCACTTTCAAATCACTTCACCATTCACCATAGACACAAGGAAACACACACACACTGGGAGATCCTATAACCGACATAAACCATGTGAGCTACATGGAGTCCAACGTACAACCCACGTTGGGGAGAGCCGTCCTATCCTTGCCATCGGAGTAGGACTATTGATATCAAATCCACACAAACTAGTGATCACTATATAAATCAGCCTCAGGCTTACTCCTACAGGGGCACGTAGTTCTAGGGAAGTAAGGTCGCTTTATACCTCCCACTCGGTGCTAAAGATTTCTTCCGGACTTAGCTCAGATCATTTCAAAGACAATCCACAACAAAATAATTTCAGTAATATATGAATATACATCGGGAGCCATCATGCTTCCCATCTATCAAAATCAACCACGTTGTGAATTTCTTTCACACACGAGTTCAAAACAACTCCATTAAGACCAAAAGGTCAAATCATTCAAAATATCTCAAATATTCAACATCAACGTGCTTATAACACACACTTTCTCAAAAAAACACAATTTCCAATGGGGATTCACGACCCAAATATCAAAATCATGATAAATATCGTTCAAGATTCATGTTTTATATCACCACACATGTAAATTCATCTTTAAAAATCATAAACATCAAGATTTCATAATAATCATCATAAGATATGGGTTCATGCTTCAAATTCATAAAAATCAAATAAAAATCATGCCTTTGTAAAGAAAATTACTTTTGGGCACAAGAACGAAAGGGAGTTCTTGTTGAAAAACCCCACATACCTTGAATGATGAACTTTAGATCAATACTCGTTTTTGAGATGTTAATCGTGCCTTTGAATGATGGTTCTTGGAGTTCTTGAACTAAAAACTTGGAATCTTGAATAAATTTGCAGAATTAATGGTGAACTTTGGAGGTTCTTGAAGTTGGATGTAGGAGCTTAGGGTTTTCTTTTTGAGGGAATTTGATGAAATATAATATATAATGCTTCTAATAGGCTTTAATATAGGGTTTGGACGGATTTTGGGTGAGGGTAAATGACCAAAACGCCCCTAAAAATTAAACAATTCTCGAATTTGTCCTTTGGTGGACTGTTTTGATAGTCTGAAGTAGATCAACCATAACGTTTTACTCCGATATCCAAATTAGATGAATCCAATTTCATTAGAAAGAGGACTCTCATATATTTCCTTTGATATATAGTATCTCACCCAGATCATTGTGTACAAAGAGTTATGATCGTTTGAAGTTGACCCAAAAATTCACTTTTGATAGGCTGAAGTAGACCGACCATAACTTTTTGCTCCGATAGACAAATTGGATGAAACTAATTTAATTAGAAAGAGGACTCGCAGATCTTTCCGTTGATATATAGTAGATCACCAGATCATTATGTACAAGGAGTTATGATCGTTTAAATTTGGAGCAAAAATAAGCCAGGCCTCAGTACTTTTTCCTGCACATTTTACTGTTCACTACTATTCACGGTTCGATCGGAATGTTCATAACTCGTCGCTCGGGTGTCTGTTTTGGATGATCCACATATCGTTGGAAAGCTTATTCGATACTCTACGCAATGGTGGGTCATAATCTAAGACATTCCACACGAAAAATTTATAATTCATTCTAGAAGATAGAACCCAACACGTTTACGCACAAAATTTCAACGAAAAATTTCCCGGGGTATTACATCATCCCCCCTTGGAAACATTCGTCCTCGAATGACACTAGGCATGCCAAGATTAGATAGGGAATAGAACATACATCTGAAACCATTCGTTAGACTCATCACCACATCGTTTCTCACTTCGAATGCAACATAGAATGCATAAATTCAAGAAACTACAGCTGAACACATAATAAATGACAGCTGAACTGCTGCAACTTTTATCAAAAGTGCATGATTTAGGAAAGAACGGTACCTTCGGCTTGATCGGAGTTCGCAGAAAATAGGTTCGGGTACTTGGATCGCATATCCGCCTCAACTTCCCAAGTTGCACCCTCAACAGATTGGTTTCGCCACAACACCTTGACCAAGGAAACTTCTTTGTTCCTTAGTCTTCGGACACCGAAATCAATAATCTCAATAGGAATCTCATCAAAAGAAAGATTTTCTTGAATGTCAGCACTCACAGAGGAATCCACTACCACAACATCGCTAATATGCTTTCTAAGCATGGAGACATGGAATATTGGATGAACAGAGGACAACTCGGAAGGCAACTTGACCTCATAAGCTACCTTGCCAACACGGCTAAGAATTTTGTAAGGACCAACATAACGGGGACTAAGCTTCCCCTTGTTTCCGAATCTCTTCACCCCCCCTCATGGGTGAAATTTTCAGATACACTAGGTCACCAACTTCAAACTCAAGGTCTCTCCTTCTAACATCCGCATATGACTTCTGACGACTCTGCGCAGTTTTCAACCTTTCCCTAATCAACTTAACTTTTTCCATAGCCTCAAATACCGAATCAGGACCACTCACAGCCGCTTCACCCACCTCGAACCAACCTATGGGTGATCTACACTTCCTTCCATATAAGGCGTCAAACGGAGCCATGCCAATACTAGAGTAAAAACTGTTATTGTAAGCAAACTCTATCAACGGTAAGTGATCATCCCAACTTCCCTTAAAGTCAAGTGGACAAGCTCTCAACATATCCTCTAATGTCTGTATGGTCCGCTCAGCCTGACCATCGGTCTGCGGATGAAAAACAGAACTCAAAAGCACTTGGGTACTATGACCCTTCTGAAAAGCTTTCCAAAATTGCGAAGTGAACTGAGTACCCCTATCCAAAATGATAGACAAGGGAACTCCATGCAGTCTGACTAGCTTTCGGATATACAATTTAGCGTAATCCTTAGTAGTATATGAAGTATGAACAGGCAAGAAATGAGTAGACTTAGTCAATCTATCAACCACAACCCAAATGGAATCATGATGGCGTCGGGAAGGAGGTAAACCAATCACGAAGTCCATATTTATCTCTTCCCACTTCCAGGTGGGAATACTAAACTCTTGCATCATACCACCAGGTCTTTGGTGTTCAACCTTAACCTGTTGGCATGTTGCACACTTAGCTACAAACGCTGCTATATCTTTCTTCATTCCACTCTACCAATAGATTTCCCGCACTTCTCGGTACATCTTGGTGGCACCAGTATGAATAGAATATCGCGCCCCGTGCGCTCCAGCCATAATCCTCTGTCTTAGATCATCAACATTCAGGACACACAATTTACCCTGCAATCTCAACACACCTTCTCCCCCTTGGGAGAAAACCTCTACTTTTTGGTCCTTGACCGACTCTTTCAGTCTGACCAAATTAGCGTCTAAGTATTGATTTTCCTTCACTTTCGAAACCAAAGAGGATTCAGAACTACTCTGAACCCCTATACTACCTTCAGCAGAGTCAAACAACCTAACCCCCAATCTAGCCAAACGATGTACATCACGAGCCAACTCTTTCTTACCTTCTACCACATGTGAAACACTACCCATGGACACTCTACTTAGGGCATCCACCACAACATTGGCCTTGCCCGGATGGTACAACACACTCATATCATAGTCCTTTAACAATTCTAACCATCGTCTCTACCTAAGATTCAATTCTCTCTAGGTAAACACATACTGCAGACTCTTATGATCAGTGAAAACATCAACATGGACACCATACAAATAGTGTCTCTAGATTTTCAAAGAAAACACAACAACAACCAACTCAAGGTCATGGGTGGGGTAATTTTTCTCATGGGTTTCAACTGTCTAGAAGCATAAGCTATCACCTTACCCTTCTGCATCAATACGCAACCCAACCCAACTCTTGAAATATCACAGTACACCACAAAACCATCAACACCATCAGACAAAGTCAAAACAAGGGCTGAAGTGAGTCGAGTCTTCAACTCCTGAAAACTCTTCTCACAAGATTCGGACCACAAGAACTTCACTTTCTTTTGGGTCAATCGAGTCATAGGAGACGCTATAAAGGAGAAACCCTCAACAAAACGGCGGTAATAGCCAGCTAAACCCAAGAAACTTTGGATATCAGTCGGAGAAATAGGTCTAGGCCAATTTCTAACAACTTCGGTCTTTTGGGGATCAACTCTAATACCCTCGGAAGAAATGATATGACCCAGAAAAACAATTGACCTTAGCCAAAACTCACACTTACTGAACTTGGAAAACAACTTGTAATCTCTAAGGGTTTGTAAGACAGTTCGGAGATGATCAGAATGTTCATCCTCACTACGGGAGTACACCAGTATATCATCGATGAACACTATGACAAACATATCCAGATATGGTCTGAACACTCGATTCATGAGGTCCATGAAAGTTGTTGGGCATTAGTTAACCCGAAAGACATAACAAGAAACTCAAAATAGCCATAACAAGTTCGGAAAGCGGTTTTCGGGATGTCACACTCCCTAACTTTGAGTTGATGATAGACGGAACGAAGGTTTATCTTTGAGAAATAACTTGCACCTTGCAATTGGTCTAACAAATCATCTATTCTCGGAAGGGGGAACTTATTTTTGACGGTGACTTTATTCAGTTGGCGGTAATCAATGCACATACGCAAAGAGCCATCTTTCTTTCTCACAAACAACACAGGAGCACCCTAAGGAGAAATACTGGGCCTTATGAAACCCTTATCTAGTAGATCTTTGAGTTGCTCTTTCAACTCCTTAAGTTCTGCAGGGGCCATATGGTAAGGAGGAATAGAAATGGGCTGAGTATCGGGAAGAAGATCAATCCCAAACTCTATCTCTCTATCAGGCGGTATCCCTGGGAGATCATCCGGAAAGACATCAGAAAACTCATTGACGACGTTAACAGACTGGAGAGTTGGAGTCTCAGACTTAGTGTCTTTGACTCTAACCAAATGGTAAATACACCCCTTGGAAATAAGCTTTCTAGCTTTGAGGTAAGAGATAAAATGACTCTTGGGTGACACAGAATTCCCAGACCACTCAAACACGGATGCACCCGAAAACTGAAACTTGACCATTCGGGTCCGACAATCAATAGAGGCATAAGAAGAATACAACCAGTCCATACCCAGAATCACATCAAAATCTACCATGTCTAACTCAATCAGATCAGCCAACAAGACTCTATGAAGAACGGTAACAGGACATTTTTTATACACTTTCTGGGCAACAATCGAATCACCCACTGGGGTAGAAACTAGGATAGGCTCAGGAGTAATCTCAGGACTCATTTCAAAATTCACAGCAATCAAAGGTATAACATATGAGAATCTGGATCCAGGATCCAACAAAGCATACACATTAAACTTAAATATACGAAGAATACCAGTAACAACATTGGGAGAGTCCTCCTATTCCTGGCGGGATGGTAAAGCATAGAATCTATTCTGGTGCTGCCCGCCAACATTGCTAGAAGAGGCGCCCTGAGCTGGGGCTGGGTGAGTCGCTGGAACTGGAGCACTAACAGTCTGAGTCTGGGTCTGAGGGCGATAGTCACGGCGCCCTTGTCCATCATGTGGACAATCTCTAACTCTGTTACCCATGTCACCACACCGGAAACAACCCCTCTTCTCACCCCAACACTCACCTGAATGAGCCCTACCACACTTAGGACACAGGGGACGATTTGGCTTACTGCCAGCACTGTACTGGGACCTGGATGTATATGACCTGCTACCTTGCTCCTACCTACCTCTAGGAACGGGAGCACTAGCATATGACGGTGCTGGCATAGACGGACAATCCTGATACTGAGGGCGACTCTCTCCCTGTGATCTAGTCTGACCCTGTCGGTGCTGCTCGGACCTAGCTCTCTTATTCCCTCTCATTCTATCTCTGTCCTTAATCTTGTCTGCCTCAATCTGTTGGGCATGAGTCATCAGCCTAGAAAGATTCATCTCACTATTCAGCATAGCAGACCTACACTCCTTAACCACATAACTAGACACTCCAGTCACAAATTTACTCATACTAGCCCGATTATCAGCCACTAAGTCAGGAGCATACTTGGCCAACTGATTGAACTTTAGACAGTACTCCCTAACAGTCATAGAGCCCTGTCGCAGGTTCATAAACTCTTCCACCTTTGCCTCCCTCATCTCCAAAGGAAAAAACTTATCCAAGAACGCATCCTGGAACTCTTGCCAAGTCGTAGGGACAGCTCCCTCACCTCTACCTTTCCTCCAAGCAACAACCCAGTCATAAGCAAGGTCTTTCAACCTATACGTAGCCAACTCCACACTATGTTCCTCAGATACATGCATCACCTGAGTAATCTTCCCCACATTTTATAAAAATAACCGTGGATCCTTATCAGACTTGGACCCATAGAATTCCGGCGGATTCATCCGCATGAAGTCACAGATCCTGGCAGCAGCTGAATCACCTCCCTGCTGCTGTGGAGCCGGGGCTGGCTTGGCCTGAACATTTGTAGTAATAGCTTGGGCCAGCGCCTGAAAGGCTGCCCGAAATTCAGCATGAGACACATTTTCATTCAATGGGTCAGCGGGTTGAGGTTACTGACCATCATTATTTCTTCTCGCTCGATGCGGAGGCATATTTCAGAAAGTGGAGAAAATGAATCAATAGCAGAGAGAGACACTTTAAGAGCGATAGACTTCTGAAAGAAAGAATCACACTTTTTCCTAAAACGTCTTGTAGAATTTCAGAATAAAAGAATAAAAGAATTTCAGAAAGATAACAAAATACGACTTATTAGTTAACTCCCAACATATATACTAGTCTGACAAGCCTCTAAGAAAATCAATAAAACCAGCAAGCCATTGCGACATGCCCCAACTGACTCATACTCAGTTATCAAATGTAAACAATTCCGTGAAACCAACATCAGACATTACTTCCTCGGAACATGAGGACTCACCACAACAAAGGATGTAGAACAGCATGCCCGAAGAATCACTGTCGAACCTGGAACTGAGCACCTGAACCTACATTCCAAGAAAATACAGCCCACATTCGAATATGTGGGTCAGTACCATGGAAAGGAACCGAGTATATGGGGGTGTATGCAGTTGTATAAACATCATCATCATACATATTTATAAGAAATATGTAGGATGTATAAAAGACTCACATAGCCCAAAGAAAATCATCATAATCATGAGAGGACGAAATAAGTATAATAACACATGTGAGTCATCATATAATTTGTCAATCACTTTCAGTTCATCAAGAATATCAATTCTCATAATGTAAATATCATTTAAATCTTTCGAAAGAATAACTTTCACAATTCCACTTTCAAATCACTTCACCATTCACCATAGACACAAGGAAACACACACACACTGGGAGATCCTATAACCGACATAAACCATGTGAGCTACATGGAGTCCAACGTACAACCCACGTTGAGGAGAGATGTCATATCCTTGCCATCGGAGTAGGACTATTGATATCAAATCCACACAAACTAGTGATCACTATATAAATCAGCCTCAGGCTCACTCCTACGGGGGCACGTAGTTCTAGGGAAGTAAGGTCGCTTTATACCTCCCACTCGGTGCTAAAGATTTCTTCCGGACTTAGCTCATATCATTTCAAAGACAATCCACAACAAAACAATTTCAGTAATATATAAATATACATCGGGAGCCATCATGCTTCCCATCTATCAAAATCAACCACGTTGTGGATTTCTTTCACACTCGAGTTTAAAATAATTCCATTAAGACCAAAAGGTCAAATCATTCAAAATATCTCAAATATTCAACATCAACGTGCTTATAACACACACTTTCTCAAAAAATACAATTTCCAATGGGGATTCACGACCCAAATATCAAAATCATGATAAATATCATTTAAGATTCATGCTTTATATCACCACACATGTAAATTCATCTTTCAAAATCATAAACATCAAGATTTCATAATAATCATCATAAGATATGTGTTCATGCTTCAAATTCATAAAAATCAAATAAAAATCATGCCTTTGTAAAGAAAATTACTTTTGGGCACAAGAACGAAAGAGAGTTCTTGTTGAAAAACCCCACATACCTTGAATGATGAACTTTAGATCGATACTTGTTTTTGAGATGTTAATCATGCCTTTGAGTGATGGTTCTTGGAGTTCTTGAACTAGAAACTTGGAATCTTGAATAAATTTGCAGAATTAATGGTGAACTTTGGAGGTTCTTGAAGTTGGATGTAGGAGCTTAGGGTTTTCTTTTTTAGAGAATTTGATGAAATATAACATATAATGCTTCTAATAGGCTTTAAAATAGGGTTTGGACTGATTTTGGGTGAGGGAGAATGACCAAAACGCCCCTAAAAATCAAATAATTCTCGAATCTGTTCTTTGGTGGACTGTTTTGATAGTCTGAAGTAGATCAACCATAACGTTTTACTCTGATATCCAAATTGGATGAAACCAATTTTATTAGAAAGAGGACTCTCATATCTTCCCTTTTATATATCGTATCTCACCCAGATCATTGTGTACAAGGAGTTATGATCGTTTGAAGTTGACCCAAAAATTCATTTTTGATAGGCTGAAGTAGATCGACCATAACTTTTTGCTCCGATAGACAAATTGGATGAAACCAATTTCATCGGAAAGAGGACTCGCAGAGCTTTCCGTTGATATATAGTAGATCACCCAGATAATTATGTACAAGGAGTTATAATCATTTAAATTTGGAGAAAAAATATGTCAGGCCTCAGTACTTTTTCCTGCATGTTTTACTATTCACTACTATTCATGGTTCGATCGGAATGTTCATAACTCGTCGCTCGGGTGTCCGTTTTGGATGATCCAGATATATTTTGAAATCTTATTCGATACTCTACGTAATGGTGGGTCATAATATAAGACATTCCACACGAAAAATTTATAATTCATTCTAGAAGATAGAACCCAACACGTTTACGCACAAAATTTCAACGAAAAATTTCCCGGGGTATTACAAAAACACATACTGCAAACTTTTGTGATCCGTGAACACATCAATATGCACTCCATACAGATAATGTGTGACACGACAACATAGGAAGGAGACCCACATCGGCAAAACACAGGAGGGATGCTGGGTATATAAGTAAGAAATCCTTACTCCCTAGTGAAGCGTTTTAAAGCCGTGCGGGCCTGGGCCCAGAGCGGACAATATCACTAGTGGGTTGGTGAGTGGCAGGGGTATCTCGCGCCTGTGTGGTTCAGGAAGCCCGTCGTGGCCAGGGCCTCGGGCCGGGTCGTGACAGAATGGTATCATTGCTGCTCCTGTGTCGTCCCTGTCGATGTGGGCCAGAGTTCAAACTGAGTGTAGGCAAATCCGGTATGGCGAGGAAAACCTCAGTCCTGAGTGTAGGCAAATCCCATTCGGTGGGGTAAACCTCAGCGAGGACGCTGAGTCCATAAGGGGGGGTGTATGTGACACCCTAACTTAGGAAGGAGTCCCACATGGGCAAAACACAGGAGGGGTGCTAGGTATATAAGTGAGAAATCCTTACTCTCTGGGCCCAGAGCGAACAATATCACTAGTGTGTTGGGGAGTGGCAGGGGTATCTCGCGCCTGTGTGGTTCGGGATGCCCGTCGCGGCCAGGGCCTCGGGCCGGGTAGTGACATAATGCCTCCAAATTTTCAAGGCAAAAACAACAGTTGCTAACTCAAGATCATGGGTAAGATAATTCTTTTCATGGGGCTTAAGTTGTCTAGAGGCGCAGGCTATGACCTTATCTATCTACATCAACATACAACCCAAACTAGCTCTGGAAGCATCACAATAAACAACAAACCCATCTGAACCATCAAGCAACGTCAAAACTGGGGATGAGGTGAGTCGAGTCTTCAACTCCTGAATACTCTTCTCACAAGAATTTTACCACTGAAATTTAACTTTCTTCTGAGTCAATCTGGACATAGGGGACGCAATAGATGAAAACCCTTCAAAACACCATCTGTAATAGCTAGCCAAACCCAAGAAACTCTTGATGTCTGACAGAGAAATGGGTATGGGCCAGATCCTCACTGCTTCAGTCTTTTGAGGGTCAACTTTAATGCCATCACCGAAAATAATATGATCAAGGAAAGCTACTTATCTTAGCCAAAATTCGCCTTTACTGAATTTGGAGAACAACTAAGAGTCTGTAATACTATTCTAAGGTGGTCTGCATGATCATTTTCATTACGGGAATAGACAATAATATCATTTATGAAGACTATGATTAACATATTTAAGTA
This sequence comes from Capsicum pubescens, assembly GCA_030864215.1. Taxonomy (NCBI): domain Eukaryota; kingdom Viridiplantae; phylum Streptophyta; class Magnoliopsida; order Solanales; family Solanaceae; genus Capsicum; species Capsicum pubescens. The sequence goes on from CM061548.1 coordinate 21,092,809, forward strand.
CTGCTTGAACATTCAGTTCATCAAGTCCATGAAAGGTGTTGGGGCATTTGTTAGACCAAAGGACATGACTAGGAACTTGAAGTGACTTTACCGAGTTCTGAAAGTTGTTTTTAAAATGTCACATTCTCTGACTCCGAGCTAATGATAGCCGGATATGAGGTCTATCTTAGAGAAATAACTGGCACCCTAAAGTTGGTCGAACAAGTCATCGATTCTGGGGAGTGGGTACTTATTCTTGATAGTGACTTTGTTCAACTAACAGTAATCGATGCACATTCTGAGGGAACCATATTTCTTAATCACGAAGAGGATTGGAGCGCCTCATGGGGAAACACTGATCCTGATGAATCCCTTATCTAAGAGATCTTTCAATTGTTCCTTTAACTCTCTAAGCTCTGTTGGAGCCATTCTGTAGGGCAAAATAGAAATAGGTTGCGTATCTGGAAGAAGTTTTTTTCCAAATTCAATTTTCCTTTTGGGAGGAACTCCGAGAAGATCTTCAGGGAACACATCTGGGAATTCCCTCACTACTAAAACTGACTAAAGACTAGGAGTCTCGGAATTAGTGTCTTTAACTCGAACAATATGGCAGAGACATCGCTTAGATATCATTTTCCTCGCTCTAAGGTATGAAACAAACTAACCCCTAAGTGTTGAAGTACTACCCCTCCATTCAAGGACTGGTTCATTCAGAAACTAAAAATAAACAACTCTGTTTCTAAAATCAACTGAGGCATAGCATGAGTAGGGTAGACATTGAGAAAGGTTTTGCTAAAGTCATTTCTAACTCCTCAAGATCAACTGAGGTGACTTTCTGGGATATTATGACCGAAAAGTTTTTGTGTACCTACCTGGCTACAATAGAGACACCTACTGGGGTAGACACTGAGAAAGGTTCTGCTAAAGTCTCAAGACTAACACCGAAATTAACAGCTATGTAGGAGTTACAAAAAAAAGAGAAGCTCCGGGATCTAATAAAGCATAAATATGTAAATAAAAGACCTGTAACGTACTAGTAACCACATCAGGAGAACTTTCCTGATCCAGTTGGGACTGAAGTACATACAATCTGTTTGGGCGCTGACCACTGGTGGCACTAGAAGCAACACCCTGCTGAGTCAGGTGACCGGATGGAACTGGGGGACGACCGGACTGACCCTACTGACCACTCTATGGAAAATCCCTGACCCTGTATACTGGCTTGCCACACCCAAAGCATACATCACTGCCAATTCTACATACACCCTGATGGTTTCTACCATATTTCTGGCAAAGAGGATTTGTGTGACTACTGTTCACACTTTCTTGGGGTTTAGGGCTTGGCGCCCTATACCGATTATCATTTTTGAACTTCGGTACTGGCGCACTAGCTGAAGATGGAGCTGGGACTGAAGATTTTTGATGGAATTAAGGATGGTTATCACCCTCCAACCTCGGCTGAGAAAAACTGAAGCTATCCGTTCTGGCTCTCTTATTCTCCCTCTCTCTTTTCTTAAACTTCTGCTCCTCAATCTATTGAGCATGGACTATCAACCTAGAAAAGTCCATATCCTTAATCAATATCATGGTCCTACGCTCCTTAACCATGCTATTAGCTACACTAGAGACAAACTTACTCATCCTAGACCTGTCATCAGACACCACATTAGATGCATACCTGGCTAGCCGAGTAAACTTAAGAGAATACTCCTTCACACTCATGTTTCTCTGACTCAAATTAATAAACTCCTGCACCTTAGATTTCCTTAACTCCAAGGAAAAGAACCTATCTAAAAAGGCCATCGCAAATTCTTCCCATTCGATAGGCCCTGTATTTTCCCCTTTATCTCTCTTCCACTACTTATACCAGGTGTGAGCAACATTCTGTAACTGGTAATCACCCAACTCTGTACTCTCACTATAAGTCACACCCATAATATCAGTTACCTTCTGAACCATGTCGAGGAACTATTGCGGATCCTCATCAAACTTAGATCCTAAAAATAGAGGAGGGTACATTCGAGTGAAGACCCGAATCCTAGCTGTCGCAGTATTATCTATCGGAAAAGCTGGGACGGCAGCCGACTGATTATTCTGGGCTGCTACTAAGTGAGCTAAAGTAGTGAATACAACTCTAAATTTTCCATGGGATACATGTTCGTTTAGGGGATCTTCCTGAATAGGTGGAGGTGCGGGCTGATTCCCATTTCTTCGTCCGTTATTCTTTCTAGGAGGCATGCTCTGTAAACAAAAAGAAGATTGAATTCGAAAGATAGTTTAAGTTTATCTCATGCTCACTCACATGACATGAATACTGAAAGAAGGGAAACCTTTCCTAAGACGTCTTGTAGCCTCTTGTCCATAAGGGTGGCGCGCTTCACACCTATGCACAAGACTCTACTTAACATGGCTTTCATACTTCCTAGGACACTTTAAAACCTTAGGCTCTGATACTAAGTTTGTAATGCCCCGAGAGTATACCCTGGATGACACACGGTGTTTACAGCCCCGAAGGACTACAAGCTAACCCATGTTGGTACCTGCTGTGAGCACTGAATAAAATAATAAAGAATATGTGAATAATTTAACTGGAAATGCCATAAGGTTTTAGCAACTAAAAATCAATACTGAATCATAGTTTAAAACGTCTAAAATATACTGTCAATACTGATAAAACAACTGATAATAACGACTGAAAACTGACTATTTATCTGTACTAGTCTGAAAGCCTCTAAACTGAATGAATATGGAGTTAATGGGACAATCCCCCAACTAACTTTGACTGACTAAATAACTAATTGTTGACATAACTGAATATAAGATAACTTATCCTCGAAGGATGAGGACTCACCACTGCTGCTGGTGGACTGGAAAGTTTAGGTACGGTTAGGAGCCTGAGCGTTCAAACCTATGATATGAGACATCAGAGCGCAAGAAACGAGTGTGTGGTCAGTACTTTGAATGTACTAGTATGCTAAATGAGGTTAGGCTGATATGCATGGCTCATATACATGAGTAATAACTGACTGAATAAATAGCATGAAATAACTGATGTATAGTATGCGAGGAAACTGTAAAATATGATAATGCATGACCAAGCATATGACATGATACTGGGATAGTCTGTAAACTGAAATACTAAACTACTGATATTGAATGACTAATAATTGTATGCCTTGGTCAAGCAAGCCTAGAAACTAAACTCTGAACTGAATACTGAACTGAGACTGTGGGAGCTATCATCTAATCGACATGCCCCAATATGAGCTAATTGGGGTCCAACCTGTGACCCAAGTTAGAAGGGTGGCAGTACCGTGCCACGGGTACTAACACTACTTGTGTGGATCCACTGAAATAAAGTCCCAAAGGACTAAAGAGTCACCCTCTACTAGCAGGTGCTCTAGTGAGATATATGTTAACCCTCAACTGGCAGGTTAACATCTCTAACCTACGTTGGCTATGTAGTTCTAGAACGCAGGGACTGCTACTAAAGGTCACACCCTCAACTGGTAGGTGAACCTCTATCCCTGGGTTCGCTCGGTGCTAAATCCTATTTCCAACTGAATTGACTCTAATTACTTGACTGAGCTAAACTTACTAACATGATATACTGTCTGGACTAATAATACTTTGATATATCCAAAACCATTATAAAAATACTGAAACTAAGTAAACAACTAAGTTTTAGGTATTCATAACCCCCAGGACTTGATAGAAAATAACAACAAGACCGTGTTAAAACCTTAAGAACATGATAATTAGTCATTATTCAAAACTCATTCCTTTGGGCATTTCATCAAACTTTTGTAATTCATGGTTTAAACATGGGGATAGTTTTAACATGCAAAGATAGCATGATTTCAATACTAAAATCACCAATTAGGGTTTAAATTAGCAAACAAGCACCATTCAAAGCGTGTAGGGTTTAATAACAACAACAATTGCATGTAAACATGATATACAATTGAGATTCATGGAAATTCACAGCTAAAATTCATGATAAAATGTAAAAACCATAGTTTTAAAACTTGAAATTGGATTGTTGGACTCCATGGGTGAAAAGAACCCATGGGTGAACATTTAACATACCTTAATTGAAGAATTCGTGAAGGTTCTTGGTGGTTTTCTTGAAACTTGAGCTTGAACCTTGAAGGGTCTAGGGTTTGTTCTTGATAGAGAATTACTTTCTTGGAGAGAAATTATGAACAATGGGATATATAATGCCCCTTTGGGGTTTTAATTTTGTGTTTTGGACGGATTTGGGTGAGGGAAAATGATAAGACTACCTTTGAAAAATTAAAATTCATAACTGAAACACCGATTGGGCCTTCACTGCGACACGCCAAGGCTTTCATCGCGATTCTACCGCGACGTGGTACAATCGCGGTGACTTGATGGAATCTAACAATTGTCATTTTGAAATTCACCGCGATGCGGTGAGGTGACCACCGCTATAGCCACCGCGACGCACCATAATCGCGGTGAGCTGCTGTTTTGGAAATCCAAAAGTGGTCCAAACCTCGTCCGAAAAATTCAAAACTTACCCGAGATATGAACCTTACACCCCTGAACATGAATCAACTCACAAACTTACGTCTCGGGTTTGGGAAGGTCACTTTAAAAATCAACGAAGTTAAGAGGCCCCAAAAAAATGAAACTAAGTCTCCAACACTTAGCCAAATTTTCAGATTCTAAGCCTCTTGTACATGTACTATGGGCTGAATTGAGCTAAGACAAGTACGGGGTATTATAGCCAGCATGTCAACTTTTGAATCATTCACATCATGCTCCTTCATAAGTAGTCTTCAGGCAGTCCCATATTTCCTTACCATTTTCACAAGCAGAAATCTTGTTATACTTAACTGGTCTTATATCACACACAAGCAATTTCTTAGCCTTGTAATTTCTTTTCAACTTTCTTGCAATCTTCATCATTAAATTCTCTCCTGGTTTTGACAATCATTCTTGTTATGTCTCCTTCTTTGACCTTTCTAACCGGCTCATGAGGACCATTAAGTATTACGCCTATCAACTCACTGTCTTTAGCCATAATGAAGTCGTATATCCTAATTTTCCACTACCTATAGTACTGCTAATTAAAGCGGGGTGGTCTAGTGGTAGATTGCTCTTCTTCCAGATTAGGTGGAGCAGCCATGATCAAGAAATAATTCTAGGTGTAAACCGTTTAGAGTGTCCTTGCTTTAATACCAATTATTGAAACGTGGCGGTGCACCACTGTTCTAGGGACCTGGTCCCTAAGACTACAATAAAGGCAATAAAACAGTAAAGAACTAAAACTGGCAGAAATTAAAGAAACATCATGATTTTTGTGGAAACCTTCTTGCTCAAGGGAGGAAAAATCACGATCCTCATAAGCACTCAACCTTCACTATAATCAAACTTCATTGATTACAGAGTTCAAGAACTTAACTCTAAGTTCCACTAGTTGCAATTGCTCTTCTACAACCACCTCTGCTCACTTCAACAGTTTCACGATCGATTAACTCTAATCGATTTGACCTTAGGTAACTCTAACTAAGCGCTCTACTGCAAAGAGAAGGACATTACTTTTATAAGATGAGTAATTCGATTATAAAGCAAGACTTGACTCAAGAACAATTAAAGTTGAAGCACATACAAATTTAAAACTTGAGCAATAGAGCTTTCGCCGTTTTCTTGATTCACCAATTTGCAAAAACTAGTTGAATGAGAGACATCCTTATCTATCTATAGTAGTGAATAAAACAGGATTGAATTTTAATTGGATCAGGTGTCACAACGAGTACACTGCACTCCTGCACAGTTAGTTACACTAGTGGACAAAACTGTACAGAGTGTGATAACTGTGCAGAGTGTGATAGTTGTACTCCTTCATAATGAGCCAGGGACCTGATCCTTTGTTGTCAACTGATCATCATCAAATTATAGGACATCAAAGCTTTATTCCATAACTTTGGCACCAATTTCAGTATACAGAATTTTCAAATAAAGCCTCATATAGGACCTATTTGGTCATAGATATTTTAAATAGTTTTTAAAGAGAAGTTGGCTAAATATTAGGTTTACTTTTTGGGTTTCTATAAACACGTCTAGTCCTAATGAGGGTTTAAAAGTCCACGTAGACCAATAAACTAATGTCACTTGTTTAATTAGAAGACCCACTAATGTCATGTCATGTCATGATTCCGTTAAAAAAGAGCATTTTTAAACTTAAAGAAAACATTGAAGGACATATTGAAGGACAGTTATGATTCAATAGGTGAAAGGAGGACATGTTTGAATCATTTCCAATGCGTTAAAGGAATTTTATCTTTTTCCTTAAAAATATTTGCTATTATATTTTAATAAGGTATTATTTAGTTCATATGAAGGGGAGCCTTGGAGTAACTGGTAAAGTTGCTGTCATGTGACCAGGAGGTCACAGGTTCAAGCCTTGGAAACAGCCTCTGACAGAAATGCAAGGTAAGGTTACGTACGATACACCCTTGTGGTGGGACCTTTCCCCGAACACCGCGCATAGCGGTAGCTTTAGTGCACCGGGCTGCCCTTTTTTTATTATTTAGTTCATTATAAAATGACAATTTTGTATCAAACTTATGGTATAAATCATATTTCGTTGTTTTTTTTTAAAAGTGAAATTTGTTTCCTAAAAACTATGGTCAAACACATGTTAAAACTTCATCCAAAATTGACGTGCCAAAATAAAAATGATAACATAATACCAACACTATCTATTCTAAGTCGTTGGTCAATGTGGAAGCATTATTAAATTACAAAAACTAAATTGGCAAAGAAGAAACTTATTGCGTTTGCTGGATTGCTATGAAACTTCCCTGTTTTTCCCTCTATAAAAGAAGACTAGACCACAAAAAATTCCCTCAATTAGTTGAGAGATGGCATGTGTTAAGTTGCTTGGTTCATGGTATAGCCTTTTTACTAAAAGAGTTGAGTGGGCTCTCAAGATTAAGGGAGTGAAATATGAATTTATAGAAGAAGATCTACAAAATAAGAGCCCTCTACTTATTCAATCCAATCCTATTCACAAGAAAGTCCCAGTGCTCATTCATAACGGCAAGCATATTTGTGAGTCGATGGTCATTGTTGAATACATTGATGAGACATTTGAAGGCCTTTCCATCTTGCCTGAAGATCCTTATGATCGGGCTATTGCTCGCTTCTGGGCTAAGTTCCTTGACGATAAGGTACATTCTTCTTCATATGCTATATATTCTAATTAATTGGAAATTAAATTTATTCTACAAGGTCTTATGCTTTTTAGTACTAATTATTTATCCGGTCTGAGATCTATTTATCAGTAATAATATTGAGAATCTAATATACTTCTATAAAATAGGACTAGGACGAGCTTAAATGAAGTACTATAGTCAACAATAACTTAGATGAGATTGATTCATAGATGTACTTATTGTTGAATATTAACTAATACACCTATTAAGGAGTAATCAATAAAAACGGACATTTATTTTGTGTGATAAATAATTTCTTAATATTTGTAAATTGGATAAATAAAAATGGACATTTGTTTTTAATGTAGTAGACAAGTAAATGTTGACGGAGGGAGTATTTACTGTTGTTGTATATTTGTATCTTTAAAATTAAGTATTTTTTTTTTTGTTGTTGTTGAAATTTAGTTTTTGATTGTTGTGTAGTGGCCAGCAATGATAAAAAGTATCTTTTTGAAAGGAGAGGAGCAAGAAAAAGCTAAAGAGGAAGTTTATGAGATGTTGAAAGTTCTTGATAATGAGTTTAAGGACAAGAAATTCTTCGTTGGTGACAATTTTGGATTTGCTGATATTGTTGCAAATGCTGTGGCACTTTGGCTGGGAGTTTTTGAAGAAGCTTTTGGAGTTGTTTTAGTAACAAGTGAAAAGTTTCCAAATTTTTGTGCTTGGAGAGATGAATATTACACACAAAACAAGAAATATTTACCTTCAAGAGATGAATTGATTTCCCATTACCAAACTTACATTGAAGCTGTTGCTGCTTCAAAATGAACAATTCTAGTGAATATCAAGATTCTTCGGGATGTGTTTTTTGAATTTATAATTGAAATTGATCTTGGATTGAGCTAGCAGTATGTAAGCAAAAAATTATTAAAAATATACGTGTTATAAATGTATTTATATTATAGTGAATGTCTACACTTATTTTATCTCCCTCTATATGAGATGATAATTCTAGCATTTTAATATAGATAGTGTGATAAATTAATCTTTAGATTATTTAATACACCAGACTAAGCATAAACAAAGCTAATTTAATATTTTATCCAAAATTATTTTTCATATTTGATGTACCAAGTAACCCCTAAGTGTCTAATGTCTTTTGGTTATTTGGTTGGTTGGTGAGTGATTGTACAACAATCAATAAAATACTCCATTATTTTCTGTCATCGTAGTGGGGAAGAGAAAGAAATGAGTTGTGACTCACAGTGTGAAAACATGTTTATATTGGCCTTTTATATCTGTGGGGAATATAATATTTTTCTCATCAATTGGTGATATGAGGCATGAGCTCATATGTCATCTAATTGTTCTCACTACCGATTTGATTCGATCAAAAGTAAAAAAAGTATGGCTACTTTGGACACATGCATTGCCACATTTCACACCCCCTTCTATAAAAACAATGTTGGAATTAAAATAATAACGTATAATGGAAACCAACTATATGTACACCGAGGGGTTCGTATCAATGTATATTATTTTTTTATCTCAATGTATGTGACACAAATAGAATTTAAATAATGAATTATATTATATATATATATATACATATTTTTTTTTTAGATATTTTAAGTTATTAACTATTATAATTTATAATATTTTTTATATAATTTTCATATAATATACGTTACTTTCACTGTCCAAACTTTTGTGTCGTTGATATCAATTATATTTTTTAAAATAATTTAAGTTTTTGATTATTGTGAATTTAATATTTTTTTCTTCTATTCCAATTCAAGTGGCACTCATATAATTTTGAGAGTCAACCAAATATTTTTATATCTTTTAAATTAAGTTGTTAATTATTGTAATTATAGTATTTTTATGTATTTTTTAAAAATATATAATAGATTAAAAATAAAAAAGACAGAAAAATTAAAATGGAGAAAAAATGGAGGCAAGAGAAATGATCAATGAAATTGTGTCAAAGCAGTCAACAAGCCTAGTATATGTTACTTTTTTGTCTTACTTTATGTGACACAAATAAAATTTAGATAATCAATCATATTTTTTTTTTTTTAGATATTTTAAATTGTTAACTATAGTAATTTATAATACTTTTTATGTAATTTTCAAATAATATATGTTACTCTTCTTATCCACACTTTTATGACAGTGATAGTCAATTATATATTTTAAATAATTTAAGTTTTCAATTATTGAGATTTATAATATTTTTTCTTCTAGGCCAATTCAAGTGACACTAATATAATTTCAAGAGTCTGCCAAATATTTTATATCTTTTAAATGTTTTAGTCGTTAATAATTGTGATTTATAATATTTTTTATGTTTTTTTAAATAAAAAATATGACAAATAAATTAAAATGGAGGAAAAATAAAATGGAGGCAAGGGAAAGGAGTCCCTTTGCCCTTATCCCACACCTCTAATCAAATCTATTTTTTAAAAAATAATCATATACTTATAAAAATAAATTTATGTTTCATATTCTTTTTACTATTCACAATTCAAAAAAATTAGATTATTCATATCTCCCTTCCTTCACCCCCCACCCTTACCCTGTAACGCCCCGAGAGTACACCCTGGGCGTCACATGGTACTTACAATCCCGATGGACCACAAGTTAATCCATGAGCTGGTACCTACTGTGAGTACTGAATAATATAATGATAATGTGGAAGAAGAACTGATATGCCATAAGGTTTTAAGTAATGAAAACTGGTAAAATCTGTAAATACCAAGCTGATAAAATAATCTGACAATATAACCTGAAGTCTGAATACTGAATAACTAACTGTAGTGTCTGAAAAGCCTCTAGACTGACTGAATATGAGTTGATGGGACAGGCCCCAACTAAATCCAACTGACTACTAAACTGAAAGCATGAAATAAAAATAATCTGTCTTCGAAATATGAGGACTCACCACTGCTACTGCTGAGAGCCTGAGGAGTCTATACGGGATCCTAGAACTGGACGTTCGAACCTATGATATAATACATCATAGCGCAAAAGAAAGCGGTATGCGATCAGTAATTTGAATGTACTGGTATGCTAAATGAGGTAGGCTAATATGCATGGTTTCATTAACATGGATAAGTAATCGTCTGAATATGTATGCATAAAATAAGGTACTGAATAGAGTGTATAAAATCTGTGGATATTAAGAATACATGGAGTCTGTAATTACTGAGGATACATGAAATCTGTAAATACTGAAAATACGTAAAATCAGTAGTTACTAGGAATGCATGACCAAGCATATAACATGAACTGAATAAAAATCTGTAAAATTGAAATACTGAAATAACTAATATATGTATGCTTTGGTCAAACAACATTGAGACTGAGCGTCTGAACTAATTACTGGACTGAAACTGTAACTGAGACTGTAAGAGGTATCATCTAACCAATAAGCCCCAATCTGAGTTAATTGGGGTCTAACCTGTAACTCCAGTTGGAAGGGTGTTAGTACTGTGCCACGGATACTAACACTTGCAGTGTGGATCTACTATACTGATGTACTGTCCCGAAGGACTAAGGGTATCAAGCCTAAATTGATGGGTGACCCCTGTGAGATAGTCAAGCCTAAACTGACGGGTGACTTCTCATATCCTACCCTGACTACGTAGTTATGGAGTACAGGGAATTCTACTAACGACTCTGCCTATCTGAAGGGGAAACCGTCATCCCTGCACTCGCTCGGTGCTAAATCCTACTCCTAACTGAATGACACTGGATTACTAAACTGTCCTGTATTTAACTGACTGATCTAGTAATTCTCATAACATACTCCAAAATTATTCTGAAAGTGCTGGGACGAGACTAAGTATACAACTATGGTTTTTGGGTATTCAAAACCCCTATGACTCAAAAGCGATAATAGTAAAATGGTACAAATCTTGAAAGACAAAATCATGGGAACATTTAATAAAAGCCACGCTTGTAAGCATTTCATCAAACACTTGATGTCCATAGTTTAAGCAAATAATGGGAATAGTATAAAGATTGAAGTAATAGCATGATTCTAATATCAATGACACTTAATCATGATTTAATTCGAAGAATGACAACATTAAAATATATAGGACTTGAGAACAATAATAAATTCGTTGAAGCATGGTATAAAATCAAGATTCATGGAGATTCATGGTTAAAATCATAAGTTAAAATCATCATAACTTGAAAAAATTATAACTTTGTAATTAAAAACGGATACGTGAACCTCTTGGGTGAAAGGAATCCATGGATGAAAACTTAACATACCTGGATTGACGAATTCGTGAGGATTGATGGGGGGTTCTTGTGATTTTACCTTGAATTTTGAAGTCTAGGTTTTCTTGTTCTTGAAGAGAATGGATTCCTTTAAGAGTAGTTTGTGAATAATAGGCATATAATGTCCTATTAGGCTTTAATTTCGTATTTAGGACGAATTTAGGGCTTAGAAAAATGACCAAATGGCCCCTTGGAAATTTAAATCGCGGACTGAAAATCCTGATTTTTGGCCTTGGCGTGACGCGGTACAATCGCGTCGAGCCAGTGGAATTTGACGAGTACCATTTTGGCCTTCGGCGCGACGCGATGGGCCTCCTCCTGGTTGAGACCTGGAAGTTCACCGCGATGCTGCCTTATTGCATTGGCTCACTGGTTTTGGACAATTGCCATTTAGCATGTCTCCGCGATGCGTTGGTGTACCAAATGGTATATTGTTTTACAAAAATGGCTCTAACTCTTCGCCCGAGTATCGGATTTGGGCGAACTTTATATCGTTACAAAGTTGACTGAATTTCCTACGAAATGGTAAGCTCTAAACTGAAAAATAATGAGTATTTCAAAATTTTTATATATGAATACTCATGCACTGAGATTTAAATTATGCTATTGAAATACGGGGTATTATAATATCTCCCCCTTGGGAACATTTGTCCTCGAATGAGACTGGCTAGACAGGAAGAACTAAGGAACTGAGAGTACATACTGAATATACGTGATGAAAATATGGTCTAATAATTGGGTCTGAGATGTGATTATTACTGAATTGGGTCTGTAAATGTATGACTGACATGAACATGATATGCAACTGAAGCTGAGCGTGATAAAGAGAAATCTTAAGAATATTAATACGTTAAACTAAATCTGAATTTGCGAAGAAATGATGAGGGTACTTGGTCCGTATATCTGCTTCTGCTTCCCAAGTGGCTTCCTCCATGGACTGATTTCGCCAAAGAACTTTGACTAGTGGAACTTCTTTGTTCCTTAGTCTGCGAACTTGATGATAAAGAATTTCGATGGAACTTCCTCATAGGAGAGATTGTTTTGAACATCTACACTTTCTAAGGGAACAACTACTGCTGGGTCACCAATACATTCTTTACCAATGAGACATGGAACACAGGGTGTACTGAAGCTAGATCTGAAGGCAACTCAAGCTCGTAAGCTACCTTTCTGAAATGATTGAGAATTCTGTAAGGACCGACATATCGGGGACTGAGTTTTCCTTTCTTGCTAAACCTCTTCACTCCCTTCATGGGAGAGATTTTCAAGTACACAAAATCACCGACCTCAAACTCGATATCTTTTCTCTTCACATCTGCATACGATTTCTGTCGTCTTTGGGCTGCCCTAAGCCTTTCTCTGATCAACTGAACTTTCTCTAAAATATCAAACACCAATTCAGGCCCTACTACTGCGGCCTCACCCACTTCAAAACAACCAATCGGAGACCTTCATCTCCTACCATAAAGAGCCTCAAATAGAGCTATCTGTATACTGGAATGATAGCTGTTATTGTACACGAATTCAATCAAAGGCAAGTGGTCATCCCAATTTCCTTTAAAATCAACAACGTAGGCTCTTAACATGTCTTCCAGAGTCTGAATGGTCCTTTCTACTTGACCATATGTCTGAGGGTGGAAGGCTGTACTGAGGTGAACCTAGGTACCAAGACCTTTTTGGAATACTTTTCGGAAGTGAGAGGTAAAATGGGTACCTCCATATGAGATAATGAATACTGGGACTCTGTATAACCTGACCAACTCCCTGATATAGAGTTTGGCGTAGTCCTCAGCTGAATAAGAGGTATAGACTGGCAAAAAATGAGCGGATTTAGTCATCCTGTCTACGATAATCCAAATTGAATCATGCTGATGACGAGTACGAGGCAAACCCATCACAAAGTCCATGTTCACTTCTTTCCATTTCCACGTTGGAATATTGAACTCTTTCACGGACCCACTAGGCTTCTGGGGCTCAATCTTAACCTGCTGACACGTAGAGCAATTAGATACAAACTCTGTAATATGCCTCTTCATCCCACTCTGCCAATAGATCTCCCGCAAATCACAGTATATGTTAGTGTCCCCTGGATGAATAGAGTAGCACGCACCATACGCTTCTACAAGAATTCGTTGCCTCAAGACATCTACACTAGGCACACATAGCCAACCCTAATAACGCAGCACACCATCTCCCTCTTAGGAGAAAACTTCTACCTTCTGATCTCTGACTGACTCTTTTAGCTTCACTAGATTGGGATCGTTATCCTGCTTTTCCTTCACCTAAAAAACTAGAGATGATTCGGCACTACTCTGCACCCACACACTACCCTCTGCTGAATCGACTAAGCGGACACCTAGTCGAGCAAGCTGATGAACTTCCTGAACTAACTTCTTCTTATCATTCTTAGCATGAACAACACTACCCATCGATAATCTACTGAGAGCATCTGCTACTACATTGGCCTTGCCCGAATGATACAGAACACTCATGTCATAATCTTTCAATAGCTCTAACCACCTCATCTGACGTAAATTCAAATCTTTCTAAGAGAATACATACTGCAAGATTTTATGATCTGTGAACACATCAACATGCACCCCATACAAGTAATGTCTCCAAATCTTTAAGGCAAAACTACACCTGTTAGCTCAAGATCATGGATAGGATAATTCTTCTTAAGGAGGTTAAGCTGTCAAGAGGCATAGGCGATAACCTTACCTATCTGCATGAGGACACAACCCAAACCTATTATGGATGCATCACAGTACACAACAAACCCATCTAGCAAGGTCAGGACTAAGTCTGAGGTGAGTCGTGTCTTCAACTCTTGAAAATTCTTCTCGCAGGAATCTGACCACTGAAACTTAACTTTCTTCTGGGTCAATCTGGACATGGGGGATGGAATTTATGAAAACCCTTCAACAAACGACGGTAATAGCCATCCAAATGCAAAAAACTCCTGATGTCTGAGGGAGAGATGGGTCTGGGCCTGTTTCTCACTGCTTTGGTCTTTTGAGGATTAACTCTAATGCCATCGCCGGAAATAATATGGCCAAGGAAATCTAATGATCTTAGCCATAATTCACACTTACTGAATTTAGCAAACAACTGATGAGCTCTAAGAGTCTACAATACTATTCTGAGATGGTTTGCATGATCGTTTTCACTACGGGAATAGACAAGAATGTCGTTTATGAAGAATATAACGAACATGTCCAAGTACTGCTTGAAAACACGATTCATTAAGTCCATAAAAGTTACTGGGCATTTGTAATACCAAAAGACATGACTAGCAATTCGAAGTGGCCATACCATGTTTGGAAAGCTATTTTCGGAATGTCACATTCTCTGACTCTGAGTTGATGATAGCCGGATCTGAGGTCTATCTTAGAAAAGTAACCGGTGCCCTAAAGTTGGTCAAACAAGTCATCGATTCTAGGAAGTGGATATTTATTCTTGATGGTGACTTTGTTCAGCTGGCGGTAGTCAATACACATTCTGAGAGAACCGTCTTTCTTACTCACGAATAAAACTGGTGCAACCCACGGAGAGACGTTGGGTCTGATGAATCCCTTATCTAGGAGATTCTTTAATTGTTCTTTTAATTCTTTGAGTTTGGCTGGAGCCATTCTGTATGGCGGAATAGAGATAGGTTGAGTGTCTAAGAAAGGGTCTATTTCAAAGTCGATTTCCCTTTCGGGAGGAACTCCAGGAAGATCTTCAGGGAACACATCTGGAAATTTCTTGATTACTGAAACTGAATCAAGAGTTGGAGTCTCTGAATTAGAGTCTTTGACTCGAATAAGATGGTAAATACAACCCTTGGATAATATCCTTCTTGCCCTAAGGTACGAAACAAGATGACCCCTAAGAGATGTGGTATTACCCCTCCATTCAAGGACTGGTTCATTTGAAAACTGAAAATGGACTATTCTATTTCTACAATCAACTGAGGTATAGCATGAGTGAAGCCAATCCATGTCGAGAATGACGTCAAAATTCATCATCTCTAACTCTACGAGATCACCTGAAGTAACTTTCGAGCTATTATGACCAGACAGTTCCTGTATACCTGCCTGGATACAATGGAAGCACTTACTGGGGTAGAACTGAAAAGAGCTTTTCTAGAGTTTTGGAACTGACTCCAAAATTGACGGTTATATAAGGAGTTACAAAAGAAATAGAAGCTCCAGGGTCTAGTAAAGCATACATATGTAAATGAAAGACCTGCAATGTACAAGTAACTACGTCAGGAGAATTTTCCTGATCTTAGCGGGACTGAAGAGCATACAGTCTGTTTGGATGCTGACCACTGGTAGCACTGAAAGTGGAAACCTACTGAGTCGGGCGACCGGTTGGAACTGACGACTGATAGGACTGACCCTGTTGGCATAACTCCCTACCTTTATGAGCAGCTACTCGACGTTCCCGAATCTGGTGGACTAGCTTGCCATACCCAAAGCACACATCACTGCCAGCTCTACACTCACCCTGATGGTGTCTACCATATTTCTGACATAGAGGATTTGTACAGGTATTGTTAACACTGCCTTGGGACTTTGAGCTTGGTGCCCTGTCCCTGTTATCCTTTTTGAATTTAGGCACTGGGGCATTGGCTGAAGAGGGTGTTGGGGATGAAGATCTCTATCGAAATTGAGGGCGACTACCACCTTCTGAACTTGGCTGACTGAAATTAAAACTACCCATTCTAGACCTCTTGTTCTCTTTCTCTCCCTCCTTGGTCTTCTTCTCCTCAATCTGTTGAGCATGGAACATCAACCTGGATAAGTCCATTTCCCTATTAGCATTGCGGTCCTACACTCCTTGACCATACTATCGGACATACCAGACACAAACCTGCTCATCTTTGATCTGTTGTCAGCCACTACATGAGGAGTATATCTAGCTAACTGAGTAAACTTGAGGTATTACTCCTTCACACTCATGTTGCCTGCCTTAAGTTAATAAATTCTAACACCTTATCCTTTCTCAACTCCAATGGGAAGAATATGTCTAAGAAAGCTGTAGCAAACTCTTTCCATTCTACAGGACCTGCATCTGCACCCCTATCTACCTTCCACTGCTTAAACCATGTGTGGGCTACATCCTGCAATTGATATGCAGCCAACTCAGCACTCTCACAAGATGTCACCCCCATAATATCTGTTACCTTCTGAACCATATCTAAGAATTCTTGTGGGTCCTCTTCAGAATTAGATCCCATAAAGGAATGAGGGTTTATTCGAGTGAAGTCGAGAATCCTGGATGCAGCAGTATTGGTCATTGGGTTGGCCTGAACAACATCTAGCCATTCATTCTAAGCTACTACGGAATTGGCTAGAGTAGTGAACGCAACTCTGAATTCTGTGTGGGAGACATGCTCATCCAGAGGATCTGTCTGGAAGGGCGAAGGTACTGGCTGGTTTCTTGTTCTTCTTTCATTGTTCTTTTTGGGAGTCATGTTCTGTAAACAGAAGAAATAAATGAATTAGATAGATAGTTTAAAATGAGCTCATGCTCAGCCGTACGACGTGACTACTGAAAGAAGAAAAACTTTTTCTAAATGCCTTGTAGCCTCTTACCCATAAATGTGGCGCGCTACACACCCATGCACAAGACTCTACTTGATGCGGCTTTTAGACTTCCTAGGATACTTTAAAACCTAAGGCTCTGATACCAAGTTTATAACACCCCGAGAGTACACCATCGGCGTCACATGGTGCTTACAATCCCGAGGGACCACAAGCGAACCCATGAGCTGGTACCTACTGTGAGTACTAGATAATATAATAATAATGCGGAAGAAAAACTGATATGCCATAAGGTTTTAAGTAATAAAAACTGGTAAAATCTGTAAATACCAAGCTGATAAAATAATCTGACAATATCAACTGAAGTTTGAATACTGAATAACTGACTGTAGTGTTTAAAAAGCTTCTAGACTGACTGAATATGAGTTGATGGGACAAGCCCCAACTAACTCCAACTGAATACTAAACTGAAAGCATGAAATATAAATAATCTGTCCTCGAAATATGAGGACTCACCACTACTACTGCTGAGAGCCTGAGGAGTCTATACGCGATCCGGGAATAGGACATCCGAACCTATGATATAATACATCATAACGCAAAAGAAAATGGTATGCGATCAGTACTTTAAATGTACAAGTATACTAAATGAGGTAGATTAACACTGCCTTGGGACTTTGATCCTGGTGCCTTGTCCCTGTTATCATTTCTAAATTTAGGCACTGGCTGAAGAGGGTGCTGGGGTTGAAGATCTCTATCGAAATTGAGGGCGACTACCACCTTCTGACCTTGGCTGACTGAAATTAAAACTACCCATTCTAGACCTTTTGTTCTCTTTCTCTCCCTCCTTGGTCTTCTTCTCCTCAATCTATTGAGCATGGACCATCAACCTGGATAAGTCCATCTCCCTATCAGCATTGCGGTCCTACACTCCTTGACCATACTATCGGACACACCAGACACAAACCTGCTCATCTTGGATCTGTTGTCAACCACTACATGAGAAGTATATCTAGCTAACTGAGTAAACTTGAGGGAATACTCCTTCACACTCATGCTGCCCTGCCTTAAGTTAATAAATTCTAACTCCTTAGCCTTCCTCAACTCCAATGGTAAGAATATGTCTAAGAAAACTGTAGCAAACTCTTTCCATTCTATAGGCCCTGCATCTGCACTCCTATCTACCTTCCACTGCTTAAACCATGTGTGGGCTACATCCTGTAACTGATATGCAGCCAACTCAGCACTCTCACTAGATGTCACCCCCATAATATTTTTTACCTTCTGAACCATATCTAAGAATTCTTGTGGATCCTCTTCAGACTTTGATCCCATAAAAGAATGAGGGTTTATTCGGGTGAAGTCGAGAATCTTGGATGCAGCAGTATTGGTCATTGGGTTGGCCTGAACAACAGCTAGCCGTTCATTTTAAGCTGCTACGGAATTGGCTAGAGTGGTGAACGCAGCTCTGAATTCTGAGTGGGAGACATGCTCATCCAGAGGATCTGTCTGAACGGGCGAAGGTACTGGCTGGTTTCTTGTTCTTCTTCCGTTGTTCTTTTTGGGAGTCATGTTCTGTAAACAGAAAAAATAGATGAATTAGACCGATAGTTTAACATGAGCTCATGCTCAGCCGTACGACGTGACTACTGAAAGAAGGAAAAGTTTTCCTAAATGCCTTGTATTCTCTTGCCCATAAGTGTGGTGCGCTACACACCCAGGAACAAGACTCTACTTGACGCGGCTTTTAGACTTCGTAGGATACTTTTAAACCTTAGTCTCTGATACCAAGTTTGTAACGCCCTGAGAGTACACCCTGGGCGTCACACGGTGCTTACAATCCCGAGAGACCACGAGCGAACCCATGAGCTGGTACCTACTGTGAGTACTGGATAGTATAATGATAATGCAGAAGAAGAATTAATATGCCATAATGTTTTAAGTAATGAAAACTGATAAAATCTTTAAATACCAAGCTGACAAAATAATCTGAAAATATTAACTGAAGTCTGAATACTGAATAACTGACTGTAGTGTTTAAAAAGCCGCTAGACTGACTGAATATGAGTTGATGGGACAAGCCCTAACTAACTCCAACTGACTACTAAACTGAAAGCATGAAATAAAAATAATTTGTCCTCGAAATATGAGGACTCACCACTGCTACTGCTGAGAGCCTGAGGAGTCTATGAGGGATCTGAGAACTGGACGTCCGTACCTATGATATAATACATCATAACGCAAAAAAATGGTATGCGATCAGTACTTTGAATGTACTGGTATGCTAAATGAGATAGGTTAATATGCATGGTTTCATGAACATGGATAAGTAATTGTATAAATATGTATGCATAAATAAGGTACTGAATAAAGTGTATAAAATTTGCGGATACTAAGAATACATGGAGTCTGTAATTACTGAGGATGCATGAAATCTGTAAATACTGAAGATACGTAAAATCTATAGATACTAGGGATGCATGACCAAGCATATAACATGAAATGAATAAAAATATGTAAAACTAAAATGCTGAAAGAACTAATATCTGTATGCTTTGGTCAAACAACACTGAGACTGAGCATCTGAACTGATTACGGGACTAAAACTACAACTAAGACTATGGGAGGTATCATCTAACTGACAAGTCCCAATCTGAGTTAATTGGGGTCCAACCTGTAACCCTAGTTAGAAGGGTGTTAGTACCGTGCCACGGGTACTAACGCTGGCTATGTGGATCCACTATACTGATGTACTGTCCCGAAGGACTAAGGGTGCCAATCCTAAACTGATCGGTGACCCCTGTGAGATAGCCAACCATAAACTGACGGGTGACTTCTCATATCCTACTCTAGCTATGTAGTTCTGGAGTACAGGGACTGCTACTAACGACTCTGCCTATTTAACAGGGAAGCCGTCATCCCTGCACTCGCTCGATGCTAAATTCTACTCCCAACTAAATGACACTGGATTACTAAACTATCCTGTATTTAACTGTCTGGTCTAGTAATGCTCATAATATACTCTGGAGTTATTCTGAAAGTACTGGGACGAGACTAAGTAAACAACTATGATTTTCGTGTATTCAAAACCCCCAAGATTCAAAAGCAATAATAGTAAAATGGTACAAATCTTGAAAGACATAATCATGGGAACATTTAATCAAATCCACTCTTGTAAGCATTTCATCAAACACTTGATGTCCATAGTTTAAGAAAATCATGGGAACAATATAAAGATCGAAGTAATAGCATGATTCTAACATCAATGACACTTAATCATGATTTAATTCGAAGAATGACAACATTAAAACATATAGGACTTGATAACAATAATAAATTAGTTGAAGCATGGTATAAAATCAAGATTCATGGTTAAAACCATAAGTTAAAATCATCATAACTTGAAATAATTATAACTTTGTAATTAAAAATGGATACGTGGACTCCATGGGTGAAAGGAACCCATGGATGAACACTTAACATACCTGGATTGATGAATTCGTGAGGATTGATGGTGGGTTCTTGAAATTTAGCCTTGAATTTTGAAGTCTAGGTTTTCTTGTTCTTGAAGAGAATGGGTTTCTTTAACAGTAGTTTGTGAATAATGGGCATATAATGCCCTATTAGGCTTTAATTTCGTGTTTAGAATGAATTTAAGGATTAGGAAAATGACCAAACGGCCCCTTAAAAATTTAAATTGTGGACTGAAAATTTTGATTTTTGGCCTTGGCGCGATGCGGTATAACGCGTCGAGCCACTGAAAATTGGCGAGTGCCATTTTGGCCTTTGGCGCGACGCGATGGAATCGCGGCCTCCTACTGGTTGAGACCTATAAGTTCACCGCGATGCGGCCTTATTGCGTTGGCTCACTGATTTTGGACAATTGCCATTTAGCATGTCTCCGCGATGAGTTGGTGTACCAAATGGTACACTGTTTTACAAAGATGGCTCTAACTCTTCGCCTGAGTATTAGATTTGGGCGAACTTTATATCGCTGGAAAGTTGACTGAATTTCCTATGAAATAGTAAGCTCTAAAATGAAAAATAATGAGTATTTCAAAAAATTTATATATGAATACTCTTGCACTGAGATTTAAATTATGCTATTGAAATACAGGGTATTACATACTCCTCCCACGTTCACCTGTACCTCCACTTCCACATACACCCCCCACACCTTGCGCCTCTACCCCATACAATCCTCCACCTCTAATCATATATGTATGAAAAACTAATCATGTAAAAAAATTATAGTTCATATTTTTTTATTATATTATTTACAATATAAAGATATATATTGTTCCCCTCCTTTCTCCGGTCCTTCCCCCACTCACTACATCAATTTTTAAAAAACCCTCCCCCCTCGCCCCCCTCTAGATGCCTCCATCCCTACCTACATTCCCTACATGCCTCCATCCCAACCTACATTCCCCACCCAATTTTCTGCCTCTAACCAAATCTATACGAAAAAAATAATTATATAATTGTTAAAAAAAATTATGTTTTATATTTTTTCTTATTATATTATTTATAATTTAAATATATTAGATTGTTAAAATCTCCTCCCACCCTCCTTCTTCGTCCCCTCCCCATCTCTAACCAAATTTAGTAAAAACCATCTAGTAATTGCAAAAAAAAAAAAAAAATTGTTTCATACTTTTTTTTATTATATTATTTACAACTTTAATGATTTTAATGAAACAATATAGAATGTCAAAATATTGACAAAAACTAGCATTTGAAAACATCAATTTGACTGAAATTTTTAGTAGAAATTATATTTACTTTAGTAAAATCAAAGAACAAAATTAGAATGAAAAATATTACTTACTTAAATTCAGGATTGGATATAATATGAAAGAATATTTATCAAATGGTCACCATCTGCATATAAAAATAAAAATATTAAATCGAAAAAAGTTTTTAAAACATAAAGAATATGAGAAATGCAATAACTATATTAATTAGCAAATAAAGCTAATGATCAATAGAACCAAGAAGAAGAAGAGAAGTTTAACATGTATATGTATTATTATAGGAATGTAATAGGAGAGATTAAGAAGATATAGAACTTCATTTCAAATCAACTTTCATTTATTTAAATTCAAATATCATATCCATTTTATAAAAGAAAATCAGTTTAATATTCTTTTTATCCTTTTATTTTAAAACACAATGCACATTTATCTTATAATGTATATATATTTAATCAGTTTGTTACTCTTCATTATCCTTATTGTTTCACATTTTCCTATGTTTTCTTTTTTGTTATCTTATTTTCTTGATTTGGTTTGTCTAAAAAAATTTATTTTATAAAAGTATTAATTATTTAAAATATACATATTATATTCAACTTTAAAATAATTACATATAAGATTAATGAGGATTTGAGAATTACAAATTATTTAGATATATAAATAATTATAAAAATTAATATTATTATCACTATTATTATTATTATAATAATAATTATTATTATTATTATTATTATCATTATTATTATTATTACTACTACTACTGCTATTATTACTACTGCACTATTACGTATTGCCACTATTACAATTTTTTTTAATTATTATTATTATTATTGTTGTTGTTGTTGTTGTTGTTGTTGTTGTTGTTTTTGTTATTATTATTATTATTATTATTATTATTATTATTATTATTATTATTATTATTATTATTATTATTATTATTATTATTATTATTATTATTATTATTATTATTATTATTATTATTGGCACCACCACTACTACTACTATTACTACTACTACTACTACTACTACTACCACTACTATTCATCTTTAATTTAACATTTAAATAAATTATACTTAGATATATTATACAACATTTAAATTTTAAAAGAGATAAGTTTATAAAAGAGTAGACGTCTATTTAGAACTCTTCAACCATTAATTTTTATTTTAAATATAATAAAAATAATAATTATAATAAAGGATAATGTTTTTTTAAATTCAAATATTTCAGTTCTTTAGTTCAAAAATTATTTAGATATATAAAATAATTACAAAAAATAAATAAATATTTAATGTTATTCTTATTCTTATTCTTATTCTCATTCTTATTCTTATTCTTATTCTTATTCTTATTCTTATTCTTCTTCTTCTTATTCTTCTTCTTCTTCTTCTTCTTCTTCTTCTTCTTCTTCTTATTATTATTATTATTATTATTATTACAATTATGTTTATTGAAACTACTGAACGTTATATTATTATTATTATAGTTCAAATTTAATTTAAATTTAATTAAATTATACTTAGATATATTATATAACGTTTAAATTTTAAAATAAATAAGTTTATAAAAGAGTAGAACGTTCACCTATACGCTACACCTGGACTGACCGACAACTTTTGACGTGGGCGACGACGTCGATTGAACCGAAAAAGGTAAGGTCAAACCTCTCTCCCACCCCAGATCTCCCTCTCCCCAGTTTTCTCTATATACTTGCCCCTCCCCCCCCGTCAATTCCCTTTTTGTCCCGTCGCTGCGGTCACCGACGGATTTAGGGTCCCCGCCAGTTCGACTTTCGACAACAGGGAAGGGTTTTATATTCTACAAAAAATATAGGTCAAACAGGTGGTTCGAGGTCAGCAGACGTCCAGATCCCGGCAAAACCCGGAAGCCTCTCCAGCGTTACTCCGACGACTTTCCGGCAACATTCCGGAGACATACCAGCAATCTTTTTACTAGCTACCTTATTTTGGCAACAAACTTTTGACACCAAATCGACGGAACCAGCAATTAGCAGGCGTACCAGGGACATCTAAACTTTTATTCATTTATCCACTTCATACAGTTTTTTATTCCTTTATATTATTTTGTTTCTGTTTCTATTTTTGTTTCTCTTTTTCTGCATCGTTTCCTGTTGCTTGTGTGTGTAGTGGTGTCTGGATTATTTGTTTGGAGAGTGTTGTTGAGTTTTGTTCTGGATTATTACATCGCTCGATTTAGTTATAGCTTGTGGGATAGACTTTTTCCTTGTTTACTCCTTCTACTTTGCTTGTTCCTTCTATTCTCTGTTGTTGCTTTATTACTATCATTGTTTATTTTCTTGTGGAGTTGTGGCTGTGGGCTTTGGTGGTAGGATAGGGTCATGTCTAAGGGTTTTAGGGAGGGAGGCTGTTTTGGGCGTGGGGAGGAGGGAAGGGCGGGCGGGGGAGTAGGGGCAAGGTCTGGCATTAGGGGTGGTAGAAGAAGACATGTTGCTAGAGTCGATAGGCTGAGGGTTGGGTCTTGGAATATAGGAACTCTTCAGGGTAAGTCTATAGAGATGATGAAGATTCTTAGAAAGAAGAGGATCAATATTGCGTGTGTGCAAGAGACTAAGTGGGTAAGGTCTAAGGCTAGGTTTGTAGATGGGTACAAGTTATGGTACTCTGGTAGCGAGAGGCATAGGAATGGAGTTGGCATCTTAGTAGATGAAGAGCTTAGAGGGCAGGTAGTGGAGATTAGGAGGAACAACGATAGGTTGATGACTATTAAGTTGGTCATTAGGGGGTTTACCTTGAACGTGTGTAGTGTTTATGCGCCGCAGGTATGCTTGGACGGGGAGGAGAAGATGCGGTTTTGGGAGGCTTTGGATAAGGTGGTGAGAGAAGTGCCTAGTTCTGAGAAGATTGTTGTAACAGGGGACTTCAATGGGCACATTGGGGCATTTCCAGGAGGTTTTGGCGATGTGCATGGTGGTTTTGGTTTTGGGGAGAGGAATAAAGAGGAAGCTGCTCTGCTGGATTTTGTGAGGTCCTTTGGTTTGGTTGTGGTGAATTTGAGCTTCCCAAGAAGAACGATCACCTAATCACCTTTCGAAACGCGATAACCAAGACCCAAATTGACTCTTTACTGCTTAGGAGAAGGGATAGGGTGTTGTGTAAGGACCGTAAAGTCATTCTGAGTGAGAATCTTTCGACTCAACATAGGCTTTTGGTAATGTACTTGGGTATTAAGAAAGATAAGAAGAGAAGGCGTGAGAATAGTATACCTAGAATTAAGTGGGGTGGATTAACGCCAATAACTGCATGGGAGATAGAGGAGAAGGTGGAGGGAATAGGGGTATGAGAGTGTAAGGGAGGCATGGATGATATGTGGGATAGGGTGGCTAGGTGCATCAAGAAGACTGCTAGTGAGGTATTGGGTATTTCTAGGGGTCGGGTTGGTCATCGTCAGGGAGATTGGTGGTGAAATGAAGAAGTTAAGAAGAAAGTAAAGACGAAAAAGGGGGCGTATACAAAGTTGATTAAGAGTAAGGATTAAGAGGAGAAGCGGGCTAATAGGGAGGAGTACAAGATATCAAGGAAAGAGGCTAAGGTAGCAGTTATCGACAGCTAAGACGGCAGCGTTTGAGAGCTTGTATGCAGGGTTGGAGGCGAAAGAAGGGGAAAGAGGTTGTTTAGGTTTGCTAAGGCTAGGGAGAGAAAGAATTATGACCTCAACCAGGTAAAGTTCATTAAGGGGGAGGATGGTAGAGTGTTGGTGGAGGACGGTCAGATTAAGAAGAGATGGCAGACGTACTTTGAGAGGTTATTGAATATTGGAGGGGATAAAGCTCTTATGTTAGGAGAGCTAGAGCACTCTGTGGAGTGTAGTGATTTTAGTTATTGTAGACGTTTTAAGGTAGAGGAGGTCACAGAGGCTGTTCGCAGGATGCGTAGGGGTAGCGCGATGGGGCCTGATGAGATTCCTGTGGATTTTTGGAAGTTTTCTAGTGAGGCTAGCTTAAGATGGTTGACTGGTCTATTTAACGACATTTTTAAGTCGGCGAAAATGCCCGAGGCTTGGAGATGGAGTACTATGATCCCTCTATATAAGAACAAGGGTAACATTCAGAGTTGCAACAACTATAGGGGTATTAAGTTATTGAGCCACATTATAAAGATTTGGGAGAGAGTGGTCGAGTTTAGGTTGAGGAGGTTTGTGACTATCTCGGAGAACTAGTTTGGATTTATGCCTGGGCGCTCGACGACAGAGGCAATTCACCTGGTGCGGAGACTGGTGGAACAGTATAGGTAAAGGAAGAAGGACCTGCACATGGTGTTTATCGACTTGGAGAAGGTGTACGACAAAGTCCCTAGGGAGGTTCTTTGGAGATTCTTGGAGGTGAGTGGAGTCCCGGTGGCGTATATCAAAGCAATCAAGAACATGTATGATGGAGCTAAGACTCAGGTTAGGACGGCGGGAGAAGATTCAGAGAATTTCCTTGTCTTGACAGGGTTGCATCAGGGATCTACTCTTAGCCCATTTTTGTTTGCTTTGGTGATGGATGTGTTTACGCGGCATATTCAAGGAGAGGTGCCTTGGTGTATACTTTTTGCATATGATGTAGTTTTAATTTATGAGATGCGGGGGTGTGTGAATGATAAACTAGAGGTGTGGAGACAGACCCTTGAGTCTAAGGGGTTCAGGTTGAGTAGGAGCAAGACAGAGTATTTGGAATGTAAGTTTAATGACATGAGGCAGGAGAACGAAGTTGTAGTAAGGTTGGATTCCCAGGAGGTGTGTAAGAGAGATAGTTTCAAGTATCTCGGGTCCTTGATTCAGGGGAATGGTGAGATTGACGAGAATGTCTCCCACCGTATTGGGGCGGGATGGATGAAGTGGAAGCTCACCTTGGGGGTGTTGTGTGATAAAAAGGTGTCGCCCAAGCTTAAAGGCAAGTTCTATAGGGTGGCAGTTTGTCCGGCCATGTTTTATGGAGCGGAGTGTTGGCCAGTCAAAAACTTTCACATTTAAAAATTAAAGGTGGCGTAAATGTGGATGTTACGTTGGATGTGTGGGCTTACTAGGGTTGATAGAGTTTGGAATGAGACCATTCGGAAAAAAATTGGAGTGGCTTTGTTGGAGGACAAGATGCGGGAAGTTCGATTGAGATGGTTCGAGCACGTGATGAGGAGGGGCACGGATGCCCCGGTTCGTAGGTGCGAAAGGCTTGCATTGGATGGCTTCAGGAGGGGTAGGGGTAGGCTAAATAAATACTGGAGAGAGGTAATTAGGCGGGACATGGAGCAGTTGCAGCTCACTGAGGACATGACCCTAGATAGGAAGATATGGAGGACGCGAATTAGGTTAGAAAGCTAGTGCCAGTTTGGGTCGTTGGGGTAGGGCTTTACTTGGTGGGTGTATTTTTATTGTTATGCCACCTTGTTGCATGCTTCATTACGAATTTGTTTACTATTATTTGTTTCTTATTCATTGTGGGTGGTATATTTATGTCTTCTTATCTTGTTTCATGCTTTATTACAGATTTGGTTATTATCTCGTATCTTGAGCCGGGGGTCTATCGGAAACAGTCTTGCTATTTTTTTGAAGATAGTGGTATAGACTGCATACATCTTACCCTCCCCAGACCCCACTATGTGGGAATACACTGGGTTTGTTGTTGTTGTTGTTAAAGTTTATAAAAGAGTAGAAGTCTACTTAGAACTCTTCAACCAATAAGAAGTATATTTAGAACTCTTCAATCGTGAATTTTTATTTTTAAACTAATAGAAATAGTAGTTATAATCTAGATAATGTATTTTTAAATTTAAATAGTTCAATATTTAGTTTAAAAAATTTATTACATACAATTAAATTTTGTCTTAAAAGCTATCAAGTGGCTTCTCAATAGCTTGTCACTTGGCTAATCATGATGCTTCATCCTCTGCTTTATAATATATATATATATATATATATATATATATATATATATATATAGAGAGAGAGAGAGAGAGAGAGAGATTTTGAAAGAGATAAGTTTATGAAAGAGTAGAAGTCTATTTAGAACTCTTCAACCATTAATTTTTATTTTTAAGCTAATAAAAATAATAATTATAATAAAGGATAATGTCTTTTTAAATTCAAATATTTCAATTCTTTAGTTTGAAAATTATTTATATATATAAAATAATTACAAAAATAAATAATATTATTATCACTATTATTATTATAATTATTATTATTACTACTACTACTATTACTTTTGAACTATTACGTACTGCCACTACTACTACTTTTTCTAATTATTATTGTTGTTGTTGTTGTTGTTGTTGTTGTTGTTGTTGTTGTTGTTGTTGTTATTATGAGAAAATACATCGAATCACCCCTAAACTTGTAGCCAAAACTTACTTTAGACCCTAAACTTGTATGACAATTATATACCCCTTTAACAACTTTCAAGTGAAATTTTTGCCACCCAAATTGCTGATGTGATAAATTTTTAAAAAAACTGCGAGTGAATAGCCAAAAAACATGAAAAAAAAGCGGGACCCACCTTTTAAATTTTACAAATTCTTTATATATATATATATAAAAATAAATAAATAAATAAATAAATAAATAAATAAAACAACTTCTTCATCTTCTTCACTTCTTCAACTTCTTCAACCCCTCCCCTCTCGTTTCCATCACCCCACCTCATCCCCCAACACATTGTTGGTGCATTATTTGTAAATTGTCATCACAAGAAACAAGGTTAAAGTTGGAAGATCTTGACTTCTTCTCATCCAATTGCCAAATATGATTGAGACTTTCTAAAAGTTTGATAAAATTCTTTAATGTGACATTGGAAGATCGGATACTCAATTTTTTTCCTTTTCCACTCCACAGATCACTGTGCACACACACACAGAGTGAGATCGAGAGTGAACGGAGGAGGCACACACATCATCGGAAAACACCCACCTTACCAGAAACGTGCACATATACAATCAAGGAACAGATGGGCCAATTTTTCATTGAATACAAAGAAATTCATTTTTTTCTCTTCACAATAGACACACCCATCACGATCAAGACACTATTTTTTTTCTCTTCATAATAGACACACCCATCACAATATATATAAATTTTGTGAATATGAAAAATTAAAATGAAATTGAAATTGAAGGGAGTCTCATTTATCTTTGTGGATATGGAAAATTGAAATGAAATTGAAATTGAAGGAAAGTGTTAGTAGACGTCGGAAAACATGGTGTATTAATGGTGAAAGATGAATGTGATTAATGGTGCTAATGTGAAAGTGAAATCTTGTGTTAATGGTGAATGTTGCGGTGGTGGTATGAGTGGAAATGGAGGTGGGGTTTGAGGGTGGGTGGTGTGAAGAAGAAAGTGATTTTTTTTGTTTTTATTATTTTTATTATATATATATATATATATATATATATATATGTGGCACCATTTTTTAAATAATTATTTACATGGTAATGACGTGGGAGCGTGTGTAGTGCACCTCCCTTTGTGAGAGTGGTAATATATTTTTAGGGGGTTATTTAATTCACTTGAAAGTTATTAAGGGGGCACATAATTGCCCGATTAGTTTAGGGTCTAAAGTAAGCTTTGGCTACAAGTTCAAGGGGGATTTGATGTATTTTCTCTATTATTATAATTATTGGCACCACCGCCGCTGCCACCACCGCCGCCGCCGCCGCCACCACTGACACTACTGAACGTTGTACTATTATTATTATTATTATTATTATTATAGTTCAGATTTAATTTGATATTTAAATAAATTATACTTAGATATATTATATAAAATTTAAATTCTAAAAGAAATAAATTCATAAAAGAGTAGAAGTCTATTCAGAACTCTTCAACCAAGAGTAAGAAGTATATTTAGAACTCTTCAATCATGAAGTTTTGTTCTTAAGCTAATCGAAATAGTAGTTATAATCTGGATAATGTATTTTTAAAGTTAAATATTTCAATCTTTTAGTATAAAAAATTTATTACATACAATTAAATTTTTTCCTAAAAACTGTCAAGTGGCTTCTTAAAAGCTTGCCACATGGCTAATCATGATGTTTCGTCCTCTGCTTTATAATATATATAGAAGATAATGGCAATAAATCAGAAACAAAACTAAAATATATAACAATAAGTCAATAACAACAACAATGTATATTGACCCGGCATGTAGTCAAACAATTTCAAAATTAACAAGTGTAATAAATGTATTTATAATAAGAATACTTCAAATTAAATAGTCATTGTCGATTTGTATGTGGATGATATGTTGATAATGAATAATGATATTGCTAAACTAAATACTATTATACACATACTTTTTTAAAGTATTTTGATATGAAACACTTAGGAATCCATCTCATAGTGAGAAGTAAGATCCACGAGACTTCTCGCATTATCTCAATTTCATTATATTTAAATGATATTTGAAAATTTTAAGTACTTGAATTTCAAAGTTGCAAAACACCAATTGATGTGAACAACACCTTATTCTTGCTACGAATAAAAATGAAAGTAATTCTCAATTGAATTATGTTATTGGAAATTGGAAAGTTTGATGTACATCATGATTGTACACAATCAAATATAACTAACTGAGCTATATTAAGTCGATACGTAGTAATCCCAATTAAAATTATTATATGACAATGAAATGAAATGGGCTTTGAGTTATTGGAGACATACTCAAAACTTTGCTTTGTAATATAATAAATATTCAACGATTACTGGGTGATAATATGGTGCAAATTGAATCATTGAGTTGACTGATTTAAAATTCATGAATGGATCTATATTCATAATTGGTGGAGAAGCGATATCTTAGAACTCATCCAAACAAACTTGCATTGCATGTCCTATGATGGAGGCTAATTCATAGCCTTAGATTGTCACGATCCAAAAATGGATCATGATATCGCGGTTCAGCCTTGATAAATAAGTCAATCACTTAAATCGAATAAAGAAAAAATAAAATCGATAATAATATAAACCAAGGCAAGACTTCTAAAACAAAGTCAAGCTAATAAAAAACATAATTAAAATAGAAGTCTGAAAAAAATCTCATAAGTCCCCAAAATCTGATGTCATAGTGTAAGAGCATCTAATACATTACTGAATTTGAAAATACATATCTATCTTTGAAAATGAAATAAAGATATAATGTAAGATAAGAGAAGGCCCGGAGGCAGCTCTGAAATCCCTATAGCACCCAGTACCTTGAACAACGCTCCAATTCGCACGTAATTAGCTACCGCATTTTGTACTCAAACTTAAATCTACACCAAAAGGGCATCATAGAGTGAGTATGGTTCACTTATACTCAAAAGGTATTATAAGCCGACTGAGCACAGTCGAAAAAAAATATATGTAAAGAAAGCTATGAGCACGTCACCTGCAAGTAGAAATGCCCCAAATGATAGCCCACACCATCTCTACTGACAGTTCTAATATATAAATCGAAACAAAAACAATACAGACATACATGAAAAATATGCTGAAACTAAACACAAGTCAAGAAAACTAAAGAAGTCATGAAAAATGCGTATGTGAATACAATGCAGTGTAATATGGATGAGATGAATGGTGAAAGCCATCACATGACTTTCTGTAGACAACCACCGAGCTCGCAGCTCTCATGTAGGACCCATGAGGGTTCATACTACATCTCATATCTCAGTCTGAACTCACCTTTTTGGCTCATCTTAGTAGAGAGGGTTTTTATATAAGTGTCTCATTTTCTTTCAAAAATAGTGTTTCTCTATGGTATCAGTATCTCATGAATTTATATGTATGAAATGAAGATATAATACTCACAATCAACTCAATATGATCATATCCGATCTATATGATATATATATATATATATATATGTCCATAATTCATGATCATCAACTCTAATTAGGCAACATCAAAATAAATATGCATGTAAGATATTATTAATATCATATCAACCCTTAACTCGGGTATTTCTATCATGACAAAGGCAATCAATGCTCAAATAAGACTTATATTAGCAAAATAAGCCCCCACGCGAGCATTGTGAGTGTGCTTGGTATGAAGGAAAATCTTTTCAGGAATTGTTTTCTAGTTTTCTTATTTTTGGTTGGCTTAAATATTTTGGAAAATGTTCTCCAAATCAACTTATTTTCCTCAAATTTAAGGAAAATGACTTCCCTTCAAAATGATATATATGTGTGTGTGTGTGCGTGTGTCTGTGTGTATACATACATATATATACATACATATATATACATACATACATACATATATATATATATATATATATATATATAATGAGCCTAGAAATTCACTCAATATGTCTATAATTCATAATCATCAACTCTAATTAAGCACCATTGAAATAAATATGCATGTAAGATATTATTACTATCGTATCAACCCTTAACTTGGGTATTTGTATTAGGGCTGCATATCGGTCGGTTTGGTTTGATTTTTAAAATTATCGATTTTACTTATTCATTATCGGTTTGTATATATGCTAAACCGTTAAGATATCGGTTAATCGATTATTAGTTTATCGATTTTTCATTGTTATCGGTTCGGTTATCGGGTGAACCGTTAATATTAAACATATCTAATGTTTACTGCCTACTGACCCTACTGCTTAGTGATTTTTCTTGTTTCAACGTGACTGTGATTTTAAAAGAAATAATCAAACAATAAGTTTATATCATAAATTCAACAAGACACTAACTCAAGAAAATCAAATACATTATGTGGTCATGTCGTTTTTGGTAATGACCAATTTTATCACAATTCAAAATGTTCCCTTTTTATTTTTTTTGTTTTTATATGTATGTCCTGTTGACGTTTTCTTTTCTTTTCTTCCTTTCCAGATGCAAGTGCCTGTTTGTTTAGCGTTTTGTTTGCACGAAAGAAAATAAAAATGATACTGAACTTTGGATGCAGAACTGGTCACAATTATTATCCATTTCAATTGTGTACAAATGACCTGCCAATTTCATAGGAAGCCACCAGGTGTGACCAAATCCAAATACTAAAATATTAGTATATCTTAGGAAATCAACAAACAACTAAACACTGATGTTCAAACGGGGTCCGAGAATGAGATGTAGCAATAAAAATGATAAAAATTAAAGGATAATCTGCTTTAGTTTATCCTCTGAAGTTATGTAACAATGACAATAATTATCGGAGGGGTGGGGGCAATAAAACTGAAACAAAATTCTTTCTCTATTCTTTAAGCAAAGAAAGAACTAAACTTTCCAATAATGCAACAATGGGTAGAAAACACCTACAAGATCAATTCTTTTCTCTACTTCTCTCACACCCCTCTAGCCAAAACAAAGAAAAGAACTACTATAATGCTTTGGACAGACATTGAAGATGAAGCAGATTAGCAGAACACTTCTAAGAATGAAATCGAGCAAAAACAAAAATTCTTACCTGTTGACAGTTGAGAGGAAAAGCAAAAATTGTCTGGGATCTCTTCAGTTTTCAATAAAATCGACCTTGAATACTGAGTTTTCAACAAAAATAGACTTTGAATACTGAGTTTTTAGCAAGAATCAGCCACAATTAATCAAAGATTGTGAATAATTACAGAGACTGAGAGAGGCTGAGGCGGTCTTTGAACCGATGAGTGTTGTAGACACGTGATTTTTGATCCTCCTCGAATTTTAATTTATTTTTAATATTAAATATTTATATTTGGTATAATATTATTTAATTTCTTATTTTATTTTAATTTTAATAAAGTTTTAGTTAAAAAAATCAATAATTAAATAAATTTAATTTTGAGATTTTTTTTATTTTTATTTTTTTATCCTAATTTTAAAAATAATACAAAAATTAAAATATATATATATATATATATAATATTTATTCTAAATTTTAATAAATAAATTATTAGTTTTAATACAATTTTATTATATTTTTTAAATATAAAAATTAATTAGTTATTATTATATTTATTATTATTATTATTATTATTATTATTTATTTATTTATTATTATTATTGTCTTCTATTAAAAAAAGAAAAAAAGAAAAAAAAGGAAAATAAAATAAATATTTAAATTTTAAATCTCCCCCCCCCCCACCCCTTATCTGATAACTTTAACCGTTCCCCCCAAAGAATTCCCTATTAATAGACTCTTCACCCCCACCCCCACCCCCCCCAAAGAGCAGAGGATTCTACGTACATGAACACTATTCTATCATCCATCAGACTGCATCAAAAAACAGAGAGAAAAAAATACACAGTAAAAAAAAAACAGTGAGGGAAATACTCAAAAACATCAGACAATAAAGAGAGAAAAGAAGAAAGTTGAGTTTGAGTTTCCGTTCGAGTTTTCGATAACGACATTCTTGCTTTTATACTGGATTTATTTTATTACACAGGTTTTTATCCAACCCGCCATTATTATTTTTGTAAGTTTTATTGAGGATCAAAGCATGAATAACGTTATTTATATGATTTATGTGTTATTCATGTTTAAAGTTTGATTACTTTAAATAATTTATTTTTTATTATCTTTACTTAGATACCATTAATCTCTATATTTGTAAATTGTAAATATGTTAAGAAGTTAATGAGTTGATAAAGAAAAATTAAATATGATATACTGACTAATCGTAGTTTTTGATTTTAGACTAAAATTAAAAGAAGCCATGTTAGTCAGTAAAGGGTGGCTTTAATTCGTTATTTCTTTATCTTTTTGTAAGCAAATGTGGTGTTCAAATTTATTTAGAATTTTATTAATAGGCTAAGGATTTAATTTAATTCAAAATCTAAAACTTTTCAAAAAGTTAATGTGAAGATCTTAAATCTACTTTAATAATCAGTTTACATCACTATCATTTTGTAAAAAAAAAAAACATTATTAGTGTTTGCAGGCTTTGGAAAAAATTGTTTCCATGCCTATCATTTCTTTCTTATTAATAGGTGTTAGTTAGACTGAGAAGAGGAAACATTAGAAATAGCGGATAAAGGATAATATAAACAAAAACATAAGAAAGAAAAAGACTTCAGAAAAGAAAACGGAAATGGGCAGAAAAGGGAAAATAAGAAAAGCAGTAAGGAAAGAGTGAAACAATTTAAGGAACAAAAGAAGGAAAACTCGTATGATTTTATAATTTCTTTTTTCCATGTTAATTTAGTTATAATAATTTTACTAAATGTAACACGTGATCATTTTTTTATTTTTTATTATTGTTGTTAAATTCGTTATGATAACTTTGTTGAAAGTAACTCTATTAATTAATTTTGTTACGTGATTATGTGAATTTAGCTTTTAAGTAATTTTGTTAAGTTTATATATTTATAATTTGTTCGCAAGAGTAAGATTAATCCTTTTCTTTTAAAAAGATTAAATTTTGAGAATAATATTAAATTTAACATAATATAGGTAGATTTTTATATTTTATTATTTTATTAACAGAATTTAATAATTATTTATTGATTTAATTAATTATGTTAAATGAATTTTGGTTTAATTTATTTTTTAACGCTAGATAATTTTTAGACACGTTAAAATATTCGTCTCAATTAAGAATGAGGCATATGTATTCTTTTTGAGACATTCAAAATTCAAGGATGCAATAATGCACCTTGATAAATAATTTTTCTAAAATTATTTTTTGTTGATTTATTTAATAAAAGATAATAGACAAGTTTTTTTTTCAGTATTAAAAATGAGCGAAATAGGCCTGCAAACATAGTTTATTCAAAATAATTAAAGCTAAGTATAAGTTAATAAAATCGACCGTGCTAGAACCACGGGACTCGAGGGGTGCCTCACACCTTCCCCTCAGTCAACAGAATTTCTTACCCGATCTTCTGTTTTTGCAGACCATTAAAGAGTCATTTTCTTTTGATTAGGGATTCAAAAAGGTGACTTGGAACACCATAACTCGATTTCAAGTGGCGACTCTATAATTTAATTAATCTCTATTCAATACCGTCACTTTAATTGAAAAAACCCTTCGATCCCTCGAGCGAAAAAGGGGTGTGACAAGTGAGTAAGGCAGACAGATCGCAGATGTGAAAATTGAAAAATAAAAGAAGAAGAA
Organism: Capsicum pubescens; assembly: GCA_030864215.1. NCBI lineage: Eukaryota > Viridiplantae > Streptophyta > Magnoliopsida > Solanales > Solanaceae > Capsicum > Capsicum pubescens. The sequence goes on from CM061548.1 coordinate 21,128,598, forward strand.
ATGAAACCCTAGAGTGTGAGTGGGGCAGAGGCCAAAGAGATCGCAAATGTGATTGAAAAATAAAAGAAGATCAATGAAACCCTAAGTCTAAGTAGTAAGTAAGGGTTTGGGTATTTGGGCCTTTAATATTTTGGGCCAATGGACGGTAATGGCCTTAATGGGTCTATTGGGTGTTTATTTTTATTGGGTTATCGGGTGGCCCGATAAAAAGTTAAGGAAACCCGAGGCTCGAACCGATAATCCATTAGGTGAAAATGTTAAACCGACACCCGAAACGATATTGACAAAAACCGAATTAACCCGATAAAGCAATTATCAGTTCGGGTTAACGGTTTGAACCAAAATTTGCACAACCCTAATTTGTATGCTGCTACCGGTTGACAATACTACTACTACTACTACTACTACTACTACTACTACTAACTACTACTACTACTACTACTACTACTAACTACTACTACTACTACTACTACTACTACTATTAGTAGTAGTAGTAGTACTAATAATAATAATAATAATAATAATAATAATAATAATAATAATAATAATAATAATAATAATAATAATAAGGTTATGTTGCAACAGATGATTCACCTGTTGGAATCAACTTCAGGTTCTGTTGACACATGTGAGTCATTTGTGGCAACAGATGATTCATCTGTGGCAATAGATGATTCATTTGTTTCACTGATGATTCATAATGTTGCAACAGATGACTAATCTGTTGCATCATCTGATCAATCATTTGCATCAAATGATTAATTTGTTGCAACAGATGGCCCATCTGTTCGATTCGTATTGCAGCACTATAGAATCATAAACATGAACCCAACATATGCATCTTCCGTTGCAACAGATGACTCATCTGTCGCAATACATGAGTCATCTGTTGCAACAGATGACTCATATATTGGATTCATGTTCGGGTTTTTCTTTCCATTGTCGAAAAAAACAGCAGTAACAGTTCACCTAGATGATAAATTCAACTAAAAATCATAATTTTACTTTCCAAAGTTACCTATGAAGTAATGTCAAAGGGATGTACAAAACAAACTTTGACCTAAAAAAATTAGTCAAGTAGCAGCAGTAGCGGTAACAACAACAACAATGGTCAACAAGATGAAGATGGAGATGATAATGAATAAAGCAGCAGTAATAATAAACAACAAAACAACGTGAAGAGAGAAAACAACAATGGATGAGAAGAGAGAGAGAAATATGCATTCTTTCCTCCGTTTTATGTTATATTGGGTCAACATTTGAATCAAAGTGTAAATTAAAAAACTTGTGGGCTATTCTCAAACTACCCCAACTTTCTTAATCACTAATAAAGTAATTGTCACCTACAGTCAATTATTAAAACTTGAGTCACCTACACCTCATATTGAAACTCTTTTATCGCTTTTAACTCAATTATCCTTGTTACCTAACCCACTCATCACCAGTAACTCCTACCATTGCCACTTAATATGTGACTATGTCATGTATGTACACATATATATATATTAGTTATCAAATTTAATCATGTTATGTATATACTCAGGTATTGCATAGGTTCATTGTAAAATAAATATAATATTTTAAATATATCATAATTAATAGAAGATTATTTCTAATAAAACCTCTATTATATGATAATAATATTTTAACATTTCTAGATTTACTATCTCCGCTTAAAATATTAATAGATTATAAAAGCAATTATAAAGTAATTGTTATAAAACAAGAAAGAATAAAGAAGAAGAGAGAGAATAAAGAGAATAATTCTTATTTCTCTTGAAGGATCTCTTGATGGGGTGAATTTCAATGAAGCAAAACCCCTTTATTTATAGGAGAAAACTAACCTTGGGTTTGTAACTTCTCCATAAATAGACATACACAATATATGTTAAAGTAGGTATTCACTATATATGATAAAGTAGACATTCACTATATATGATATATTTATAATAGTCCCCCTTGAATGTCTAATAGATAGATAATGTGCCTCGTTAAAACCTTACTAGGAAAAAATCAGTGGAAAAAAAAATCTAATGAAGGAAAAAAAGTACACATTTTTAACAATACGCATATAGGCTGCCTCATTAAAAACCTTACAAGGAAAACCCAGTGGGATAAAACCTCGTAAGGAAAAAAGAGTACAACGCGTATTAGCTCCTCCTAATAAGAACATCCTTAAGCCTTTGCATCCCGATCTTGTACACCATCTTTTTGAAAGTTGCAATTGAAAGAGACTTGGTGAATAAAATAACCACATTGTCACTTGAACGAATCCGTTGCACGTTAATATCACCATTATTTTGGAGCTCATGTATGTAGAAAAGCTTTGATGACATGTGTTTCGTTCTATCTCCTTTTATGAATCCTCCCTTAAGTTGTGTTATGCATGGTGCATTATCTTCGTATAAAATTATGGGTACATTGTCACATTTCCCACCATATTTTTCTTGAATGAGATGTATCATAGATCTCAACCATACTCATTCTCGGCTTGCTTCATGAATAGTTATTATCTCAGCATGGTCCAATGAAGTGGCTAGATATACTGCTTTGTATATCTCCAAGATATAGCAGTATCCCCACATGTGAACATATAACTTATTTGAGATCGAACTTTATACGGGTCAGATAAGTACCCAACATCAGCATAACCAACAAGATCGGGACTACAATCTTTAGAGTAAAATAAGTCCATATCTTTGATCTCATTCCGATGTCTCCTAGTAGGAGCAGAACTATACCTTGATAACAAATTGACCGAAAAAGGCTATGTCATGCCTTGTAGTATTTGCAAGATACATTAGTACACCAATTGCACTAAGATATGGTACTTCATAAAAAAGGAGTTCCTCATTTTTTTTTTCTCGAGGTCGAAATGAATCCTTATTCAATTATGCATGTTTCTTATCTAAGAAAATATTATATTGCTTTTGAAAACTCTCCAAGAGTTTCAATAATTTTCAAGCTATAAGCTTATACAATATAAGGATTCTAAATAAGTTTCCCAGAAACTTTTATATGCTTCAAACATTTTGAATACTTAGAAAGTTTTCATTAAATTTTTGTCAAGTGACAATATTCAACATTTCATATGTGACATCTTCAAGTGTCCGGACTACAAATCAAATAAGTTTTACACTTACCAAGATGCATCCTTTCATGTCATTTGATAAATATTTCTACGTCAGCATGCTTAAATAAACGTATAATTTAGATCCTCATAATCTTTTGCAATATTGCGTCAATATTGTATTAAAGCTATCGTCGACAGTTTTTCATTTTGTATCAGTTCGCAATGTGACATAATATTCTGAGATCTCATCACTTCATTATTTTTAGGTATCTGAACCTCTCATAAGATTTCACGAAGTGTTATGTCGTATCTTCAAGAGCACATTGTCTTCTTATTATGATTATTTGTTCCTTATTTTTTAAGAATTATTTCATTTCGAACTGATTAGTCTACCATGCTTTATGCATGAGTAGACTTTGTCCTTTATGAACACAAAATAGGAGCACTTGCAACTTAAATATGAGATGCATTCGGCGTTCGACTTGAATTATCTTTTGAATGAGGATCTGACGATAATTCCTAACATATTTCATGACTGCTTATAATCTCCCCCTATTTTAGGAAAACTAACATACATCCTCCATATTCTTTGAGGAATCCATCTTTGTGCATCATGGTATATTCATTAATCATATACCGCACATTAACTAGTAGATGGACAACGTGTGATTCCTGACTTAGAACCAACTTTGAGGGGAAATTAATCATAATTTATTATTTTGATGCATACAAGTACTTTTGTATATAATATTTCAAACCAACACATGAAGCTTTTGTTCTCAATGGTTTAACTATTTATTGAAGGCATTAGATGCTAAACCAGATCATCATGATGAATTGTCTTGATTGCACAATCTGAAAGTTATTCTCTTAACTCAATTTTATTGAGCAAGCAATTTTATGAATGTCAACCTACAGGTTGACAATAAACACACATGTGATCATCTTATATCGATGCATCTTAATTGATCACGTGACTGGTGAATGGGCCCTTATTCACCTTTTATACTTTTCGAATTTTAAGGGATCCAATCCCAAAATTAGTTGGTCCAACCAACTTATCATGAGAACAAACAACATGAAAAGCTCAAGAAAATTTTTTGAATTCTTCAATAGGTATTTAATACTTAATATCCACATCTATGGGATGTCTCAATAGTTCATGTCAACTTATGAATTTTTATATTAGTAAACTCCAAATTTACCATGACATGTATTTTTTTTTTCTTTAGTAAATTTCATATTCACTATTACATGAATAAATTTCAGATTTACTACTTTAGAAGTAGATTTCAAAATTATTCTTCTCAGTTATTCTGCCTCTTTCGGAGGTGAGTTGTGATATCATCACAATCAAGTGCACGTTTGTATTGAAACAATCGAAATCCTCATTCCCCAGGAATGGAATATAACCGTGCCTTAAGCCTATCAAATTTTGATAGCTAATAACCTCTGTCATGATATTGCTACTTCAGGAGCAAATCGAGGCATACATATGATCTAGAGAATTTTTCTCTAACATATCTTATGATCATAATACGCGTACAAAAATATCATCACTTTTGATGATCATTATCATATTTTCCCTCCACGCGTATATTCGTGCATTCAATCACTTGTCTTCTTTCAGACATATTATGCACTGCTACCACATACACCTCAAGAATAAAGTAAGTTGTCATATTTCAGACTTATCATATATTGCTAGCACATTCACTTCATGGATTGGAGCATATTCAATGAGTCGAATTTCATGCCTTTTCATCAAACACCTATTATTTTGTCTTAGCCATCATAATATCGTCAATATGGTGCATTGAGATTCAAACTCAACGTCTTACCCATATAAAGGTGTCTTAGGCATAAATTGATGGGACCTAAACCCAACATATTATCATCCCTTTTGATAATATTGTTCTTGAGTAATAAATTTAAAACATAAATGTTTTCAAACCAATTATTTTTCCACAAATCCAATAATAATTATATTAATAGTAGCAAAAGAAATATAATATAAAGAATTACTAACCTTGAAATCCTTCAGATTTATAATCTCACCTCAGTTGGTTAGAGCACCGTGCTGATAACGTGTTATAAAACAAGAAAGAATAAAGAAAAAGAGAGAGAATAGAGAGAGTAATTTTTATTTCTCCTGAGGGATCTCTTGATAGGGCGAATTACAATGAAGTAAAACCCCTTTATTTATAGGGAAAAACTAATCTTAGGTTTGTAACTTCTCCATAAATAGACATACACAATATATGGTAAAGTAGGTATTCACGATATATAGTAAAGTAGACATTCACTATCTATGATATATTTATAACAGTAATATAATTATATCATAACTAAATTTATACAAGTTAAAATTATTCTAAAAGTGTAATAAATTATATTTCTACTAAATACCAATATTCTACAACATATGAGATATTACTATAATTCTCAAATGGACCGCTTGTAAACCTAACTATCAATCCCATCAAATCATAAATAACTTGCAGAAAATACATAAAAATGGCCGTGAAGGTCATTACAGATTGGCCCAGCGGTGTTAGCAGTCATCGCCTTCAGTTAAGAACACATCTATATTTTGAATTATGTCATTTCAAACTAGCATTGTGCATCATATTGACCAACGAGGTGATCCTAACATTTCTATTTTGGTACCATCGGGTAATTAGAAATCCACCAATCTGATTAATTTGAATTCCCAAGGCTGGAAATTCATGTTAAGAATTAAGATATTTCATCCACCCCACCTAATATCAGATGATAATAATTAGGAGTTCGTTCGCTCAACCATTTTTTGTTTCCAAACAACAGTAGTTGGGCCTTATTGCCAGACAAAAACTTGTAGGATGAGCTATTTTTCTTCAGTAGGTAGTTTTATTGCCACACAAAAACTTGATATTACACGTAAGTAAAACGTGTCTACTTGGGAGCAGCTGCAGGTTGAACGCGTGCTTTCAATTTGGCAAGCAACTCATCTCTCAAAGGCAAATATTTCTTGTTTTCGCTGCAATTAATGTATTGATCTCTCCATGCACAAAAATTTGGAAGCATTTCACTTGTCACTAAAACAACTCCAGATGCTTCTTCAAGAACTCCCAGCCAAAGAGCAGCAGCATTTGCAGCAATATCAGCAAATCCAAATTTGTCACCCACAAAGAACTTCTTGTCCTTGAGCTCATTATCAAGAACTTTCAACATCTCGTAAACTTCCTCTTTAGCTTTCTCTTGTGCCTCTCCTTTAAGAAAGAAACTTCTCCCAACTGCTGGCCCCTGCAAATTAAAACGCTCGAAATTTAAGTTTCAATAACAATTTTACTCAATTCCGCGGATAGGAATTAATATACTCCTAATACAACAATAATCTTCAATTCTAAGCAAGTTGGAATCGGTTATATATATATATTATATTCCTTCACTGATTATATCATCATCTCACACTCTCAATCCAATATTATATAAAAATTATGCCATAGTTTCTACTGACAACATACACATATCTAACATAATACAACTAGAAAAGAAAAAGAACTTAAAGTAAACGCACTAATATGACACAAATATATTTCAAATTAATTGGTAAATAGCGGCGAAAAGAACCTTTTCAGCAAAAAACTTAGTCATAAGGGTCTTTGGGCAAGATTGGAGGGCCTTCGAACGTTTCATCAATGTATTCAACAATGACCGTAGACTCACAAATGGGCTTTCCATTGTGAATTAGCACTGGAATTTTCTTGTGAATAGGGTTGGATTCAAGAAGCAGAGGGCTCTTGTTCTGTAGATCTTGTTCTATAAACTCATATTCAACTCCCTTCAGCTTGAGAGCCCATTCAACTCTGTTACTATAAGGGCTATACCAAAGACCAAGCAATTTCACTTCTGCCATCTCACAATTTTGGTGGAATTTTTAGGTTGTTGTTTTGATCTTTTGAACTTTATCCTCCTTTTTATAGATGGAAAAAATAAGGAACTGGCTTTTCGAACAAGCATATGCTGCTTTTCTTCTTTGACAAGTCAGTGTTTCCAATTTGGCACTTCCATATTGACTGAAGGCATTTATTAAGTGTTAAAACTTAAGCAGAAGGTTCTATCCAACTAATAAAGATTTACCCAACTCAAACAGTAGATGCATGCATGAACTGAGTTATCATAGGCTCCTTCCTTTGAGGTGCGTCCAAGCACAGGGATTGGCGCTTCGCCGCACTTAGGTTGTACTTTTAAGGCCCCGTAAGTCTTGACTGTTTATTTGGACTATTTACGACCCTGATGAATGAATTAAGGTATTATCGAGCGTTACACAATGAAGGTCCTGTGCCTAAAAAATGATATGAACGTCTGGAAGGGGTAGAAGTTGGTTTGAGCAAGTTAGGATTAATTGAAACATTTCCTTCGTAAAAATATATAGCAGTTAGTGTTGGGCATTGAAGCGCTTCAGTAACAATTGTTGATGGCACTATTAGCATCGCATGCAGCTGTACAAAATCTGGTACTGCAACACTCACCCCTATAGCTAGCTAGTGTTTTATCGCGGGAAAGCGGGGCATTAGGGTTATATTTTCACTACCTAAAAATGTTAAGTGTTATATTTTGCCAAGCCATTCGCAAGTTTGAGAGATGAGATCAACCCAAATCCTTGGAAAAGTAAGATTTTTATTGAGTAATTAATACAAGATTTAACAATAAACTTGTGAATCTCTCCAACTTTTTATGGATTGAATATGACCTCTTGCAAACAACAAATCATCATCAGTAAACAAAAGATGTTTCACTCGTTAGGACATTTGGAATGAAATGTAAACCTCTTTTCGTCAATACTTCTCAGATGCTACTGCAATGGTGGAACCACACAACTCTTAATGTGGGTTGCCTCATTCATGGCTAAAATAGTCCTTGCACTAATCACTTGGAGCTTTAGAATAGCAGAAGAAAGGTGTGGCTGGAGAGACCTTCTGCTAGCCCAAAATCGTTTAACGGAAGATTCATATAAGAAGGGGAAGCTAGAAAGGTGAAAAAGATATTGAAAGGGAGAACTTGGATTTTATTTTTGGTTGGTTACGAATGTCTAATGTCATCCCTATTTATACTTGTGTAGGGATGATTCTATAGAGTGTTCTGTGCTCTTCCACAAAGATCCCTCAAATATCTAGCAACCTCTAATATCTAGATCCTTCCTAAAACAAATATCAAATAACTATACTATCCTTTTCTAGATTATTCTAACTAGAATATCTAGATATTTCTTCAACATGATTATTCTAGAAATTACACAAGCTATACCAGAAACTTTACTAGAAAATTATGAATCCAAAAAATCTACTTTAATATTTTCACAACTCCATAGTCTAATTGAACATCTAATGACATATAAATTCATCAAAGTAGTAAAAAAAGGACTATACAAGGAAGCTGTCAAGAAGGAAACTGTGGTGCAGGGGGAGCATACAGCAATGGCAAATTCATTATGTCCTATTTTGTATATCTAGATCAAGGTATGAGCAATTGGGCTGAGAGTCGGACGATGTTGATTGTAATCAAACAGTGAAGCACAAGGTCTCTACAAAATAATACTAGTTGAAGTTGACTCAAATTAAAGTTGCTCACCTCGGGCATTGGAGGGGATATGACCACACCATGGAGGATGCTATAACAAATAGAGGAGACAATTTGACAACAGAGGGCTAACTATAAGTAACAGATTGTCATTACAAGCTGTGAAGGTTTGCCAAGAAAGGTTAGAGGTCTTCTTCAACTGAACAGATGGGAGCTTTCTTCCTTTAGGATCAGACAACTCAAGCCGGCTTAAATTCAGTTTGAACCTTCGTGAGGATCAGATCTAAAGTTTCTCATTTTTCTTTTCCTTTTTGCAATTACTAACTTTTATAATACATGTAGAGAATGTTATTTTCCACAATACGGGTACGTAAAATCTGTATAATAGAATAACAACTTCAACTCGAGTTCAAGTATGAACAAGAACACAGTGAAGTTGAACAAATACCCTCAACACAAGATCAAAATGATCTTTACAAGAGGTGTATTTTATATTTCAGAAATATAGATGAAAACAGAAATTGTTAAGGCCAAGTCGTCCGAATTCACGGACTTTCCTTAAGGAATAATTCCCCTCACTGTACCCGAGGTTATGGAATCTTCCTCCCAGGATAAAATGGCCTTCAATCCGACTTTAGCGGTACCTCAAATAGGCGGATTCTTCGAACACACTAACAGTTTGTATGATCACACTTAGAGTATTTAAAGTGTATTTTTAAGAAGAAGCTTATAATTCTGGAAAAAAAATCTGTCTTAACCTGTGGAAGAAAGCAGGTTATTTATAGCCACAAGATGCCCCTTTGAAAGGTGGCATTGGTTTAATTTAAAGGTGTGTGTCTTTTCCTGAAAATACATGTCTGTTTACTTAAACCATTGCAGTAATTTTCTGAAAAAGTACACCATTTCGTGAAACATTGCAGCAGTTCGAAACAGTGTTGCAGCAGTTCGTGAAGCAGTGCACTGTTCACGCGAAACAGTGCTACTGTTCACGTAACAGTGCTACTGTTCACGCAAAACAGTCACTGTTCACGCGTCAGTTCGTGAAGCAGTGCACTGTTCACGCGAAACAGTGCTACGGTTCACGTAACAGTGCTACTGTTCACGCGAAACAGTCATTGTTCACGCGTTCCTGCATGTTTTAACATTTCCATTCACACCCTTTCATTACTATGAACCCAACAATCCCCCACATGAATGGGGAATGACTATTATTTTCGTAAAACTTTTATGGACAAGTATATGATCATCAAGCAAAGACTGATTGCATCTGGATAAGTGGGTTTTCCTTTGAACTTTCCGTATTGAACATGCATCGGATGCACTCGATCAATCGGTAGATTTGATGTCTTTGAACCGTCGAGCTTTAATGTACACCTAGACAACACATGTCACACAACCAGTCTTTTACCGTTTATGGTTCTTACGGTTTTGTTCTTTTCAGCCATGAACACGTCCCGGTTTTCATGAGAGCTTAGAGAATAGGCCTTTACTAACATTCTCTTTGAAGCGGCTTCCACTTCGCCCACACATAGGTGATTTCTAAATGTTCAATCCTATAGATTAAACTATTTGGTCAAATCTGCCAAATTTAGATAATCATTAAAAGACTTTTCGCCTTAAGTCTTATCCTTGTTTACTATACATTGTCTACATCATGAGAATGGGTTGGGTATTTGATAATGTTGAACCTGTCAGACACAACTTTGTTTGATCTCCTTGAACCTAGCTCTTGGGATCTCCAGTCTGTTAGGTAGAGTTACCGCCATGCTGACTTGTCCTAGGCCTTAAACTCATTCCCTTGGATGTCCTTTCTACTCCTTCTCTAGATAGGCCTTTTGTAAGTGGATCCGACACATTATCCTTCAAGTACCGCAGGATATTTATTATAATGCAAAGCATAATTTTGAGTGTATTTAAGATACCCCAAAACTCTTTTCATTGCCATCCAGCGAGTTTTGTTGGGATTACTCGTGTACCGACTCAATTTACTGATAGCGCATGCTATGTCTGGTCGTGTACAGTTCATTATATACATTAAACATCTCAATACTCTTGCGTACTCCAATTGCGAGTCACTTTCACCTTAATTCTTTTGAAGTGCAAAGCTCGCATCCAATGGAGTCTTGGCAATACCGAATTCCATATACTTGAACTTGTCAAGTACCTTTTCGATATAATGAGACTGTGATAATGCCAACCCTTGTGGAGTTCGATGGATTCTTATACCTAAGATCATATCTATAACTCCAAGGTCCTTTATATCAAACTTGCTCTCGAGCATTCGTTTTGTTACATTTATGTCAGAAATGTCTCTACTGATGATCAACATATCATCCACATATAAACATACAATGACTTGGTCATTTGGAGTGTCTTTAATATAAACTTTTTTATCACATTCATTTATTTTGAATCCGTTTGCCAACATGATTTGGTCAAACTTCGCATGCCATTGTTTTGGTGCTTGCTTTAGTCCATATAATGACTTAATAAGTTTACACACCTTGTTTTCCTTTCCTGGAACCACAAAACCCTCAGGTTGTTTCATGTAAATTTCTTCCTCCAAATCTCCATTTAGGAATGCGATTTTTACATCCATTTGATGAATTTGAAGATCATATACCGCCGCCAAGGCAATTAACATTCGAATCGAGGTTATCCTTGTTACTGGCTAGTATGTATCAAAGTAATCAAGGCCTTCCTTTTGTTTGAAGCCTTTTACTACAAGTCTTGCCTTATATTTGTCAATAGTACCATCCGCCTTCATTTTCCTTTTGAAGATCCATTTAGAACCTAAAGGTTTATTTCCAGGAGGAAGGTCAACCAATTCCCATGTATGGTTGTTTAAGATTGAATCAATCTCACTATTGACTGCCTCTTTCCAAAAGGATGAGTCTGACGAAGACATCACTTCTTTAAATGTTTGAGGTTCATTTTCTAAGAGAAATGTTGTAAAATCCGATCCAAATGAAGTTGATGCTCTTTGATGTGTACTACGTCTTGGATTTTCTTCATTATGTACATTCTCACTTGGTTCATCTCGAGGTCGTTTGGAACCTCCACTGGACTGTTCATGTCTAATTTTATACGGGTAAATGTTTTCAAAGAATTCAGCATTATCTGATTCAATTACTGTATTTTCACTAATATCCGGATGTTCAGATTTATGAACCAAAAATCGACATGCTTTACTACTTTTAGCATATCCTATGAACACGCAGTCCACCGTTTTAGGTCCTATCTTAACCCTTTTAGGTATAGGAACTTGTACCTTTGCTAGACACCTCCACACTTTGAAATATTTTAAGTTAGGTTTCCTTCCTTTTTATTTTTCGTAAGAAATTGATTGTGTCTTACTATGGGATACTCTGTTGAGTATACGATTGGCCGTAAGGATAGCCTCCCCCCATAAGTTTTGCGGTAAACCAGAACTTATAAGTAAGACATTCATCATTTCCTTCAAAGTTCGGTTTTTCCTTTCCGCAATTCTATTAGATTGGGGTGAATACTAGGCCGCAGTTTGATGGATTATTCCATTCTCTACACATATTTGCGCAAAGGGAGATTCATATTCTCCGCCCCTATCACTTCTTATCATTTTGATCTTTTTGTCTAACTGATTTTCAACTTCATTTTTATATTGCCTAAACGCATCTATTGCTTCATCCTTACTATTTAGCAAGTAGACATAACAATATCTAGTGCAATCGTCAATAAAAGTTATGAAATACTTTTTCCCACCACGAGATGGTGTTGACTTCATATCACAAATGTCAGTGTGTATTAAGTCTAAGGGATTGGAATTCCTTTCAACGGACTTATAAGGATGTTTTGCATACTTCGACTCCACACACGTTTGACACTTAGATTTATTGCACTCAAAGTTTGGCAAAACTTCTAAACTAATTAGTTTTCGTAACGTTTTGTAATTAACATGGCCTAAACGTTCATGCCATAAATCATAAGACTCAAGCAAATAAGACGAATTCGAACTTTTATTCATTTCAACAGTCATTACATTCATCTTGTAAAGGCCCTCCGTGAGATAGTTTTTTTCTACATACATTTCTCCTTTGCTAACTATAATTTTCCCAGAAACGGTTACACATTTGAATCCGTTCTTATCTAGGAGTGAAACAGAAATTAAGTTCCTACGTAACTCCGAAATATATAGCACATTGTTCAGTGTCAAGACCTTGCTGGAAGTCATCTTTAGGCAAATTTTTCCTGTTCCCTCCACCTTAGAAGTAGCGGAGTTGTCCATGTAAAGCATTTCTTCTACTTGAGCTGTAGCAAATGACGAGAACAACTCTTTGTTTGCGCAAACATGGCGTGTGGCACCAGAATCCATCCACCATTCGCGTGGATTCCCCACCAAGTTGCATTCCGTGAACATAGCACACAAATCATCATATTCTTTATTGGACTCAATCATGTTCGCTTGGTCCTTTTTCTTGCCTTTCTTCGGGGATCGACAATCTGTGGACTTGTGGCCAATTTCGCCACAATTGAAGCATTTTCCCTTGAACTTTTTCTTGGGTTGATTGCTTCCATGTTCAAATTTTGCTCTCTTTTTCGAGTTGTTTTGGCCATCTTCTACAATATGGGCTCCATTCATTGTATAATTTCCCTTTGACCTTCTTTCGGTAGCTTTATTGTCCTCTTCAATACGAAGTCGGACAATAAGATCTTCAACGATCATCTCCTTGCGTTTATGCTTTAAGTAGTTTTTGAAGTCTTTCCATAAAGGTGGTAGCTTCTCAACTATCGTTGTTACTTGGAAAGCATCATTCACAATTAAACCTTCTGCTAGGAGATCATGTATGATGACTTGCAACTCCTGTACTTGAGAGACAACAGATTTGCTATCAATCATTTTGAAGTCCAGGAACCGTGCAACAAGGAATTTCTTAATTCCCGCATCCTCCGTTTTATATTTCCGTTCAAGTGCCCCCCACAGTTCCTTTGATGTCTTGGTTCCACTATAGACATTATAAAGGTCGTCTTGGAGACCACTCAGAATATAATTCCTGCAAAGGAAATCCGAATGTTTTCAAGCTTCTACAATAACAAAGTTGTCTTTGTTCGAGGTTCCCTCGGGCACCTCAGGAGCGTCTTCGCTAGTGAACCATTGTAGACATAGAGTGGTGAGGTAAAAGAACATCTTTTGTTACCACCGCTTGAAGTCAATGCCAGAAATTTTTTCGGGCTTCTCCGCCAGTGCTATCGTTGGCGGAGCATTTGTGCGACTTGATGTGGCAATATTATTTGCCCCCGCAGACGTTGTCGCATCCATCATTTGACTTTCAGTTATCATATTTCCTGTCACCACAAGACAGAAAATTTAGTATTTTTCAGAATACTATTTATAAAGTTAAATAACTTGAAATAATTCTTCTTGTTTCTAGTTAACGATGAAGTTTTTATTACTTCGAATCGTCAACCGAATGAACCTTAACTTGTGATGAAGATTTTATGTCTTCTAATCACTAGTTAAATTCAAGCGGAGTAGAAAGCCTAAGATTTAATCTCCAAAAACAAGCAATACAGATTCTGTAAAATTATTCCTTAAGATTGTTATTTTCCACAATACGGGTACGTAGAATCTGTATAATAGAATAACAACTTCAACTCGAGTTCAAGTATGAACAAGAACACAGTGAAGTTGAACAAATACCCTCAACACAAGATCAAAATGATCTTTACAAGAGGTGTATTTTATATTTCAGAAATATAGATGAAAACATAAATTGTTAAGGCCAAGTCGTCCGAATTCACGGACTTTCCTTAAGGAATAATTCCCCTCACTGTACCCGAGGTTATGGAATCTTTCTCCCAGGATAAAATGGACTTCAATTCGACTATAGCGGTACCTCAAATAGGCGGATTCTTCGAACATACTAATGGTTTGTATGATCACACTTAGAGTATTTAAAGTGTATTTTTAAGAAGAAGCTTGTAATTCTGAAAAAAAATTCTGTCTTAACCTGTGGAAAAAAACAGGTTATTTATAGCCACAAGATGCCCCTTTGAAAGGTGGCATTGGTTTAATTTAGAGGTGTGTATCTTTTCCTAAAAATACATGTCTGTTTACTTAAACCATTGCAGTAATTTTCTGAAAAAGTACACCATTTCATGAAACATTGCATCAGTTCGAAACAGTGTTGCAGCAGTTCGTGAAGCAGTGCACTGTTCATCCGAAACAGTGTTGTTGTTCACGTAACAGTGCTAGTGTTCACGCAAAACAGTCACTGTTCGCGCGGCAGTTCGTGAAGCAGTGCACTGTTCATGCGAAACAGTGCTACTGTTCACGTAACAGTGCTACTGTTCACGTAACAGTGCTACTGTTCACGTAACAGTGCTACTGTTCACGCGAAACAGTCATTGTTCATGCGTTCCTGCATGTTTTAACATTTCCATTCACACCCTTTCATTACTATGAACCCAACAGAGAATATTAGGAAGTGGTTTGCTTCTCTCTCAAAATACCTAAGGGAAATAGGACATAATGCTAGTCTTCTTCTTTCTTTTAACTGCTCATGTAGTAAAACAGTTGTTCCATTCAGGGTTGTGCAAAAACTAATCAATAGATCGACCCAATAAAAATATTATTGATTTATTGTTATTATATTATTGGATTAACGACTTTTAATAATTTTATAGAAAAAAATTATTCGGCTATTGGTTCGATTTCAATTTTTCTTATTGGGTTATTAGGTAAATCGATAACCCAATAACAATATACTAAATTACTATTTTACACCTATATATAGAGAGAGAGAGATATATATCTTAATTTCTCTTCAACTTCTACAAATTAACAAACCTATCATTTCAATTATACAAACTCTTAATTTTTTCTAACTAACATTTTGTTCAATCTTGAAGATTATTGTAAATTAAAACACATCATGTAGGATTTTGGTTGCAACTAAGATTCGGTTTCTTTTCATATTAGTTTCTATTTTTTCTAATTTATGAGTTTTTTCTTATCGGTTAAACCGAAAATCAAACTGTTAAGGACTAAAAACTGATAAAAAATATCTTATTAGTTTGATTATTATTTTAGCATATTTAAGAATTGAAAACCGATAATAAATAAAATCGAGTCGAACCGACCGATGCACACCCCTAGTTCTATTTGATCAAAAAGTCATATAAACCTTGAACATTTATCTTTATAAGGTACTCCATAGAAATAAGCAGTGTTTTCAAAGGCGTTTTTGGGAAGTGTTCAGGGCGAGTCTCGGGCGGGGCATACCAAACACGCTTCGGAGCGCAAATAGAAAACGCATATTCATAGGACGTAAGTCCTAGAATTTGTGGCGTAAGTCCCACGCATAAAAACGTATGCCCAGACGATACATTTGAGTTTTGTTATTTTAAAAATATTTTTTGCTATAATCATATGTTTTATTATTGATGTAATGATATTTATAGCTTATGTTATTATATTGTAGTGATTTTTTCTAAGATATATGTAAATAAAAAAATCAAGTTCCATAGAAAATGACACAATCATAAATAATTTTTAGATAATTATGCTTGAAAATTGATAAAACGGATTTTTTCAGCTAACTAGTTTCATAAAGAATTTTATTTTTTGGTTTCTCAAGGTATCCCCACAGCCGGCAGTCGTGAGAGTAATCCTCCATTCCTCGATCAGCGCATTTTGCGGTAGGGAACTGACCACGGAGAGAGAGTCCATATTTATATTTTTTTCAAGAAACTTTACTCATTTTTTGTACAATATTTGTTGATAGTAGGAACGACCGATAGGTTGGAGATGAATATTAATTTTAGTTTTAGAAATTATCTCGGTCATATCATTTTTATGTTTTGTTACATTTCTCAAATAATAATTGTAATATTTTTTTTATATTATTGATGAATTTATTTGAATTATTTATATATATTTTTATTAATAAAATTACAAAAATGAAGATACATGAGATATACGTCCGATAGATTCATAAGACTAGATATACATCCGATAGATCCATAAGACTTATGTCCTATGCCTTGAGGCTTACGTCTCATCCTTACTACGTAAAATGTCTCGCCTTCCGTAGCCTTGCCACTACACAAAAAAACAAAAATCACCTAAATTGAGAAAATTAAGCTAGCTAGGGTCCTCTGATGAGGAATTTTATTCCACACACAATCGTAAAATGTTGATTTAAGAAATAACATTTTCAGCTAGTGCTTTAGCTTTGAAAAAACTGAGCATAAAATCTCTGTCAGGGAGATTTTCTTTAACTTCACTACAACTTAGGTACTCATCCATCCAAGCACACAAATTGGGAAACTTTTCACTTGTGATCAACACATTTCCAGTAGCTTCTTCAACAATTTCCACCCAAAATGGGATGTAATTTGCAGCAACATCAACAAATCCAATTTTATTTCCCCCAAAAAACTTCTTGCCCTTGAGTTCATTGTCAACAATTTTCAGCATCTCATATGCTTCTTGTTTGATCTTCTCTTGTTCCCCTCCAAATTTGCTCCATAGAGCTTCCCTCACTGCATCCAAGCACTGAAACCACAACGAAAAGCGAAAAAATTTAGGACAAGGTAATCAAGAAAGGCAGAGGCTCTATCGAAAAACGTACCCATTTGTCAGGATAAGGCTAAGGTCTACGTACATTCTATCCTCCCAGACTCTACTTGTGAGACTACATCGTATATATTGTTGTTGTGGATCAAGAAAGAGTTAATTTCAGGTATAATTACTGATCTTTATGCTTTCTAGCACTAACTAATGAAGTTATAATAGAGTATAATTTTTATTACATCAAAGTAGTTGAGTTCTACTTATCATAACAATGAATGTATTTTTTTTTAAAAAAAAAAAAAGCATCTGTCGCATCAAAGTTAGCATGTGCATTGGTTTGAGGATTCAAATGATTGAAAGGTCAACTTTTTAGCCTATAAAAAAAATGAATTGCACGAATATTTTCACTACCCATATTTCATAAAACAAAAGACAATCAGTAAAAATTTAAATTAATAAACAAAGAGGAAGGTCAAAAATTTGACCTCCCGTGATTTTACACGTAAGTATTTAATATACAACATAATAAATTTATACTATTTTTTTTTTACTATAGTGACAAATTTAATGACCATATGTAAGATTTAACTCATCAAAAGAACAAGACAAAAAGTTATGGTAATATTCAACTCACCTTTCCATCAAGGAACTTAGCCCAAAAACGTGCAATTGCCCTTTCGTAAGGATCTTTAGGCAGAATGGAAGGGCCTTCAAATTCCTCATCAATATATTCAAGAATAATCATTGACTCGAGAATGGGCTTTCCATTGTGAATTAGCACTGGAATTTTCTTGAGAACAGGATTAGATTCAAGAAGCAAAGGGCTTTTGTTCTGTAGATCTTCTTCTACAAATTCATATTTAACTCCCTTAACTTTCAAAGCCCATTCAACTCTACGACTATAAGAACTACCACCAACACCAAGCAACTTCACTTCTGTCATTTTTGTGTTAGAAGAAATATGTCTTACTGATGGTTTAGTCCTCTGATTTCCTCTTTTTCTTATAAGTTTGAAAGTTTCTTGTTGGCCAAGAACAAGTATTTTTCTTCTTTAATTTCATTATTTTGGCTATTTTCTTACTACAATATGAGGAAGTCAAAAGTAAATTTCTTTTGGAACAAGGAAGTTTCTTAAGTAGGCATCACGCATAAGACAATCTTTGGGTGAATGATGAGTCAAAAGTGCTTATATAGTTGGGTTTTTTTTGTCAAACTTGGGGGCAAGGTGGGGGGGGGGGGTGAGGTTTGACAGCTGGTTAAATAATTAACTATGAGCAAACTTATATTATTTTATAGGAGATTTAATTATTCATGCATAAGTTATTTCATCATCTGTACTTAGGGGTGTCAAACGGGTCAGGCCGATCCGGCCCGATTATCTAACCTGGCTCGGTTTGACCCGGCCCGATAAGCCCTAGGGCTTTAGGGTTTTGGATCCCGGGCCAGTTATTTTGTTAAAATGGGTCCGGTTAACCCAGCTCGGACCAGGCCCGGTCCAGGCCCGCCGGTTAACCGGCCCGGCCCGAAAAATTAAAAAAAAATGGATTTTGGGCCAAACTAGTCGTTGGCCCAACGGCTATATAACCGTTTTTGGGTCCAAACGGCTAGTTTGGGCCCATTTAGTAATAAAAAAAAAAAAAAAGCTTTAAAAAATATTTTTTAATCCCCAAAAAAAATCTATAAATACCCTACAACTTAAAATCATTTTTCACACAATTTTTCACTCTCTCAAATCTCATTCTCTCTCAAATCTCAATTCTCAATTCTCAAATATTCAATATATTTAATTTCTTAAAGTGTTCACTTTAATTTTTTAATTTTTCGTTTACAAAGTACGAGCGGAAGTTTCTAAAGTCGCAATCTTCGGATACTTCCAAAATTTGGTATTGTCGTTCCATCTCTTACGTTTAATTTTTATTTATTGTATTAATTATTTAATATTTAATTTTATTATATTTGTGTATTTTGAATATTTTTAGTTTAATTTAATTTATATTATGGATAAATTAAAAAACTTCGCTACTAAAGGTGTTAAAAAAAAAATTCCCGGAAGCGGTAGTGGTAGTAAAAAGCGAATTACTAGCGGTAGAGGTAGTTCAAGTAGTAGATATACCCGTGTGCCTTCGCCTCCGGTACCGCTTGGTACACCTTTTGAGGAAGAAATAGATGTAGGTGCTCACGATATGGATTATGTAGAAGCTCAGGAAAATTACGGTATAGAAGAAGAAAATGAAGTAGATGCGGTTAATTTAGACGAAGATAATGAAAATATTGTTGAAACACCCGCAGTAGGAGATGCGAACGTTAGATCTGAATCAGTTAATCTCTCTTCCCGTCCTCCCAGTGCCCCAAAACCTCGTAAAAGAACTAGTGTTGCATGACAATTTTTTGAACGTATATCAGATATTGACGTGCAGTGCAATATTTGTCAACAAATATATAAGCATAGAAGTGGAGGCAAGCAAGGGGGTACGGGTACGTTAATGAGACATATAGCTGAAGATCACAAAAGAGAGTTAAATATTGCAAAAGGTGGTGGGGATGTTGGTGGGTCAACGCAAACTAGAATGGACCCAGCAACCGGTCAAGTAGCGAAAAAGTATAATAAATTGAGGGACAGGGAAGAAATAGCTAAAATAGTAGCTGTGGGTTGTTTGCCTTTTAGTTTTCCTTCTTCTGATGCCTTTATTCGTTATATACAAGCAATTTATAATCCTATGTTTAATGGTATTCCTAGAACTACTTGTCGGTCTGATATTTTTAGACTTCATTCACAATATTATTTTTATTTATCAACATTGTTAAAAAATATTCAATGTAGATTGTCCCTAACTTCTGATCTTGATCGTGCTGTAAATAAAAATGATTATTTAACCGTTACTTGTCATTGGATGGATAGTAATTTCGTGATGCAAAAACGTATTCTTGCTTTTTTATATGATGAAGATCGTAAACATACTGGACAATTTATTACTGATTCTATTGTTAAAATTGTCAGATATTATGGTATAGAAAATAAAATTTTATGTATTGCTTTTGATAATGCTTCTAACAATAAGACTGCTATAACAAAAATAAAATCTACGCTATCTCCGCCCTTGCCTGAATTTTTTCATATTAAGTGTGCATGTCATATATATAATTTAATTGTAAAAGATGGTCTTGAGTTTTTTGAGCTTTATATTGAAAAAATTCGTCTTGCCGTTGGTTTTATTCAAGGAAATAATCGTAGATCGAGAATTAGAGAATTTAAAGTTAAATGTCAAGAAAATGGACTTACACCGATTTTGATGCCTGAGGAAATTGATACTAGATGGAATTCTACGTATGAATTTTTAAAAACTTGTTATAAATATAGAATTCCTATTACACTAGATTTTAACCAACATTGCGGTTCATTTGCTGATTCTGTTGATTGCATGCTACATAATTCTGATTGTGTTGTAATTAATGATCTTGTTAAGTTTTTAGAAAAAATTTATGTAACTACGGTTGAATTTTCCGGTGCTTACTATCCTACTGTTTGTAATATTTTGACATATATAGCCGATATTTCTGGTTTGCTCCAACAATATAAAAATAAAGAAGGTTATAAAGAAGTTGTTGGCGCCATGTTTACGAAATTTAAAAAATATTTTTTCCCGATTCCCCCTATTTACTTGGTTGGTGCTATGCTAAATCCGTGCATGAAATATAATCATATGTGTCACTTTAGTACTCTTATTTATACTAACTTAGAAATAAATACTAACCATGATTCTGAACAAGTACAACCTGATTTGTGGACGGCTACGGCTGATGCAAAGGATTACATAGAAAAATTATATAATCACTATGCTGATTTATTTGATTCAGCCGTACCTACAAATATCACTCCAATTGTCGCTCCTCATCCTCCCGAGGAGCCATCATCTTCTAAAAGGCCGGGACATAGTGGTTTTTCTGATTCGTTTTATGATTTAAATTGTTGGAACGGTGTTGATGAGAGAACTTACACATCAACTTATCGGGAAGAGCTGAAATATTATCTTCGGACGGCACCAGAGGATCGCAGACGACGGATCAACACGTTGGATTGGTGGAGGAATAATGAATCACAATATCCTGTGCTTTCAAGATTAGCTAGAGATATCTTGAATGTTCCAATGTCAACCGTTGCATCAGAGAGCGCCTTCAGTCAGGGACGACAGCAGCTTGGAGACAACCGACACTCATTGGGAAGCAATGCAATGAATGTTCTAGTTTGCCTCAGAGATTGGATTAGAGCGGAAAGAAGAAACCAAGGAATGGAACCGGAGCCGAGCGACGAGCTGAAACTTGAAGAAATTATGACTTCACGGGAGAACTCAGCAGAATCAAGTCCAATGCATGGTTTTGCCCCCGTTGACTTCGACTATCCTATGCAAGTTCCCATTAATATTAACATGAATGAGTTGGAAAAAATGATGCATAATTTATAGATTTTTCATTCATGTAAATTATAAATTTTGGATCATTTTGCAATCAATAAAATTCCCCAAATTCATTCAGTCCTTAGTCGTTGTTTTTTTATTTTTTTTTATTTAATGATTTAAAATTTTAAATTGAATTTCTAGTTTTCTACTTTAAATTAAAAACTTACTTCTAATATATTATTAATTTACTACCAAATATTATTAAGTAGCATATGTTTTGTATATTTGTGCATATATCTTCTATAGAAGTGTATATTTAACGTATACATGTGTATATGTTTTATAAATTAGTATACAAGTATATCTATACATATTGTAATGTATATATAATGTAGTATATTTTATAAGTAGTAGTATATATACATTGAATGGTGCGTATACACGTGTATATATCTTCTATAGAAGTGTATATTTAATGTATACATGTGTATATGTTTTATAAATTAGTATATAACTATACAAATATATATTGTAATGTATATACATTATAGTATATTTCATTTAAAGTATTACATATACATAGAATAGAGTGAATGGATCTTCTATAGACGTGTATATTTAACGTATACATGTGTATATATTTTATAAATTAGTATATAACTATACAAATATATATTGTAATGTATATATATTGTATATATCTCATTTAAAGTATTACATATACATAGAATAGAGTGTATATATGTGAATAGATCTTCTATAGACGTGTATATTTAACGTATACATTACTTTATGTTTTATAAATTAGTATATATATTGTAGTGTATACTTTTTTTAAAGTAGTACATATATATTGAATGGTGCGTATATATGTGTATATATCTTCTATAGACGTATATCTTTAAAGTATACAAGTGTATATGTTTTATAAATTAGTATGTAACTATATATATATACATATTGTTGTATATATATATATGTATATCACTATATTGTAGTATATATTTTATTTAAAGTAGTACATATATATTGAATGGTGCATATATATGTGTATATATCTTCTAAAGTAGTATATATTTAACGTATACATGTGTATATGTTTTATAAATTAGTATATATATATATTGTAGTGTATATATATATATATTATACTATTATAGCATATGTTTTATTTAAAGTAGTACGTATAGTCATATATAATTATATATTGAATGGTACGTATATATGTGTAATTGTTTATACTTTATATATTTTTTTAAAAATATATATTGTATATTGGAGTGTATATAGTGTATATTGGAGTGTATATAGTGTATATTGAATTTTTTATTTATTTTTTAAACGGATTTGACCGGTTTTTAACCGGGTTTGACCGGATTTTGGTTGGTTTAACCGGATTGGGTTAAGTGGGCCGGGTTCGGGTGGGTTTTAATTTTTCTACTGTTTGACCCGGCCCGGCCCGGTTAACGCCAAACCGGCCCGGAACCGGCCCGGAACCCGGGTAAAATGAGAGGGCCGGTTCCGGGTTGGCCCGGGCCGGCCCGTTTGACACTCTTATCTGTACTACATAAAATTATACATAAATTATACATATATTATACATGTATTTTAATTATGCGGGTTTTTAAATGTCAAGCCAAGCAAAAATACTTTCACTAACCATATTTTATGAAGCTAAGACAACAATCAACAAACAGTTAAATAAAAAAATGATTACCATGGTGTCACGAGTAGTAGTTTTCAATCATTTATATTTAAAAAAAAAATTCAAGTTACTTTATATATTTTTTATAATATGTCACTTAATTTTTCAAGTTATTATTTAATCATATGGAAAACTAAGTAGATAAAAAAGAAAAAAACAATAGACACATAATTACGATAATCATGTAGTGCGCAATGCGTATTAGTCGAACTTCAATATGAAATCAAATATCGGGTAGAAAAGTAAAAAAAAAAAAATACAAATGGAAATCAACTCTCCTTTCCATCAAGGCACTTAGCAGATAAAAATATCCAAGTGTTTGCGTTTGCAATGACGATTTATCTCGTACCACCAAACACATACTCCTATTACAATATGTGTAACCTTTGAGAGATGGGTGATGAATCTGTTAGCTAAGTGCTTACGTATGTCATTCAATGTCTTGAACAAACATGATTTAGTTTAAGTATTTGTGAACGTTTGGTCCCAGGTAAGGCAAACAAGATATAAGAAGGAATAAAAAATAATGAAAATTTGGGAACCTCCAACCACTCCCTTGATTTTTCCTTCTATAAAAGAAACCACATAACTCAAAAGAGAACCACCACTGAAATTTCCTTCAACATAGTAACTTAGCAAACAATTATAACCAACGTTGTGATATGGCACAAGTGAAGTTGCTAGGTTTCTGGTATAGCCCATTTACTCATAGGGTTGAGTGGGCTCTAAAGATCAAGGGAGTGGAATATGAGTATATTGAAGAAGATCGAAATAATAAGAGCTCTTTGCTTCTTGAATCCAATCCAATTCACAAAAAAGTTCCAGTGCTAATTCACAATGGCAAGCCCATTTGTGAGTCCATGGTGATTCTCGAGTACATCGATGAAACATTTGAAGGCCCTTCCATCTTGCCTAAAGACCCTTACGACCGAGCTTTAGCTCGTTTTTGGGCTAAGTTTCTTGATGAGAAGGTAAGTACTTCATTCTATATATTCTGATATGGATAGTTTAGTTGTGTTAGTACGTTTACTTTAGATCCGATCTCATATAGAATAAATATATATATATAGAGAGAGAGAGAGAGCGCTTTTGGAATACTTATTTACAAATCTTGTTAATAGTAATCGTGTGGATTTAAATGGAACAAAAATTTATATCTATGGTCGATTCTGACTTGCTTAAGATTGAGATGTAGTATTGTTGTTGTGTTCTGAGTGGATAATTAATTTGCAGGTGCCGGCAGTGGTAAGTACTTTCTTTCGCGTAGGAGAGGAACGAGAGAAAGGTAAAGAGGATGTTTGTGAGATGCTGAAAGTTGTTGATAATGAGCTCAAGGACAAGAAGTTCTTTGTGGGTGACAAATTTGGGTTTGTTGATATGGCAGCAAATTTTATTGGACTTTGGCTAGGAATTTTTCAAGAAGCCTCTGGAGTTGTATTAGCGACAAGTGAAAATTTTCCGAATTTTTGTGCTTGGAGAGATGAGTATATTAACTGCAGCCAAGTCAAGGAATATCTACCACCAAGAAGAGAAGATTTGCCTGCTTTTTACCAAGCTCGTGTTCAATTAGCTGCAGTTTCTGCTTCTACTAAAAAATGAACGCATCCTCATTCATCTTATGAAGTTTCAGATTATGTTTTGGGAATAAAATCTACCCTCGTTGTCAGACTTTGGGGTCAAATTTATCCCTCTTTATGTTGAAAATTAGTTAAATATACTCCTCGTCATACTTTGAGGCTACCGTCGATAGATGTTATACTTTGGGGTCAAATTTGTCGTCGTTCTTAAGAAACTTTTCACATGTACCCTTCATTTAAAAAAGCCTAAATCAACGTGTCACGACCCGATTTCCTAGTCATGATGGCACCTACCACATCTCACCGGTAGGTAAGCCGATACCGTAACCCAGAGCTAATGCAATGGATTACCTTGGTAGAAATGTCCAACATGGACCTTATATAAGAACACAATATAAACAATAACATTCCACAACCTAAGACAACCGATATTCAAAGACCAATTCCATGACTTGATAGTATTAGTACAAGAGCATCTAGATTTGACAAGAGAAATTTACAACTCAAAGTCTAAAATGTCTTAAATAATCGCATACATTTGTCTCGAAAACTAAAGACAAATAAATATAAAGGGAAAGAGGACAACTCAAACTCCAAGAGCTCACCCTGTCTCCGAATGGTGGTCAATGCGGCACGATCCAGACTCAACGACGGCAACTAGAACCTAGGTCTGCACCAAAAAGGTACAGAAGTGTAGTAGAAGTAATACGGGTACTCAGTAGGCATCATCGGCCGACTAAGCTAAATTATAATATAAAGACGATATAAGGTAACACAATAACTTAAAGTCAAGGTATAGGATAGAACCTGAATCCTTTTCGATATCACTGTATAAAATAACTAGACTACTAGGACAATAGCATAACATATCATATCAACATATACCATAATCATCATACAAAAAAGTAATCGTTTCAGAAGCGTAAAGCCACATCTACAAGATAACAAACATGTATCTACCATAATCAAACCAACCACCTTTAGAATATAAAGCACAAGAACTTACCACGATGTTCCATACCGTCGAAAAGTACACAAAAAGTACACAACAAAGAACTTGGCATGGCGTGCCATACCACCGGAGAGTACACCCAAGAAATGCAATACAAGAACTCATCACGATGTCCCATACCGCCAAAGAGTACACCAAAAGATAAATCCATCAATATGTCAAGGCACAACCACACACAACAACTCACCCCAAAGTTGCGGGTTTCCATTTCCGTCATGACCTCTTACCGAGGTCTACAATCAATATCAATACCGCAATTCAATCGCAATGAAACCGATATCACCATAGCATAATTATATAGTTACTTAATCTCTATTTCATTGATGAACTCCAAGTCTAGTCTATATTAGCTAATCTCCATATCCATGAAATACTAGTTTACAAGTCTTATAGTTTAATAGTCATCAAATAGGAAAGTTACAAGTTACCAATGCTATTAATTATTTACCCATCACAAGGACATTCTCTAGTTAGGATTCTCATTATATAAGTCATCAATTAGGCCATCACGACATCGCATACTAGATGACAACTTAACCATTCATCATACCATACTACGTCTATTACTATGGGCATGTTACAACCTTAAGGACTAGTTTTCATATTTTAACCAAGTAAGGTCCATCAACTAGTTCGCTAGGCTTTTAACCTACAAGTCATAGTCATTTATTAGAAATAACTAGCTGTCACATAAGCCACTTTACTAGGCGAAATTTCATAACATAACTATTAATTCAAGTCAAGTAAATTTACTAGGTGAGCCTTTGGTTCTACACAAGATTACACATACCAATTAACCTTAATCCAATAATAGGCATAAATTACCTCTAGTTACCAATTAGAGTCGGCGAGGGTCACACCTCTTATTTAGTGGTTAATGACAAAAAATGAGTATACATTATCAAGGAAGACATCATGTCTCGAGTACACCAATGGTTTAGCCACACACGGCATAACCTCACATATATACATCCACTTCTATAAAGTTTCCCCACGCGACATCATAACATCATTACCTCTTTCGGATTCACCGGGTATCATCATAACATCAATATATCCTTCAAATTCACCGGGTATCATCATAACATCGTTACCTCTTTCAGATTCATCAGGTATCATCATAACATCAACATATCCTCTGGATTCACCGGGCATCATCATAACATCATTCCTCTTTCAGATTCATTGGGTATCATCATAACATCAACATATCCTTCGGATTCACCGAGCATTATCACAACATCGTTACCTCTTCTGTATTCACCGGGTATCATCATAACATTAACATATCCTTTGAATTCATCGGGCATCATCACAACATCGTTACCTCTTCCGGATTCACCAGGTATCATTATACCATTACATATTCCCCCAAGACAACAACATACATCCACATACATAGCCAAATCAATAAACATACACAATTTTACAATAATAGGGTAATAGGGATGTAAGATACATATACCATCTTACTTTACTATTAATCATCACCACATAATATGAGTATAAGTATGAGCATGGGCATTCATATATTATACATAATTACCACCTTTCCAAGGCTATCCATATCATGACTACAAGATAATCAATCAAGTATACGCATTATCCAACCATAGACCATATGCATAATTCGACAACCGAGTTTAACCATTATAATCTCAATAACATAATTTAGATGTTCATCAAGTATATAGGTCTCTAAGGGATTTCATAGTTCAAGCTTAAGGTGGGTCAAGTCCCAGTCCTAAATCCCAAGAATGTCAAAGTTCGCTATCACAAGACTAACTTCTCCCCAAAATTAGGCTAAGTTATCTAAATCACACCATAAGGGCTTATCAATCCTTACTAAGTCTATATGGGGGAGTCTTCTTTAAGCATTCTTTCTAAGTCAACCCAACACCAAGGTCATTTCATAACTAAGCAATACCTAGGTCAACATACCCTTAAGGTTAAGGAGAAACATCATTCTCACCTATTAGAGCAACTAAAGTGTTCTCCTACTATTCATGAGACTACTAGTAGAACTATCCAAGGTTCTAGGCTAAGGGTCAAGCATCACCCTTTGCAAGTTCAATAACCTATAAGAGTCAACTAATCTTAAATATCACCATTCAACCATTTATCATCTAAACCCTGCCCAATATCACAAGATATCAATAATTATACTACAATCAAGCTCAATCTAACTACAAGTAAGCCTAACCTACCTTGAGTTCAAGCAACTCACGAACCAACAAGTTTTGCCTTTCCTTTTCTTGAAGCGTCTTTTCCATAAGCCAAGCTATCAACAATACAATCTAAGCATTACAATAAGAATAACAATACCCATTATGGCACCATTGTGCCATGGGTTAAAAAATGACACCAAACCCCCAAATGGGTTCCACTTTCGAAAAATAAGTTTTTGAAACTAACCCATTGTTCAACTATCATTAGGGAGTTATAACCCCCAAGAAATTTGAGTAAATCAATCACATTTGTGGCTGCAATTGAGCCATAAAGACTTAGAGGTTTTGGGTCTGGAAATCAAGAATTTAACACCAACTAGAAGGAATCTTACCTTAGATTTGTATCAAGATTCGATTTCACAAGTTGCCTAAGCTCCTAATCAATCCACAAGACTCACTTGGAAGATTTTACACTTCATTAGGGTTTGTAGCTAAAGGGGGAGGCACAAAATGGCCAAAATTTTGGGCAAGACAACCCATAAATAGGTTCCATCTAGGTCTCGAGTAGCACGGTCGCACCCTCCGTATGGCCGTGATCGCGGCACCGCATTCGTACCTAGACCTCTGCGGTCGCGGCATCTCTTGATATGTCAGGCATGGTTGAAGCTTGGAACTTGGTCTCGGGCTTCGACCAATGCCTCGAGATGATCCGGAGTCTATTTCGAGCAAATAAAATATGTAACCACATAGATATCGACGTTCCGAACGCGTTGGCGAAGTTGAATTTTGCATTTAAGGTCTTTTTACTAGATTTTTCACTTGGTGGTCAATTAGGACCAATGAAGACTTCAAATTGAGAAAGTGGTTCTAAAAAACAAACGAACCGCCAGGTAACCGATCTATAGATTCCAACAAGTCACTAATGACTTGGGGCGGTTATGGAGAAGCTCTATCAGTGAAATAAGTAAGAATACGGACAATGACATGAAGGGTTATTACACAACGTTAAATGCCTTATTTTTAAAAAAATAAAACACACTAATCTAATCTGCACAATCTGACTCGAGCCACAAAGAAGACACAAACAAATATATCCTCCCCCGTCATTCTATTGGTTAGATTTTTTCAACGAAATTAAACCATTGAATATTTATCAGTGCATAATTTATGAAAAATGAATCTGCATTAGTACAAACACAAAAAAAATATACCTCTCCTTTAGTTAATGAATCCGCATCAGTGTAGATCTCATGATAAATGACACTTGACAGTTAAATACACCTGATTAGGCTCATTGAATATTTCTTTGGATGATTGAGTTAAAAGGTCTTCCTATGTACCAATTATGACATCTCTTCATTCTTATGCCTTTTTATACAATTTGAATCTACACGAATTTTTCATCATCAAAAAATTTATCCACTAATTTTAGAATATAGATGCTCTTAGAATTGCATACCAAATTTAGAAATTTGAACATAACTAAACATGAGCAGAGTTTGTTATAGATTTTTTCTCTAGTTTCATGCTTTTGCGTTATCTCGTTCTATTTTACTTTTTGTTCATTTGTAAACAATCTACTAATGTTGCATGTTGAAAAGAGAAGTATATTTGTTCGTTTAGAAAATCCGACCAACAAAATTGAGAAAAGGGTATGTTTGTTTGTGTATTTTTCGTGGATTGGATCAGATGGATTAAATTAGAGTATTTTTTTAAAAAAAAAAAAAGAGGGGGGGGGGGGGAGGGGGGGGTAAATATGGTGTCAAAGTATGACATGAGGATAAATTTAATGCCAAAGTATGATAAAGGATATATTTAATTAATTTTTTAAAATAAAGGAACAAATTTGATCCCAAAGTATGATAGCGAAGATAAATTTAATTTCAAAATATAATAAAAAATATATTTAATTAATTTTTTAAAATATAAGGGTAAATTTGATCATTTTCCCTTTTCAAATTGTGTAAGCCATTGACCGGATGAAATGAAGGAGAAAGAGTTGTGTCAAAAGTGACACAAGTGATTTGCTAAAGTAAATGCTGGACATGTATATTTTTTTCTTTTTGACAACAGTGCAGTTACACGAGTTTAATTACTAATGAGTTAAATCCGTAATATAAGTAGTACAACTTTAAGCGATGTTCGTCCCTTTTAGTTATATTATCTTCTTATATATTATTACTAGTATAGGTATCCGCGCGATGCGCAGAATATTTTTAAAAAAATAAATGATTAGAAATGTTATCTTATTAGTTTGAAATAATAAATCATTTTTTATTGTATCACATTAATGTATTTTAAATTAATATATTGAATATATTTTATAATAAATAATTCATAAAATTACATAGTTCAATTAATTTAGTTGAACTATGTATTCTCCTTTCGCCGCCATCACTCCGTCGCGCCATCCCCACTCGTCTTCAACCCTCTCAACCTCTCCTCCAGACCAGAGGTGAACCCAGAATTTGAAGTCTGTGGGTGCATCGGTGTTGTCAAAGGCGCACATAAGCCTCGAAGCAAGACTCAAAATGTGTTGAGCGTTCGTCTCGCTTAATGTGCAACTTAGGTTCTAATTTCTAATACATATTTTCCCTTGTCAATAAGGCTTTCTAAAGAGACGGACTATTTCACTTTATCAAAAAAAATTAATTTTTTTGTTCATATATTTGTCATTCATGTTTATATTATTAGTCTTGGATTAGACATATATTTATATTTCTTCTCTCTTTATGACTTTTTTTCGTTAAATCTCACACTTTATTTGTACTTTGTGCTTAAACACAATAGACCATGAAGTTTTTTTAAGCTTATTGCTTTTGATAATACTGTGGTGCACAATATTATCTTAGGACGTTAAAAAAACTTTCAGTGTCGATTAAGGGATATGATCAATACTGAAAAAATAAATATATAGAACAAACAGGAGTTCTAAGCTAATAACTTTACTTTCTTATAATATGAAGCTTACTTTTAACATTATTGAATAACTGGTTGTGGTAGCTCAATGGTCAAGGATGATTCATTTTATGGGATGGTCGCCGGTTCGAATCCCCAATCCTGCGATTTTGATGGTATAAATATAGCAATAAGCTAAGTATTGAAAATAAAAGCAAAAATAAATGTTATAAATTTAGCAATAAGCCAAGTATTGAAAATAAAAGCAAAAATATTGTGTGACTGTGTGGATGGAACTATATCCCAATTTCTGAAGGTATATAAACATAATTTTTTTCATGTTAACGGGTGCACGTGCACCCCCACCTACACACGTGAGTCCGCCTCTGCTCCAGACAATCTCATAATCAAATCATATCAAAAGAAAAAAAATAATGAATCATATAATTATCAAAAATAAAAATGATCAACAGTTTTCTTTATTACATTGTTCACTATCAAATATTATTCGATTGTTAATATTGACTTTTATTAACTTATCAAATTGCTTGATGCAATTATCAAGTAATTTTTTGGTTAATATAAAATTATAAATTTATTTTGTTTAATCATGTACTTTATATTTTTTTTCAATATAAAATATATGGATAGTAATTTGTGAATTTCAATTAATTTCTTTATTGAAATTCTTTTATTCATTATATTTTCAAAGTTAATTCAAAATTCTTATCCCTCACCCCAACCCTCAATATTTGTGAAAGAAATACTATATTTTAATTATTTTCTTCAGAATACATTGAATTATTATTTTTTGTTACATTTCATAGGTAGTTGAACTTTTTTCTCTTACATTTCAAAATATAAGATATTGAATTTAAATCTAGGTCACTTAAGTTCTTATATTCTAATGTTCATTTAGTTCGTTGTTTATTGATGCTTTACATGACATACAAAATTTAAAATTTTACTTGTTATGATTTAAAAAATACTTTCTCATTTAACATATTAATTGTATTATACTGCTACTACACATACTAAGTACTACTTCTAATATACATATATACTATATACTACGACTACTGCTACTGTTTATGATTAGTAGTAGTAGTATTATGTTCTTATATTTCATTTAATATTTTAATAAATTACATTTGGATATATTTTTTAATACAGCTAATAATTAAATGTATCTATAATTTTTTAAAAAAATTATAAGTTTATCTTTGAGAAGATATTGTATCTCCAATTCAAATTTAAAAAGGAATAGATAACATTAAGAATCCAATTAGAACTCTTTAGTATGATAGCTAACTACTTTTAATATGTAATTTCATATATTTTTAATTTACCTTTAACCTTATTTTGAACCAAATAACTTTTTTAACTTGAATATTCGACTTCCTCTCTTCCCCTACTCATCTCAATTGAATATTTTAAATACCTTTTTCTACTTATTAATATTTTTTTTGATTATTTTTAATATTATATTATGTTCTTCTCTTTTAATATATATTATGGACTTACATATATTTATAGAATTTTTCAAACATATTAAATGTTAGAAAGATAAAATAAGTAATCACAATAATATTTTAATTCGAATGATTTCTTTGTATAAGTAATCTTGACAATAGTATTAATATGTAATTTCATATGTTTACCCAAAAAAAAATGTAATTTCATATATTTCTAATTTACCTTTAATCTTGTTTTAAACAAAATAACTTTCTTAACTTGAATATTCGACTTCCTCTCCTCCCCTACTCATCTCAATTGAATTTAAATACCTTTTTCTACTTATCAATATTTTTTTTTGATTATTTTTAATATTATATAATGTTCTTCTCTTTTAATAAATATTTTGGACTTACATGTACTTATCGATTTTTTCAAACATATTAAATGTTAGAAAGATAAAATAAGTGATCACAATAATATTTTAATTCGAATGATTTCTTTGTATAAGTAATTTTGACAATAGTATTAATAATACAAAATTGTATTTACATATTTGATAATGAAACAAAATCAAAAACTAGTTACGCCCCTCTCCTCATATTCACCCCCACCACCACCACCGACTGAAAACCCACCCAAAAGAAAAAATCAAAATCAAGTATTTTCTAGTCTTTTCAAAAAAAAATTAAATTTAAATTCAAATATTTCTAATCTTTTAAATTCAAATGCTATCACAAAATCATTAAAAGAAGATTAATTTATTATTCACTTTATTCTTATTTTTCTTAAAAATATGTATATTTATATTATAAGTTTTATAATTGAATTGAGATAAATATTTAAGATAAGTGATGATGATAATAATAAAATAGTAATGGTAATAGTAGTTGTTGTTGTTTTTCTACTGTTATTACTACCACTGCTACTACTAAAACTATCATTACTCTAGCATATTTTTTAATTAACTTATTTTTAGGCTACACTTTATAAGTAATTAAGTCTTCTTATCTTATATTTCAAAATATAAAATACTGAATTTAAATTTAAGTTAATTAATTTTTATATTATAATGCTCATGTGACTTGTTGTTTATCGAGATTTTAGTTGTGTGATTTTAAAGAATATACACGACAAATAAAATTAGTAAATATTTTTTATATATAAATATAAATTTGTAAGTAAACTCATGAAAAGAATAAATCAATTGCAATATTTAAATGCATATAAATCTTTTTTATAACCTTCTTAAAATAGAGTGGATATGTAAATGTGATAGAGAAATATATAATATTTGAACACATAAAAATATTTGCATTCATTCTTTACATAAATAGTCTGATAAATTTTCTTTGTATATTTCAACTCTCAATTGCACTTGCTGATTTCTCAAATATTCATTTTGT
Organism: Capsicum pubescens; assembly: GCA_030864215.1. NCBI lineage: Eukaryota > Viridiplantae > Streptophyta > Magnoliopsida > Solanales > Solanaceae > Capsicum > Capsicum pubescens. Next base: position 21,162,402 of record CM061548.1, read on the forward strand.
ATTTTGGAGAGATTTACATGCATAAGATTTGTGAAAATTTCAGCTTCCTTGGATACATCTGTGACAAAAGATAAATATAGTGTTAATCATAAAAACAGAAAAGTTACTATAAAATTAAGTCAAGTATGAGAACACACCTTTCTAATCTATTCAGAGAAATCTGATGAGCATTACCTATAAAAAATTTTAATCCATGGTAGGTAGATTTGTTCCAAAAAATAAAATGTTAATCATAACTAACAATAAAATAATTCAAAACTAAATTAACCATGAAAAATATATATTGATAATTAATTAAACAAATATGATGAGCATTACCTGTAATCTTTTTAACCATGGTAGATATATATGTGACAAAAATTAGATATAATGTTAATCATAAATAATAATAAAAAAATTTAAAAGATAAGTTAAACATCAACATACTTTGATATTTATTCAAAGATAATTTTAACAACAATAATGAAAATGATCTTGTGAATAAAATGATCATATAATTATTATTTTTGAAATAAATACAATCTAAATATGAAAATAAGTGTATCTGACATAACAAAAAAGAAAAATAGAAGAAAGCTTAAATGATACTATATGTATTGAAGGGGATATATATAGGAGGTTACAGATATGGATATTTATGTCAACCAAAATTTCAGTCAAATTCAAAATTTAAATATATCACTTATCAATTTGTTAGAAAAGATAAGATTCTGATTTATCATTATCTAATAGTTTAGAATTTCAAAATTTTTAAAATAGAAAATCATCTGAGAAGTTACATTCAAGCATTTTATTTAGGAACTCAACTCATTTAATTGATTTAAACAAAAAAAAAAAGACACTTGCTCAAACTCGTTCTTATATTTAATTATTTGTTTTAAAAATTCTTAATAGTGCTTCTACAATATTTTAACGTGTTTTTAATAGTGTTTTAATTATTATTATTATTCTTATTATTATTATTATTATTATTATTATTATTTCCACTTTTCAATTTGATTTAATTGTTTAATTTTCTTTTTATCTTTTGGATTGGTCACCTTAGACTCGATTTAGTAATAGGTTTGGATTTTTGAACTTTTAAATAAAAGGGCCTGGGGCCCATATTTAATTTTATTATTATTATTATTATTATTATTATTATTATTATTATTATTATTATTATCCTACTTCTACATACTACGTACTAACACAACTGCTCCTACGACTATACTACTAATTGTTATTATTATTTTAATAACATTTTTATCTTTCATTAATATGTAATTAAATTATATTTAAATATTTTTTTATAATTTATAGAATTTAAATTTTAAAAGAGATAAGTTTGAAATAGTAAAAGTCTATTAAAACTCTTTAAGCATGGGTTTCTATTTTTAGTATAACAATTTTTTTTAAAAAAAGAAGGATAATATTTTTTTTAAAGAAGAATAATATATTTCAAATTCAATTTTAGAGCTTAGTTACGACTCCTTTTTTTCACTCTTTTATTTTCAAATTCAAATTTTTAATATTCTTTATTACAAAAATTTTATTACAACACTTAATAGTTTTGTCTAAAGAATTGACATGTGGTTTAACAATAGCTTGCCACGTGGCTTCCTCTTGTGCTTCGCCCTCTGCTTTATAATATATATAGATTATTATTATTATAATAATAATAATAATAATAATTATTATTATTATTCTCTTTTCTTTTCTTTTCTATTATATAGAAGAGAGAGTTTCGACATACTTGCACGCTACTTCTTCCTTGATTTTACTATATCGCCCTTAATTAATTATTATAAGTTATTTATATATTAAAAAGTTAATAATATTTTAATTAAAAAAATAAAATAGACATTTATGACATGTCTGCTTCAGCTTCTTCAACCATGATTTTATTATATCACACTAATTAATTATTATAAGTCATTTATGTATTGAAAAATTAGTAATATACAATCCGCGATTTTACTATATCACTCATAATTAATTATTATAAGTCATTATGTATTAAAAAATTAATAATATATAATTAGAAAAGGATAAATACACATTTATGACATGTCTGCTTCAGCCGTAGTTTTACTATATCACCCATAATTAATTATTATAATTCATTTATGTATTAAAAATTAATAATATTTAATTGAAAAAGGTAAAATAGACATTTATGACATGTCTGCTTCAGTTTCTTCGACCATAGTTTTACTGAATATCACCCCTAATTAATTATTATAAGTCACTTAATTATTAAAAAGTTAATAAATTTAATAAAAAAAAAGAAGGTAAAATAGATATAAAATGATAAATTAACTCTTGATGGTTTAAATTAACTTGACATCTTATATAAGGTTCACTTAAATTTTTTTCACAAGCATTTTTTTATAGTAATTTTGCTTTGTCACTTCTAATTAATTGTTGTGAGTCATTTAAGACATTTATGTTTCGCTGCTTCAATCGTGATTTTACTATATCACCCCTAATTAATTATTATGACCATCTAAGCATTGTGTCACTTAAATTGAAATAGAAAAAAATATTATATATCACAATAACTAAAAAATTAAATTATTTAAAAAACATAATTGGCTATCGATGATATAGAACTCTAGACAAGGAAAGTAACATATATTATTCAGAAATTACATAAAAAGTATTATAAATTACAATAGTTAACAACTTTAAATATCTAACAATAATTTAATCTGTTATATATCTCAAAAAAAATACATAACAATACTATAAATTACAATAATTAACAACTTTAAAAATTTAAAAGATATAAAATATTTGATTAACTCTCGAAATTATATTAGTGTCACTTAAATTGAAATAGAAGAAAGATATTATAAATCACAATAATTAAAAACTTCAATTATTTTAAAAATATAATTCACTATCAATGCCACAAAAGTTTGGATAAGAAAAGTAACGTATATTATTTGAAAATTACATTAAAATATTATAAATTACAATAGTTAACAACTTAAATTATCTAAATACATATTAAAAATATGATTTATTATCTAAATTCTATATGTGTCACATAAATTGAGATAAAAAAAATAACATATATTGAACCCGTGCTAGATCCTGGATGAATCTTAGAATGTATAGGCAATCCTTTTAAAAAAAATAAAAACTTTTGTTTAAATATATCAAGATTGAAAAGGCAAATTCTAATACAGCATACCAAATAGTGTATAAGAAATAATGATAGTATAAATAATACCAATATTACTAATACAAGCATCACTACCAGAAATTCGCTATTTTTCGATAGCTCATGTAGTCGAAAAATAAGACATTTTCGACTGTTTTGTGGTAGTCGGAAAAAAGCTTGTTGGAAAAATATTTTCGACTACTGTTGTCGGAAATTTTCGAGTACCACAGACACTAAAATTAAATAATGAAATGATTCAATAAAAATAATATTCTGACTAGTATAGTCGAAAGTTTAATAAAATAATTAAAAATAATTACTTAATAATTATAAGTTTTCCGATAATGTAGTAGGAATAGTAATTAATAATTATTTAATAAATAAAATTTTTTTGACTACTTTAGTCGGAATAATAATAATTAATTATTTAATATATATATTATTTCCGACCACTATTGTCGGAAAACGGTAATATTGTTACTTTTTTCGACATTTGTAGTCGGAAGATTGATAAAAAATATTTAATAAATAAATTATTTTTGACTATTGTAATCGGAAAATGATAATATAATTATTTTTTCGACAGATGTAGTCGGAAAATAATAAAAATAATTTCCTTTTTTCCAAAAATGTATTTTTTACTCCGACCACTGTAGTCGGAATATCCTCTCATATTACAAACAGTAACAACATACCTAATGTATTTCTCCCAGTAGAATTTAAAAATTACAAATAAACCAAAACTTAAAAATTCAACCACTTTGAAACATCCAAAATAAACAGCGAGTCAAATAGTTTAAACATTTCAAGACAAGGTTAAGTCTAAACGTCACAATCCAAAACAAACACTAATTTTAATAGTTTAAGTCTACACGTCACAATCATAAGCAAGAACCAAAAACTACAATCTAATCATCTGATTCACTATCTTCCTCATCCTCAAATACTTGAGGCATATGCTTCTTGACTAACGCCTCAAACTTGGCAAATTTGGCATCACTAATTGCACACTGTTGCGTCAACTCTTCAATTTTATTTTTCATCTTTTTCATTTCTTCCATATTTTGCAAAATAGAAGTGGAGTTGGGCAACATTGTGGAAGAACTACTCAAGGATTGGTTAACTCCAAGCCCGTAGGTTTTACCCTTCTTTGGACCACCTACCACAGCTATCCATATTCTAGTCATATCAGCAGGCGATGGTTGGACCATGGTACCATCCTCTAATGCAGGTTGGGTTTGACGCCAATCTTAAATGCCTTTTTGAAATCCTTCTTGAAAGAAACATAATTGTCATTATGTAAACAAGCTAAGTTGAATAATAAGAAAACAATATCTATAAAAGTTAGTATCTTACATATGCAGCCTTAGCACGCGGTTCGACCCAATCTTCTCTTGTACCGTCCTGCTTTTTCTTCATATGAGTCTCTTCGAAGGCCTTAGCAAGAGGTACATCTACTCCTCCATTTAAGAATTTCTGTAAAATTTTACCCATATACATGTCAATGCAACTGTAAAAGACACTTTATGTTCGCCATTACCTACTGTGAGGGTGAGATGACTCAAATGTTTGTTCTAAAACCTTTTCGTTTAGGTACTTATATAGCTTTCTGCTTTTTTTGAATGAATGGGAGGACCGCGGTACTCGCCCTGTCTCTCACACACTAATTATCAGACATTAATCTCTTGGACATTAGGTGTAGAGACAGATTTCTGCCTTCATCTTATGCAGACCAATGGTATTGTTGCTGTGCATTCTCTCTAATGATCTCAGCAGAAATTTATAATTCATATGGCTATTTATGCACTTCAATCTACCACTCTTTCTTCGAAAATTATTAATACAGTTTCATTTATCTAAGATTTTTTGAGTATTGTTCTTGTATTGACATTTTCCAGCTACCACGGATGTCTCAGAAGGATGCAATTGCTCGGTACTATGGACCGGAGAAGGGGCAAGTTGTGAAGGTCACATACAGTAGTGAGATCATTGAGACACATGTTACTTATCACTGTGTCTGGTGAAGCAACTATGTAAATCCTATGTAGCAGTGTTGTTCTGTCGTACGTTGAATGAGGGTCTGCTAACTCTCTCCTAACTCCCTCTTTCAACCCCGGGATTCCCTTTGACTAAAAGCATAATCCAAAAATATGGTTAAACTACTGTAAGTTATTCTTAAAGAAATTCTTATATCTAAAGGTAACACCTTCAAATATGGTTACATCTAAATTCAAAATTTGCAAAAGACTTGGTTCATCATAGACAAACTGAAAAATAAGGAGGACTGATTATCTAAGACCAAAAATGCAACCCCATCTTGGAAGACATGTATCAAATAACTCATGAACAACTTTAACACTCATATGAGCCAACACAAGGATATGAATTTTAGCTACTCAAGTCTATCGAGATGATTAAACGTAAAGCATGCATAGAACTCTTTTAAGCAACAACTTACCGAATTTCATACAAGTTAAAGATTAAGCTCTAAAGCTACTCAAACTAGTAAACAATAAAATAACATTGTGTCAGCACTAGATTTTGGGTGTTTGTGTGTGTAAATGGGTAAAGGGGTTAGACAAGAATAGTACCAATCTTTGTTGGTGGGTTGCGAAACTCATCGAACCTCCGGTGTGCAGTGAGCCACCCGTTTCAGAGTCTCGATTTGCCTTTCCCCGTCCCCTCTTCACCTTATATTCAGGAGTGTACCGTAATATCAAGAACTTAGCCCACACTTCATCATTCACCCAACTAGGTTGTACCAATTTCCTCCGGGCCTCATACAAGTATTCTTTGATCAGTAAAGTTGCTTTCAACAGAAAAATGCAGTCTATTTCATTACCATGACAATCACTCCATGTACACTTTATTTGCAAAATAGTTTAATAGAAAGTCATAAAATGAGTTGATGGATACAATGGAAAAACTATCTTTAGACAATGAGATTCATAGCTTATAAAACTGCTTATACCATAAACTGTTTCAACATGTCAATTCTAATTTCGTATGGAATCTCTAACCCACTATTCCACGGCTCTTTGAAAAATGATTTAATTGCTTCTATAACCATATACCCGGCGGCATATGTTGGAATGAACCTGCAGTAAAATTATATTAAACTATCATCTTAGCTTTTAAAAATTAAGGAATAACTTAAGGGTTATTTACCCATCACAATAAGGGATGATTTGTAGCCTCCCAAACTTGTCATATTCTAATACCTTTTTAAATTGCATATTCTGAGAAGCAGCTGCCGTAGCATTAGACGCTGTAGCACTATAAATGGATGGTGATGTTGGTGTATTAGGACCTCCAATTCTTAATCCAGAAAGGCTTGGATGTGGATGATGTCGAAGGCACAGATGAAGAGATACTATGCAAACTATTTTGGGATGAAGAGGTGTGGAACTGGTCAGACAGTAGAGGCATGAAAAAATGTATTTGGTAGTGAAATAGTTGATCTAGGAGGGGGAGGAATATTTTTAGTAGTTGGTTGAAGAGTTGTGGTAACAGGTGGTAATGGTGTATATTGATTATCAGGTCCTTTCTTACTTTTCTTACGTCGTCCATTAACATTACCTTTTGATGCTATTGATTTTCTTTACTAACCACCTGAAAAAGAAAGAACAACCAAAGATTCAGCTGGTGAAAAGTTGTAAATAGAAGAAATTGATATCCTTACAGAGAATTCAGCTGGCTAAGGGATCCAATTGTGTCTTCTATCAGTCCAGAATACCCGCAACCAACGAGGATCCTACAAGGAAGGTAGGAGCAATTACTCTCTAGAAATAAAGAAACAAGCTGGTGAATTAACAACATTTGAGCATTATCATCATGTAATTCCTTTACAAAATTGACAAACTCTTCAAACTTCCAATTGATTGAGAGAGTGAACCAGTCAAGCCTTTGTTGTATGATAGATCCCTATAAAGGAAACATAGAAATAAAACAGAATCTAAGAACTTCAACAGTCAAGAATAATATTTGTGCATACATTGCATAAACACAAGCACAACAAGTTTAATTGTTTATTTCATGCAAAGTAGAAAGCTTCAGGTGCTTCAAGATTACGTATAAGTAATGTTCATTTTGTTATCATCTGGCAAAGGTGGCACTGGAATAACATAAGGAATTCAAGTTCAAGCTAGTACTAACCCAATAAATTTCTTTTTTCAGTCAGTAAAATAGAAGGGAGATGGCAAAGATGCTTTCAGCATATAAGTTATAAGCCTTAACACAAAAATAAAAAAGTAGTCCTAAGGCTCTGCTCCATCATGCCTGTTTAGTTCCACTACTTGATAATTTATCTTTTAGGGCATTCTTTATCGGTACCAGCCAATCGTTATTGTTATCTTCTTTCTTGTAGCTTCTTTTGTTCTTTAGCTTTAGTTTTTTACTTTGATTTCGCCGGCTTAGCTTTCCGTTGGGATACAAGTGAAATTTTTTGTTGAAGTAAGGATACAGCTGAAATTTTGTAGTCCACAAAAAAGGTTCAGAACCAAATCAGAGAACGACTAATCTGAACGGAGAAAAAGTATATCTAGCACCAAAAAAGAGCTTCATGCATCAAGAAACCAAGAAGGACAGCTCAAGCAGTAGCAAATGCTCTCATTAAAGCCCACAGATATTTTAACAGCATGGACAATTTCGATTCTCACAGAGGAAAAACACAAAAGGATCCCTTATCTTTGAAGATAGAACTAATATGATCTTTTATGTATAATATGGAGCAGTAATAGTCCCTCAGAAAAGTAAACGAGTTTGGTAACATAGTATATGATAGGCTCACACTGTTAGTCATGTATGCAAGGACAGTTATCCTGTTATTTTTGTGATCAAACTAACAGCTGAAAATGGGGTCCTTCATTTTGAAAAAAGATTAAATGTAACAGCCTGTATAATCATTCAAATAAGCTTGACTATCATTCAAAGCATTTTATTCATCTCCAAAGTTGAGGGAGCCTTTTTTGTTCACTTACTCCACATTTTTTTAACAGATGTGCCTAGGTGATCGGGTCAATTTCCACACACCTCAATTATTTATCAATCTCCTAATTCATATTATCTCCCACTAGCATAGGTAGCCGATAACTTTGTTAAACAGAGGGAAAAAAATCACCCAGCGTTAACTAAAATCTAAACATTGGTCTACAATGATTTTCACTCACTGAACCCTGGGCCAGTCCTGAGATATTTACTCTTAAATTTTCTAATCTGATATAGCTATCACTTTTTCCCTTAGCTCATCACTTGTCACTAATATAGCATGGTACAAATTAGGGTCGAAGGTTAGTTGATAGCCGAGAGTTGTCTAGTTTCGTATCAGTTTTGTTATTGTTACTCTCTTGCTATCTTTTTCCGATTCTAGTAGTACATGTTGTTCCTTTTACTTCCATTATCAGATTATATGTTGTTGCTACTTGATCCCTTCAATTTTTTGACCGCTGCAATTGAAAAATAACAATTGTCATAAAGTTTTATCTGTGAAATTTGGTTAACAATAAAACTAGGCCCCAAAGGTGAGAACAACTCACCACATGGAAGGCATGTCTAAGACTTGAAAATTACAAATTGGATTGCAAAAGAGACTGTTCAGCTCCTAAAAGGACATGATTTTGTGACTCTACTAGCCTCTCACAAAATAATTGTCCTACCTTTTTTATCTTTCAGGATAGAAGATTCCATTGACAACCTCTATTCGTGTCCTTAAATCGATTGTAATCTCCAACAGTAAAACTAAAAAAAATTATAGATATCCCTTTCCATTGTATAGAATTGCTGTATCATAATGGTAGATTTCACTTTCGTTACACTCACACAGAAATTTCGACCAACAGAAATCCTATGGTTACAAGCAGTTCAATAGTCATCAAGAAAATGTCGCTAGAAGCGAATCAAAATGAGAAATGGAATAAAACAGTTACATGGATGGACCTTCCACCATCCGAAAGATTAGTTTTCACTGCTCTAAGGCGCATAGCAATTTATTGGCAAAGATTAATATGCAGCAGTGCTTGACAATTGCCATAAGAACTCCAACAGAGGGATATGCAACCTGTTAGCATCTACTAAGCTTGAAGTGAATAACAGCAGTTCAAGAATGAGCAGAGAAAATGAATATTTACCCCTGAGATACCCAAATCCCCTGATTATTGATACCTCAATAGTCGAAAACAAACACCCCTCATCTTCTCTAATTTGCCTTAATTCCTCAACCTTCAAACTTACACTTCCAATATACCCAATAAACTCACACCAAGCACTAATCTTCTGTAAACTACTCAAGTTCTTCTTATTTTGCAGAAAACAGACTACATTGCTTTAAAAAAACTATTTTTTATCGCTAACTAATCCTACGACAACATAAACTTCCAAATCAACAAGAAATCCAATTCTTATGTGTGCTAACAAGAGCTGACAACAACCCAACCAAATTGCTCAACAAATTCCAATATTACTCTTCCCTATTCTCCTCTTCTCCCCCTAGTCCCCCCAAACCTTATATATAAATGTGTTTGGTACGACGATAGCTTTTCATACATGATATTAAAAGCTAGTAATATAGTTATAGTTGTGTCAAATAAGTGGATTAACATTGAATTTGGACGAGTTAAAATAGAATATCAGTAAATGGATACCTCAGTTATCAAGATAAATTGTAGAATGAAAGACTTGTTGGTGCTTAAGATATCTTACAACAGTAGGCCTCTTGAGTGAACCAACTTTTATTCTTCCACGCAAATCCTCACAATCTTCCTGCCAAGAAAATGAGAAATTCTTACCAAAAAGGAAACAAATACAATATCGAACGAATGAAACAACACTGTAGCAAGTGTTCATACAGAAGAAAAGTTTTTTTACATCTGCAAATATAAAATGGATAGCTCTCTTTTGTAGTACCAATTGAATAAAACAGACAACACATAAATACTATAGAAATTCATCACTGCTATTTAATCCAACAACCAGAATATTCTTACTGGTACTACAAATGTTAACAAAGAAAAGACACTATATTGTCAAGTAAAATAGCAAAAAAGCAACAGCTAAAATACAATTCAAGACCCTGTTACTACACACTACTATTAATAACAACTCAATTCTCATCGCTTATTTCATAGTCATTCATCAATTCTTCCTCATCACTTGATTCATATTCATTCATCGATTCTTCCTCGCCACTTGTTTCATTTTCATCAAGTAATTCTTCCTCGCTTATTTCATTTTCATCAGCGGGATCTTCCTCGTCATTTGCCCCGGATGTTCCTTCTCCATAATCATTAACATTTAATCTAAGTTCAGAAGGATCAAATTCTTCATATATGCCTTCACTATGCTGCAACTCACCTGCTAATTCATCATCCACCCTTTCTGCAACACTTGAAATGTCATTCTGATACGCTACATCCAATGCATCCTCTACTTCAAATCTACCCACGGTTTTTTTTATAACTACCCGTCATGCAGATTTATTCTTACACAAAGGATAAGGAGCGTAATACACTTATTTCACATTTTGTGCAATGAAAAATGGATCATAGAGTCCATACTCCCTTGTACGCTTAATTTCAACTATTTTGTACTGAGGGTGCACCTTTGTACCTAACCTAGGCGTAGGATCATACCACTTAAACCGAAAGAGAATCAACTTTTTCTTTGGCCAACCAACATGATAATCGAGTTCTAAAATCTCGTGAAGCACACCATAATAATCAACACCGCCATCATCTTTCACCCAAACCCCACTATTGTTGGTTTTTTTGCCCTTAGAGAACTCTTCTGTATAGAAAACTTTCTGACTTTAGCATCAGTTCCCCAAGTTATATCACGTAAAAATTGTTCATTTGGGTCATAATTAAGTGGATTATGAACCTATAAAAAGTTTAAGAAAAGTTAAAATTTAAATATACATATGACTGAAAAAAAGTGTAAATCATATTAAATATTTAAGTTACACTTACATATTCTCTAAACCACATTGAAAATATAGGATAAACAGCAGCATCCCATGTAAAGCCACGAAGTAGCTGTCGGACAAAGTTATGACTTTCATTAGTTAAAGCTTAAATAGACCTTGAATGATTGTCCTTAATATAAATATACTCACTTCTAAAAAGGCAGGACCTCGGGACAATTTAATAATACATGTGTTGTAGCTGAATTAAGCTTCACCTCATTCAAATATCGAAGTGGACCAACTTTCGGACTTTTTTTACCTGATTGATTGAATATTGAAAATGGTGGTGCTGAAAGATCTGTATTGTCTCCATCATCATGCCTATTAGGTCGGTTTCTCAGACATGGTACATCATTTTTAAATTAATATGAACAGAAATAAGAGGTCTTTTTAGCCAAATAAGCCTCACATATTGATCCCTCAATTCGAGATCTGTTTTTTATGGTCTGCTTGCATTTGTCAATAGTCCTACATAGTATGATTTTTTAGATGAAATAATGTTCAATTATAACACATGGAGGTAAATGTTAAAAGTCAATACCTCTCAAAGGGATACATCCATCTACACTGAACAGGCCCTCCAAGTCATGCCTCACGCACAAGGTGAATTAGAAGATTCTCCATAACATAAAAAAAAACAGGAGAAAAACTTTTTGCCAACTTGTTTAAGGTTAAGCGAATGTTGATATCCATCAAAGATAGGTTTTCCCCCCTTAATGTGTTAGAACATAAATCTTTGAGAAATAAGCTTATCTCTGTTATGGGCATCCATATTCTATCGGGCAATACACTGAATGCAATAGGTATCAGTGACTCTATGAAAATGTGACAGTCATGGCTCTTTATTGAGGTCAACTTCCCTTCTTTCAGGTCAACACACCTGGATAAATTTGATGCATATCCATGTGGCATTCTCAAACTCTTAACCCAATCACAAATCACTCTTCTATCATCCGAAGTGTATATGTAACTGGCCTTGGGCTTCTAAATCTTATTGTTTAAATATGTCAGGTACAACTCACTGCGCCGATAATACTCCTTTAAGTCCATCCTGGCCTTCAAGTTATCTTTTGTTATGTTACTTACATCCATCAGAGTATTAAACAAGTTGTCAAAGAAGTTTTTCTCAATATGCATGGCATCCAAATTATGGGGTAGAAGATTGTCTTTCCAGTAATATAACTCCCAAAATATGCTTCGTTTAGTCCAGTTATGTGTAACACCATAACCAGGTATCCTGGATGGTAGAGACTTTAGCTACTTTAGGCAGTTTTCTCACTCTATTCCAAATTTCTTCTCGCGACAAAATTGACGGTGGCTCCTCAAAATCAGACTTATTCTTCATAAAATCACTATTATTTCTCCTAAACTCATGTTGCATTGGCAAGAATCGACAGTGACAATCAAACCATGAGTTTTTACCCCCATATTTCAAAGTAAATGCTTTTGTGTCTTCCATACGACAAGGGCAAGCTAACTTGACCGCAGTCGATCACCCAAACATCCTTCCATAAGAAGGAAAGTCATGTATAGTCCACATCAAAGCAGCACACAATCTAAAGTTTTGTTTCATTGATACATCATAGGCTTCCATACTTTCATGCCACAATAAGTTCAACTCATCAATCAATGGTTGTAGATATACATCAATCAAAACTTTTGGATTGCGAGGACCTGGAATAATGCAAGTTAGAAATATATACTAACTTATCATACACAATTCAGGCGAGAGATTATAAGGAGCCACAAACACTGGCCAACATAAATATGATGTAGCTGAGATAGAAAATGGAGTGAATCCATCAATAGATAATCCCAACCTAATGTTTCTTGGTTCACTAACAAAATCGGTATACGCACTATCAAAATGCTTCCATGATTCTCCATTTGACAGATGACATAAAACACCAGGTAGTCTTTTATTTTTATAGTGTCATCTCATATAAGGGACAAAGCTCATTGATGCATACAACCTCTTTAACCGTGGTATAAGGGGTAAGTAATGCATCGACTTCACAGGAACCTTCTTTTCTTTGGCATGTGTGACTTTCTTATAAAGAGGCTGATTACAAAATTTGCAATGTTCTAAATTTGCATCTTTCTTATAGAATAACATGCAACCTTTCTCGCAATAGTGAATCCTCTCTGATGAAAGTCCTAACTTAGAAACTAACTTCTTTGTTGTGTAGAAATCTTTGGGTAAGTCAAGTTTATTTGGGTTAAGTCCAATGATAGAATTTATGTCCTCTTGAGAAATAGAATAATCTGACTTAATACTTAGTAACTGAACGGCAACAGATAACTTAGAATGCACTGATCCTTCATATAATGGATGACTAGCTTTCTTTAACTGTTCATAAAAGTGTTTTTCCCCGTTATTTGGTTCATTTTGAGCCCCTGAGTGTGTCCCAAAAGCATCCCTGACCATTTCACTATATCATGAACTTTCAACATTATTCTCTCTTATTAGATTTTCAACATAATTCTGAAAAGCAAATTATTAGCAGCACTACTCTCTCCATGAGTTGTCCACACAATATAATTCAATATAAAATCCTTCTTATAAAGATGTAATGTAACAACATCTAGACTCAATAACTTGCAAAATTTGTAATTCCAACAAGGACACCTAATTGTCCCTTCAGTAAGAAAATCATTAAGTGTCATTGCTTTAGTAATAAATCCAGCTACCCCAGCTTTATATTCCTTCCTCAACCCCACACAGTTAGGATAAGTTCTATTATATATCTATGTACGATCTTCATTTTCCATCTACACAAGAACGACAACAATAATAATAGAGAAGAGAAACAATAACAAGAGAATCAAAACAATAACAGGAGAAAAAACACCAACAACAGTTTTCATATATTTTAGGGCTTAAAGGACCATTATTTTTCAATGCTTCACTTAGTTTCAATAGTTATTTATGACTCAGTGTTCTTTCAATAGGGCATACCAAATGAAGCCAAAAACCTACAACACATCTTCAGAAATGAAAGCAGGCACAGTTACAGATAGATGTGCATTTACAGGGCATTTGAGGATTGTTTTTTTCAAAGTTTTTGCATCACTAACTCTAGCACTTCAAGTAATTTTGACGAATGATACTAAGCTAATAAGTTTGTTAAATCCTTGCGATAAGTTTTACTACAGTTAATTATTACATACGATAATTAATGCACTGCTGTCACTTCTCAAGAAGAAAATACAAAAATATAGGATCTAGTTGAACTTCACAAACATCATATTTCGTTTAATACAATTGTACTTTAATGTAATCAAGAGAAAATAGGTACCTTTTCAACTCCAGTTGACATAAAAAGTGAGATACCTTGCGGAACCCCGACCTCTGGTAAACCAAATTTAATTTCACAAATTTGCAAAGAGTATGACCACATAGAAATGAACAGAAGTATTTGGAAGCTAAATCTCAATATATGTTACTCCTTCCATTCAATTTTACTCTTCATATTTTGGGACATCCAAGAACATTTAACACAATTCCACCAACAAAATCCTTCTATACAACTTTCATAACTTTAAGAAATTCAAATTCACTAACCTATCAAATTCAAACTTTAGGAAATTAAAACAGCCTCTCGCCCTCCCTAGAACACACTTGTATAATTACACTTGTACTTCAAGTATATTTATCCACCAGTCGGCAAAGTAATAAAAAACCAAGCAAAATATAGATACAACGAAGCAGAACTCAAACACGAATAAGTAGGTCCCATTTCACAATACAACAACAACAAAAACAAACCCAGTGTGTTCCCACAAAGTGGGGTCTGGGTAGGTAAGATGTACACAGTCCATACCGCTACCGCCGAAGAAGTAGAGAGGCTATTTTCAATAGATCCTCGGCTCAAGATAAAGAATAGTAAACAAGGTTGTAATGAAACAAGCAGCGGGATGGATGATATAATAGAAATAAGGAATAAAATAGCAAAAATAAAAATCATAGAAAATGCGAGATAAGAGAAATAAGAGCACTACAAAATAAGGATTAAGAAATAGGACACTCACCAAGTAGGAACATACACACACAAAGACACCCACCGCACCCAAACTCTCCTGGCTAGAGACTCCTACCTATGGACACAGTCCAAAGAATACTAACCCGGCTACACAAGAAAAATACCTAACTATTTTCTACAACCCACACACTCACACTAGCCTTCTACCCTTATTCGCGCCCTTCACACATTCCTATCTAGGGTCATGTCCTCAGTAAGTTATAGTTGTTCCATGTCATGTCTAATCATCTCCCTCCAGTATTTCTTCAGCCTACCTCTACTTCTTCTGAAGCCATCCAAAGCTAGCCTCTCACACCTACGAACTGGGGCATCCGTGCCCCTCCTCATCACATGCCTAAACCATCTCAATTTTCCTTCCCGCATCTTATCCTCCACCAAAGTTACTCCCACCTTCTCCCGAATAATATCATTCCTAACTCAATCTCCTCTAGTAAGACCACACATCCAACGCAGCATTCTCATTTCCGCCACCTTCAATTTTTTGATATGGGAATTCTTGACTGGCCAACACTCCGCTCCATACAGCATGGTCAGACGGACTGCCATTATGTAGAATTTGCCTTTAAGTTTAAGGGGTACCTTTTTATCACACAACACTCCTGAGGCGAGCCTCCACTTCATCCATCCTGCTCCAATACGATTAGAGACATCCTCATCAATCTTGTTATTTTTCTGAATCATAGACCCAAGATACTTAAAACTATCCCTCTTACAAACATCCTGGGAGTCCAACCTCACCACCACATAGTCCTCCTGCCTCAAGTCACTAAACTTGCATTCCATATACTCCGTCTTGGATCTACTCACCCTAAACCCCTTGATTCAAGGGTTTGCCTCCAAAACTCTAATTTTTCATTCACACCCCCTCCCCCCAGTCTCATCGATCAGCACTACATCATTCGCAAATAACATACACCAAGGCACCATACCTTGGATACTCCAGGTAACACGTCTATTACCAACGCAAACAGGAAAGAACTGAGAGTCGATCCCTGATGCAACCCTGTCTCGACCAAAAAATAATTTGAGTCTCCTCCCGCCATTCTCACCCGAGTCTTCCCTCCATCGTACATGTACTTAATAGCTCTGATGTACGCCACCGGGACCCTTCTCACCTCCAAGCATCTCCAAAGAACCTCCCTAGGGACTTTGTCATACACCTTCTCCAGGTCGATGAACACCATGTGCAAATCCTTCTTCCTTTCCCTATATTGCTCCACTAATCTCCTCACCAGGTGGATTGCCTCTATCGTCGAGCGACCAGGCATAAATCCAAACTGATACAGCGAAGTAAAACTCAACAAGAAAATGGAAATATCACTGAACGAATCGATATGCCTCTGCTTTTCTTTTGTGTAGATTGCACTCACTGTCATTGTTACCACTCACTGTCGCTATTACCATCACCGTAATTTTTTTAGAGAGAAGAGAGGGTAGTGAGAGAGAGAAACGACAGCGAGAGACCCTAGTTTTGATATGTTTAATTAATATTTTATATAAATAATTTAATAATTAAATATAAATTTCTGACTACATCAGTCCGTTAGATATTTAATACAATTAAATTATATATTTAAATTAATTATTTATAAACGTTCTGACTACTGTGGTCGGAAGCATTTTATTATATTTAATTATTTAATATTTTCGACTATATTAGTCGGTTATATATTTAATATAATTTAATTGTATATTCAAATTAATTAATACAATGTAAAAGACTGTCGTGTAACTTATATTTTATATAATTAATTATTTAATGTTTCCAACTACAGTAGTCGGAAACATTTAATATATTTACAAAACAGCTTCTTTGTAATGTATTTAGTAATATATCATTTCATTATTACAATTTCCGACTACAGTGGTCGGAAATATAATTAATAATATATTTAATTAATTATTAATTTTTTGTATAAGGGTATGATTATATATTTAGTCTTATATTTATTTAGTTATTAGTATTTTCAATTATAGTGATCGGAAATATATATTTAATAATTTATTTAAATAATTATTTAATTTCCGTATAAGGGTCTTATTATATATTTACTAATATATTTATTTAATTATTTATATTTTCGACTATAGTGGTTGGAAATATATATTTAATAACTTATTTAAACAATTATTTAATTTTCATATAAGGGTCTGATTATATATTTATTTAATTATTTATATTTTTGACTAGAGTAGTCGAAATATATATTTTCCAGAATTTACCGCCAAACATTCTGACTGTTTTAGTCACAAATAGAATCGAAAAAATATTTTTTTTTAAAATAAAAATAAAAAAGTAAATTTTTCGACTGAAGTAGTCGAAATTTTGCGACTAATTTTTTTTAGTTGAAAAATAGCGAATTTCTGGTTGTGCATTATTAAAGTGAACATTACAAATACATTCTATTCAAAATTATTTTTATACACTCTAACAAACGACTCCTACGTTTCAATGGAAGAAACATATACAAAAGCAAAGTTCGATAAAACATTTACAGGAGTATATTTTGTCGTGTTCTCAAAGTCAAATACCTTAAATTGATATGATGGATGGTAACTTATAATTTTTTTTATACATAAATTTTTAAACACTTGAAATTTAAATTTAAAATATTAATTTAATTTAACTTCAAAGAACAAGTTAACAAATAAAAGAGAAAGAAAAATGAAAGCAACGGATGTTTATGTCGGCTTAGTAAGGGAATGCGATGTTATTTTGGATTATTAATTGCAACCACATGTGATGTAATATGCAATGACTAGATAACCCTTTATATTTTTCAATAATTATTTTCTATTTTATACAACAAGTGACAAGTCTTATGTATTAATTCTAATCTCATATTTTATACTTAATATAGCAAATCTCAGTCATATGACTAAAGATCTAAACTTTAAAATGCATCGAATTTTTTTTATTTATATGAATAAGTTATACATAATTATCTAGCAAGATAATTTCGCTCCTTGAAAAATATTATCAAGTAATTAATATATTTTGTGTATTAATTTTTTGTAATTCATAATTCGAATTAACATCAATCTACTTATTATACATAATCAAAATATCTTAATGTTGGGCTCGTGCTGACACGGGTCATGCTCCTCTAGTATATAATAAGAGCGAGTTGGGCGGCAAGCAAGCAGCTCTCCGTCAACCTGCTTGTTTCGTTATTTTACTATAGTACCCCTAATTAATTATTATAAGTTATTTTGTATTAAGAAATTAATAATATTTAATTAAAAAAGTAAAATAGTCATTTATAATATATCAACTTCGGTTGCTTAAATCATGATTTTAGTATATCATCTCTGACCTGCTTGCTCTATTATTTTACAATATTACCCATAATTAATTATTATAAGTTATTTATGTATTAAAAAATTAATAATATTTAATTAAAAAATAAAATAGTTATTTATGACATATCTGTTTCAGCTGCTTAAATCGTGATTTTAGTATATCACCCCTAATTAATTATCATGAGTCATCTAAGTATTAAAATATGCGGCAAGCAAGCAGCTCTCTGTCCGCTTGATTGCTCCGTCATTTTACTATATTACTCCTAATTAATTATTATAAGTTATTTATGTATTAAAAATAATAATATTTAATTAAAATAAATAAAATAGTCATTTATGACATGTCTGCTTCAGCTGCTTAAATCATGATTTTAGTATATCACCCTAATTAATTATTATAAGTCATCTAATTATTAAAAATTTAATAATATTTAATAAAAAGATAAAATAGACATAAAATAATAACTTAAGTTTTGATGTTTTAAATTAACTCGACGTCTTATACGGGGACCACTTAAGTTTTTTTCACAAGTATTTTTTTTATATTTTTTGTTATATTACTTCTAATTAGTTATTATGAGTCATTTATGTCATACCTGCTTCGCTGCTTCAATCGTGATTTTACTAATCATCCTCAATTAATTATTATAGATCATCTAAGCATTAAAAAATTAATAATATTTCATAAAAAATATAAAATAGAGACAAAATGATAAGTTAACTCTTGATGTTTTAAATTAACTTGATGGCTTATTGGGGCCCACTTAATTTTTACAAGTACTTTTTTATAGTAATTTTCTTACAACACTTCTAATTAGTTATTATAAGTCGTGTAAGTATTAGATAATAAATAATATTTAATAACAAAGACAAAATAGATACAAGATGATAATTAAAAATGGTTGGATGAAATATTTTTCAGTATCATATCTGTGTCAAAAAGGGTGTATAAGAGTAGTACACTTATTGAGATCTAAATGATTGGATTCAAACAAAAAGTTAAATACATAATTTCGAGCTAAGATCTGAATGATCAAAATTCTAATTTTTAGTCGGTACAAATAAATGAAGCATAAAATACATAAATAAGAAAATTAAATTAATTTTTTTAATACTACCTTTTCGTTTCAATTCATGTAACTAGGGTTGGACATAAAATACCAAAAATTGAATTATCGAACCGAACCAAAAAAAATGGTAATTAGTATTTGGTAATTCGATATTTGGTATTGTATTTGGGAGTAAAAGTTTTAACATTTTGGTATTTGGTATTTGGTTCAGTACAAGAGATTAATACTGTTTGTTATTTTGTATTTACCTAATATCAAATTTTATATATATATGTCTAATCAACTCAATAGACACTAGTAGAAGTCATCCAAAAGAATCTCTTGGACCTTGATAATATATTCGTAAAAAGCAATAAAAAGAATACTAAATAGGATTTCTATTAAATATACCTTTGAAGTTTAAATGTACATTTGCACATCTCTAACTTTAATATGGTATTACCAAATACCGTATTGAATCGAAGTTTAATTTATCGATTACCGAATAACCGAACCGATGTTTATAAGTATGGTATGTGGTATCTACATTCAAATACCGTTTACCGAATTACCGAACTCGAACTTTAAAAATACCAAATCGAATACCGAACGTCCACCCCTACATGTAGCACCATTTGATTAATCATGGAGTAGAAAAAATAAAATGCTATCTTAAAATTTATGCTATAAATAAATCTTATATTTTGTTTGGTTATAAAACATTTCATTAAAAAATAAAATAAAAATTGTAAAACAAATTATTTCTAAATTAGAAAAAGCACATTCTTTTTTAATATATTAAAGAGCAAAAATTATCACATAAATTAAAAAAATATATATAAATATTGAGCCCGTGACTAGTTCTCTTATATAATAAGAGGCAGTTGAGGAGCTTTTCGTCGTCCTCCTTGTTGACAATTCACCTGCTTGCTCCGTAATTTTACTATATCACCCCTAATTAATTATTATATGTCATTTATATATTAAAAATTAATAATTTAATTAGAAAAAGGCAAAATAGATATTTATGACATGTCTGTTTCAGCTGCTTCAACCGTAATTTTACTATGTCATCCTTAATTAATTAAAAAAATATTATAAAGTCATCTAAATATTAAAAAAATAATAATCATTAAAGCTAAACAATTCACTTGCTTGCTCCGTGATTTTACTATATCATCCCTAATTAATTATTATATGTCATTTATATATTAAAAAATTATTAATATCTAATTAAAAAAAAGTAAAATAGATATTTATGACATGTCTTCTTCTGCTGCTTCAACCGTAATTTTACTATGTCATCCTTAATTAATTAAAAAATTATTATAAAATCATCTAAATATTAAAAAATTCGTAATATTTAATGCTAAATTAACTTGACGCCTATATGATGCCCACTTAATTTCTTTCACAAGTTTTTTTTATAGTAATTTTGTTATATCACTTCTAATTAGTTATTATAAGTCGTTTAAGACATCTTTACTTTGCTGATCAATTGTGATTTTACTATATGACCCCCTAATTAATTATTATGGTCATCTAAGCATTGTGTCACTTAAATTGGAATAGACGAAAAAAACGCATTATAAATCATAATAATTAAAAAATCAAATTATTTAAAAATATAATTAACTATCAATGCCACAAAAATTTTGGACAAAAAAAGTAACATATATTATTTGAAAATTACATAAAAAGTATTATAAATTATAATATTTAATAACTTAAAATATCTATAAAAATCAATCTGTTATATATTCCCAAAAAATACATTAAAAATACTATAGATCACAATAATTAACAATTTGAAATATTTAAAAGATAAAGAATATTTGGTTGACTCTCGAAATTATATCAGTGCCACTTAAATTGAAATAGTTAGAAATATAATTAACTATCAATGAAATAAAAGTTTAGACAAGGAGAGTAACATGTATTATTTTAAAATTACATAAAAAAAGGTATTATAAATTAAAATAGTTAATAGCTCAAAATATCTAAAAAAAAAAAATTAATCAGTTATAAATTTTTAAGAGATACGTAAAAAATTATAAATTACAACAATTAACAACGTAAATTTTTTTAAGGATATAAAATATTTGATTGACTGTCGAGAAATGTTATAAATCTCAATAATTAAAAACTTAAATTATTTTTAAATATAATTGACTATCAATGCCACAAAAGTTTGAACAAGAAGAGTAACATGTATTATTTGAAAATTATATAAAAAAATATTATAAATCACGACAGTCAACATCTTAAAATATCTGAAGCATATTAAAAATATGATGGATTAGCTAAATTCTATTTGTGTCATATAAATTGAGACTAAAAAATAACATATATTGGATCCGTATTGGAACTGGCCATCGACATCTAGTTACTATCTGATAAGAGAGGAGAGGTAAGAGAAGCAGGCAGGTCTCCATCAACATGCCTGCTTCCTCCGTGATTTTATTATATCATTTCTAATTAATTATTATAAGTTATTTATGTATTAAAAAATTAATAATATTTAATAAAAAAAATAGATTATTATAAGTCATCTAAATATTAAAAAATTAATAATATTTGATTAAAAGATAAAATAGATATAAAATGCTAAGTTAACTCTTCATGATTTAAATTAACTTGATGTCTTATATGAGGTCCACTTTAAAAAATTCACAATTATTTTTTATAGTAATTTTGTTATATCACTTCTAATTAGTTGTTGTGAGTCATTAAGACATGTCTGCTTCGCTGGTTCAATCGTACCTTTATTATACCACCCATAATTAATTATTACGGCCATCTAAGTATTATGACACGTAAATTGGAATAGAAGAAAAAATATTGTACATGACAATAATTTAAAACTTAAATTATTTAAAAAATGTAATTGACTATCAATTCCACAAAAATTTGGACAAAGAGAGCAACATATATTATTTGAAAATTACATAAAAAGTATTAAAAATTACAATAGTTAACAACTTAAAATATCTAAAAAAAAATAATCTATTATATATTTCAAAATAAATACATAAAAAAATACTATAAATTACCATAATTAAAACCAAGTTAAAAAAAATAGGGTAACTTACATAAATCCTTGAATCTTTAAGTGATATTACATAAAATCCCGATTATTTTGTTAATTACATTTTATCCCGATTTTTTGAAATGGTGATACATATGTTATATGGTGATACATATAAAAAAGTATCATAGATTCTCGTTTATTCATTGTATTCTTTTATTTAAGGAAAGATATCTAATTTTTCTCCCTTTTTAGATTTAATTTAGGTGTTTTAATTATATTTCTCTTTTTCGTCTTTAATTATGAAATATATATTTTTTTGTCTTTTTTCGTCTTTAATTTTAGTCTGCTTTTTTTAGATTTAATTTTAATTATGTTTCTACTTTTAGTCTTTTTTAAAATAATATTATTACTTTTGTTTCCTACACTGACTACACCATTATCTTTTATTAATAACATATGAATCACCCAATAATTGAAATAAATAATTGTATCTACCATATGAATCACCATAATACCATATATATCACCCATTAATATCATATGAATAACCCAATAATTGAAATAAATAATTGTATCGGCCATATGAATCACCATAATACCATATATATCACCCATTATTATCATATGAATCACCCAATAATTGTATCTACCATATGAATCACCATAATACAATATGTATCACCCATTAATATCTTATGTATCACCCGTTAAAATCATACAAAATGTATCTATCGTATGAATCACCATAATACCCATATAATGATATCATATTTATCATTCATATGAATCACCATTAAAAAAATAAACATGTATGAATAACTAAATATATATATATATATATATATATATATATATATCAATAGAATTTAAAAAAAAAAATAGGAGAGATTTTAGGAGAGGAAAAAAAAAGTTGTATGCATTAATGGGGGAGAAAAAATCAGGAAGGAAGATGATTTAAGCATTAATAGAAGAGAAAAATCAGGAAGGAGGATGATTTAATTGGTTGATAATTAGGAAGATATTTTAGGGAAGGAAATCCTGAATGAGTTAATGGTTGACTAAAAATAGGATGTGGGATTTTCTTGATATGTATCGAGAGTAAAGTTGAAAAATGGGATTTTATATAAATAAAAAGTAAGGAATATTAGGTAATATAGTCTCTTAAGTATGAGATTTGTGTAATTTATCCAAAGAAATATTTGTTGGCTCATTCCTTGCACAGACTATTAGTAATTAGTCTCTTATATAATAAGTGGGAGTGGAGCTGCTCAAGCAGATTCCACTCCGTCGACATGTCGGCTTGTCACCTGCCTGCTTGCTCTGTGATTTTACTATATCATCCCTGCTTAATTATTATATGATATTTAAGTATTAAAAAATTAATAATATTTAATAAAAAAGTAAAATAGACATTTATGACAAGTCTGCTTCAATAGTAATTTTACTATATCACTCCTAATTATTTATTATAGGTCATCTAAATATTAAAAAATTAATAATATTTAATTAACAAGATAAAATATACATAAAATAATAAATTACCTCAAAGATTACAACCATCTTCTAATGTCATAGCTTCTGAATCTCAAGCACGCCTGAAGCGTGGCAGACCATTGGGTGCAAAGGATAAAAATCCTATAAGAAGAAGCGCGAAAAATGATAAAGATGGTATTATAAAAGATTCTCCTGAAGAGACTCAAAATCTGATTAATCCTGATATTCCTGAAGAAATCAGTGAACCCGAGACTCAAGTGAATGAAGAAATTTCAATAAGTTCTACTAATGATGAGGTAAATTTAGATCAATCAAAAATTATGGTGGATAATGTTTTTGCATATAATGTTGCACTGAGGACCTTGAACCTCTATCTGTCGAAGAATGTCGACGAAGAAAAGATTGGCCAAAATGGCAAGAGGCGATTCAATTTGAATTGAACTCACTTGCTAAATGGGAGGTTTTTGGACCTGTAGTCCAAACCCCAAATGGTGTAAAACCAGTTGGCTACAAATGGGTCTTTGTGCTTAAAAGAAATGGGAAAAATAAAATTATAAGATACAAGTTACGCCTTGTTGCACAAGGATTCTCTCAAAGACCCGGTATTGAATATCAAGAAACATATTCACCTGTCATGGATGCAATAACATTTCGATACCTCATCGGTCTAGCTGTACATGAAAATCTTGAAATCCATCTAATGGATGTGGTTACAGCTTATCTTTATGATTCACTTGATAACGATATTTATATGAAAATCCTAGAAAGATTAAAATTGCCTGAAGCATATAGTCCAAAGTCTCGGGAATTATATTCAATCAGATTACAAAGATCGTTGTACGGTCTAAAACAATCAGGGCGTATGTGGTATAATCGCCAAAGTGAGTACTTGAAAAATGAAGGATACATAAATGATGTTATTTGTCCTTGTATTTTCATTAAGAAAACAGCGTCAGGATTTGTTATAGTCACCGTTTATGTGGATGATATAAATCTCATCGGGATTCCAGAAGAGATCTAAAAAGCAATCAAATATCTAAAGAAAGAATTCGAAATGAAAGATCTTGGAAAGATAAAACTTTGTCTTGGTCTGCAAATTGAACATTTAGCTGACGGGGCCTTCATCCACCAAACTGCCTATACCCAGAAGGTTTTGAAACGATTTTACATGGACAAAGCATGTCCATTAAGTACTCCAATAGTTGTTAGATCACTTGATGTAAGTAAAGATCCATTCCGACCTCTAGAATAGGGTGAAGAGATTCTTGGTCATGAAGTACCATATCTCAGTGCTATTGGTGCACTTATGTATCTTTCTAATGCTACAAGATCGGATATAGCATTTTCTGTTAATTTACTAGCGAAGTATAGTTCTTCTCCTACGCGAAGACATTGGAATAGAGTAAAACATATACTGAGGTACCTAAAAAGGACTATTGATATGGGTCTATTTTATACTAACAAAGCTAGTCTAGATTTTGTTGGTTATGCAGATGCAGGTTATTTATCTGACCCACATAAAGCACGATCCCAAACAGGCTATGTGTTTACATATGGAGGTACTGCAATATCATGGCGATCGACAAAGAAGTCCATTGTTGCTACTTTTTCTAATCATTCTGAGATAATAGCAATTCATGAAGCAAGTAGAGAATGTATAAGACTGAGATCAGTAGTACATTCCATCAACGAGAGATGTTGCTTGAAGCTTGATATCAAGGTATCTACAGTCATATTTGAAGATAATGCAGCATGCATAGCTCAACTAAAATGAGGCTTTATAAAGGGAGATAGAACGAAGTACATTTCGCCAAACTTATTCTTCACGCACGACCTTCAGCAGAATGGTGATATTGATGTGCAACAGATCCGCTCCAGTGACAATCCAGCAGATTTGTTTACCAAATCTTTACCAACTTCAACCTTTGAGAAGATGGTATACAGGATTGGGATGCGAAGACTAAACCGGTTGAATCGGGGTCTTCATCAGGGGAAGTAAGAATACGCGTTGTACTCTTTTTTTCTTAACAAAGGTTTTTATTCCACTGGATTTTTCCTGGTAAGGTTTTTAATGAGGCAGTACTTAAATGCGTATTCACTAAAAAAAAAAATTACATGGACATCTAAGGGGGAGTATTATAGAATGATGGAGTCCATGGCTAAATAATTGAGGGCATGTGCCACACCATTAATAAAAGTAGCAAAGTGTGCCATCATTACTTCTTCCATGGATGTATATCTATTTATGAATTCTGGCTATAAAAAGCCTTCTACGTGAAAGGAATTGAGAAGTAATAAAACACAAAATAGAAAAGCTTTCCTTTAGTTTCTATTTCTTCCTCTTATATAATTTCATAACAGAAAAAGTTTTATTCTTCGCTTTTACAATTTTATCTTTTAACTAAATCTCAGATTCCTGAATTAGTTGACATCTTCCTCGACTCTTTACTTTTGAATTAATTCAATTTTCATTGCATTTTTTCTTAACATCAATAGGTATCAGAGTTATTAATGACTCACGATAAAAATAAAGATAAATCATCTAAAAAAGTAGACAATAAACTCAAATTCAAGAAGCTTATGAATGGTATGACTAGTATTAATAATCAAAATATGCAATCATATAGGGAGTTGTTGGATATCAAACAAACACGGGAGAATGAGAAACAAAAGAAAAAAGATTTAGGGATGGATTTGAGGATCCCATGGAATCTATCAAGGACTTGCAACAAATTGGTAGTGTGAGAACTTTCATGTTTAATTTGACATGTTATTAAATGGGGTTAATTTATCTAACAAATATGCCTATATAAATGGAGTTAATTTGTCAAATAAAAATGCCATTAGTTGTTTTTTTAAGGGGGTTAAATCTAATTTTAATACGTCCGTCAGGATTCAGGCACCCAGAACCCTAATACAAGGTTACAAGGTTGCTAAGTTCCAGGAAGAAGTGTTTGAAGCTCAAAGCATTGGTCTTAGGAAATTAAATCTAATTGTAAGAATTGGAATAGTATTTTACCAAATACTCCAAGCTTAAAATACTTTCAAAGACCATCTATGGTTATTACTTCTGTCAATAAACATTATAAACCTAGTAATAATAGGTTCAACAACTGTCATAATAGGAACTGTGGTATAAAGTTATCAACTATTACTGAAAAGGATGAAAAAGGGAGCAAAAGGTTATGCTTCTTGTATGAGGAGAAGTATGTATATACTTGGGCATGTGTATAAGGCAAAGAGGCAATTATTTTTCGTAGAGATGGCTGAAGATGAGAAAGTACGTGTTGAGGAAGAGTTGACAGGAACAAGAGGTAGTAGCACAAGACACTTATAAGTGAGTGTATGACTATAATATTCTTCCAGGCATTTAATTAGTGATGCAGGGTATAGAGACGGAGCCAGAATTTGAAGTTTGGGGGTTCTAAATTTTAAGACAGGACGATGACCTCAAGCTCATATATAATAATTAGACAAAGGATTTATCATGATGCCGACCGACCAATTTATGATGTCTCCATCGCTGACGTTCGTCAAGCAGGCCAAGTGGATTGGCCAGGATCTTCTTTGACTAATGAGACCTTGATCTCGAGGTTTCATTTTGCCGCTTATGTAGTAAGAAAAATCCTGAGTTTGACGTTGAATAGCCATAGTGAGTTCATCATCCAGTGGCATAAGCAGAGGAGGTTGACAAATTAGCGAATGAATAGTGATACTTTGATATATATTTAAAAAAGAAACGAATCATTTTAACACTATATAAGTAAAACATTACCATTTCAATTATACTTGACGACGTATCATGTTTTGAAAACAGATAATGATCGAATCATTTGGTGCACTTTCAAATACTTCATCTTCTGTATAACAAACTAAATCATTATAAGGAATTCATGACACTTTGTGCCTTGCAAATTATTTTTGATAAACTATATAGATTACTATAAAGAATAATGCAGAACAACCTTAGAATCAAAGATTAAACATCAGTTGTTAACTATTTTATTACATATTATAATAGGCAAATTAATTTTAAAAACAAGAGAGGAAAAAACAATGTGAAACCCTTTTTTTTTTTCTAATTATTAATTTTATATTTTTATTTCTTTTAAATAATTTTTCTTTTGGGAAATCTATAAACATAGCAGAAAGAAAAAAAAATGTATTGCTTAGGATTTGCGTCTGCTTTATCTTTTTTCTTTTAAATTATTAATCTTATGTTTTAAAAAAAAAAAGAAATAAAAAATCTGCACATCTATAATCTATATCTATAATCTATAATCTATAATTTATAATATATTAAAAGTGTGAAGAGCCTTAGAAAAGTGATTTGAACTTTTACCCTTCATTAAAAGATTTTTCTTTAGACAAAACTGTCTTTTTACTATTTTTTAAATTTATTATTTAATTATTTTTTATTATATTAACTTGACTTCCTAAAATATATGGGACTCCTATAAAATATATGGCAGGAGAATTAATTAATATTTTTCTTTCTACTAAACTTTCTAAACTATATGGTAGGAGAATTAATTAATATTTTTCTTTCTACTGTTTAATTAGAAAAGTACTCCTAAAATAGGACTCTATTAAGGAAATACTTCTATAATTATTGAGGTGTACGTTAAACTAGAAAACAAACCGATTTGTCTATTGAGAGAATATGATTGATGTTCATCTAACTTTATTCGATTGCATGTCTACATGGTGGATGTTTGATTTTCTAACCCTCAACTTCTTCACTGTTTTTGTCAGTATAATTGAATTCAACATATGTGAGTATATATATCTTCTTTGTTTTCATTCAAAATCATTCTTTAGGGTCAAAATTTTTGTTCAGACAAGAATTAGTTGGATCAAAATCGAAGCTTTGTGATCACTATTATATTTTTATATATAGTTTACAGGTCGTAGATGAATGTTGGTTGGCTTTGAAGAATTTCTTGTGTAAAGATTAGATTTAATTATATTTTTCTGATATCTTTATTATCTTATTGTTTTATTTTAATTTACAGATGTCAGATGAATGTAGGTCGATTTTAATTTGAAATTTTATTTTAGGTAAAGGTTAGGTTTAATTGTATTATCGTAACATCTCTATTAGTTTGTTATTTTGTGTTAGTTTACAGTTCGTAGATGAATTTAAATTGGCTTTGAGAATTTTTGTGTGTAAAATTTAGGTTTAATTGTATTGTTTTGATATTACTTTTATCGTGTTATTTTGTTGCAGTTTACAGGTGATAGATAGATGTTGGTTGGCTTTGAGGAATTTTTTTATGTAAAGGTTAGATTTAGTTGTATTGTTTTGATATCTCTATTATCGTATTATTTTGTTATTGTTTAAAGGTGATAGATGAGTGTCAGACGACTTTGATAAAAATTTTGCGTCTAAAGATTAGATTTAATTGTATTATTTTGATGTCTCTATCATTGTATTGTTTTGCTGCAATTTATAGATGATAAATGAATGTATGGACTTTTAAAAATATTTTTGGTAAAGATTAATTTTAATAAATAAATTCCTCATCTTTGCATACTCAAAAAATATCAAATTTAATTATTATATCATCTTTATTATTTAAACAAATATCCTATTTAATGTAATATTTGAACTCATTAATGTGAGGTACACGCGCAAGACGCGTACACCTAAACTAGTATAGAAAGTAGGAGAGAGAGGGAAACATGTATAATTTGAGAGAAAAGAAAAAGGAAAAGCCTGCTGATCAGAGGCGAATCCAGGATTTGAAGAGCGCGGGTGCACCATTATCTTAACATAAGCGCTCGAGAATCTCTCAATGACGACTGAGGGATAGTGTCATGTCTGATTGACTGATCAGTAAAGGCTTAAGCAATGACAAAAATATAAATATATAGGCCAAATATGGGTTTTAGGATAATATATAAACCTTAATTATTTATAAATAGATGAGTGCAGTAGCCCACCGGTTAAGGGTGGATTGTATAAGTAGAGAGGTCGGAGGTTCGATTCCTCACTATTACTTTTGTTGTTAAAAAAATTAATAACACGGAAAATAGAAAAAGGAAACTTGACCCTAGGATTCGATCTCGGGTCACATCTGCGGGAAACAACATTCAGAACCAATGCGCCCAAGGTTCTATTGTGTTCTCTAGGGTGCACAGGCAAAATTCAAAAATAGCATACTTATCCCCTTAATTATGAGTTTCATAGCAACAGTTCCATAATTACATAATATAGCAAGTTGTATTTTGTATTTTCGCAAACTGTTACTACAAAAATACAAATACATATGATTTTTGTTGTGCTTATGATCGATATGTATTTTGTATTTATGCAAACTGTTGCTACAAAAATACAAATACATACAAATACATATGCTACAAAATGTAATTTAATAAAAGTGTTGCTATTTTTTGTAATTTAATACTTAAGTATGCTACTTTATGTATTTTTTCCTAATTTATATAACAGTTTCTTAAGGTATATACATATACGTATACACAACTTTTTTCGAACTTACCGGGTGCACGTGCACCCCACCCTAACACGTGGGTCCGCCCCTGCTGCTGATGCAGGATTATTATTTAGGGGGGAAAAGGTGACCCTTTGCGGTTAGCTGGGCTCGAACCCACAAGTAAGGACGGAAAAGTTTTTCAACACATTTCCTTACCACTGTGCCATTAGACTACATTAGTTAGGGTGTTCACAATTTAATATTTATTCATATTTACTTGATTTTCTAATATACCTACAGATTCTACGTAAAAGCTACTGGGTTCGGCCGAACCCCCATTTATACCGTAGCTCCGCCCCTGGCAACGTCCATTTCATGAGTTGATTGACACAAGTAGTACTCATAATTTCATTAATGAGTCAGTAACAAGAAGTTAGGATGTAAAAGCCTTGTCCATAATGGAGCAATCTACTTGATAGTAAGAGGATACAAATTGCTTCCCTCTGTAAGAACTTACCTTATGGTTGTTATAAGGGACTATATTTTCTTTTGATTTCTTGCTATTACCTCTAAGAAGCACTGACATAGTCCTAGGTGTGCGGTGGTTAAATACATTTGGCAGAATTCCTTTTGACTTTAAAAATAGGACTATTGAGTTTGTGCATTAGGAAAAAAAGTATATTTTTAGAAAATCAAGTGATCAGATCAAAATATATATATATATATATATATATATACAGCTGTGATAGATACATTTTTAAACAAAATGATACAATTACGATATACATTTTATACAGATACATATTCAATACAACAATTAAACAGTTTCTAATTTCTATACACATCCAACACAAATACATATTTTTTATAATACACTACTAAAAAGTCTTATTTTAGCCATGTGATTTAGTGAGGGCAACCATCACTACAAGGTGTCTTGCTAATTTGAGTCTTGCTAATTATTAGTGAGGGAGACCCTCGCAAAGTAGTGAAGGACTCAGACACTCAGCCCTCGCTATTTTGATCTCGCAATTTTTCAAAAAAATAAAATGTAGTTAGGGACGTCCCTTGCTATATTAAAAATATATATAATATTAATTTATTATTTAATGAGGGATGTCCCTTGCTATATTAAAAATGTATATAATATTAATTTATTATTTAATGATAGACGTCCCTTGCTATGTAAAAAATAATAAAAATTATAAATTTAAATATACTGAAGGATATCCTCTCTAAGTTAAATAAAAAATAATTTAATTTTTTAATATTTTGAGGGTTATCCCTCCCTGAGCCCCTTGCTAATATGGTATTAGTTTTAACTGCACCAAAATTAAAAATTTCAATAGGAAATCAATGTATAACCAATGACAACCAACAAAACAATAAGAAAATGCTTCCGAAACAATTCAAACATTAAATTAAGTAGCCAAACTTATACATATTCTTTTTTTTTATTTCCCAAGGTATCCTCACAGCCGGCAGTCGTGAGACTAATCCTCCGTTCCTTTGTCAGCACACTAAGTAGTAGGGAACTGGCCACAGAGTTTTCTCCATTCGCCAGAGGCGGGGATCGAACCCCCGATCTCTTGCTTAAGGGACATGGCGCTGAACCACCATGCCAACTCTAATGGTTCAAACTTCATACATATTCATCCAACTTAAACCATATGCAAACAGGTAGCAAAACAAATTCTTTCAAACACTCCAGATTAACAAAATCCAAAACTAAAATAACACCACCACCTAATACTCCATTTCATCCTCTCCATCATCCTCATCCTCTCCACCATCACCATCAGAGCTAGGGGGCGGAGAACGCAGAAGCTTGATTAACGTATTTACTTGAGCCTTGAGTTCTTGGACGTCTGGCTCAAGTGTCGTCCTACGCCGCTCCTCCTCCATCATTTTTTTTCGTTCCTCCTCGTACTTCCTAGCATAGCAAGCTCCCGAACTTCCTGTCGCATCTCCTCAAGCTGCTGATCTAGCATGGTGGTGGACCCCCCAAGACAAAGTAAATCATGAACTAAATTTAATTTGTAAGACTAACTGACTAAATAACTGAGAATCTGACTATTTGATCAAGCAAATCTGAACTGATATAGACTGAGTACTGATTGAAATTATGGGAGCTATCATGTAACTGACATGCCCCAATCTGAGCTAATCTGGGTCAAACTTGTAACCCCAGTTGGAAGGGTTTCAAAACCTTGCCACTGGTACTAATAATTACTGCGTGGATCTTCTAAAATAGTGCCCCTACGAACTAGAGAGTCACCCTCTACTGGTAGGTGCCCCTAAGAGAATGTCGATCCTCAACTGGCAGAAAGACCTCTCAAAACCTACGATGGCTACGTAGTTCTGGAACTCAGGGACAACTACTAAAGTCACACCCTTTACTGGTAGGCGAGCCTCTATCCATGGGTTCACTCGGTGCTAAATCCTACTCCCAACTGAAATGACATTGTTTCTGACTAAGGTCAACAGAACATCTCAATTGATAGTGCTCAACATAATCATAATAAACTGAGTATGATAATAAAATCATGAATGGACTGACTTATTACTTGAAAAGTCTGAAACGCAAGTAAACACATAGGTATCGGGTGTTCATAACCCGCCTGTACTAAATGATTATAAAATTTAATAACAACACTTGAAATAGTGACATAAAGTCCCAATTCAAAGACCCAAAACATAATACGTGTCACCAAACTGATAAAGTCCATGAATTTGAATATATGAATGTATAAACTTGGGAGGAGAACAATTTCAGATGGCTTAATTCAAAAATTGATAATTTGACAAGGGAGCAATTGAATATGACATGACTAGTTGAAATTCAAAGCATGAAGTAATTTAATTTTCATGGGAAAAACATGTTGACATGGCTTGAATTCAAATATCTAAGATGACATGGATTAAATTCATGATTTACATGATTGATTTTATAAAAGAAGATTAAAAACCCATACTTTAACAAAAAAGGGATTTTGGGACTTAACAGGTGGAAGGAACCCGTTGATGAATACCCCACATATCTGGGGTAGAATCTTTGAGAAAAATCCTTGAAATTGATCTTGTTCTTGAGAAACCCTAATTGTTTGAGGAAGAGAGAAAATCACTCCTTTTGATTTGCTTTGGTGAATTAAAGTTTGTGTTGTGATTTGGGGCTTTGGCTTCTTTTATACCACCCCTTGTGAAGCTAAAACAACATGGGTTTGGCTTTTAAGGGAGTAGGAAAAAACATAAAGGCCCTTGGAAAAATGTGTAGAAAAATATTTTTAGTAGTTATGAGTCAATCTTACGACTCGTAAGATGAGGGTATGAGTTGGACTAGTAACTCATAAGTTTGGCATGGCAAAAGTGACACATATTAGTCAACATACGAGAGGTATCTTATGGCTTGTCACATGTCCATACGATTCAAAATATCTACTCGTAACCTGGACAAAAACTTAGGGAACCTCTATTGTTGACCTTACGACCTATCCCCATACGACTCGTAACATCAAATGATGATTCCTATGGTCAAGTTGTATCCTAAACAGAACATCAATCACTCCACACTGCCATGGGTAAGATTCACATCTTACGACTCGTATGATGCCCCTACGACCTAAGAAGATGGTCGTAAGTTACATAGTGATTTCGAAATACGGGGTATTACAATATCTCCCCCTTGGGATTATTCATACCCAAATGAAACTGGTTAGGCTGAGAATACTAAGGAAACTAACATTTTACATTGACTACCCATGAACTAAAACATGATTAAATAACTGAATCTGAAACATGATCCATGTACTGAATTGAATTCATGAATACATGCAATAAAATGAAGATAGTTATAACGCTGAGATAGCAAACGAGTGAGAGTCAATTTAAGAAAAACCATTACCTCAAGTTGAATCTGAATTCGAGGAGAAAAGATGAGGATACTTGGCTCACATATCTACCTCTACTTCCCCATTAGCCCCCTCAACAGATTGATTTCTCCATAAAACTTTAACCAGGGGAACTTCTTTATTCCTCAACCTACGAGTTTGGCGGTCAAGGATCTCAACTGGAATTTCTTCAAATGAGAGACTATCTTTTACATCCACACTTTCCAAAGGAACCACAGAAGCTTAATCACCAATGCATTTCTTTAGCAAGGAAACAAGAAACACCAGATGCACTGATGTCAAATCTGTAGGCAACTTTAATTCATAAGCTACCTTCCTATAACATCTCAAAATTCTATATGGGGATACTAATGGGGACTGAGTTTCCTTTTCTTACCAAATTTTTTCACCCCTTTCATAGGCAAAATTCTCAAATAAACCAAGTTACCAACACTGAACTTAAGATCTCTTCTTTTCATATCTGCATAAGATTTTTGTTGACTTTGGGCTATTTTTAAACTCTCTCGAACCAACTGAACCTTCTCAATCGCCTCAAACACTGAATCTAAACCTATCAAAGCAACCTCACCTAACTCAATCCAACCAATAGAATACCTACATCTCCCCCCATAGAGAGCCTCAAATGAAGCCATCTGAATACTGGAGTGATAGTTGTTGTTGTAGGAAAACTCAATAAAAGGTAAATGGTCATTCCAACTACCTTTAAAATCAATAACATAGGCCCTCAATATGTCCTTTAAAGTCAGAATGGTCTATTCTGCCTGACCATCTGTCTATACTGAGATGAATTTGGGTACCAAGACCCTTCTGGAAGCCTTCCAAAAGTGAGAGGTAAACTGAGTACCTCTATTTGAGATGATAGTCAACGGAATCCCATGTAACTTAACCAACTCACTGAGATAGAGTCTAGCATAATCCTCAGTTGAATACAAAGTATAAACTGGCAAGAAATGAGCTGACTTGGTCATTCTGTCTACAATGACCTATATTGAATCATGCTGATGACGCGTACGAGGCAACCCTATAATAAAATCCATGTTTACCTCCTCCTACTTTTATGTGGGGATGTTAAACTCCTGAAGTGTACTACTAGGACTTTGGTGCTTAACCTTAACCTGCTGATAGTTCGAACACTTAACCACAAACTCTGCAATACCTTTCTTCATACTACTCCACCAATAGATCTCCTATAAATCACGGTACATCTTAGTAGCTTCGGGGTGAATAGAATATCACGTACCATGGGCTTCAGCTAAGATTCGTTGTCTCAGACCATCAACACACGAAATACATAGTCTGCCTTGACAACGAAGCACACAGTCTCCCCTTGGGAGAAAACCTCCACCTTTTGATGTCTAACTACCTCTTTCAAGTACTTGACCAAACTAGGATCCCTATCTTGTTTTCCTTTCACTTCGGCAACTAATGAATATTTTGAACCATTCTGAACCCATATAATACCTTCGTCCAAATCAACCAACCGAACCCCTAACCTAGTAAGCTAGTAAACCTCATGGACTAACTCCTTCTTATCATCCTCATAATGAGCAACACTACCTATAAACAATCTACTAAGAGCATCTGTCACTATATTGTCCCTATTCGAGTGATACAACACACTCATATCATAGTCTTTCAACAATTCAAGCCGCCTTCTCTGACGAAGATTTAGATCTTTCTGCATGAATACATACTATAAACTCTTGTGATCCATGAACACATTAACATGAACACCATAAATGTAGTGCCTCCAAATATTCAAGGCAAAAACCACAGCTGCCAACTCAAGATCATGGGTTGGATAGTTCTTCTCATGAGGCTTAAGATGTCTAGAGACGTAGGCTATAACCTTACCTCTCTGCATTAATACACAACCAAGACCAATACTAGAAGTATTACAATACACTACGAACCCATCTGTTCTATTTGTCAAAGTCAAGACTGGAGCGAAAGTGAGTCGAGTCTTCAACTCTTGAAAACTGTTCTTGTAGGAATCTGACCACTGAAATTTAACCTTCTTCTGGGTTAGCTTTGACATGGGGGAAGAAATAGAAGAAAATCTTTCAACAAACCATCTATAATAGCCAGCTAAACCCAAAAAACTCCTGATATTTGATGGAGAGATGGGTCTAGGTCAATTTCTTACCGCTTCGATCTTTTAAGAATCAACTCAAAATCCATCACTGGAATCTATGTGGCCAAGGAAAGCTACTGATATCAATCAAAATTTGCACTTACTGAACTTAGCGAACAACTGATAATCTCTAAGGGTCTGCCACACAACCCTCAAATGGCTTACATGGTCATTCTCACTATGGGAATAGACAAGGATATCATCAATAAAGACTATAACGAATATGTCTAAGTACTACTTGAACAATCTATTAATCAAGTCCATAAAAGTTGTAGGGGCATTCGTTAGTCCAAAGGACATAACTAAGAATTCAAAGTGACCATACCAAGTTCTGAAGGCTGTCTTCGAAATGTCATATTCTCTGACTCCATGCTGATGATAACCAAACATGAGGTCTATCTTAGAGAAATAACTTACACCCTGAAGTTGGTCGAATAAGTCATTAATACTGGGAAGAGTATACTTATTCTTGATTGTGACTTTGTTCAACTCATGGTAGTTAATGCACATTCTAAGAGAACCGTCTTTCTTACGCACGAATAAAACTAGGCACCCCATGGTGAAACGTTGGGCCTGAAGAAACCTTTATCCAAGATATCCTTCAACTGCTCCTTTAGTTCCTTAAGCTCAGCTATAGCCATTCTGTAAGGTGGGTTAGAGATAGGTTGGGTATCTAGAAGGAGATCTATTCCAAAGTCAATTTCCTTTTTGGGAGAAACTCTGGGAAGGTCTTATGGAAACACATCAGGGAACTCATTCACTACCGAAACTGACTCAAGACTCGAAGTTTTAGAATTTGAGTCCTTGACTCGAATGAGATGATATATACACCCCTTGGGCATCATATTTCATGCCTTGAGACAAGAAACAAACTGACCCTTAAGCACGAGTGTACTATCTCTCCATTTGATAACTGGTTCATTAGAAAACTGGTGTTGAACGATTCTATTTCTACAATCAACTGAGGCATAGCACGAGTGGAGCCAATCCATGTCGAGAATGATATCAAAATCAATCATCTCTAACTCTACAAGATCAACTGAAGTAACTTTCTGAGAGACTATGACCGGGAAATTTGTGTATACCTGTCTAGTTATAATAAACTTACCTACTGGGGTAGACACTGAGAAAGGCTCTACTAATGTTTTGGGACTGACACCAAAGTCTAGCTATATAAGGAGTCGTAAAGAAAAGTGAAGCTCTGGGGTCTTACAATGCATAGACATGAAGATGAAAGACTCGCAACGTACCCGTAACCACATTAGGAAAACTTTCCTGATCATGACGAGTCTGAAGAGCATACAATCTATTTAGGCACTGCCCACTAGTGGCACTGGAAGTGGCACCTTGCTGAGTTGGGAGACCTATTAGAGTTGATGAAAAGTTGGACTGACCCTATTGTCGAGCATCTTTACCCTTCTGACCAACCGTTGGGAAATCCCTAATCATCTGGCCTGGCTTGCCACACCTAAAACATCCATCATTGTCTGCCCTACACTCTCTCTGATGATACCTACTATATTTTCTACAAAGCGGATTGGTTCGTCCACTGTTCACTCTACCATGATTCTGAGAGCCTAGCGTCCTACCTCAATTATCTTGCCTAAACTTCGGAACTGGGGCATTGGCTGAAGATGGAGATAGAGTTGAAAACTTTTGATGAAACTTAGAACGATTACCACCTTTCGACTTTGGTTGTAAGAAGTTGAAGCTACCTGTCCTTGTCCTCTTATTCTCTCTTTTTTCCTTAAGTTTCTCTTCCTCAATCTGCTTAGCATGAACCATGAGTCTAGACAAGTCCATCTTCTTAATCAACATAGCGGTCCTACACTCCTTTACCACACTATTAGATACACCAGATATGAACTTACTCATCTTGGACCTAGAGTCAGCCACCATAGTAAGAGTATACATCGCCAACTAAGTAATTTTGAGTGAATACTCCCTCACACTCATGCTACCCTGCTTCAAGTTTATAAACTCTTGAACCTTATTTTCCCTCAACTTTAATGGGAAGAACCTATATAAGAAAGTTGTGGCAAACTCATCCCACTCAATAGGTCTCGCATCAATGCCCCTTTCTTCCTTCCAATGATTGAACCAAGTGTGGGATACTCTGTGCATCTGATACGCAACTAAGTTTGCACTCTTACTTGAAATGACACCCATTATGTCTTTCATCTTCTGAACAACATCCGAAAACTCCTACTGATCCTCTTCAGACTTGGATCCAAAAAATAAAAGGAGATTTATCCAAGTAAAATCCTGAACTCTAGCTGCAGCGGTATTCAATACAGGATTGGCTGGAGCAACAACCTGCTGATTTTTCTGAGCAACTACAGAATGGGCTAAGGCAGTGAAAGCGTCCCTGAACTCAGCGTGAGAGACATGGTCATTCAGGGGATCTTCTTGAACTGGTGGTGCTATGGGCTGATCCCCATTCCTTTTTTCGTTGTTTCTTTTGGGAAGCATTATCTGTAAACAAAATGAAGTATGAGTTAGAAAAAGGAATTCAATATAGTTGATGCTCTTTCGCACGACATGAACACTGAAAGAAGGGAAACTTTCCAAAAAATGTCTTGCAGCCTCTTGTCCATAAATTTAGCACGCTTCACACCCATGAACAAGACTCTACTCAACGCGGATTTAAGACACCCTAGGAAACTCTGAAACCTTAGGCTCTAATACTAAGTTTTGTCACGACCCTAAGCTACCCCCTAGTCATGACACGGTGCTTAAGATCACAAGTAACCCCAAGCTAACCCATGATCTAGTACCTGCTGTGAGCACTGAATAAAATGATAATAAAATATCATCTACAAAAGATAAACTGATAAAGTAACGTCAATTGAAATGCTAAAGTTTATATATATAAAACTACATGTCTAAAGTATCTGATAAATACTGGAAACTAGACTGTCTATCTTAAAGCCTCTAAAATGTACGGAGTTTATAAAACAAAACCCCAACTAACTTCAATTGACTGAACATGGAAAAATATTGAAATAACTAAAATAACATGTCACGTCCTCGATGGATGAGAACTTACCACTACTACTGCGGGGAGCTGCTGAACTGTCTAGGGATGGTCGGGAAACTATGCATCGGAACCTATGTTATAAGATAACATAGAGCAAGAGAAAAGTATTTGATCAGTACTTTGAATGTACTGGTATGTGAGGTAAGAACTAATTGGAATACATATGGCAATCAAATATAGATGCATGGACATGTAAGACTGAGAATGGAAGATCAAGTAAAGCATGAACTGAATTCATTCTGTAAGACTGACTGACTGAATAACTGAGACTACTTGGTCAAGCAAATTTAAACTGATGTTAGGAGCTATAATGTAACTGACATGCCCCAATCTGAGTTAATCAGGGTCCAACTTGTAACCCCAGTTGGAAGGGTGTCAGAACCTTGCCATGGGTACTAACACTGGCTGCGTGGATCCCCTAAAATAGTATCCCGAAAGACTAAGGAGACACTCTCTACTGTTAGGTTCCCCTAAGAGAATGTCAACCCTCAATTAGCAGGAAGACCTCTCAAAACCTATGTTGGCTACGTAGTTCTAGAACTCAGGGACAATTACTAAAGTCACACCCTCTACTGGCAGGTGAGACTCCATCCCTGGGTTCACTCGATACTAAATCTAACTCCTAAATGAACTACACTATTTCTGGCTTAAGATCAACTGAACATCTCAACTGATAGTGTTCAACATGATTATAACAAACTGAGTATGATGAAAAAATCATGAATGGACTGACTCATTACTTGAAAAGTCTGAAACATAACTAACACATAGGTATCAGGTGTTCATAACCCGCCTACACGGAATGATTACAAAATTTGCTAACAACACTCAAAACAGTGACATAAAGTCCTAATTCAAAGACCCAAAACATAATACATGTCACCAAACTGATAAAGTCCATGAATTTGAATATATGAATGTATTAAACTTGGGAGGATAACAATTTCACATGGTTTAATTCATAATTTGATAATTTGACATTGGCGCAATTGAATATGACATGCCTAGTTGAAATTCAAAGCATGAAGTAATCTAATTTTCATGGGGAAAACATGTTGACATGGCTTGAATTCAAATTTCTAAGATGACATGGATTAAATTCATGATTTACATGAATAATTTCATAAAAGAAGATTAAAAATCCATACTTGAATACAAAGGAGATTTTGGGGACTCAATGGGTGGAAGGAACCCATTGATGAATATCTCACATACCTGGAGTAGAAGCTTTGGGAAAAATCCTTGAAAATGATCTTGTTCTTGAGAAACCCTAATTGCTTGAGGAAGAGAGAAAACCACCCCTTTTGATTCTCTTTGGTGGAATTAAAGTTTGTGCTGTGAGTTGGGGATTTGGGGTCTTTTATACCACCCCTTGTGAAGCCAAAACAACTTGGGTCTGGCTTTTGAAGGAGTGGGCAAAGACATAAAGGACCCTGGTAAAATGTGCAGGAAAACACATTCCTAGTCGTTACGAGTCAATCTTACGACTCGTAAGATAAGTGTACGAGTTGGACTAGTAACTCATAAGCTTGGCAGTGGAAAAAATGACACACACTGGTCAACATATGAGAGGTATCTTATGACTCATCACATGTCTATACGATTCAGAATATCCACTCGTAACCTGGACAGAAACTTAGGGAACCTATACTGTTGTCCTTACGACTTATCCTTATACGACTCGTAACATCAAGTGACGATTTCTATGGTCGAGTCGTCTCCTGAACAGAACCTCAATTACCCCACACTGCCATGGGTATGACTCACATCTTATGACTCGTATGATGTCCATACGACCTAAGAAGATGAGTTATAAGTTACACAGTGACTTCAAAATATGGGGTATTATACAATGTTACAGCAAAATACAAAGACTCAACAACCTAGACCTAAAAACATATTCAATTGTAACAAACCGATATTTTGGTTGTTGGAACTTTGCCTTGATGGAACTTTGTGCTGGCTTTGCAAGAATAATGAGAAATTTCGATTATGCAAAAGCTAGGTTTTTCTCCCACACAATGATCTATATATATGGGATAAATGGGAGGAAAAAATCGAGCTTTGGACACAAATAAGTCATTTTTTAAATGAATTCACCAAAGTAATATATTGTTTTGAAACTTTACCAAACTAGTATAAACGTTGTTCCCAGTAACGTATTATGCTTTAAAAAAAGTTAACGAACCAAAGAGTTGTGGATGATGTTAAAATAGGAATCGTTACTGTTAGTAATGCTTTTGACATTAAATGTTAATGTTAGTAAATTTTTTGACATAAAATATTACTGTGAGTAATGAGACTCTGCAACTCTACCACATCAGAATCTTTATATATGTCTGACGTTAAATTCGTTAGTGCCAATTACATTTTAGATTTAAAATGTTACTTCGAGTAACGATACTATCAAATCAACTCAAAAATCTGTGGCATTAGAGTTTGAAGTTTCTCAAAGTAACGTTACTCGGACTAACGTTTTAAAGCTAAAATGTAACTGACAGTAACGAATTTAACATTAGATTTATACAAAAATTCTGATGTAATAGAGTTGTACAGTCTCGTTACTCACATAACGTTTTATGTCAAAACATTACTGCCAGTAACATTTTATGTCAAAAAGGTTACTGACAGTAACGATTCCTATTTTAACGTCATCCACAACTTTTTTTGGTCCATTAACTTTTTTAAAGGATAATACATTACTGGAAACAATGTTTATACTAGTTTGGTAAAGTTTCACAAAAACATATTACTTTGGTGAATTCATTTAAAAAATGACTTATTTTGGTTCAGAGTTCGAAAAAAATTAAAAAGTTTTTCATTGGATGAGATTGAAAAGTTGTTGCTCCTCTACTGCTGTGCACCAACTTTTCTGCAAAACATACAACTGCCAGCTATGCTTTTGACTGCTAGAAAGTTCAATATCCGATGAACCTAGTCCCTCATTTGGTGTCTAAGGAACAAGATCCCTCTGAGATATAGTTCCTCTTGACAACCAGATTTTCCAAGAAGATATCTCCACACACTCATGCAGTACTGTCAGACACCAGTTGACCACGTACTCATATCTCTCGGGTACTAGGTCCCTTCATGCACATTATCAATCATTAAGAATAGATGTATTATGTTCCATTTCAGTGCTTTCATGTCACATATCACCTAATAAATTTGAACCAGGAGAAATCCCCTTCAGAAGTTAACAGTTAACAAAGTTATGAGTACATTCATAATTGATTCTAGTCCCAACGAAATAGGATCTCTCTGAGGACTAGGTTCTCATACAGTTGACTCTGAGCAATGGGTCAAGTTCTATAAGCAATATATCTAGTATCAGGTCCCCTTACGAATTTTGTCAATCATCAAAACCACATGTACATTAATTTTGCCCTTTTTTATGATGACAATCCAATAACCAATATAGTAGCAGATTTAGAGAGTTTTCCTATTATCAACAACATTTATCCCTTCTTTAGTTTCTCCTACCAGCTAGGAGTATCAAGTCCCATATTAGTTCCCTCTATCACTAGCATCTCCAGATAATAACATTTTAATTTTTGTATGGTCCCTTAATTTGCTTGCCAGTCATAAGAATCAAGAATAAGTTTGTCAACCATCAAAACCACAAATATAAAATTTTCTCCTTTTTATGATGACAAACTTAATCCAATAGTATATTAGATTAGTATGTTGTCCCCGACACTAGCACTCATTTCGATTCCCCCTGTCACCATTGATCACTTCCCCTTAACATATTATTCTCTCAGGTCCCAGGTCCCTTCATCAGTTCTCTCTATTTCCATTATTCCCCTTTCACCAAGATTTTTTGCCTTTTGGCATCATTAAAAAAAGCAAACATTAAACCAAGTAAAAGAGAGAATCAATTAATAGAAGGCCACTGGGGCAATACTTACATGAGCAAAAGGAGTAGAGAAGAAATAGAGATATAGGTAACAACATGATATGAAAAATGTTTTGATAATACCATTACAAACATACATAAAAGAAGAGAATTGTCAATTTGACATATAGGGTCTGAAATAAATCCTAGACAAAAGATGGATGATACGAACAAATATTGGGAAGGAAGACAGGATCAGAGTTGATTTAAAAAAAAATTATATTAAGAACATTGAAATATTCAAGAACTTGGAGAAGCTTTAGGATCAGGTCCCCAACTTTGATTTGAAATTGAGATACTTCATCTTTGAAGAAGCTAATTCTTGATGAGGAGCCATCAGGGCACACGATCCCCTCATAGGAATTGGAGGAAACTTGCACGAAATCCAGACATCTCAAGTTCAAACACTCTATCATGAAACACCCTTATTTAAAAGGATATTTTTTAGTGAACTCATTTGCATGCCCTTTCTACATTGATCACTCAGTAGCGGTACCCGATCTCTACTAAAACAGCATCCCATTTTTAAAAAAAAAATCTAAGCTTTCTTTCTTTTCCCCGATAAACCTCCCTTAAACAACTGCTCATCAGAGCTCTTGGACATCAATATCATATTTTTCCCTTTTCTTTTGTCTGAAAATAGTAGAGGAACTATGTCCCTAACTATATGTAATATTCTGCACGATATATACCTTCTCATTTTTTTGTACATTCTTACCAACCTTTACTAAATTTTGTTAGGTAATTTGATCATTTCATCATAAACTTTACTTAAAGCAAAATTATAGATAAGTTATAAGAGGGTCCAAAGTTCTTAGAAAGTAGTTAAGAAAGAAAAATGGGGTTCAAAAAAGAAAGTACAAAAGAAACTATTAGACCAAGGGTTTTAAGAAATTTCCAGCTGTCCTTTTGAAAAGGTGGTAAAATGAAGGAACAATTAGGATTACTCCTTAAAAAGAGAAGAATCAATGTGTCATATCAAAAAAAAAAAATGACCATAGAGTTTCAAATGACATGACAATGTTACAGAAGTTAAGAAAAACAAAATCTTTATGGCATTTCAAGACAGTTCAAAGCATTTATGAGTGTAGTTAGTAGTACTAACCTGTGAAGAGGAACCCGGTCCCTCTTCTGATCTTTTGTACGCATATTTTGAGCTACTAAGATAATCTCCAGTTCTTATTTTCTCCCATGTTGTCAGTCATTGTCATGACTCGAGGCTATCCCCTAGTCATAACAAAGGTGCTTATGGTCCTGAAAGACCACAAGCTAATTCATGAACTGGTACCTGGAATGAGTATTGAATAATATACTGAAAATGAAGACATATATGGAAAATCAGCTGGTAATGCAATAAGGTTTTTGAAATAGAAAATAATACTGAA
Organism: Capsicum pubescens; assembly: GCA_030864215.1. NCBI lineage: Eukaryota > Viridiplantae > Streptophyta > Magnoliopsida > Solanales > Solanaceae > Capsicum > Capsicum pubescens. The sequence continues at coordinate 21,207,232 of CM061548.1, forward strand.
TCATAGTTCTGAACATCTAGAATCATACTAAAAAGACAGATAAAAACAAAAGATAAACTGACTATCTGTCTGAATGTCTAAAAGCCTCTAAAACTGACTGACTGTGGAGTTAATGGGACAAACCCCCAACTAACTCCGACTGACTAAATAATTGAACTTCTGACATAACTGAATATAAGATAAACCTGTCCTCAAAGGATGAGGACTCACCACTGTTGTTATTGCTAATAAGCTGATTTGCCTAAGCATAGTCAGGAAACTGAGCATCCGAACCTATGATATTAATCATCATATCGCAAGAAAATGAGTATGCGGTCAGTAATTTGAATGTACTGGTATATAAGATGAGGTAAGGCTGAAATGCATGGGTTATATGCATAAGAAAATGACTGACTGAATAGCATGAGACAGTTGAGTATAAAATCATGAAAACTGTAAAATCTGAGAATGCATGACCAAGCATAAAATATGTTCTGATATGGTTAGTTAACTGAAATGCTAAAACATTGATAACTGAGTAATTGATAATTGTATGCTATGTTCAAGCAAACCTGAAATTGTATTCTGCACTGAATACTGAACTGAGACTGTGGGAGCTAGCTATAACCAACATGCCTCAATGTACTATCAGGGTCCAACCGTAACACTAGTTGGAAGGCTGTCAGTATCGTGCCACGGGTTCTAACCTTGGCTATGTGGATCCACTAATCAAACATCGCGAAGGACGAGGGTGTCATGCCTAACTGATGGGAGACCTCTCAAAGTCTATGTTGGCGTCATAGGTTTGGAACCTAGGGACTGCTACTAACGTCTCATGCCTACTAACGAGGGAGACAAGTGACAAATGCCTACTGATGGGGGGAGACACCATCCCTGCATTCACTCATTTCTAAGTTTTACTCCCAATTGAAAGAGACCGATTACTGAACTGACCTAAGTTTAACTGAGCCACGATTGAACATAACAACTAACTGAATGACGATGTTCATGGTTTATCTAAAATCATTTTGTAATTACTGGAAACTATGTAAATAGCTAAATTTTGGGTATTCATAACCCCTCGCACTGAATGGAAATAACAATAAGGACATATAAAGCCTTAAAAACCATAAAAGGGATCATTGTTCAAAAGCTGACTCTTAGACATTTCATCAAACACATGAGGGTCGTGAATTAAAGTGTGGGAATAGTTTAAAACATGTAATAATCACATGGCTACAATACAAAAAGCATAATTCAGATTTTTAACATGAAAACATTATCATTCCAACATGTAAGGTTTAATTCCATCGAAAAAAATTATAAACATGATGTATAATCAAAATTCATAACAACTCATGGGGATAATTCATCATAAAACATATAAAAACTCACAATTTGATATAAAAGAAGGATTCTTGAACTCCATGGGTGGAAAGTGTCCATGGATGAACATCAACATACCTTTAATACTTAAATCTTAAAAGGGAACAACTTTCTTGAAAGTTCTTGAATGGTGAAACTTGAATTCTTGAGTTTTCTTGAAGGGGAGAGAATTTAATTTGATGACCTAGGGGAAAGCTTAGGGTTTATTTGAGATTTAAATTGGGAAAAGTGGGTAAATAATGCCTTAACTGAAGGTATATACCGTGTTATTACGGATTGGGGCAAGGGGAAAAGACAAGACTGCCCTTTTAGATTTTAAATTCGCAACGGGAACGCCGATTGACCCATCACCATGATGCGGTGAACTCCCCATCACTATACCCGCCATGACTCGATGCAATCGTGGTGAGGTGCTAGAAACTAAATCCAAACGTGCCTCAATCCTCATCCGAAAAATCTAAAACTCCCTCGAGACATGCTCCTTACACCCCTGAACATGAATTAACTCAAAAACTTACATCTCGGAGTCAGGAAGGTCACTTTAAAAATCATCGAAGTTAATAGGCCAAAAATAAAACTAAGTCCCCAACACTTAGCTAAATTTTCCGGTTCTAAGCCTCTTATGCATGCACTATGAGCTGAATTGAGCTAAGACTAGTACGAGGTATTACAATATCTCCTTCTTGGGAACACTCGTCCTAGAATGAGACTAATTAAGCTGAGAATACTGAGGGAACTAAAATCACATACTGAACATTCATAACTGAAAACATGGTTACATGACTGAACTGATTCGTGAATGCATGCAATAACATGAAGATAATTATATAGCTGGAACTGAGAATGGAAAAGAGATAATCTAAGGAAAATTGTTACCTTAAGATGAGTCTAAGTTTGCGGAAAAAAGATAAGGGTATTTGGTACGCATGTCTGCTTCTGTTTCACAAGTAGCTCCCTCAACGAACTGATTCTGCCAAAGAACTTTGACCAAGGGAACTTCTTTGTTCCTCTGTCTATGAATCTGACGATCAAAGATTTCAATTAGGATTTTTTCGTAAGGAAAGTCTGTCCTGAACACACGTACTTTCTGAAGGGACTATTACAGTTTGGCCGCCAATACACTTCTTTAACAAAGAGAGATGGAACACCTGATGCACTGATGCCAAATCTGTAGGCAACTCAAGCTCTGAAGCTATCTTTCCAAAGAGGCTCAAGATCCTGTAAGGGCCATCATATTGGGGACTGAGCTTCCCCTTCTTGCCAAACCTCTTCACTCCCTTCATGGGAGAGATTCTCAAATAAACTAAGTCGCCAACCTCAAACTCAAGATCTCTCCTTCTCACATCTGCATGGGATTGGATTTCTGACGACTTTGGGCTATCGTAAGCCTCTTCCTGATTAACTAAACTTTCTCCATCGCATCTAATACTAAATCTGGCCTTATCAATACAGTTTCACCTACCTCAAACTAACCAATAGGATATCTATATCTCTCTCCATAAAGAGCCTCAAAAGGAACTATCTGAATACTGGAATAATAACTGTTATTAAAGGCAAACTCAATAAAAAACAAGTGATCAACTACCCTTAAAGTCGATAGCACATGCTCTCAACATGTTCTCTATGGTCTGGATGGTCATCTCTGCCTGACCATCTGTCTGAGGATGAACGGTTGTACTGAGGCGAACATGGGCACCAAGACACTTCTAAAAAGCTTTCCAAAAATGAGAGGTAAACTAAGTACCTCTATCTAAAATGATAGACAATGGAACTCCATGCAATCTAACCAACTCTCTGATATAGAGCTTGGCATAGTCCTCGGTTGTATAGAAAGTATGAACTGGCAAGAAATGGGTTGATTTGGTCATTTTGTCTACAATAACCCAATCGAATCATGCTGACGACGCGAACGGGGCAACCCTACCATAAAATCCATATTCACCTCCCCCAATTCCAAGTGGTAATATTAAACTTTTGCAATGCACCACTAGGCCTTTGGTCCTCAACCTTAACCTGCTGATAATTAGGACACTTAGCTACGAACTATGCAATATCCCTTTTCATACCACTCCACTGATAGATTTTTCGTAGATCACGGTACATCTTAGTGTATCCTGGATGAATAGAATAATGCGCACCATGCGTTTCTGCAAGGATTCACTGTCTCAAACCATCTACATCCAGCATACACAGCCTACCTTGATATTGCAATACATTATCTGCCCCTTGGAAGAAAACCTCTACCTTCTGATCTCTAACAGATTTCTTCAACTTAACCAGACCGGAATCCCTATCTTGTTTCTCATTTACTTCGGCAACTAGAGAAGATTCCGAACTATTCTGAACCCATACACTGACCTCAACTGAATCCACCAACCATACACCAAATCTAGAAAGCTGATGAACCTCTCTGACTAACTGCTTCTTATCATCCTCTACTTGATAAACACTACCCAAACCATATTTGGAAGTATCACAATAAACAACAAACCCATATGAACCATCTAGCAATGTCAAAACTGGGGCTGAGGTGACTCGAGTCTTCAACTCCTGAAAACTCTTCTCAAAAGAATATGACCACTAAAACATAACTTTTTTCTAAGTCAGTCTGGCTATTGGGGAGCAATAGATGAAAATCTTTCAATAAACCATTGGTAATAGCCAGCCAAACCCAAGAAACTCCTGATATCTGACAGAGAGATGGGTCTAGGCTAATTTCTCACTACTTCAGTCTTTTGAAGGTCAACTCTAAGCCATCATCAAAAATAATATGGCTAAGAAAATCTACTAATCTTAGCCAAAATTTACACTTACTGAATTTGGCGAACAACTGATGGGCTCGAAGAGTTTGCAATACGATTCTGAGGTGGTCTGCATGATCATTTTCGTTACGGAAATACAAAAGAATATCATCAATGAAGACTATGACAAACATGTCTAAGTACTGCTTGAACACTCATTTCATCAAGTCCATGAAGGTTTTTGGGGCATTCGTTAGACCAAAGGACATAACTAGGAACTCGAAGTGACCATATCGGGTTGTGAAAGCTATTTTTGGAATGTCAAATTCTTTTACTCTGAGATGATGATAGTCGGATCTGAGGTCTATCTTAGAGAAATAACTGGCACCCTGAAGTTGGTCAAATAAGTCATCAATTCTGGGGAGTAGGTACTTATTATTGACTGTGACTTTGTTTAACCGACGGTTAACAACGCACATTATAAGAGAACCATCTTTCTTTCACACGAAAAGAACTGGAGTGACCCATGGGGAAACACTGGACCTGATGAAACCCTTATCTAAGATATCTTTCAACTGCTATTTCAACTCCCTAAGCTCAACTGGAGCTATTCTATAGGGCGGAATAGAGATAGGTTGGGTATCTAGAAAAAGGTCTATTCTAAAGTAATTTCCATGTCGTGAGGAACTCTACAGGGAACACATATGGAAATTCCCTCACTGTTGAGACTGACTCAAGACTGGGAGTCTTTAAACTAGAGTCTTTGACTCGAACAATATGGTAAACACACCCCTTGGATATCATTTTTCTCGCTCTAAGGTACGAAACAAGTTGTCCCCTAAGTGCTGAAGTACTGCCCCTCAATTCAAGGACTAGTTCATTCGAAAACTGAAAATGAACAACTCTGTTTCTATAATCAACAGAAGCATAGCATGAATAGAGTTAATCCATGCCAAAAATGATGTCAAAATCAGTCATCTTTAACTCCACAAGGTTTACTGAAGTGACTTTCTGGGATGTTGTAACCGGGCAGTTCCTGTACACCCATTTGGCTATGATAGATTTACCCACTAAGGTAGACACTGAGAAAGGCTTTACTAAAATTTTGGGATTGACACCAAAATTGACAGCTATATAGGGGGTTATAAAAGAAAGTGAAGCCCTTGGATCTAACAAAGCATAAACATAAAGTTAAAAGACCTGTAACTTACCCGTAACAATATCAGGAGAACTTTCCTAGTTAGGACGGGACTGGAGTGCATACAACTGTTCTAGCACTGACCGCTGGTGGCACTGGAAGTGGCGCCCTATTTGTGCTGCTAGAGAGTTAGTCTAACCCTACTGGCGATCATTCCTACCTTTCCACATACTTTTCGGACATTCCCTCAACCTGTGGCCTAGCTTGCCACATCAAAAACACACATAGGTGCCAGCCCAGCATACACCTTGATGATTTCTACCACACTTCTGGCAAAGGGGATTAGTCCGACCACTATTCATACTACCCTGAGTCTTAGAGCCTGGCTACCTATCCCAATTATTATTTATGAACTTTGTCACCGGAGCACTAGCTGACGACAGAGATGGGGCTGAAGATTTCTGACAGAATTGAGGACGGTTACCACCCTCCGACCTAGGCTAAGCAAAATTAAAGCTACCTATCCTAGCCCTCTTATTCTCTCTTCCGTTCTCCTTAACCTTCTATTTCTCAATCCGTTGAGCATGGACCATAAGTCTAGACAAGTCCATATCCTTAATCAAAATTACGGTCATGCATTCCTTGACCATACTATCAACTACACTAGAGACAAACTTACTCATCCTAGATATGTTATCAGCCATAATCAAAGGAGCATACCTAGCCAACTGGGTAAACTTAAGAGAATACTTCCTCGTGCTCATTTTACCCTGTTTTAAATTTGTGAACTCCTGCACCTTAGATTCCCTCAACTCTAAAGGGAAGAACCTATCTAAAAAGGTTGTGGCGAACTCCTCCCACTCTACAGGCCCTGCATCTGCGCCACTATCCCTCTTCCACTGCTTATGACAGGTGTGAGATACATCCTCCAACTGGTAAGCAACCAATTATGCACTCTCACTAGACGTGACACCCATAATATTATCACCTTCTGAACCATGTCAAGAAACTCCTGCGAATCCTCATCAGACTTGGATCCCGTAAATAAGGAAGGGTTCATTTGGGTGAAGTCCCAAATCCTAGTTGCGGCAGTATTATCCACTGGATTGGTTGGGATAGCAGCCTGATGATTATTCCGAGCTGCTACTGAGTGATCTAAAGTAGTGAATGCAGCTCGAAACTCGGTATGAGAAACATGCTCATTCAGGGGATCTTCCTGAATGGGCTGAGGTGCAGGTTGATTCCCGTTTCTTCTTTCGTTATTCTTTCTGTGAGGCATGTTTTGTAAATAAAAGGAAGATTAAATTAGAAAAAGAGTTTAAATCGAGCTTATGCTCATTCACATGACATAAATACTGAAAGAAAGGAAACCTTTCCTAAAATATCTTGTAGCCTCTTGTCCAGAAGTGTGGAGCACTTCACACCCATGCACAAGACTCTACTCAATGTGGCTTTCATACTCCCAAGGACACTTTAAAACCTCAGACTCCCTAGAACACTGTAAAATCTTAGGCTCTGATACTAAGTTTTTTCATGACCCGAGGCTACCCCTAGTTGCGACAATGATGCTTATGGTCCTGAAAGACCACAAGCTAACCCATGAACTGGTACCTGCTATGAGTACTGAATAATATACTAATAATGAAGACATATGCAAATAATCAACTGATAATGCCTTAAGGTTTTTGAAATTAGAAACAATACTGAATCATAGTTCTAAATGCCTGGAATCATACTAAAAATACTGATAAAAACAATTGATAATTGACTATCTGTTTGAATGTCTGAAAGCCTCTAAAACTGAATGACTGTGGAGTTGATGGGACAAACCCCCAACTAACTCCTACTGATTAAATAACTGAACTATTGACATAACTAAATATAAGATAAACCTATCTTTGAAGGATGAGGACTCAACGTTGCTGCTACGGCTGATAAGTAGATCTGCCTAAGCACGATCAGGAAACTGAGCATCCAAACCTATGATATTAAACATTACAGCGCAAGAAAATGAGTATGCGGTCAGTACTTTGAATGTACTGGTATATGAGATGAGGCTAGGCTGAAATGCATAGGTTATTTGCCTGAGATAATGACTGACTGAATAGCATGATATAACTAATTATAAAAGCATAAAAACTGTAAAATCTTAGAATGCGTGACCAAGCATAAAACATGTTCTGATATGGTCTGTAAACTGAAATACAGATAATTGAGTAACTGATAACTGTATGTTATATGGTCAAGCAAACCTGAAACTGAACTGAGACTGTAGGAGCTAGCTATAACAGGCATGCCTCAATGTACTATATGGATCCAACCTATAACCCCAGTTGGAAGGGTATCAGTAACGTTTCACGGGTATGAACCTTAGCAGTGTGGATCCATTAATCTAATGTCCCAAAGGACAAGGGTGTCATGCCTAACTGATGTGGGACCCCTCAAAGTCTACGATGGCGCTGTAGATCTGGAACCTAGGGACTGTTACTAACGTCTTTTGCCTACTGACGGGGGAGACAAGTGCCTCATGCCTACTAACCGGGGAGACGTCATACCTACGTTCACTCATTTCTAAGTTTTACCCCCAACTGAAAGACACTGATTACTGAACTGACCTAAGTTTAACTGAGCCACGATTGAACATAACTGAATGACGATGTCCATGGTTTATCTGAAATCATTCTGTAATTACTGAAAACTATGTAAACAGCTAAATTTCGGGTATTCATATCCCCCAACACTGAATGGAAATAACAATAAGGACATATGAAGCCTTAAAAACCATAAAAGGGATCATTGTTCAAAATTTGATTCTTAGACATTTCATCAAACACATGAGGGTCATGAATTAAAGCATGGGAATAGTTTAAAACATGTAATAATCACATGGTTGAAATACAAAAACCATAATTCAGGGATTTAACATGAAAACATCATCATTCCAACATGTAAGATTTAATTCCATCGAAAACAATTGTAAACATGATGCATAATCAAAATTCATAACAATTCATGGGGATAATTCATCATAAAATATATAAAACTCACAATTTGATATAAAAGAAGGATTTTTGAACTCCATGGGTGGAAAGGGCCTATGGATGAACATCACACATACCTTTAATACTAAATCTTGAAAGGGAACAACTTTCTTGAAAGTTCTTAGATGATGAAGCTTGAATTTTTTAGTTTTCATGAAGGGGAGAGGATTTAATTTGATGAACTAGGGGAAAGCTTAAGGTTTATTTGAGAGTAAAATTGGGGAAAGTAGGCAAATAATGCCTTAACTGAAGGTAAATCCCATGTTAGTATGGATTGGGGCGGGGGGAAAAGATAAAACTGCCCCTATGGAATTTAAATTCGCAACTGGAACGTCGATTGACCCATCACCGCGATGCGATGAACTCCCCATCGCTATACCCACCGCGACCCAATGCAATCGCAGTGAGGTGCTGGAAACAAAATCCAAGCGTACCTCAATCCTCATTCGAAAAATTTAAAACTCCCCCGAGACATGCTCCTTACACCCCTGAATATGAATTAACTCAAAAACTTACGTCTTGGGTTCAGGAAGGTCACTTTAAAAGTTATCAAAGTTAAGAGGCAAAAAAATAAAAATAAGTCCCCAACACTTAGCTAAATTTTCAGATTCTAAACCTCTTATGCATGCACTATGAGCTGAACTGAGCTAAGACTGATACGGGGTATTACAGTCATGCATACCTAAAATAGTATAGAGTTGTGTTAGACATAGTCAATAAACTCTTACCTAGATACCTATAATCTGATCAAAGCCATTGGAGGGAGATTTAGATGAAGAAGATGATATTTTCCTAATTGCTCCCTGCTTAGTGCATTTGTAAAACTGGCATGTACCTGGTTCTCCGTAAGATTCCAAAAGATTCAAGGAAATAAGTCATTAGCCACATGTTGTCGTTATCTACCAAGTACCTAACATAGTTACACATACAACCAAATTAGAATTATCTTACGTACTTAACATGGTGCCGATTCTACTTTCCCCAATAAGAGCAAATATCCAATAATGCCTTGATGTATTATTTCATTCACTAGAGGACCAAGACCCTTGGAGATTGTTCTGGAGAAATGAATTGACATGTTCACTGAGACATATCAAATCACTCCCATAAATAGAGTCAAGATCTGCCACATACATATTCTTGAATCTCTTTGCCACCAAAATTATTTTGCTTGTTTCAACATTTTCAATTTTTCTTACCCTCTTGTAATGCTTTGAGTAAGAGGAAGTAAACATAGAAGCACAAGAGTAGAAGTAGTCAAAACACTAAAAAAGAGCCATGCATTTATAAGAAAAGTTAGTCAGACATTACATAAGAAATAACAAAATGTACCATGGTGCAAGCCATGAATAAAATCTTTAGAGGAGAATAGAAGTATGTCTTGGGAACAAGAAGACAAGGATTAAGAAGAGGACTTTGAAAGGGACTTAATGATCATGTTTAAATCTATAATCTGTAATATATTAAAATTGTGAAGACCCTTAGAAATATGATTTGAACTTTTTGCCCTTCATTATAATACTTCGCAATAGATAAAATTGTCTTTTCACTTATTTTCTCTAATTATTTAATTATTTTTATTTAAAGTTAAGAGTCCTAAAATATATGAAAAAAATTCTAAAATACATGGGAAGGGTGTTCTTACTTTTCCTAATTTGGTATATGCATATATTTTTATTTAAGTTAAGAGTCCTAAAATATATGAAAAGTATGTTCTTACTTTTCCTAATTTGATATATATATATATATTGATGGATGAATAGTACATATAAACGGCACAAACCAAAGGATCATTCTTCTTCTTCTTCCTTTTCTTTTTTTTTTCTAATTTATAAGTTTTACATGTGATTTAGTTATATATCTCTTGATAAAATCTTATAACATGCATATGATTTTGATTTTATCCATGGTCCCTGTTTGATGTCTTTATTTTTTATTTTCAATAAATTGCACATAACATGCACTTCTTCATGTCTTTGAATTTTAGGTTCTGATTTTAATTTTATCATTGTAATTAATGATGAATGATTTGATGAAGTTTTTCATTGATCTTCAATATTGCAGATGACCATGAGTGTAAATTTTGATTGAAGAACAGTGAATAATTTGGCTCGCACAAGTTGCATGAAAAGCTTGAACAGATTTAACGTTGCATGGTAATTCTCAAATCCATCTTCTTGGTGAGTGATTCCTTTTAGTCTCTATTTTTTTTTATAGATTAGAAAATTAATCACCTTTTTAATAGAAATTGATCTCAAAGATCTTCAATTGAAATTATTAACAGGTTGAAGCTTGGCACTAAGAACTCCTTACGTTTATCTCTAAAATAGTTCTATAAATTGAGTTTTCCCCTACAACAACCTAACAGCATCAGGTATATTCTTATAACAACTTTTTTCGATGAGCTCTGAAGGTGTCGTCTATATCATACTGTTCTAATATCTTAATTATCATATTATTTTGTTGTAGTTTTTGTTCTGTTCAAGTCTATATTGTAAATATGAATGTTAGGTCGAACTTTAAGAAATTTTTTGTGTTAAGGTTAGGTTTAATAATATCGTTCTAATGTATCGATTATTGTAGCTTTTGTTTTGTTACTATCTGTAGTTTTTTCTGTTTAATACAGGTGGTAGATGAATATTTAGTCGGGCTTTGATGAATTTTTTTTGTAAAGGTTAGACATTAATAGCATTGTTCTAATATCTCGATTATTGTGTTATTTTGTTATATAATTTACCAGTGATAGATAAATAATCGGTCAGGCTTTGAAGGATTTTTATGTAAAGGTTTATGTTTAATCATATTGTTTTATTGTAGATTCTGATCTATTATAATCTATTATTTTTATTATCATCTGTTTTGTGATAGTTCACGTCGTAGGAGACGATCAAGATACTAGCACTTCACGCATGTCTGGATACATAAAGCTACCTATCTTCGATCTTTAACTTTTTTTAATAAATTATTTTCTTCTATATATTTTATGTCGATTGATGTCTTGACATGAAGTACACGTGCAACGCACGTAACAAAAGCTATCTAAACTTGCTGGGAAGATTGTAGGAACTCCTAGTAATCCTTATCATAAGTATACCTAAGTTTTTAAGTGACTTTGAATGCAAAAGTGACAATAACATACACAAGTCAACATGAGAAGGTTATTAATTTTAGGGATGTAGCTTAGCCAGGGATTGCAGGATTATAGCAAAAATTCTTGAAATCAAGGCTCGACTTGCAACGATAGCCGCTAACATTGCCGCAAATACCATAGAATGGATCAGAAATTACCATGCATATGGTGTTTATGATGACACTAACATTGTGCTTCCTTGTGCTGGCTATGATCATGATTTAAAAAACTCACATTCTTTTTGTAATCATTTATGTTCTAATGATCATTGGCACAGTTGAGATTGTGTATCTAAGCTAGGTCCTTTACAAGTTCAATGAAGGAGGCTACCTTGCACAAGTTTTCGCTATATTCCTAATGCTTATCTTGTATGTATGGAATTATGCATCAAAAGAAGTACCATGTTGAGCTAGAATACAAAATTTCTCCCTTATAAGTAAAAGAAATGGTGGATGAGCAAATTTTCTACTTCGAATTAGTCCATAAAGTTCCATCAATCTTTTAGCATTATGCAGAAAATGTGCCTGTGTACACTCTATTTGTGTTTGTTTTCATCAAATCACTTCATATATTAAACAAAGTGACTATAGAAGAACAATTTGTCTTTCATAGGGTGAAGTCGTGTGCTCTTTACGTGTTTCAATGCGTGATGAGAAACAGACACAATAATGTGCGCAACGAGGAAGAACCATTGGAGAGATTATTGGCAGAGATGTTGAAGAAATTTATACGAGACGATTTCATGATTTCGGAAAATGCAGAAAAAAGCAACAAAATATTAAAAGAACAGGGCAATATGAAATATGAAAATAATTATCACATATCAAAGGATGCTACCACGATTTTAGTGGAGAGAGATATAGAAGTGGTGGAGAAAACTTGTCATATTGGAGTTGTTCATTTTGTAGGGAAACAAGATGTGATTGCAGGCAAATCTACTATTGCAAAGAGATTAGGGATTGATTATGCTTTTTGTTTTTTGAGGCAAAGTAGCAAAGTTTTTAACATAACGCATGTTAAAAGTTGGAATGATATATGAGTTTTAACATGTGTTGCCTTTGAAATTAAAGAAGTTAATTAGTAGTTATTAATTCAAATTTAGTTGAATTGAAGAGATAACACCAAAACACCCAATATATGTGCTACCTCAATCTCCATCTAGAAAATTTCTTGCTTTTGTTTTCTTAAATCATTTTTTGTTTGTTTAAATTTAGTGTAGTTTGAGAGATGGTGACAATGTAGAGAACATGAAATAACAAATTAGGTTTACGACGAAACCTAGAAGTCGATCATTGATCCAATTTGAGTACCTCTGCAGGATAGACCTCAATAAATTAGTAAGGTGTTTTGTTTTATTTATTTGACTTCATTCGAAGTATGAAGGCCAATTTCAATTTTGAACTATGCAGACTTGTTTTTTAATTTTCAACTGAGTGGATGACCCAACGCGACTGACATATAAGCCGATGTTAATGGCAGGTTTAATTCCGCGACAAAAGAGCTCTGTTTCCAAATAGATTTATCCATTAGTAATGGGGATCACATTGGTGGGAGGTCAAAAGAACTAACTAATGTTCAATGTGAACTTGGAAATAGAATCTTCAATTTTTAAAAATAAAAAATATATATTTAAAAATACATAAAAAAAATACTATAAGTCACGTTAGTTAGCAATTCAAAATATTTAATAAGTATCCAAAAAAATTATGGTTAAGGAAATGGCTATTGAAATAATAACAAAAACAAACAAATTGAAATAGATAGAGTAAATAATGCTAGAGAACTAAATATTTTAATTCATCAAAGTTTAAAGAGAAAATACCCAATTATCCCCCTGAACTATACCCAAAAAGGTTATGACACACCTCAACTTAAAGGGGGTCCTATTACCCCTTGAACTAATTAAAAGTGTAATTTTGACACCCTTAATGCCTATGTGGCACATATGTGGCACACACGTGTGCCTACGTGGACACTTCAGTGTTGTGCCACATAAGCACTAAGGGTGTCAAAATTACACTTTTAAATAGTTCTGGGGGTAATAGGACCCCCTTTAAATTGAGGTATGTCATAGCCTTTTTGGATATAATTCGAGGGTAATTGGGTATTTTCTCAAGTTTAAATGAAATAATTAGAATGCACCAATCAAAGTAAAAGCAAAAAGGAAAAAAAACAAAGAAAACACGAGGTCTTCTTTGCCAGATAGAATATGCAAAAACAAAGTCCAAGAGAATGTTTTTAAACACCATTAAAAATCTTCTTGCACACATTTATTTAAGATCCAACGAAGTTTAACTATTTAATCTACTTCTTCTGTATTTATTTTTTACTAATGCCTTTTAATGTTAATTAGTTCGTGCTTTATTCCAAGTACGTTAGTTAATTCACTATTAAGAAATAGTTTTTTAATATATGATATTATTTTAATTATTATCTTGAATTTCTAAGATGATAATTATTTTGTACAATTTTTTTTTGGTTAAAATAACACAAAGGGAGTATATAATAACATAGATTTTCAACATTTAAACAATTGTGATTAAAGTTAACAAAAATTTTGAGAATCATATTTGAGTATCACTTAATATTTGACACAATCAACATTAATTATTTTTATTAGTAACTTGTCATGTTTCAATTCTATTTTATAGTTCACACACATTGTTTAAACATATTTATGTCACTTTAATAAAAAGGGAAAAGGACTCTATAGCACCTTTTAAAACAAATAATCTAAATTTGAAAACTTTTCAAAAAGTGACCAGTCGGATATACTATTTTCGCTTTATAGTCATTTCCTAATTTGGGTTATTTTGACCTACGTAATCCATATACAGTCCATATATAATATTGATACAAGTTATATACAATACTGATACAGTATTCAACTTGAGCAATTTGTTCCTTTTAAAAATATTTTAATTTTTTTTTTTGCTATAAATTTTTTAACTGATCAAATATTCTACTTTTTTTCTATTGTTTAAAAATAATAATTAAATTATATCAAAACGATATAATTGTTAAATAGAATATGTATCTATATAAGATATATGTATAAAAATTGTATAGTTCTGTCAAATATATATATATATAAAATATGTATAAAAAATATATAGAAAGTGTATTGAAATTATATAATTGTTGTATAAAATGTGTAAAAAAAATGTACAGTTATTGTATAAATTGTGTATCAAAACTGTATAATTTTCATACAGAATATTTATATGTATAAAATATGTATAGAAACTGTATAGAAGGTGTGCAGAAAAGGTATAGAACAAGTCAATAAGTCGTTTCTGTCCTTTTCCTCTAATAAAATGCATTTCCTCTAATAAAATGCATTGATATAGGTGTAGAGGTCAAATTTTTACTGAATTTAAAATAAGAGACTAAAAAACGAGGTCAATATCTATCTTCCAATTTTAAGGTTCATAAGTGTTTCGCGAAGACTATATTTTCACTGATGAATATTAATGATATTACAAAATGGGACGAAATAAAGTAACTAGGAGTATACTTTCATAGCCATATACCTCTGCATGCAAGAGCTTATAATTAGTCTCCAAAGGGCTCAATATTTTATGTATGCTTCTATGATAACACTCTATTAATAAATTTATTTTGATCAAGAAAATCTAATTATATTTCATTTTGTTTGTGGCATTTTAATTAAATGACAAGAATTGAAGAATTTGATCTTTTAATGGTGAATAATTATTTTTTATATAAAACTAGCTAAATCACATTTGTATATTACTGAATGAACACCCATTCAGTTACAACTACTCATGCCAACAAACAAGAGAATAGATTTACATATACTATAAATTGATAGAAAAACTTAAGAATTTGATAAGAATGTCAAGCACCTCTCAATATTACGTTAAATGATACTCCATATAAAATATATTTGTATAATCTATTACAATTAGAGCCCCTAATGGCAATGTCGAACAAGTTTTTGTAAAAATATTGTACACAAAACTAGTAATCATAAACATATGTATGATCTTTAAGCAATTTTCTTGGAAAGTTAAGCATGTTTTGGTTTGAAGGAGGCCAGGTCCCCCACTTGCCCTCAGAAGCTAGTTGCAAGGGTGATTTTAAAATATCAATCTCAGAGTCCTATGAAAGCAATGTAGTCACTCTATATTCTACAACATTTGCTTATTCCTGAGCCAACATGAGATGTGACAACACAAAATAATTTGTCACTCCACTTTTCTTCTTGATGATCTCATATTTCTCCTAGGTGGTGGTGAACATCTGCCTTTTTCACCATAGGACTCCTCCTTTAAGCGGGACCGTAAAGAAAATAACTACTTTGTTGAGCAGAAATCCACAAGGCATCAGGTCTCTACTTTTCTAGATATGCGATCCCTTTAGTAGGTACTTCAAATATCTAACGTAGAACCCCTCAACAACAATCAGTCAGTATAGCTAGAAGTGCTATGCAATGAATTGCACTTGCATTTTGCTAGGGTTAACAATTAACAATACAACCATTCACTCCATAGAAAATCTCAGGTGAGGCGTGAACCATAAGTTTATTTCATCGTAATAGACTGACGCCATCGCACTATAGTCAGGCTAATGAAACTAGAGATGGGATATGACAGTATATAACCAGTCAGCCAAAGATAATCTTTGGTACCCCTACATTGAGGTTCAAACTGCTAGAAGTAATCCAACCCTACCAGCAGAACATGTCAAAGTGCTTAGAGTCCTAAAACTGAAATGCAAACACCAGACACTAGAGATTAATTAAAGCAGCCACCATAACAATTCGACACGTTTAACAAGCCTCAAATTTGGCCTGAACATCCAAATTTTGTGGTAAAAAATTTGGACCTGAGTATCCAAATGAAAGTAAGTACTTGAAAAAAAAAAAAAGTCACCACAAACGCATTGAAAGTTAGTAGAGAGCAGAATCAGAATGTTACCAACAAATTTACAGTCTTTACAACAATTCAAGAAACCAAAGTACTATCGTACCACTTGCTACTGAACTTCAATAACCAAGAACAAAACAGCAAGCCTTCAAAGTCGTTTTATACTAACATGGACACCTATTGACTACAGCCTACTGGATTCACCCAGTGATACTAGGTACTCGAACACACCTCCTTAGTGTTAATTTGTTGCACATGACCCACTACGTCAAAATCTGAAACAGGAAACTTGAAAATAGTTTTTTCACTACTAAACCTTGTTAAAAAGTGTCGTAAATAAAACCCAGGAACACCAGTTGTATATTATAGAAATATGGATTTGATGACTTCACCATACGGGCAGTAATATGACAGTTAAACCATTTCTTGAATCAGCAACTCCGCAAAGATGTGGCACAATCAAGTGGCCCTTCTTCTTAAACAAAATTTAACGCCCTTAATATCATTCAGGAGATCCATGCATGCAGTAAACACTAGTCTTACCTTTCCTACCAGCAAGGCCAACTAAGAATCTCATTAACAATATGGCCCAAACTAGAATTACCATATGATGCTTCCAGGAAATCACGAAGGATGAAGGGTGAATGTTTATCTTCTAAAATTGCAAAACCTATTAATTATCCACTGAAAAGTCATGAAGGACTATCGGATCTAAACAAAATTGTGCAAGTACCAATCAAAACAAGAGTGAACATCTAAGATCAAGTATCTTCAGTCCTACATAAGAGCACTTGGAGAAATCATATATGCTATTACCAGTTGATCCTTGATATCTAACATGTTCTCTTCTACTTTTTTTTTTTCTTTTTGGTGAAAGGTAAAACCACGAGAATGTGAAAGAACACTTGCAGATTGATAAAGGATAGCCCGATGATGAAGTCATCAAAACAAGTGTTTCAAGAGGAAAATATTTAGGCTGTAGTTTCATCATTTCAGATAAGCCTTTTCTTTTTTTTTCTTTTTTTTTTTCAAAAAAGTTGATTTCAAATATTGTTTACGGGTCACTTCTGACTGATTGACACTAAGGAGATTGTGGTTCATGTATCCTACCACTACTGGCTAACCTAGGAGACAACAAAAGCCATTTTCCCCTAATCTGAAGGATGGTCCTGCTACTGGGGAAGTAGCAAAATGTTACTTCTAACCTGCCAAAACTGAAAAAAAGGACTCCAAAATGGGTAAAACAAATGCTTAGCGAATTTCAAGTCACTCTTAACAAACCTCCTAACCGTTCCACAGCAACAATAAACTATACATCATAAGCAACTCTTGCTGTTGAAGGAAGTTTGAGAATGCTTCATGTTCCTCCTCCAGCCTTCTCCACTGCAACAGTCTCCTGAGTGAAGAATATATGCAATCGTTAATAGAAAGTTGTACTAGCAAAGGACAGGAAACACATGAATAGTGCACATATGATCACATAAAAATTCAAGCAAAGACATGCTGAATACTGCTTTTTCCAATACATTTCATATCACAAACTTCACTTATAGTACAACAACAACAAACCCAGTGTATTCCCACATAGTGAGGTCTGGGGAGGGTAAGATGTACGCAGTCCATACCACTACTCCCGGGGAAGTAGCAAGGCTGTTTCCGATCCCCGGCTCAAGACACAAACTTCACTTATAGTATATTTAAAAAAAAGGAACCTGCTCAATTTTTCCTTTGCCATTCTGTTGTGATTGGGAGCCAGACTGGGACTGTGAAAACCTGTCAAATAACACCAAGTATCAGCCAAAGTCATAAACCAATGTGATGTTGAAATAGTTTAGACCCTCAGCCGACATAACGAAAAAAGGGGAAAGAGGTTTCAAAATAACCTGAGGGCCCTAGCCTTCCTTTTATCTTCCTCCACAGGATCAGCCTTCACGGAAGGTGCGAACCTTGCAAGCCTAGCCTTCTTCTTAGCTTCCTCATCAGCACTATCAGATTGGTTAATCCCAAACCTGACACAGCCAAGAACTATCATCAAACTCATAAACAAGTTAACTACCCCAGCTGGCAATAGCCCAAATAAATAGCACACATACCTCTCAGCTCTAGCTTTCCTCTTCTGCTCCTCGGCTTTCTTTAAAGCATCTGAACTCTGAGCTGCAGATCCAGTGCCAAACCTGACACAAAAGAGAGAAACAAAAGGGGGTAAGAACAACTGAAGCTATATCCTCACATGAGTTTTATGACTTCAGTTATTCGGTATCCCACTCTCCCTACGGACACAAGATCCTTGTTGGACTATGTAAGGCTTGAAGACCAACTGTATGGCAGCTGGAAAGAAAGATGAAAAAAATTGAGGATTCAACAACAACAACAGACCCAGTATATTCCCACAAAGTGAGGTCTAGGGAGGGTAAAATGTACGCAGTCCATACCACTACCTCCGAGGAAGTAGAGAGGTTGTTTCCGATAGACCCTCGGCTCAAGATAGAGAATAATATACCAAGGTCGTAATGAGACATGAAACAGGATGTATAGCATAACAGAGATAAGAAATAATAACCCTAAGTATCAGAGAAATAGGAAATAAGAGGAATACGAACAAAGAGCAATTTTAACCTCCTTCCCAGCACTAGTGCTCTGTTTGGAGTACGACAGTTTTTAAAGATAAGGTCAATAATTTTATTAACAAATTGGGAAAACCCCGTATACATGCCGTACACCAAAATATGGTTCTCAACAAAAAATAGTCCAATCGTCTATGAAGATAGGGACCTCGTAAATTCACCAAAACCAAAAAAAAAAAAAAACTAGCGACAAAACAACAACTGTGCAACCTTACAACATCTTGCTCCACCCTTCAAATTCCCTCCTATTTCTCTCAATGAACATGATCCACATAACTGCTAAAGGGGCAACACTTCATGCCCTTGGGCTTCTATTTACCCTCCTAATTGTCCAACTTCGCAAGGCATCCTTCATTGCATTCTAAACAAGTTGAGGACCGCCTCCATGGCACGGTTAAATAGTTATTCTTGTAGTTCATATAAAATAGGGTCAACTACTTCTCTGTTATGATCCCATTACACAACTTTAGCCCACCAACACTTCAATAGAAGATAGCTTTAAACAATTGTTTCTGTGGTTGTAAATGTAAAGCAAAAGATAATGCTCAATACCATCATCTAGGAACCCAAACAAGGTGTTCAGATACTATGCCTAGCAAATTGTGGAAACAAACACAACAAGAATATAAAACTAAAGCTTATCGACCTGTCGACTACGCCTCAATGTCTAGGAACCTAAACAAGAAGTTCAACTAATGTGCACTCTCTGAGGGTGGAATTCAGACTTTAAGAACCAATCAACTGTGCCTTTCCAAAACTAGCATGAATCAGCAATTTACACACAAAAAGATATGCCCAACACCATCGTAAACAAGGTGTTCAGCTACTATGCCTCGCAAAATATGGAAGCAAACCCAATAAGAACAAAACGCTAAAGTTTACCAACCAGTCAACTATGCCTCAATGCCTAGGAACTTAAACAAGGAATTCAGCTAATGTGCCCTCTCGGAGGTGGGATTCAGACTTCAACAACCAATCAACTGTGCCTTCCCAAAACTAGCATGAATCAGCAATTTACACATAAAGATATGTCCAACACCATCATAAACAAGGTGTTCAGCCACTGTGCCTCGCAAAATATGGAAACAAACCCAACAAGAACAATACGCTAAAGTTTACCAACCAGTCAACTATGCCTCAATGCCTAGGAACCTAAACACGGAATTCAGCTAATGTGCCCTCTCGGAGGGTGAAACTCCGACTTAAACAACCAACCAACTGTGCCTCAATTCCAAAACTAGCATGAATCAGCTATAGATTTACACACACAAATATATGCCCAACACCATCGTAAACTAGGTGTTCAGCTACTATACCTCACAAATAAGGAAACAAACACAACAAGAACGAAAGCTAAGGTTTAACAACCAGTCAACTATGCCTCAACGCCTAGGAACCTAAAAAAGGAGTTCAGCTAAATGCCCTCTCAGACGGTAGAATTCAGACTTCAACAACCAATCAATCGCACCTCAATAACAAACTAGCATAAATCAGCTACAGATATACACACATAAAATATATGCCAACACCATCATCTAGAAACCTACACAAGGTGTTCAGCTACTATGCCTCGCAAATTGTGGGAACAAACACAAGAAGAACAAAACACTAACGCTTACAAACCAGTCAACTACACCTCAATGTCTAGGAACCCAAACAAGGCTCAGCTACTATGCCTCGCAAATTATGGAAACAAACACAATCTATTTCCAATATCCTTTGCCCCTTATCTTCTCGTCTACCTTCTATTTTCCATCGAAGGTCCAGCTTACCAGCCCGTCAACTACACCTCAATGTCTAGGAACCTAAACAAGGACTTCATCTACTGTACCCTCTCAGACTGCGGAATTCAGACTTTAACAAACAACCAACTCCCAAACTAGCATGAATCAGCTATCGATACACACTTTCTGTTCGTGCCTGTCTTTTTTTATAACCGTAGCATCGGGGCCAACTTGCAAATAGCTCGTCTAGTTCCATAAACACTTGCCGCCTCCCACCAGCACCAGGTACAAGGTAACTCTGTCCACCAAGGCTAGAAAAGATGGAAATAACTCATTTATTCGTGCCCAGTTTATCCTATGCTAGTAGATATTTCAGCCTTTAAAAGATAATTATGAACACTAAATCCAACCAACCACTTAGCAACTATTTCTTTTTAATAACCGTGACGTGGTGTGGTGTGGTGTCGGGGCCAGCTTTCTCACCCCTTGACTAATTCCACCGGATACCTGCCACCATCAACAGGTAAAACAGATCCAACGAAATCATTTCTTTGTGCCCATTTTATCCTATTCTAGTAGATATTTCAGCATTTTAAAGATAATTCTGAGCACTAAATCCAACCAACCACTATTTCTTTTTAATAACCGCGGCATGGTGTGGTGTGGTTTCCGGACCAGCTTTCACACACCGACTAATTCCACCACTACCTGCCACCAAGCAGCAACAGGAAGAACATACGCAACGAAATCATTTCTTCGTTCCCATTTTATTCGATACTAGTAGATATTTCAACATTTTAAAGATAATTAAAAACACTAAAGCCAACCAACCAATTACCAACTACTCTTAAAACTAAAACGAGTCATCATCTATACATACTCCCGATTCCAACAAAGATAAATATATCTAATCATTCAATTGAAGTTATTTCTATTCGCTTTAAGCTAAATACCAAACCCTAAAACACGCAACAAATGTACCTCTCAGCTCGAGTGCTTCGCTTCTCCTCTTCAGAAAGCTGAACCGTCGTTCCGAACCTCTCAGCTCGCTTCATCTTCTTCTGTATATCAGTCTCCTTACTGCCGCCATCCGCCGCCGGAGGATCCAACTTCGCTTGCTCCTTAGCGCCGCCGTCAGACGGTGGTGATTTCGTCGGAGGTTCGGTAACGGCGGAGGTGGATTCTGGATCCGGTGACTGGACTAGGGTTTTGATAGGATTTCCCGGAACCTGCGCCGCCGTTGTAGTCATTATAAGGAATTGCGATAATGGGAGTTTAGCTGAAAAGTGAAGTATGGACCTTTGGGTTTTTGGGGGGAAATAAAAGAGAAAGAAACCCTCCCTTTTGTAGATTTTTGGAGAACCAAAAATTATTTTTTGAAAAAAATACTCCTTTCGTTCCAAATTTCTTAATTTAATTCGAAGAGATAAAAAAAAAAAAAAAAAAAAACATTTTACTTTTTATATTAATTATTTTTTTAAAATTAAAATATAATATAAATATTATTTAATAGGAGTATTATAATAAATTAATTATATTATTAATTATTATTTTTAATTAATGTAATATTTTAATTTGAAACGAGAAGGATTTATATGTTATAAGTAATATTTATGTTATTTTATGAGTAAATTTCTCGTTAAAAGATAACAAAATTAGCGTATGAAAATATGATTGTCCGAACCATTCAAATAGTAATTTCCATCATGAGCGTCATCTAAACCCTTCAAGATTGAGTTGGCACCGCCTTCACCAATTTCACAAATCCCCTCGAACGATTCGAGGTGTAAAGAGCCGAAGGTGGGTAAGGTTAAATTTTTGTATATCTTGAGGGCTAACATATATTATTTCACTTTTTAAATTATTTTGATACATTTAATATATCTATATAGATATATTTATATTTATAATTTATAATATATTAAAAATATGAAGATTCTTAAAAAAATGATTCGAACTTGTTGCCCTTCATTAAAAGATTTTTATTTAGATAAAATTATTTTTTCACTATTTTCTTGAATTTATTATTTAATTATTTTTTATCATATTAACTAAATCTTAAAATATATGAAACTCCTAAAATATATGGAAAAAAAAATAATTAATACTTTTCTTTCTACAATTCAACTAGAAAAATTACTCCTAAAATAAAAGTCTATAAAAAAAATACTTATATAAATAAATATACCTAATATGATATGTATCTCTTGAATTTGTAAGTCAATACACAATTTTAGATCATGACCACGCCATTGAGGAACAAACTCTTAAGGACTTTGCAAGCAGTTATTTTAACTAATTGGAATCTAGAAAGGAAAAAATTCAGGTTTACCTTTTACGATTGGCGTAAAGAAGTATCACCAACTTGAAAACTGTAAGTCCATCAAAGTACTGCAAACACAAAAACCTCTAAATTGCATAGAGCTTGAATAAATTCCTAGTCCCAAAGTGTATCATAGAGGTGAAACTCTAGCAAAGATGTAAACTTTATTACATTGTCAGAGGGAATTTTAATCTTAAATTCAGCACGTTAAATGCTTTGGCATTAAAAATTACCTCCGGTAACTTGTTGTAATAACGTTTTCCTTCGTAAATAGGTTTGCTTACACTTATTTTTATCAACTCGATGAAATTACAAGCCATTTGCATCTTTATTACTTTTTTTTTTCCAAGTTAATTAATATAATTCTCAATATTTGTATGGTCTATTTCACATTTATGTATGTTCTTTTATTTTTGCTTTGTCACGAAAGTTGAGGTTGATGCTTTGTTATATGCATCTTAACGTTGTTGTAAGTATGTCATGTTAATATTTATATTCATTGAATTATGTATGTTCTTATGGAGTATTTTTTCAATTTGATGCTCTCTCGATTTTTTAACTTTGTGGTGATACTTTGATCAATTAAGGTTAATTTTTTTGCCTATTGGAAGAATATGATTAATGTTCATCTAACTTGATTCGGTTGTAGGTCTAGATTGATGGATGCTTGATTTTCCATCCCTCAATTTCTTCATTTTTCTTGTCGACATAATAGAATTCAACGTGTGTATGTATGTATCTTCTTTGTTTTCATTCAAGACATTCTTTAGGGTCAAAATTTCGCTCAAACGAGAATTATTTTCATCACAATCGAAGTTTTGTGATCACTATTTTATTGTTTTGTTTTAGTTTACAGGTCGTAGATGAATGTCGGTTGGCTTTGAAGAATTTCTTGTGTAAAGATTAGGTTTAATTGTAACGTTTTGATATTTTTATTATCTTATTGTTTTATTTTAATTTACAGATGGTAGATGAATATCGGTCGACTATGAGGAATTTTTTTTTTAGGTAAAGGTTAAGTTTAATTGTATTGTCTTAGTATCTCTATTAGTTTATTATTTTGTGGCAGTTTGCAGTTCGTAGTTGAATGTCGATCGGCTTTGAGGAATTTTTGTGTGTAGACTTTAACTTTAATTGTATTGTTTTGATATCGCTTTTACCGTATTATTTTGTTGTAATTTACAGGTGGTAGATAAATGTTGGTCGGCTTTGAGTAATTTTTTTAGGTAAAGATTAGGTTTAATTGTATTATTTTAATATCTCTGTTTTGAGAATTTTTTTAATGTAAAGGTTAGGTTTAGTTGTATTATTTTGATATCGCTATTATCGTATTATTTTGTTATAGTTTACAGGTGGCAGATGAGTGTCAGATGACTTTGAGGAAATTTTTGTGTGTAAAGATTAGATTTAAGTGTATTGTTTTAATGTCTCTATCGTTATATTGGTTTATTACAGTTTACATGTGGTAGATGAATGTCGAGCGCCTTTTAGAAATATTTTTGGTAAAGGTTAGGTTAATAAATAAATTCTTCATCTTTACATACTCAAAAGATCTTGAACTTAATTATTATATTCATGTTTATTATTTAAACAAATATCTTATTTAGTGTAACGTTTGAACTCATTAAAATAAAATACACGCGCGAGACGCGTACACCTAAACTAGTATATTTAAATACATAGATAGGGTTATTGCGCGTGGGTATAGTTTGACTAGTAGTCATAGGGCTTATGCATATAGCTTAGAGTTTCTAGCTAGGAGAGTTTGGGCTAGGTGTGTGTTTTCTATTTGATATTACATAATAATACTTTGTAGATATTTTATTTCGATTATTTCATCTTATTTCATATTTTATTACGTCTTTATTTACTATTTTTATTCTGAGCCGAAGGTTATCGAAAATAATTCATCTACCTCTTCGGAGGTAGTGGTATGATATGCATACACTTTATCGCCTAGAGTTTGGGCTAGGTGTGTGTTTTTTATTTGATATTGCATAATAATACTTTGTAGATATTTTATTTCGATTATTTCATCTTATTTCATATTTTATTACGTCTTTATTTACTATTTTTATTCTGAGCCGAAGGTTATCGAAAACAATCCCTCTACCTCTTCGGAGGTAGTGGTATGATATGCATACACTTTATCCCCTAGATATATTTAATTTAATATTACAAAATTTAAAAGGCTTTTTTTTTCTTAAATTTCCTTGACAAATATATATATATATATATATATATATATTAAAAGTGTGAAGACTCTTAGAAAAATGATTTGAATTTTTTGTCCTTCAGTAAAAGAATCTCCTTTGGACAAAACTGTCTTTTCACTATATTTTTTAATTTATTATTTAATTATTTTTTATTATATTAACTAGACTTCCTAAAATACATGGGACTCCTAAAATATATGGTAGGAGATTTAATTAATATTTTTCTTTCTACCAGACTTTCTAAAATATATGAAACTCTAAAAATATATGGTAGGGGAATTAATTAATATTTTTCTGCTACCATTCAATTAGAAAAATATACTCCTAAAATAGGATTCTATTAAGAAAAAATACTTCTATAAATATTGAGATTTACGTTAAATTAGAGAACAAAACGGCTTGCCTATTGGGAGAATATGATTGATGCTCATCAAACTTGATTCGATTGCATGTCTAGATTGGTGGATGTTTGATTTTCTAACCCTCAACTTTTTCACTATTTTTGTCAGCATAATAGAATTCAATATGTGTGTGTATGTATATATCTTCGTTGTTTTCATTTGAAATCATTCTTTAGGGTCAAAATTTTCGCTCAGACAAGAATTAGTTGGATCAAAATCGAAGCTTTGTGATCACTTTTATATTATTTTTTTATAGTTTACAGGTCGTAGATGAATGCCGGTTGGCTTTGAAGAATTTTCTGTGTAAAAGTTAGGTTTAATTGTATTATTTTGATATTTTTATTATCTTATTATTTTATTTTAATTTACAGCTGCTAGATGAATGTCGGTCGGCTTTGAAGATTTTTTGTAGGTAAAGGTTAGGTTTAATTGTATTATCATAATATCTCTATTAGTTTGTTATAATCGCATTATTTTATTGCAGTTTACAGGTGATAAGGTTTAGTTGTATTATTTTGATATCTTTATGATCGTATTATTTTATTATTGTTTAGTGTGTAGATGAGTGTCGGACGACTTTGAAAAGTTTTTTGTGTGTAAAGATTAGATTTAATTATATTATTTTGATGTCTCTATCATTGTATGTTTTGTTGCAATTTACAAATGGTAGATGAATGTTGATCGACTTTTAAAAATATTTGGCCAAACCCATTGACAGGCCCTCAAACTTGTTTCGAAAATTCGCTTAGACCCTTCAACTAATGCTTGTACCTATTAGGCCACTAAACCCCCTGAATTTTGAACCAATTGGGCATTTTTTTTCCTATCAGCTAAAAGCTAAAGTATGTGTTGCACACACACGCTGACGTGGCAAAAATGAACCAATTAAAAAAAACACATGGCAAAAAAAATTATACGTGGAATTTCAGATTTTTCCTATTTTTCTATTTAATTATCTATTTAATAAAATTTCTTAATTAAAAAAAAAATCACCCCTCAGTAGTCGTCTTCTTCACCACAACTCCCCCCATGTCGTCACACTCACCCACCCACAAATGACAATTGATCTACCCCCACCCCCACCCCACCCCACCCCTCCCTCCTCCATCAACTTTCCTTCGTCATCCTAAATCGCCATTGAAGACGAAATCAATGGCGACCAGAATTTGATTTCTAAAAATAGATTGTCTTTCACTACTAAAGTTTTCCACCTAAATCAAAATGTTAATACATTGTTAATGCTAACATCGCCAACCACTCTTCTATGTTAACAAAATTGTTTTTCACTGCTAAAGTTTTCCATCATAGCCGGAACTTTCGGGGGAAAGTTCATGTATATTTAGAAAGTTTTTCACGGCTAAAGTAAATGGCTTCCATTGTTTTCTATTATTTTATTAATTGAAAATTGTTAATTGTATTAACAAATTGTTAAGAATTTTAAAAGAAAAAAATAGAGATAAAGAAGATGGTTGGGGGCTTGGGGGGGGGGGGCGATGGAGGGTTGTTTTTTTTCTTTTAATTAAAATTTGTTATTGTATTAAATAAATTGAAATGTGATTTTAAAAAAAAAAATTAAAAAACATTTGAGACACTATTCACACGCTCAAGGAGAGTGTAACACACTCTCTTTGCCAAATCAACATTTTGTGTCTGATAGGTATCAATTTTAGCACTTTAGGGGCCTGATAGATACAAGCCTTAATTGAGGGGTCTAAGTGAATTTTTGAGACAAGTTTGAGGGCCTGTCGATGGCTTTGGCCAAAATATTTTTGGTAAAGGTTAGGTTTAAATAAATTCTCCATCTTTAAATACTCAAAAGCTATTAAATTTAATTATTATATTCATCTTTATTATTTAAACAAATGTCCTATTTAGTTTAATGTTTGAACTCATTAAAGTGAGGTACACGCGCAAGGCGAGTACAACTAAACTAGTAATATTAAAAGTGTGAAGACCCTTAGAAAAGTGATTTGAACTTTTTGTCATTCGTTAAAAGACTCTTCTTCAGACAAAATTGTCTTTTCACTATTTTCTTAAATTTATTATTTAATTATTTTTTCTAAAATATATGGAACTCCTAAAATATATGGTAGGAGAATTAATTAATATTTTTCTTTCTACTTGTCTTCCTAGAATACATGAGACTCCTAAAATATATGATAGGAGAGTTAATTAATATTTTTCTTTCTACTGTTCAATTAGAAAAATATTCTTACAATAGGACTCTATTATTAAAGAAATAATTCTATAAATAGTGAGATGTACGATAAATTAGAGAACAAACCATTTTGCAAATTGGGAGAATATGATTGATGTTCATCTAACTTGATTCGATTGCCTGTCTAGATTGGTGAATGCTTGATTTTCTAACCCTCAACTTCTTCATTGTTTTTGTCAGCATAATAGAATTCAACATGTAGACAGAATGACCAAATCAACTCATTTCCTTCTAGTTCATACCTCTTATTCAGCCGAGGATTACGCCAAACTCTACATCAGAGAGTTGGTCAGATTACATGGTGTTCCATTATCTATTATCTCAGACAGAGGTACCCAGTTCACCTCTCATTTCTGGAAAGCATTCCAAAAGGGTCTTGGTACCCAAATTCATCTCAGTATAGCCTTTCATCCTCAGACAGATGGTCAAGCAGAAAGGACCATTCAAACCCTAAAAGATATGCTAAGGGCGTGTACAATTGATTTCAAGGGTAGTTGGGATGACCACTT
This sequence comes from Capsicum pubescens, assembly GCA_030864215.1. Classification (NCBI taxonomy): domain Eukaryota; kingdom Viridiplantae; phylum Streptophyta; class Magnoliopsida; order Solanales; family Solanaceae; genus Capsicum; species Capsicum pubescens. Next base: position 21,235,554 of record CM061548.1, read on the forward strand.
GCCTTTGATTGAGTTTGCATACAACAATAGTTATCATTCCAGTATTCGGATGGCTCCATTCGAAGCTCTCTATGGTAGGAGGTGCAGATCTCCAATCGGTTGGTTCGAAGTTAGTGAGGCCTCAGTTATAGGGCCTGACTTAGTATTCGATGCCTTAGAGAAAGTCCAGTTGAATAGAGAAAGACTCCAGGCTATTCAGAGCCAACAGAAGTTTTATGCAGATGTGCGCAAAAAAGATCTCGAGTTCAAGATTGGTGACTATGTTTATCTAAAGATCTCTCTCATGAAGGGAGTGAAGAGATTCGGCAAGAAAGGAAAGCTCAGTCCCTGATATGTCGGTCCTTTCAAAATTCTCAGTTGCTTCGGCAAGGTAGATTATGAGCTTGAATTGCCTTCAGATCTAGCCTCAATTCATCCAGTCTTCCATGTATATTTGCTCAAGAAGTGGATAGGTGACCCAACCATTGTAGTCCCTATTCAGAGCATAGATGTTCAGAACAGCCTCACTTATGAGGAGATTCCAGTTAAAATTCTAGACTACCAGACTCGTAGATTGAGGAACAAAGAAGTCCCTCTAGTCAAAGTTCTTTGGTGAAATCAGTCTGTTGAGGGAGATACTTGGGAAGCAGAAGCATACATGCGAACCAAGTATCCTCACCTCTTCTCCGCTAACTTAGATCTAGCTCAAGGTAACAGTTCTCCTTAAGCTTTTCAGTTTTCATGTCCAGATTTCAATTACGACTTGGTATCAGCCTCATGTTATGGATTCCATTTTTTAAACTTGGTACTAAGTACCATTGCATATCCAATTATATGTTCATGCATCATATTAGTCACGTGTTCATGCATCAGACACATGCATTCTCCTTGTGAGAAGACTCAGTTATTAGAAATCTCAGTCATGTAATCAGTTCCGTCATTTATTCATGCATCAGATATGTGTGATCAGCTTATCAGTACTCTCAGTCATGCATTCATGTATCAGCTCAGTCATGAAATCATGTATCAGATATGCATGCTCAGTATGAATATCTGAAAAGTCAGTTATGTCAGTCATGTTTCATTGTTCATGTTTAGTGTGTACTTCGGCTTATTATTTCTCCTCTCTCAGTCAGTCTCATTCGAGGACGAATGTTCCCAAGGGGGAGATATTATAATACCCCGAAGTTTCCTAACTAATTTTTTTTATCTCAAGAATGTCAAGTGTTAGCTTCTAAATTGAATGATATTTATTCAATGAGTAACTTTCAAGATTTTTAATTTTTTTCATGTGAAAAATTTAATAAGCTTTCCATCGATATAAAATTCACCTAAATCTGATAACCGGGTAAGAAGTTATGACTATTTTAAGTTCTCATCATAAAACAGCGCCATATTAGTCAGTGGCGCGTCGCGCCACAGGAGAAAATGGCAATTGTCAAATTCCAGTAGGGGTCGGCGATAGTGGCGTGGCGCGCCAAACCTCCAGGTCACAAATGAAGTGGCAACGCAATGGCTCCGCATTGCGTCATCCCTCAATTTAGCGCCGCGTCGCGCCAGGGGTCCAATTCGAAAAAATTTCACTGAAATTAAAAGACGCGTCCAGGGTTAAAAGGGTCAATTTCTCACCCCTATTTAAGCCCTTTAACATGAGATTTAGCTATTTGGAACCCAAAATATACTAGTTTCTCTCAATTTTCTCTCAAGAACAAGCTAGAGTTTCAATTAGGGATTCAATTTCAAGAAAGCCTCTCCGTCAATCTTCGCTAAATCAAGAACTAAGGTATGCCATGTGTTGATTCATGGGTCTCTCTCACCCATGAAGCTCAAGAATCTCTTTTCAAAATCCAAGATTTGGGTATTTGTGAATGTTCATGATTCAAATTGAATTGAAATTCATGTTCATGATGTTGTGTGGTTTTGATTCATGTTTTAAATTACATATTCCAATGACTGACCCTAGTAGGTGATGATTTACATAATAATCATGATAAACCTCAATTTACAAGTTGATTGATGTATCCTTGATTATTACATGTGTTGATGATTGTATAACCAAAGCATGCTCCCACATGTTTGATTAAATGCCTCTGTGAAGGAAAAATGCCATACTAGTATGATATTATGAAATCCCCATTCATGTATAAGTTATGTATGTCAAGTGTTTGATGAAGTGACTTAGTCAATGGATTATATATTGTTGATGTTAGTCATGTTTTCAAGAATGTCATGCCTTGTCAGTTTCCTTCCATCGAGTCCTGGGGGTACTTGTACCCGAAAAATATAATTGTTTGCCTAGCTTTAGTGTCATGTTTTCATGATATCCTTAGTCAAGCCATGATCCATAGAACTTAGTCAGTCATGTGACTCAGGAAAACTCAGTAATACAGTAATCTCAGTACTATTCCGTCAGTCAACGAAACTCAGTAAATCAGTCCAGTTCAGTTCAATAATCCATGTTCAGTATCTATTCAGATGGAAGTAGAAATTAGCACCGAGTGAACCCAAGGATGGAAACACACACTGTCAGATGAGGGTGTGATTCTTAAAAGTCATCCTTGCATTCCAGAACTATGTAACCAGCATAGGTTGAGACATCAACACTGTCAGGTGAGGGTTGATGAGGTGGATAAACACTGTCAGATGAGGGCCTCACTATTCTCTTTTGGGGATACTGTCAGATGGGGGTCACTCACAACTTGTCCTTACTAGTGGCGCGGTGTTGAGACCCTTACAATTGGGGTTACAGATTGGACCCCAACTCAGCCATAATGGCATATTAGGGGCATATCGGTTAGATAACTACTTCCCACAGTTCCAGTTACAAAATCAGGATTGTCAGATACAGTCATTCAGTCTTAGTAATAGAACTCAGATAGTTCTACAGAATTCAGGACTTTCAGATACAATCACTCATGTCATCAGTTATATCAGTCATCAGTCTTGTTAGTTATCAGTAAATTCATGTTATCATGATCTCTGATATAGTTACTACATATTCATGCATGTATTCTCACGTTCCTATTAGTCAGTTAGCCAATATTGGTCATGTATATGAACCTCATGCATTCAGCCTACCTTCCATGCATACCAGTACATTCAAACTACTGACGCATTTGTGCTATGGTGTCTTATACCATAGGTTCAGAAGCACGAGCTCTAGAGCATCAGTAGTATTCCAGTCTTAGCAGTCAGAGTTAGCAGTGAGTCCTCATCTCTCGAGGACATGATCATTTATTTATTATCTCATTAAGTAATTCATTAGTTGGAGTTAGTTGGGGACATGTACCATCAACTCCTCATTTAGACAGTGCAGTCAGTTAGAGGCTTTCCAGACTATCATGTTATTTCAGATTTGTTTTGGGTATTTCATACCCCATCTAGATGTTATATCTTTATCAACTATGTTACAGTCTTGAACCTTATGGCCTTTCAATTCATGTTTCCGCAATCATAAAGTATATTATGCAGTATACAGGTACAAATATCAGTCATGGGTTAGCTTGTGGTACTTCAGGGTCATGAGCACCGTGTAGCATTTCGGGTACCAGATCTGAGGCGTTACATATATTTTATATAAAATCCTAAAAGATCATCCATTTATATTGTAATTAAATTATAATTTAGAAATAATAATTAATGACAAAACTCATTTATCTATGTAGACAATTAAGAATAAGAGATAAGTAAAACTTAAATATACATATATACTTAATACATGTAATATTTAAATAATGTCATAAAAGATAGCATTAGATTTTGTAATAAGTTCATACAATTAATTCTTGTCTGAGAGAAGATTTTGTATACAATTAATTCTTGTCTGAGAGAAAATTTTGACCCAAAAGAATGATTTTGAATGAAAACAAAGAAGATATATTTATATATATATATATATACATATACACACACACACTACAATGACCCAAACTGAATCATGCTGGCGACGAGTACAAGGCAAACCCGTTACGAAATCCATGTTCACTTCTGCCCACTTCCAAGTAGGAATACTGAACTCCTGCATGGATCCACTAGGCTTCTGATACTCTATCTTAACCTGCTGACATGTAGAGCACTTAACCACAAACTCTGCAATATCCCTATTCATCCCACTCCACCAATAGAACTCCCGCAAGTCGCGGTACATCTTTGTGGCCTCCAGATAAATAGAGTAGCGCGTACCATGCGCTTCTGCAAGAATTCGCTGCCTTAAGTCATCTACAGCTGGAACACACAGACGACCTTGACAACGCAGAACACCATCTCCCTCTTGGGAGAAAATCCCTACTTTCTGATCCTTAACTGACTCTTTCAACTTGACTAAACTGGGATCTCTATCTTCATTTTCTTTTACCTCGGAAACTAGAGATGATTTTGAACTACTCTGAACCCATATATCACCCTTCTCTGTATCGACTAAGCGAACGCTTAGTCTGGCAAGCTGATGGACTTCCTGATCTAACTTCTTCTTACTGTCCTCAACATGAGCAACACTACCAATAGACAGTCTACTGAGAGCGTCGTCTACTACATTGGCCTTTCCCGGATTGAGATCTTTCTGAGAAAAGGCATACTGAAGGCTCTTATGATCTGTGAACACATCTACATGAACTCCGTATAGATAATGACTCCAAATCTTTAAGGTAAATACTACGGATGCTAACTCAAGATCATGAGTAGGATAATTCTTCTCATGGGGTTTAAGTTGTCTGGAGGCATAGGCTATGACCTTACCATGCTTTATGAGGACACAACCCAAACCTACTCTGGATACATTACAATATACTATGAAACCATCTGAACCATCTGGAAGAGCTAGGACTGGAGATGAGGTGAGTCAAGTCTTCAACTCCTGAAAACTCTTCTCGCAAGGATCTGACCACTGAAACTAGACTTTCTTCTGAGTCAATCTGGACATAGGGTATGCAATAGATAAAAATCCCTCAACAAACTACCTGTAATAGCCAGCCAAACCCAAGAAACTCTTGGTATCTGATGGAGAGACAGATCTGGGCTAGTTTCTTACCGCTTCGGTCTTTTAAGGATCTACTCTAATGCCATCACCTGAAATGATATAGACAAGGAATTCTAATGACCTTAGCCAAAATTCACACTTACTGAATTTGGCGAACAACTGATGATATCTGAGAGTCTGAAGTACGATTTTGAGATGGTCTGCATGATCACACTCACTGCGGGAATAGACCAGAATATCATTTATAAAGACTATGACAGACATGTCTAAGTACTGCCTAAACACACATTTATCAAGTCCATAAAATCTTCTGGGGCATTGGTAAGACCAAAGAACATGACTAGGAATTCGAAATGACCATACCGAGTACGAAAGGATATTTTTAGAATGTCACATTCTCTGACTCTGAGCTGATGATAGCAGGATCTGAGGTCTATATTAGAGAAATAACTGGCACCCTGAAGTTGGTAAAACAAGTCATCGATTCTGGGAAGTGGATACTTGTTCTTGACCGTGACTTTATTAAGTTGACGGTAGTCTATGCACATTTTGAGAGAATCGTCTTTCTTTCGCACGAATAAGACTGGTGCACCCCACGATAACACACTGGGTCTGATGAATCCCTTATCTAAGAGATCATTTAATTGTTCTTTCAGTTCTCTGAGTTCTGTTGGTGCCATTCTGTATGGCAGAATAGATATAGGTTGAGTATCTGGAAGAAGATCGATGTCGAAGTCTATTTTTCTTTTGGGAAGAATCCCTGGAAGATCTTTGGGAAAGACATCTGAATATTCATTCACGACTGGGAATGAATCAAGACTGGGAGATTCAAAACTAGTATCCTTAACTCGAACAAGATGATAGACACATCCTTTAGATATCATTTTTCGTGCCCGAAGGTAGGAAACAAGTTGACCTCTGAAAGCGAATACACTACCCTTTCACTCTAGGACGGGTTCATTCGGAAACTGAAAATAGACTATTCTGTTTCTGCAGACGACTGTGGCATGGCAGGAATAAAGCCAATCTATGCCGAGAATGACATCAAAATCAGTCATCTCTAATTCAACTAAGTCTGCTGAAGTGACTTTATGAAATATCATAACCGGACAATTCCTGTATACCCGCAAGGCTATGATAGTTTTACCCACTGGGTAAAGACTGATAAGGGCTCTGCTAGAATTTTTGGACTGACTCCAAAATCAACTCTTATATAAGGAGTAACAAATGACAAAAAAGCTCCTGGATCTAGCAAATCGTAAACATGCACATGAAAGATCTGTAACGTACCAGTAACCACATCAGGAGAATTTTCCTAATCTTGCCGGGATTGGAGAGCATGGAGTCTGTTTGGGCGTTGCCCACTAGTAGCACTGAACGTGGCACCCTGTTGAGTTGGGCGACCGGACTGAGCTGAGGAACGGTTCTGCTGACCCCAATAACCTGACTGGGACAATCTCTGACTCTGTGGCCTGACTTGCCATATCCGAAACAGACATCGTTACCAGCTCTGCAAGCACCCTTGTGGTTCTTACCATAAATTTGACAAAGGGGATTAGTTCGGGCATTGCTGACACTTCCCTGAGACTTAGAGCCTGGCACCCTATCTTTATTACCATTCCTGAACTTAGGAGCTAGAGTACTAGCTGATGAAGGCTTTGGAACTGACGGCTTAGGACGAAACTGAGATCGGTTTCCTCTTTCTGATTTAGGTTGTGCAAAGTTGAAACTACCTGTCCTTGCTCTCTTATTCTACTCTCCCTCATCTTAATCTTTTGATTTTCTATCTGCTGAGCATGAGTAATAATCCTGGCTAAATTCATGTCACTATTCAACATCGCAGACCTATACTCATTGACCACACTATCATTCACCCCAGAAACAAACTTACTTATCTTGGCCTTGTTGTCTGCAACCACATGAGGGGCATATCTAGCCAATTGAGTAAACTTAAGAGAATACTCTTTCACCGTCATATTGCCCTGCCTGAGGTTGATGAATTCTAACACCTTGGCTTCTCTCAACTCTAGGGGAAAGAACCTCTCTAAGAATGTGGTGACAAACTCCTCCCACTCTATAGGCCCTGCATCAACTGACCTTTCTGACTTCCACTGTTTATACCAAGTGTGAGCAACATCCTGCAACTGATATGTAGCTAGCTCTACACTCTCAACAACTGACACCCCATAACGTTTGTAACCATCTGAACCTGATCGATGAATTCCTGGGGGTCCTCATCTGACTTAGACCCGAGAAAGAATAGAGGATTCATTCGGGTGAAGTCCCGAATCCTGGCTGCAGCTGAATTGGTCACTGGGTTGGCCGTAACGACGGCTGGTCGTTCATTCTGAGCAACAACTGACTGAGCAAGAGTAGTAAATGCAGCTCTGAACTCTGCATGAAAAACATGTTCGCCCAAAGGTTCTTCGAGCTAAGGGGTTGACTGATTTCCATTTCTTCTTTTAGGAGGCATGTTCTGTAGAAAAAAGGGAGAAATAGATTAGACTGAGAAATTGACTTGAGATTATGCTCACTGGCAGGATATGAATACCGAAAGAAGGGAAACTATTCCTAAAACATCTTATAGCCTCCTGCACATAAATGTGGCGCGCAACACACCTATGCACAAGACTCTACTAGATGTGACTTTCAGACTTTCTAGGACTCTATTGAACCTTAGGCTCTGATACCAAGTTTATAACGCTCCGTATCTGGTAACCGGAATGCTACACGGTGCTCATGACCCCAAAGGACCACAAGCTAATACATGACTGATATCTGTACCTGTATACTGCATAATATACTGTATAATTACAAAAACATGAACTAAAAGGCCATAAGGTTCAAGACTATAACATAATTGATAAAGATATAACATCTGAATGGGGTATGAAATACCCAAAATAAAACTGAAATAACATGATAGTCTGAACATGATAGTCTGAAAAACCTCTAACTGACTGAACTGTCTGAATGAGGAGTTGATGGGACATGTCCCCAACTAACTCCAACTAATAAATTACTTAATGAGATAATAAATAAATGATCATATCCTCGAGAGATGAGGACTCACTGCTAAATTTGACTGCTGAGACTGGAATGCTACTGATGCTCTAGAGCTCGTGCTTCTGAACTTATAGTATAAGACACCATAGCGCAAATGCGTCAGTACTTTGAATGTACTGGTATGCATGGAAGGTAGGCTGAATGCATGAGGCTCATAATCATGAACAATACTGGCTAACTGACTAATATGAACGTGGGAATACATGTATGAATACGTAGTAACTATATTTGAGATTGTGATAACATGAATTTACTGATAACTAACATTACTGATAAATGAATTCCGATGACTGATATAACTGATGACATGAGTGACTGTATCTGACAATCCTGAATCTGATGGAACTAGTTGAGTTCCGTACTGTATCTGAGTTGACTGTATCTGACAGTCCTGAATTCTGTAGAACTATTTGAGTTCTATTTTTATATTTTTTTTATAAAAGACTTTTTTGATGGAATGAATTATTTTTACTATTTAATTTCAGCATGTGTTTTAATAAAAATTAATTTGTATAATGTAATCGACTTTTGAAACAGTAAAACGCAGATAATGATACATCATAAGTCTTGTTTCTCAAAATATTTACAGTGACTGCCTAAGTTTTTTCGCGTTCGTCATGCTTTAGATTAATATATGCTGCTACTTTTCCTTCTTTATTTGAGGCTTTTTAACTAAATTTATTTTTTAGCTTAGTTATATTTTTTTAACTTTTTTTGAAAAAAATATATTTCAGTGAAACCAAGTTTAGATTTGCTCATCTTTTTAAAGAAGATTTTAAAATATCACAATAATACCTAACTTTAAGATCTGCTCATTTTTTTCTATAAAATATTTTATATATTTATGTAAAAAATTATTTATAAATAAAATTAATTAAATATATACATCTTGAACTGTCTGTTTTGCAGTTTCATCTCTTCGATAATAGCTATATGTACGTTCGTGTATATATTTGATTGTGTGGTAAGTACAACTTATTTTATTTTTTAATTTAATTATAAATAATTTTCTTCATGATTTTAATATAATATGAAACATGAAATGCTTATTTTTCTCTGTTAATAAGTATCTCTTATATTTTTTCAAAAGGTCACATGCCTTACATAAATATAATTATTACCTGGTATGGATGTGTAATGAACTTTTACTTGTATTTTTTTTTTCAAGAATTCTTAAAAATATTTGAATCGCAAAAAATGTCGTGTAATAGAGATTCTAAAACTGATCAAACTTTTAAAAAAATCGATAAAAATGCTAGAAAAAGTGAATTATATAGACTGATGCCACTTAAGAAAAAAGAAGCCTTTTTAGCACATCGACGAGCAAGATGCAGAGTTGAAAAGACAATGATTTTATGATTTTGCAATATACAATATGTTTAGTTCTCTATTGCTAATATTTAACGTGATGTTTTATCTCTACATTTAATCTAAGAAGGACAGTGAAAAGAAGGACCATATCAGGTTCGTTGAGATTGCTGGTTTGATTGGACTTCACTTTCTTAAATGAACTAAAGGAAAACGTAGAAGGAAAACTATTTTTGGTAAATTAATCTCTAGATTGGGCGATAGTTTTTAATAGGAAGAGTGCTGCTTTATTTCTTTAGTTTATCTAAACTTCTCTGAAGGAGCCTTAGCTATGAAGATCATTTTTTTGTGAAAGTTTTAATTTTCGTATTCAGATCTACATATGAAGGTTTTCTGATGCAACATTAGTAGCCAGTGAAATGTCAATCATATGAAGGTACTTACAGGACATATTTAGAACAATTTTGACTTGACTGCAACACTTACTGAACTCTGTTAAGTGCCAAAATATTTTATTTTTTTTACTTTTCATGGTTATATAATTTGTTTAACATTGTTAGCAAATATCAATTCACAGTTATAGGATTAACCTACTGGTATTATTGACTTTTAGCTTATTTTTCTTTTTCCTTTTTGACAAGTAAAGTTTATTGCCTCTTTATATTTTCCTTTACTTATGATGGTCATGTGCATCTCTATAGTTATAATTTGCTCCAAAAACGATATCTCAATTTAACTTTGCTCTGGCTGCAATGAGTCATTAAATTAGTTTACATCTGATATAGTACTTACAATAGGTTGATAACAAATACAAAGTACTTGCAGATAATGAAAAATGCATTTCTCTTTGAGAAGCTACTTCATCCTGCTAGATACAAGATAGTTGTTTTTTGGGTGTGTTGCAATTTGTTTGTATTATTTTTGAAATCTTGATCTGATTTTTTTTAGTGTCATTTTAGTGAGGCAAAGGTTGAAGCTTTCTTCAAATGTCTATAGGACATCAAGATCAAGATGGTGTTCCAGATAACTGAGAAAACAACTTGTTCGTGTTGTTAGAGGTATTTAAAGACAGTTCTTGTTGGCATTCTCTTAGTACTGTGTGACATAATAAATGTGTACAAATTTTGTGAATCATGATTGAAAAGAAATACATTTTTACAATGAAAAAATGTGTTTTAGATTTAGATTTTGAATTTCTAAACTAATTTAATCATTAAATTTAATTTAACAGGTATTGATCATGAATGCTCAAGAGATTGATCACAGCAGAAAGAAAAAATGCATCTGCTATTGTAGAATTTATAAATGCACATATGTCAATGTAAATAGACAACAATCAATGTGATATTGAAATGAATGTCATGTGAGCATCCAGTAATATGATATTCCTACGGTTGTATAAAACATACATTTGGGACCTTATGATATGTTCGTCATAGTGACATTGTGGTATTAAAATGTATTTACTTAGGAAAATTTTAGGGTGGATGAGGCTCAACCAACAAAAGTTGAGTGAGTCTCCACCCTTTGCTTGACAAGTGAAAATATGGGTTCCACATTGACTTTGTCCCACACTTTATCCTTCTTTATTCCATTTTCTCTCTTATTTTTTTTTCTACTTCCCTCGTCTAATATATTTGTTCACTTTTAATTTGATACATCATTAAAAAATAATTTTATTATATCATGTTTGAGTATCATAAATTTAGTTCTTTAGTAAAGAGATTGAGTAAGATGGATAAAAATAAGTAAAATATTATTGATTTTTTAAACTGAACAACTATTGTTAAACATAATATTTTTGAATAACATGAATAAGTATTGTTGAACAACGGAAACAATAAATTTGGTTGTATTTGATATATTTTTTTGTAAAAAAGATTTAAAATAATGTTAATACATGAATTTACTTAAATAAAACATGAAAAATGAAAAATGAGTTGAAAATGAAATGTTATAACCTATTTTCTAAATTTGGATAGAAAATGAAAAATGATAATTACTGTAATAATATTTTGTGTGTGTCTCTATCTGATTTTTCCCAAAATCTTATATGTGTTATGACTTATGCGTAAGCTAATTTCATATATAAGGTTTTGCAAATTAATAAAATTATGATTTTTTTGAAATAACTTTTTGTTTTATTTAAAATCAATATTTAACAATGAAAATTTCTAATCCAACTTGAAGGTGCATCCAAATTTAGAAAATAGGTTATAATATTTTTTTCCAGCTCATTTTTCACTTTTGATGCTTTAATTAAGTAAATTCATGTATTAACATTATTTTAAATATATTTTACAAAAATTATATCAAATACAACTACAAATTTATCACTTATGTTGTCTAACAATACTTATTCATGTTACTAAAAAATATGTGTCTAACAATATTTGTCCAGTTTGAAAATTCAATAATAATTTTATTCATTTTTATTTATTTTACTCAATTTCTTTACTAAAGAACTAAATTTTATAATATTCAAACGTGGTATAGTAAAATTATCCTTATTATTTATTATTTTTTAATTATATATTAAGTTAATAATAAATAAATATTATTAAACGGTGGAAATAGAGAAAAAAATAAGAGAAAAATGGAATAAAAAAGGATAAAGTGATTGTGGGACTCATATTTCCACAGGGAGGAAACTTACACAACTTTTTTTAGTTGAGCCTCACCCACCCTAAAATTTTTCATTTAGTTATATATACAAATCGTGTAAAGCACAAACATCCTTAATCTAGTAATCCCTCCGTTTCAAAAAGACTGATTTACTTTTTTTTAGTTCGTTTAAAAAAGAATGATCTCTTTCTTTTTTTGACAATACTTTAATTTCAACTTTTCACGTGACATGTTTAGAACCACAAGATTAAAAGATATTTTGGTACATTTGGTACAACTTTAATTTAATGCTATAAGATTTAAAAATATTTTTAATTTTTATAAATTTTGTGTCAAGTAAAGTAATTTCATATTTTCTATTATAAAAATAGAAACTCTCCTTGGTTGCTAACTTGTAACCCTAACTCCCTCTACCTTCCTCCTTATTTGCCGGCGTCATCATGATACATGTGTTGAGCTGGTTGACTCCCACTATTCTCTTCTGCATCTTGAACCTCATGATTATTACTATTCTCATTACTTCCATATTCAGAAATAATAATAACAGTGACAAGAAACAACAAGAGGGTGAAGATCAACTCCCCCGAACTCCATCTCTGTTACAGCGTGTGAGGTCTGTAAACATCTCTTTTCCTGATCCATTTAATTCCCCTTTAACTACTCATCATCATACGATCAGTAGTCCTTCTTTGTTTCAGCGCATCCCCTCCCGAAACCCCACCCCATTTCCCTCTCTTGATGAACAACCAGCTGCTCACACGGACGAGGCAGAAGAAGAAGAAGATTTGAAATGCCACGTGACGAGAAGCCAATCTGCCACTCCGATGATGATGAAAGAGGAGGTCGAGACGGTTGTTCATCGGAAGAAAAAGATAAACAAGTCTATTGCGGATGAGGAAGACGCAGTTGATAAGAAAGCAGATGATTTTATAAACAAGTTTAGGGAGCAGTTGAAGATGCAGAGAGTTCATTCTATTTTAAAGTACAAACAGATGTTGAACAGGGGAGTATCTGTTTAGACGAATTTAGGATTTTAAGTTTGTCAGTTCATTGAGCGAAATAAAATTCTTAGAAAAAGGTTATCGATGTTGTTAGGTTTGTTGAGCAAAATAAAAATTCAAACAAAAAGAGTCATAATAGTGCTCCAACAAGCAGGTTTGTTGTCACTAAATTAATACCACAATGAATTCTTCTAGACATTCACAAATCAAAATAAATCTCTAAATTCGCCTATACCATTTAGGATAGCTATATATCTAGTATCTAGTTAATTTAATATGTATTCATAAATCCACAAATCCATGTAAGTTTTTAAATTTGCCTCTGCCATTTAGGATAGCTATATATCTAGTACTTTCTTCGTCACAAATTAGCTGTCCCAAGTTGAGATGACACATTGATTAAGAAAAATAATTAATAACATGCCCAGTTTATCATAGTATCCCTATTAAATGATATTTATATTTTAATTTGAAGAAAAAATAATTAATGCAAAGGGTAAAACATGAAAAAAAATTATTTTTTCTTGATTAAGGAAAAAAATTAAATAAAATGACAAATTAAATTAGAAAATTTGAGACGGATAATTTGGGACGAAGAAAGTATCTACTAGTTGAGTTACTGTGCGTCCAGAAATCCACAAATCCATATTAGTTTTTAAATTCGCCTCTGTCATTTAGGATAACTATATATCTAGTATCTAGTTAAGTTACTGTGCATCCAGAAATCCACAATTTCACGTAAGTTTCTAAATTTGCCTCTGACATTTAGGACAACTATATATCTAGTATCTAGTTAAGTTACTGTGCATTCAGAAATCCACAATTTCACGTAAGTTTCTAAATTCGCCTCTGACATTTAGGACAACTATATATCTAGTTAAATGCGAAACTCTTTCCTTTCTCTCAATTCAAACTTAACATATCTCTTCATAAATGAAATTTGAATATATTGCCAAGCACAAAATTCTCTTTTTAAAAATGAACTTTTTAAAAAAAGTAGTTGAAATACGAATATATAACCACAAGAAGTAGATGACATTTCCTAAAACTTCTTCAGACTAAACTAATTTTAAACCAAATTAAAATAAGAGGAATGGATGTAGGATTGTAGAGTGTTTGTAACGAGGAAGACAAAAGCAACCCAGACAGATCTAGGGTGTGTTTGGTACGAAGGAAAATGTTTTTCATGGAAAAGATTTTTCTAGAAAATGTTTTCCTGAAAAACAAGTTGATTTCTTATTTGTTTTCTTATGTTTGGTTGGTGGATGAAAAATATTTTCCAGTATTTGATTGGTGAATGAAAAAATATTTTTCAAAAAATACATTTTAGTGTTTAGCTAAAGCGTAAAAATATATTTTAGAATTCTTTTTTAAAAAATAAATTTAAAAAATTAAATCTTTTTTTGGGAAGAGGGTTGGTTGGCGGGTGGATGGGAGTGTCAGAATAGGTAGTAAGGGTGGGATAAGAAAAAGTTTTGAATTTTTTTTATTAAGAAAAAAACTTTTAAAAATTGGCAGGGGTCGGGGGGGGAAGGGGGGTTAATAGGAGTTGGGGTCAAGGAAGGAGAGTGAGGGGGAAGAAAAAAATAATTTATTTATTTTTTTTGTTTTGAGGTTGAGTGAGGAGGGGAGGGGGGAGGGAGGTAGGAGAAAAGTTTAAAATTTTTAATAAAATGTAGATATTATTTTTAGAGGGGGACTGGTAGGGGTAGGGGTGGGATGGGGGTAGGGGATGGATTAAGAAATTTTTTTGAAATACTTTTTAAAATAATTGAATTTGGGGGGTGGGGGTAGGGGTAGGGGTGGGATGATAGGGTATTGGGGGCGGGAGGCGAGATAGATGATTTTGAGAATTGTATGAACATTTCAACTTTAAAGTGAGGTTGAAAGAGAGTTTTGAAAAATATTTTCCTTACTTTTTGAAGGGAAGTCATTTTCCTTAGATTTAAGAAAAATAAGTTAGTTTGAAAAATATTTTTCAAAACATATAAACCAACCAAACATAAGAAAATTGAAAAACACTTTCTGAAAAATATTTTCTTCATACCAAACACACCCCTATTTACTGAAGAGGTTTCAAAATAAATTTGATGACGATAGTTGAATCTCAAAATTTCATTGATAGTATAAAGACTACGTGTATTCACATCGAGATCAATCCTTGATCAACAAAACTTGCAAATAAATTGAATTAACAATATTATATTGAAATTTTTCTCAAAAATCTCAACTCACAATAAACATAACAAGAAAACAATTCTTTCGTTAATATATTTTCTCTCTTGATTCGATTTTGAACTCACACACTTTCAATCTTATAATAAATTTTTTTTTCATGATAAACATTTTTTTCACGATGACAAACTTTTTCATAATGAAAAACTTTTTCTCATGAACTTTTGTTATAATGAAAACTTTTTTTTATAAAATTTATTGTGTTTGAAAACCTTTTTCATCACCCTTTATATAATATTTCGTACAAATTTTCTTTCGTATTAAAGTAGCAATTTACTTAGGATAAAAATTTATGATAAAGATATACTTTATGAGTCTTTCCTATTAAAGTAATAACTTACTTACGATAAAAACTTATGATAAAAATATACTTTATGAAATTTCTAAAGAAAATTTGAGAACCCCTTTTCCAATTGGCATTACTGCCTCCGCGCATAAGTGACATATGACAAAATTAACATATGAAAATATGATTGTCCAACTATCCAAATAACTTTCATCATGCATGAGCGTTATCTAAACTCTTCAAGATTGAGTTATCACCACCTCCATCATTAAATTTCACCAATTTCCCTCGAACAATTCGAGTGTAAAGAAGCTGATGGTGGGTGGGGTTAAATTTTTGTAGATCCTCGGGACTAAGACCTCATTTGTTTGTATTTAATGGAGATCTGAATCTGAATGGTTCAGACTTCAGATCATTATGTGTATTTATTTTTTATTAAGATTTTAGCTCTTAATAGGTTTTAATCATTCAGATCTAGAACCAAGTCTTAATAGGACTGAAGAGATATTTTGATGTTTGATAATATTCACTACTCTATTCATAATCAGCAGTCACCACCATACCATTGTCAACCACCACCCACCACCACCACCCACCTCCACCATCACAACCACCATCGACAACAAATATCGCTACCAACCACTATTATCAACCGCTACCACACCTACTACCTCTATTATTCTCTTATATTCACCGCTACCACCACCGTCGACAGCACCACAATCATCAACCACTACCGGTCAATCTCTACTACTGACCAACTCATCTATCACGACTAGCACCACCACTAACCTCCACACATTCTTCGGCCGCCACCACCATTGTCTATAGTAACGCCACTTTTACCACCACTTTAACCACTACCACCGCTACAATTTATCTCTACTAACAACCATCTCCACCATCCCAACAAACAACATCTCCAACTAGCATTAACACATCATCAATCATCATGCATACGTGTTTCAGCCAACACAATCAACACTTTAAACTACTAACATCAAGCAAAGTCACATCATAACCACCATCAATCGCTACCATCATAACAGTCACTACAATACCAACCATTACAACTTTCACCACCAACAACCATCACAATTATCACCACCAACATTATTTATCACTAACATCAATCATCGTTACCGCAACCACCATTATAAACCATCTCCACTATCACTAACAAACATAAGTATTTTTCCTCAATCAAATAATAATTTTATTGTATTAAATTATATACTTTTATAATATGTAATTAATTTTTTATTTTATTTTACATACAAATAATTTTTTTTGTACATTCAGATGTTGAAAAACAAACAGTTTTAATCATTCAGTTTTCAGATCTACAGACAACATCTTAATCATTCAGTTGTGCATTAAGGTTGTTGAGCTAAAATTTGAAATTATCATTGAGGAGGAAGATTCAGGGAATGTTATTATCAATGTTAGGCTCGGGAAAAGAGTCATCCCCTCTATCGCTACTTTTTTGTTTGGGAAAAGGGTTAAATTTACCCTATATTTAAAAAAATTGGCTAAATATATCGTTTGTCATAATTTGGAGTCAAACCCTTGTTGCCATACTTTTTGGCTAAATTTACTTCTCTATTTTGGAAAATTGACTAAATATACCTTTCGTTATACTTTTGAATCATATTTACCTTTGATTTCATACTTTTGGGCTAAATTTTTCCTCGTTGTTAAGGAATTCTTCACACGTATTATTTCTTTAATAGAAAAGCCCAAATCAATGTTAAATAACTCATTTTTAAAAATAAAATACATCATAATTTGACTCGCCCAATTCGATCCACAAAAAATTCACGAATAAATATACCCCTCTTAATTTTTTTTGCCTCTTTAGTTCCTCCAGACAATTGAATGAATGCATTTCAATGAATGATTTTCATTTTATGATTACGAGATTTATGGCAAAGCAAAGAGAAGAGAGACAAAGTAATGGAACATGACTTTGGAAAATGTTCTGCTAGGGATTTTTGTGGTAATTTTATCATTAATCTAGTTAATGCATGGATGAACTCTTTTATAATTATTAATAGAGAAAAGACATAAAATAATCACTAAAATTGTTTAATATTTGCTAAAAGAAACTTAATTTTTGTGGGCGATTTGTTATCCTACGAAAGTGATATAGACCATTTTGAACGATTTTGTCATCAACCTTGAGATTATTTTAGGCGTGTGTGGATCAATTTTTCATTTAATTAATCAATTAAACTATATCATGGATCTAGGACGGGTTTAACTTGATCCGACCTTTCACCTACCCACCCATATCCTATATTTCTCTCCTTTTCTTTTCTTTCTTTAATTTCTCACTTTACTCTCTTCATTTTTTCTTTTTTCATGGTCGACTGAACTTGATTGGTGTATTAATAGTGTAATGTACGTAATTTAGGAACTTGGTTGGTCAATTTCTTGAAGAATTGAAGATCATACATGGAGAGTGCTTACCTCTTTAGGTCGATTCAATTGAGAATAACTTGAGACGAGAGTCATTTTTTTTTCAAGCCCCAAGCGTCTTTCAATGGAGATTTTGGGAAATTGGCTCCATTAAAGAGAGGAGAAGATAGATGTTTAAAATAATTGATCAAAAATATTACACGTGGCATTTTTTAACTGATGGTTGCCGCAAAGTTTTCAGATTCACACGCGCCCTTTGAGTGAATGCAAACATTGGCTTAAAATCAATCAAAATGATCTATTTACAATGGTATGTACCATTTTTGTGGGATAATAGATCCCACATAAAGTTTAAGTGTCTTTTTACAGATCTCGAATAACTTTAATAGTGACTTTATATCTTTTTTCTTACTAGTACATAAAAAAATGATGGTATTAGTAATACACAGCTCAAACACATAATAAAATGAATTAGTTATATATAGGTTAAAAATATGTATCAAATAAGGTACTAAAAGTCTAAAAAGATAATGCTTTCATTATTTCCTCTAACACACTCTACCAAACAACCCCCAAGAATCGTTTCGTAGAGTGTATAAGAATAACACAAAATATGGTGTATTAGCAATGCTAGTGTTAGCTCTGTTTGCATTAGCTATACTTGCATTTTTTTTGCAGTATTTAGTTTGGTGTATTTAGAAATTACATGAATTACATAATTTCAAAAAATATATATATATAAAAATATCCTTAATATAAATGGTGGAAAAGATGTAAAAAATATTTTGAGCTATAATTGTATCTTTAATTATGTTAATGCATGCATTAAAATTTATTACATTACTAATATCATCGATTTTGAGATATTAGTAATACAAACTTCAATACATAATAGAATGTATAACTAATGCAAACATTAGATATTGTATAGGTTAAAAAAAACCAAACAAGAAATTAATAATAAACAAAACTAATACATATAATACTATTTTTTTAATAAATTCTGCCAAATGACTCCTAAGTATATGATTGATAATTGATTAATAAAGTTGGGGGGAATTTAACAATTTTCTCTTACATAAAACTAGACTACTTATTTCTACAAAATTGTTTGAGTTAATACATAAAAATGATCTTAAACTTGACATCAAATTATAATTTTGACCTTAAACTTTGATAGTGCACAAATAGGACCTTTAGCTATTCAAAACCTGAACAAATATGACCTCCGATTTTGCAATCCCATGCGTGAGTCTCACTCGCGCCTACGTGAAAAGGTAATCCAATCACACGGTGCACGTTGTTAAAAGGGCTGACTTGGAGAGAGGTCATATTTGTGCAGTTTTGAATAGTTAAAGGTCATATTTGTGCATTGTCAAAGTTTTGCTTTTTGTGTTAAAACGACATCGTTTTTTTTTTTTAATTATTATTATTATTATTATTATTATTATTATTATTATTGTTATTATTACACTAGCAGGGATCGAACCTGCACAGTAGGCTGAAGGAAGCGCCCAAGAAGAGCAAATAACATCACTGGGCTATCTAAGTGTCTTGTTTTATGTGGTTCACTATTAATATACGTACATAAATATACATTTTCTATCTTATATATATACAACGTAATTTTTTTACCGAGGGGGGTCAGGTGAACCCCATGACAACCATGTAGGTCCACCCCTCGTTAATTTAATAATATTTTAATAACGTTAATTTAATAGCATTTTAATTACGTTAATTTGATAACGTTAATTTAATATACTACTACTACTATCCTTAATAACATTAATTTAATAACTTTTTATTAAAACTATAATTTTTTTTACTATTAGTATAGTTTCATCTTTAATTTAATATTTAAATAAATAATATTTAGATATATTATATAACTTAAATTCGTCCCCTACTTTATAATATATATACATACCCGCTCGATTTTTTTATATGAGGCTGACCCGCCTAATTAATAAATCTTCAATATTGCTCTTTTTCCGTAATGACAAAAGAAATTAGATGTCATTTTCATCTTTGAACCAAAAATAATGAAAAAATAATAGTGAAGAGTCATTTAAAGGTCATATTTGTGCACTGTCAAAGTTTAGGCCATATTTATGTATTATGCCTTTAGACTTTAAGTTGAATGCGCCCAGTTTTGTGCGTTGAACACACGTTTTGCCACGTAGGATTGAAGGTTATATTTGTGCAGTTTTGAATAGTTAAAGGTCATATTTGTGCATTGTCAAAGTTTAAGGTCAAAGTTATAATTTTGTGTCAAGTTTAGGATTATTTTTATGTATTAACTCAAATTATTTTTGTCATCACTTTTACGCCATTCATGACATAAGTCTATCAAATAACTTTCAAAGAATCCTCGCCATCCATTTCCCATTTCTACAGCCTTCACGTATATATGTCTTATGGCCAATGAAGCTCATCCACATTACCACATCAAAATATCGGCACAGTTAGTGGCGAAATAAGAATTTTTACTAAATGTTGAGAAGTAAATATACGAACTAATCAAAGGGATTCAACATCTACTGTAAATATATAAAAAATAATTTTAATTATATATAAACAATAAAATTTTTTTTTGAAGGGAATTTAGATAAACCTCTCAGCCAAGTGTAGCTCCGCTTCTGGGCGCAGTAGATGGAACTGCTCCTACATTAATCAGAATCCTCGAGTTTAAGCTCTCAATGTGTAAATTTTTTTATTTTTTTTTATAAGAAGCCCTCCCCCCTGAAGGGGTCCTATGCAGCGAGAACTTAAATTAGCAGGATTTCAATGCGAGTACTGAATATCGAAGGAAACTCATCCACATTTCCCTTATCATGGACCTTCACACATTAAAAAACCTCCCTTCCATTTTCTGGTAACTTCGTCACTGCTTTGCTCATACATTCAACATTCTCCAATCCTATATAAATTTCTCAATTTTCATCAAATTCACATTTATAGAATTTTCTGAATACTCTCAATTAGGTCTCAATGGCTGCCCCGTAAGTCTTAATTTGCTTTCTTTTTATGAGTTTAATTTGTTCCAAATTGTTAATTAACGGTGATCTCTGAGTTAGGTGTCATATAAAATTGGGCATGTTTCATATGTCCAGTAGGAATAAATAATCTTCTAGTGGTTGAGTAAGGTTGTGAAGTTCTTTTTTTTTTTTAATAATATTTTAAAGGGCTTATATTTTATAGTATTAAGTAGTGATTAATCCTTTTTTGATAATTGTATCGCACGTAGAATAATTTCATGGACTACTTACTGCCTGTCACCAACACAAACACATGTATAAATAAACTAATTTTGCTCGGACTTTTTAAGAATGTTTATAGGTGTGTGTTGGATTTTATAAAAGTAATATACTTTTAGAGAATCTGACATGGGTGTGGCAATTGTGGCAATTTTTTAGGAGAGTTCGAGCAACATAGTGTATAAATACACTAAGGTTAGGAAGAATTAAAGTTTTGTCTAGGTAGGGATTTGCTAAGTTGCTCACACTCTCCAAAAATGTTGTTGCACCAGTGTCGGATCCTTAAAAAATGTACTACTTTTGAAGGATCCGACACACACTCCGATGATATTTTTTGAAGAGTCCGAACATGGGAATTTTTACGATTCTTGATTCATTTTATTGACTATTAGGTCACACTCGTAGGTGCAAGGGAAAAAAATTAATGTTCAAAAGGGTAAAAATTAAAGTTTCTAGCAGAGAGAATTTCTTTATGAAAATTGGCTAGATCACAAGTTCTAATCCTTTATGTGACATTCAACATGACCATTGATTTAAAATTTTGGATTAAGTATGGAGGTGTGAAAGGTTGGCTATGGATGGTTTCAGGTGGGGTAGAGGTAGGTCGAAAAAATATTGGAAGGAGGTGATTAGGCGTGACATGAAGTAGTTATAACTTACGGAGGAGATGACCCTGGATAGGAAGGTGTGGAGGACGCGAATTAGGGTAGAGAGTTATTGGATAGGACTGCGCCCTTATTGATCGGGAGGAGTGCCTTGTTTGTAGTTTTGCCTATAGTTAAAGTGTTATGCATATGTCTTGTAGTTTCTTGTTCGTGGTGTTTTGGTGATGTTTGTGATTTCTCATCGATAGTTTATAGTATTACTCTATGGTGACTTGTTTTTTTAAATTATCTAGTGGTGTGCCATCCAGTTTTGTTGTCCCAGGCCCCACTTTGTGGGAATACACTAGGTATGTCGTCGTTGTTGTTGTTGTTGTTAAATAATGGTTGTATATAAGTTGATTTTTATTAGTTTGCTTTTGATATGAATGTTAATGGGGTTATTCTTTTATTTGTACAGAAATGTACAAGAAGTTCTACCACCATCTCTGGATTCTACTTCCCAACCTCCATCTCTCTTTGATGGAACTACCAGGTTTAATTGAGAAAAATGTGTTCTTTGCCATCGTTAGGGTGTTATTTATCTATCTGAACATTGTAATCTTAGTACATTGTCTTCTCTGAAGGTTGTACATCAATTATCAGTGCCCCTATGCTCAGCGTGCCTGGATTACCAGAAATTTCAAGGTTCGTCTTTTCACTACTGGTTCTTAATTTGGCTAAGTTCTGGTTTATGTTAGATTGCTCTTTCTAAATTTAGTGCTTGTTTGGTTGCATTGCTAAGGTGTTAATGTTATAATAGTCGCATAAAACTATACATTAGTAATACAATGTTTGGTTGCCCCTTTCTGAAACTTATATAAAATTCAGCATTTTACTACGCATAGTTTGGTTGGCATTTTTGTTGCCTGCGAAACTTATGTTATTATTTTATGGATATAGAAGGTAGCATAAGACCCCCTGCATAACTTGTCTCTAAACCAAACGACCCTTTCGTGAACTGCTTCATTCAGTCCGATGTGATTATTGGAAGTGGCTAGCTGTGAGGGTCATCCGGCTTGTGCTAGTGTCGGGGTAAAATGACATGTATTGTATGCAGCCTGCACTTTATTTCTCCAAACAGGCTGTTTTCATGCCTCTAAGCCGGTGACTTAAATGTCACCAAAGAAATAACTCTACTATCGTGTCAAGGCTCGCTCTCCATTGTATCATACTGAAATTAATTATGATTTTACGACTTAAAACTGCTGTGATTTAGAAGTTCAATTGATGGTTCAACCTTTAAGGTTTTCAACATTGAACTTATTTTACTTATAGTATAAAATAATGGGTTCAGATTTTAGTACTCGTTAAAATTTTAGTGATTTTTCACATATGTATCCACGTTTGGTGTTAAAAAATATCCTTTTGTTCATATGCTCTGTCTATCCTCCTTGAAATATTCCATCGATGCGTTCTTATACCCAGCAATGATCCTGTTTACCTAGATAAATTTTCAAACATTTTAAATTACAGGGTTTGCAAGACAAGATCGAGTTAGTTCCAATTGATCTTCAGAACAGGCCTGCTTGGTACAAGGAAAAAGTTTACCCTCCAAATAAGGTAGTTCTTCCACATACAGAATGTTTCTTTTCGTTTGCCAATTCACTTATATTCAAACCAAGTGAGTATCTTTAGCTAAGATTGTGACATTGGCATTTGGCCTCGTTGCAAATTGTATGAGAGCTCCCTGAAGAAATGTCCATGATTTTTTGAGAAGAAGATTTCTCTTCCTCTTCGAATTCAATGATCATTGACTGAGCCAGTGCATAAATGCTCTAATCTTATCTATCATCCAATTGGCACATAAACTTTTATACGAGGACTTTGTAGCAAGTGAATGTTTGAATCTTCAGAGAGCATCTCATTTTACGCTTCTGATTATTTATATTTTCTACTCCTCACAGGTTCCATCCCTGGAGCACAACAACAAAGTGATTGGAGAGAGCTTGGATCTGATTAAGTATATTGATAGTAACTTTGAAGGACCATCACTTCTGCCGGATGTAAGTTGCGAAACTTCATTTTTCCATGTCAGTCTAGTAAAATCATGTGTCATAAATTGATAAAACGTCATTGGCAAATTGATGCAGGATCCTGAAAAGCGGAAATTTGCTGAAGAATTGATAGCGTACAGTGATACATTTGTCCCAGAAGTGTATGGATCGTTCAAAAAAGATGTACAAACATTGGCTGGTGAGAATTGAGCTTTTGTTCTTTAAAACTCATCCTATATTCTTTGTCAAATATTTCTCATGTAAGTTGATGACGGTATTCATACTTGTACCAGGAGCACAATTCGATTACCTCGAAAAAGCTCTCCACAAATTTGATGATGGGCCTTTCTTCCTTGGTCAATTCAGTCAGGTCATTACTTTCTTTTATTTTGTTTTCCTTTCCAATGACGCGTGTGTAGGGTGAGATGGTAGTTGTGCCCCAAAAAACATAAATATTCGACAACCAGTACAGAGTATTGTAGATGTATTTTCTTTCAAATAATTTGAAATTTCATCGTGATGTACTGAAATGGAATTTCTGATATGCTATAGGTTGACATAGCATATGCTCCATTTATTGAAAGGTTCCAAATTTTCTTGCAAGAGGTGTTTAACTACGACATCACATCTGGGAGGCCAAAACTAGCCAAATGGATTGAGGTATGACTAGTTTTAATACTATATACAAAATCCACTTGTATGAGAAGAAGTATCGTGGAATGTTCCTCACAACAGAAGGTTCCATGACTTAACACTCGAAAAACATGGAGATGAAGACCGGAAATTGTTGAAATTGCTCTTGTTTCATTTGGCGATCGCTTAAACTTCAAGTCTAGCTTTATAATTGTGTGTAAAGTTGGAACAAATAGTGATTGAACCACTGGTTTTGCATTTTTCACGTATAATTCATGTGCTTCATAACGAAAGGGAGCTTTGGAACAACAATAAAGTTGTCTCCACGTGTAACCTACAGGTCGTGGAATCAACCACTAATATTTGTTTAGGGTAGGCTGCCTACACTACATTACACACCTTTGGTGTGCGGCCTTTTCCAAATCCTGCGTAAATATGGAACGCTTCCTACATCAGACTTTTCTTTTTCTAATTGTACGTTAATCATCTCGCAGGAAGTGAACAAGCTTGATGGATACAAGCAAACAAAAGTCTTGGATCCAAAGAGACTCGTTGAGTACTACAAGAACCGCTTTCTGGTATCCTCTTTGTAAACAATAATTTTTGGTTTGAGTTGCATATATAGCTGCTGACATTTCGCTATAATCTTTCAACAGCAGGCTTAAATCTTCGAAAATGAATTGATCAATCATCGGTGAAAATTACAGGGGTTGGAATCTTTGGTATCAAATATGTTATGGTGTTCTACAATAAATAATAGTAGTACAATAAAGTGGTTCTGTGTGTGAGTTGTGTTTTTTTACCTGTAGTATTTGGGATTGTATTTTAATGCTAGAGAGACTTGGATTATCGTATATATAACTTTCATATGTTGAAATTTTCATTCATAGTTTCATGCATGGTCATTCAACTTTTATTTTACGAAAAAAGGTCAAATTATTTCTTCATAGGTGAATTTGTTGTCTTTTTTTCGTATGTAAGTAACTTAAGAATTTTTTATTGTGACCTAAGTTATTAACTTGATCAAATTGTTAATATTATTGTGTATATAAACAACAAATCTAGGAAGCAGAAGCGCTACTTTAATAAAAATATTAATAAGCAAAAAAATTTTAAACGTACAAGTTTTGTGTGTCCTTAAAAGATTTAATATGATAATTATTGTGTAAGGTTATACAGGTTAATTCCTTCTAGAATGGAACGGGAAAAAAGCACAATACATAAATATTTTCTTTAATTTGATTTCAGATCACGATCACATGTATGATCTTCAACTTTGGATGCGCACATGTAGACACTTAAACTTGTATATTATGTCACATAAGACGTGTATGTCTACTTCAATGGCGGACGTGTGTGTCTACTTCAGTGGCGGGTCAGAATTTGTATATTATGTCACATAAGACGTGGATAGTGGATGCTTAAAATATTTAAAAATAAAAAAAAGTAAAAAATCATCTCAATGAGGTTTGAACCCGAGACCTCCTTCCAATGAAACACCTTAAGATCAACCTAAATGTCAATGCACCCACCCAGTCTTTTATTATAATGGGTTATTTTATATGTTTTATACCTATTTTTCTATATTTTCTATGTAATTATACCTATTTCGCATCGAGTTTAGTGAGTGTCGCAGCACCCAAAATCCTACATAGGTTCGCCCCTAGTCTACTTGTTTAATTTTATATAAGTTTAAGTGCTTACTTATGCACACTCAAAGTTGGAGATCATAGATGTGATTTGAGGTCAAATTAAATGACATGTTTATGTATTATGTCGAAAAAAATATAAAACTAATATTTTAATTTACAAAACTTCAACTGGCGTACATATAAGTGGTCAATTGTATAGATGGAAAGTATGTTGTCTGGACAGCTGGTTGGCAGCACTTGCAGTTGGTTTGTGGGATTGCAACTATTTTTTCTCTCGCTCCATCAATGGCATTGCTCCTAGATTTTTATCCCATCTCTTCATTAAGCAAATGTGACGAGGCAAAATCATACTCAAAAAGAATCACTCTCTTTAGGGCAAAAACCACCACTTCTCTTCAAACTCTAAAGCTCCTACAACAAGGGATCTACCTCAGTCATTCTTAGTTCATTGTTGTTTAAGTCTTTATTGTCACACCCCTTTTTTAACTTCGAAAAGATTGATTTTAAAGTTTGAAAGGGTTTTTATTATTAAGTGATAAAATGAAGATTTATTTCGAAAAGGACCTTTCATATTCAAAACAGAGTCGCCACTTGGCATAATCCGGTGTGCCAAGTCACCTCTGAAAATCCTTTTCAAAACGGTTTTGACTCTAAGACTGATCCGCAGACAGAGATTCCGGCTAAGGAATTCTGTTGACCGAAGGAAAGGTGTTAGACACCCCTCAATCCCGTGGTTTGACCACGGTCGCTTGGTGGAGCGTATCGGCTAATTTTGACACTAAGAACGTATAAACCACATAAAACACATAAGCAAGCATCCAAACACACGAAACAAAGTAAATCCAAAGTATAGTGTTCAGTCCAATTATACAGTCCAAAATAAATAAAAATGCGAAAATAAATCCTATCTAACCTACACTAATCCTAACTACGCTCCCGTGCTTTACTCCACCCGAAGCCTCGGGCCTTGGTCACGAACGTCCTCTGGGTACAAAATACTTCGGGGCATTCCCCGGCAAATAAACACAAATACCTCGGGGCATTCCCCGGCCAAATGAATACATCGGAATTAAATAAGATAACTAGAAAAAACGTTCAAAACACACATTTAGACATTCACAACATTCAATCAACACATCACGCCTAAATTTTGCCTACCCGAACCTATATTGCCTATTCCTTCGATGGCCTAATCATGATACTACCGCATTCGAAGAAATTAATGAACATTTCAAATCAATTCAATCGATGAACCAAAATAACCAAAAAATCACTTTTTATCCCTTTTTAATCCCCGCCACACTTCTATTCTTGATCAATTAACCAATTCCAATACAGAAACAACCAATCACAACCACGACAATCATAGACGTTCAAACATACTATCAAAAATTATCATCAGTCAACACGAACCACGCAACTCACAATATCAACACATCAAATTAAGTAAAACGAAGAGAAGGGGGTTAAAGAATTGAACCTCAAATATCAGATTTCAATATATCGGAGATAACACCGAGCCCGAAAAACCTCAATTCGAACCTCGACCAACAAAACTCCAAGCCATATCTGCATACGAGATCCCGCCGAATTTAAACAAATCTCGCCGGAGTAAAAGAAAATGGCTGGTCAACGTGGACTTTGGCCGAAACGAAGTTGGCATGACTATTTTCCAGCGAATTTGGCCGCTACAATGACCGCCGGAATCCCCCCAGTGGTGACCCCGATCGATTTCAGCTCTTCATCCTTCATTTCTTCTCTTTCGATCTACGTCTCTAGATCTCTATCTCTCTCGTCTCGCGTGTGTGTTTGAATATCGTTGCTGAATCAGTGAGTGTGTGCAGATGATGAAAATGGAGAATTATCTTCTCCTTGTGATGAATTCTAGTGTCTTCTTTATGGTGCTTCTTTAATCCCCTGTTTGTATCAGTCCATAGTGTGTGATGTCGTATGGAAAAAAATGAAGATGTTCTATGTGTGCTCCTGTGAGGTGGAGTGGAATTCTGTGTGTAGAGTGTGTGCGTATATTGTATTGTTTTTTTATGTTGATCCCAATGGAGTGTGCACGTGGGTTTGTTTATTTAGTGGGTAGGATTAGGTGAGGGTAGGGGTAGGTAGGGGGTAGGGTAGGTAGGGGTAGGGGATAGGTAGGGAGAGATGAATTAGTAGAAATTAATTTTTGGGACGGACAAAATTACGTGTCTACATCATGCCCCCTTTAAATGTAAATACAAAGTGTTTACAGACAAAGACGTAGACAACGAGATAGAATTTGTCCCGAGCATTATTCAAAAGAAAGAAACAAAAGGGAGGAAGACAATCGAGTCTTGATTTTGGGCATTCTACCTGTCTCAAGTTATGTGATAGTCAAGTCACATGTAGCTCCAGAGTTGAAAATGAGGTGGACTATACCGAGTTGGAGAGTCGAGTGAGGTCCCATTGAGGTTTCGATCCGCGGAACTGTCATTACATCAAAATAAAATTACAAAAGATCTATCTATACATCATCTCTCGATTCTTGTCTCGGGTTTTCGATACTTTCAAAAGTGACAAAAGATCTGATAATCTTTTGGTTGAACTTGAAGATAGATTCTTTCTACATACAAAAGTTGGTGTTGGAGATGAACTCAAAGTTGGCCATGTTCTGCAGGTGGTATCTCTGAACTTGAACCTGGATTTGAAATTCTTTACTCTATTCTTCAGGCGGGCTCCTGACTTGCAATTTTTCACCTTGTTGCTTGGCTTTTCATTTATTCACCTTGTTGTTTGACTTTCAGTTTCATCACCCTATTCTTCAGGCGAGCTCCTGACTTGCTATTTCATCACTTTTTAGTTTCATCACCCTGTTCTTCAGGCGGGCTCCTGACTTGCTATTTCATCACTTTTTAGTTTCATCACCCTGTTCTTCAGGCGGGCTCCTGAAATCACAATAAAACTAGAAGGAGAATTATCCTAAACAAAGATCATGATAAAGAAAGATTTCATTGTTTGAAATTACGGTCCCATTTTCCAGGAGGGTCCTGAACAGAAAGTAAAATCCCATTTTTCAGGAGGGTCCTGAACAGAAAGTAAAATCCCATTTTCCAGGAGGGTCCTAAACAGAAAGTAAAATCCCATTTTCCAGGAGGGTCCTGAACAGAAAGTAAAATCCCATTTTTCAGGATGGTCCTGAACAGAAAGTAAAGTCCCATTTTCCAAGAGGGTCTTGAACAGAAAGTAAAATCCCGTTTTTCAGGAGGGTCCTGAACAAAAAGTAAGTTCTCATTTTCCAAGAGGGTCCTGAACAGAAAGTAAAATCCCATTTTTCAGGAGGGTCCTGAACATAAAGTAAATTCCCATTTTCCAGGAAGGTCCTAAACAGAAAGTAAAATCCCATTTTCCAGGAGGGTCCTGAACATAAAGTAAATTTCCATTTTCCAGGAGGACCCTGAACAGAAAGTAAATTCCCATTTTCCAGGGGGGTCCTGAACAGAAAGTAAAATCTCATTTTTCAGGAGGGTCCTGAGAAGAAAGTAAAATCCCATTTTCCAGGAGGGTCCTAAACATAAAGTATATTTCCATTTTCCAGGAGGGTCCTGAACAGAAAGTAAATTCTCATTTTTCAGGAGGGTCCTGAACAAAAAGTAAGTTCCCATTTTCCAGGAGGGTCCTGAACAGAAAGTAAAATTCTATTTTTCAGGAGGGTCCTGAACAGAAAGTAAAATCCCATGGATGTGCATTTCCAATGGTAGCTGAATTAAGTGGAGAGAATTTACCCCTGTTTCAACAAAGAAAATTTGTCAGTTAAAACTTAGTGGTGGCTTGCAGCACTTGGCTTCCCAGATATCCGCTCCAGTACTCGTTCCTTTCATCTTTGTTTCAGATTGCTTACACTTACCCCTGTCTTGTCGTATCATTGACCCAAACCGATCAAGGGAAATGACCTTGACTCAAGCACCGACTTTCTGTTCTACCAAGCCTCTGAGATACACCTTTTGACATCTGATACTCCCATAAATCCAGCAATCTGTCGGTTGATAAACTACTTTTGCCTTGCTTTGAATTATGATCGTGTTTCTCTCGTGTGCTGGTCTTGGCTTTCCTCATACAATTGGGAAGACTGATAGCAAGTTTTGAAGTCTTTTCTCACTTATTTTGACACAGAATAGACTAAAAAATGTAAAGAAACGACGGTGACTTTCTTTTGATAAAAGACATAAAAGGACAAAAACATGAATGTGTAAATGAAACAAAAAGGGTAATGTCCCTCGGAAAACTTATCTGAATATGGCAACCAACTCCAATGACTATGACATGCATTTTGGATTGAGATGCCTAATCTTCCTATCCAAACTTTCCATTTGCTGTTAAGTTTATGCATTTGCCTCAGAATTGCTTCTTCAAGCCCGTTGGACTCGTACAATTCCTTTAATTGACGACATCTTGAAAGATTTTCGCCAACAAACCTCTTTCCTTTTCACTTTTCTCAAACTCGCCATCGTCTTATGGTGCTCGTGGGGGTTTGCACCAATAATACTCTCTCATTTTTTATTTCTCTCAACTCACCATCGCCTTATGGTGCCCGTGAGGGTTTTCACCAATAAAACTCTTTTTTTTTAATTTCTTTCCTGATTCCTTATGCTGAGGAAGACAAGTAGTTTCCAAAATGCGTCATCATATCCATTGCATGCTTAGCCTTAAAATTCTCAAAGATTGATCTGAAGGTCTTTCTTTGGTTGTAGCTTGGCTTTTAGATAGGGTTAGAAAGAAAGGATAGCATGAGGCTCAAACGACACTTGAAGAGGGGTAGGACTTACAACTTTTGGAATTAAGTCAAACAATGAGGATTAACTCATGCCCCAGTTTTTGACTGGACAATTCTAAATTGTTTATTTGGTTGGACCGAGCTCCGAATAGGGCAGCCTATGTATCTCACTCCCAAAAGAGTAGAATCAGGTCGCACGTAGTTCCATCAGCTTGTTCTTTAGTTTGGTTTGATTTTTTTATATTGATTTTCTTTTTTTTTCATGTTTTTTTTTCTTGACACTTTATTTTTTGACTCTGTTTTGATTCCAAAAGAGGGGTATGAAAGAAAAATAAAACTAAACTCAAACGGGGTAAACAAAAGATGACACAATGTTTGGATAATGGAATAAAATGCCTTCATCATATCAATCTTCAAAAAATGCTAGTACTAAACATGCAATAGAACCAACAAGGAATAAAATATCATACATAATATCTTTTGACTGCATCTGCATTGATAGCCATTTCTGCCATTTTGCCTTTAATATCTGTCAAATATAAGGCTCCATTGGGTAACACTTTCTTCACAATAAAGGGACCTTGCCAATTTGGGGAGAACTTGCCTTTCGCTTCGATTTGATGAGGAAGGATACGCCTCAATACCAACTGACCAACTTCAAAATGTCTGGGCCGTACCTTTTTGTTATACGCTCGAGTCATTCTCTTCTGATACAATTGGCCATGACATACCGACGTCAGTTTTTTTTCATCAATCAAGCTCAGCTGTTCCAATCGGGTTTTGACCCACTCATCATCATCAATCTCTGTTTCAACAATGGCTCGAAGAGAGGGAATTTCAACTTCTGCGGGAATGACTGCTTCTATTCCGCACCAATAAATATAGGGTTGCCTCTATTGAAGTGCGAACAGTAGTGTGAAAACCTAGCATTGCAAACAACAACTTCTCATGCCATTGCCTGGACCCTTGTACCATTTTCCACAGTATCTTCTTGATATTCTTATTAACGACTTCCACAACACCATTTGCTTTTCGACGATATGGAGTGGAATTTTAATGTGCGATCTTAAACCGTTGATACACTTCTTGCATCAAATGACTGTTGAGATTAACAACATTGTCTGTAATGATCATCTTTGGAATTCCAAACCTACAAATGATGTTGGCATGAATAAAATCTACTACTGCCTTCTTTGTTACTGACTTGAAAGTTACTGCTTCCACCCACTTTGTGAAATAATCAATGGCCACCAAAATGAATCTATGTCCATTTGATGCCTTCGGCTCAATCGGTACAATCACGTCTATTCCCCAAGCTACAAACGTCCATGGAGCAGCCATTGCGTACAACTCAGCAGGAGGAGAATGTATCAGATCACCATTTACTTGGCATTGATGACATTTTTGAACAAATCGAATAGAATCCGTCTCCATAGTAAGCCAGTAATAACCTGCTCGAAGAATCTTCTTTGACAAGACATAACCGTTCATATGAGTCCCACATACTCCAGAGTATATTTCAACCATGATTGTCGAGGCTTCTTTTGCATCCACACACCTCAAAAGTCCCAGATCTGGGGTTCTCTTGTATAAGATTCCCCCACTTAAGAAAAATCCACTAGCCAAATGCCTAATAGTCCTCTTTTGATCACTGGTGGCATGTGTTAGATAGTCTCCTGACTGAATGTATCGCTTGATATCAAAGAACCAAGGTTCGCCATCGAGCTCTTCTTCAACCGCATTACAGTAAGCATGTTGATCACGACTTTATATATGCACTGGGTCGATGTAGGCTTTATCAGGATGCTGGCGCATTAAAGACAGAGTGGCTAAAGCATCAGCAATCTCATTATGAATTCTCGGAATATGACTAAACTTTACTAACAAAAACCGTTGACATAGCTCTTGCAAGCATTATCGATACGGTATGAGCTTTAAATCTCGCGTCTCCCAATCGCCTTGAATCTGATGGACAAGCAAATCTGAATCTCCCAACACTAATAATTCCTGGACTCCCATATCAAAAGCTAACCTCAAACCTAAAATACAAGCTTCATATTCCGTCATGTTATTGGTACAATAAAATCAAAGTTGCACTGTTACCGAGAAATATTGCCCTAATTCAGAGATAAGAACTGCACCTATTCCGACTCCTTTCATGTTGACAGCTCCGTCAAAGAACAACTTCCAACCTGGATCAGCATCTATAACAATTTCATCAACACAAAACACCTCTTCATCAGGAAAGTATGTTTTTAATGGCTCGTACTCTTTATCAATGGGATTCTCAGCAAGATGATCTGCCAATGCTTGGGCTTTCACGGCAGTTCGAGTCACATATACAAGGTTGAACTCGATAAGTAATATTTTCCACTTTGCTAATCGATCGGTCGGCATAGGCCTTTGAAAGATATACTTCAAAGGATCCATGCGGGAGATGAGATAAGTAGTGTAGGACGAAAGATAATGCTTCAACTTCTATGCTACCCAAGTCAGGGCGCAACACGTCCTTTCAAGAAGAGTGTATCTGGACTCACATGCTGTGAATTTCTTTCTAAGATAATAAATATCCTGTTCTTTTTTGCCCGTGACATCATGTTGACCCAACATGCAACTGAACGAATTGTCCAAAACCGATAAGTATAAAATCAACGGCCTGCCAGGCTTGGGTGGCATCAGTACCGGTGGGTTTGAAAGATATCTTTTGATTTTATCGAATGCTTCCTGACATTTTACAGTCCACTCAACAATAACACTCTTCTTCAACAACTTGAAAATGGGCTCACAAGTGGTTGTGAGTTGAACAATGAACCTACTGATGTAGTTCAATCTACCAAGTAAACTCATCACCTCTGTTCTATTCTTGGGCGGCTGCAGATCCTGAATGACTTTGATCTTCGAAGGATCCAATTCAATACCCCGACGGCTGACTACAAACCCCAACAACTTTTCGGATGAAACTCCAAATACATATTTTGCCGGATTGAGCTTGAGATTATTATACCTGTGAAGCCTCTCAAAGAACTTCCTTAAATCTTTAACATGGTCAACCTGACTCTTTGATTTAATAATCACATTATCTACATAGACTTCAATCTCTTTATGCATCATATCATGAAACATGGTGGTCATGGCTCTCATGTATGTTGCTCCAGCATTCTTCAAATCGAATGGCATCACTCGATAACAATAAGTCCCTCATGGTGTGATAAAAGACATCTTTTCCGCGTCTTCATCATCCATAATGATCTGGTGGTATCCGGCATAACAATCCACAAAAGAGGCTACCTCATGTTTAGCGCAGTTGTCCAGCAAAATATGGATATTGGGAAGCGAAAAATCATCCTTCGGACTTGCTCTGTTCAAATCACGGTAATCAACACATACTTAAATTTTGCCGTCTTTCTTTGGGATAGGAATAATATTGGATAACCACGTAGGATAACGAGCCACTCGAATGACTTTGGCTTTAAGTTATTTCATGATTTTCTCTTTGATTTTGATACTTACATCAGTTTTAAACTTCCTCAACTTGTGTTTCACAGGGGGGAAGGTAGGATCAGTTGGCAATTTATGAGTCACTAATTCGGTGCTTAAACCAGGCATATCATCATAAGACCATGCAAAAACATCCTTATAATTAATTAATGCTTGAATCATTCCATCTTTTAGCTGTGGCAAAGTATGTACACTGATTTTAGTTTCCCTAACATCTTCTTGATTCCCTAGATTAATTGGCTCAGTTTCATTCAAATGAGGATTTGGCTTGTCTTCAAACTGTTACAACTCTTTGCTTATTTCTTCTAGTGCCTCTTCTTCGTCATATTCCCCCTCTTGCTTCATTATATCTTGATTAGTTTGGATTTTAATATCAGGCTAAAAATTTCGCATGCATGTCATGTCATTAGAGTCAGCATAAAGAGAACTGTATAAAGAAAAGACAAAACAAAATACATTAGACACAAAATAAAAGGGACATTGCATTTCATTAAAAGGGAAAGATAGAAGGATTTAAACACAACCAACAAAATATAAACAAGCTAAATTCCGAGTTACAACTCTGGAATAACTCAAAAAACTGAAAGGAAAACAAAATGAACTACCAAAACTCCCTCCTGACGGGGAGAGGAGTGACTTCCTAATTGTTGAGACGGACAGCTGGGCCCATGAACTGCACATCTTCCTTACTGGTACCTTCTCCTACTTCAACCATGTCAATTTCAATCAACAGGTTCTGGAATTCATCAACCAATTCAGCTTCAAATTCTACAGGCTTTGTGACACCGCTCTTGATAAATGACTCACTGAGCAGCGGCGTTGGGCGGGGGAGTGACCATGCTTCCTTTTTTCTTTCCTTGGCCTTCTTCAGATCTTCAGCCGTAGGTTCAAAACCCAGACCAAAAGTGTCCATGCTCTCCCTCGGACATATAGAATGAACTATACCATGCAGAGACACTCCCCAACCCCTTCTTGGATCGAATCAATATTTTAACATTTCATTTATCATCATGACAGAAGTGGGAGACAATTGTGGCCCTGGAATAACCTTCCCTTCAAAGATACGATACACCGACACTGTATCAAAAGTTTGATAGACAAATATCTCCTCTACGTTGTTCGCTTCAATAAGAGACAAGGGAGAATCTTCGTAGGCGGACAAATCCCCTTCACCATGAATAATCACTTATTTCCTGTCATGCTCAAACTTGATCATCTGGTGCAATGTAGATGCAACCGCCTTGGCCTTGTGGATCCACGGTCTTCCCAACAACAGATTGTAAGAGAAGTCGATATTCAATACTTGAAACTCTATGGCGAATTCAATAGGCCCTATAATCAACATCAGTTCTATTTCGCCAATGGAGTTTGATTTTTCTCCATCGAAAGCCCTGACACATACATTGTAGGTCCTGATCCTCTCAACACCAGAGTTTAACTTTTGCAAGGTGTAAATAGGGCAAATATTTGCTCCAGAACCTCCGTTAATCATGACACGAGCGATGTAGAAATATTCACACTTCACGGTAATGTAAAACCCCCGATTATGCCCCGTACCTTCAACTAGCAATTCGTCATCAGAGAAGATGATTCGATTTACTTCGAAGATTTTTTTGACCATTTTCTCATGCTGATTTACCGTAATCTCCCTAGGAACGTATGCTTCATTCAATACCTTCAGTATAATGTCAAGATGTTCCTTGAAATACAACAACAAAGATAAGAGGGAAATTTGAGCAGGGGTCTTCTTCAACTGATCTATTATTGAATACTCTGGTAATTTCATCTTTTTCAAAAATATTTTGGCTTCTTCTTCGGTTACAGGATTTTTGAGAGACGAAGGCCCACTCACCACTGGCTTGGGCTTCCTTAAACCTTCAGGCATGAAGCATCTTTCTGACCGAGTCAGACTCCTTACCTCATCTACTTCTTTCTCGACTTTCTTCCCCTGATAAGTCATTACATTACGTTTATAGTTCCAAGGGACCTTTTTCGTATCAATTATCGGAGGTTGGGTCACTGGTTTGATGATAATAGGCGCTGCAAGTGCTCCTTTCACCGTCAAGATAGGTTTACACGGAGCTCTTACCACCGTCAACTTAGGTTTGTCCTGACTTAAACCAACATCTTTTTTGGCGCCTTGTACCGTGATCATGGGTTTCTTTGCGCTCTCTTGGACTTTATTTTCTCCCATTTTTCCTGGCTTAATGATATTGCTTTCACCGAATCTGCCGCATTCATCGATTTGTCCTCATTAGTCTGTATTCTGACAATAGGCTTATAACACATCGATGATTCTTTGCCATCATATATTAACTCCAACATATTGGTTTCATCATGGGTTGACAATGGATTCTGGTTAATGTTTGGAACTTCCAGGGCCCGAACCAAAATCTGATTTGCATTGATTAAATCTTGGACAACTCTTTTTAAATACCAGCATTTCTCGATATTGTGGCCTGGCATGTTAGAATAATATGCACACCTTCAGGAATAATCAAGATTCCTCGGAGGTGGATTTGAGAGCCTTCCTTGGATTGGGATCAAGACCTTCATATTTCTCAACCTATCAAACAAGCTAGCATATGACTCCCCAAGAGGTATGAACTAATTTTTGATCGCCTTCTCTTTCTTATACTCGGTCCTAGGTTGGAAACCAGGTCTGGAGGGGTTTTGGTAATTTGGTGGGGCTGATGGATGAGTTTTTGGAGCTTGCGCGTGTTATTGCGGGTAAGAAGAGGTTTGGGCATATGGCTGCGTGCTATATACTGGGTACGGGGGTGGTGGAATAGAATATAGTGGGTTTTGCGCAGGGTAGTAATGGTTGGGAGGAATATATGGAGCTTTGGCGTAGGCTTGGGCTTGGGATTGGGGATAAGGGCGATGCGGTCTTTTGGGATAGAAATGAGTTCCAGCTACAACGGTTGCCACGTCCTATTTCTTCTTCTTACCTCCGAACGCTCTAGAGCCACCTTGAATCGCTTGGGTGGTGGCTTTCAATGCGGTAAAACTCACTATCCGACCGGTCTTGATTCCGTACTCTATCATCTCTTCCATTTTGAGGACTTCAATAAAAGACTTTCCTATTACCGGAAGTAAATGTTGATAATAGGTCTCATCCTGTGCCTGAATGAAGACCTCTACCAGCTTACTCTCCTTCATTAGAGGCTTTACCCTGGCGGCCTGTTCACGCCATTTTATTGCGTATTCCCTGAAACCTTCAGTACTTTTCTTCTTCATGTTGACCAAGGATTTTTCGTCAGGAATCAGGTCGACGTTATACTGAAAATGTTGCACAAACTCAGTATCTAAGTCATCCCAGCTGTTCCATTTGTCAATATCCTGATCGACAAATAATTCTGAAGCCAGATCGGAAAGACTCTCGCCAAAGAAAGCCATGAGCAACTCTTCCCTTCCTCCTGCAACCCTCAATTGGTTGCAATAACGTCTCAAGTGCGCCACGGGATCACCGTGCCTAGCATACTTCTCAAATTTAGGCATTTTAAAACCAAGGGGAAGGTTAACGTCTGGGAACATACAAAGATCTTTATAGGAAACACTCTTAGAAGCTCCGATTCCCTGCAAATTTCTCATGGCCTGTTCCAAACTTTTCAGTTTCCGCGCCATGACTTCTTGTTCCTCTGTTGCAACAGGATTCTCTGTATCAAATGGAAATGCAGGTGGCTGAGTGTACCCATACGGTTCATTCATCCTCAAAGTAGGTTCCAGGTCATAATACTGATCATCTGAAACCTTCAATACTGGCTCACTAGCAAACTGAGGGAGTACCATCGTCGGACGCACATCATAGGTGGGGGCTTCAGGTGGGGGCGGATCCACGAACACAGGCGCTACAGGTGGCGTCGGTTGAGCAGCGGGCCTTGGTTGGGGAACTGCCAAGGGCACACTAAGGGTGCCAGGATAATATTGGCGCGGAGTGAATCCTGGCACGTGCACAAGTGACTCAGTGGGAGCAGAAAATTACGCCTGAGAGAGCGGTGGGCAATTAGAGATATTCCCAAGATCTTCGGGGAGTGGAGGAGGAGGCATTTCGCTAGCCCACGCCCAGTGCAAATCTATCAATTATTGCCTGTGCCTTACTACCTCATTATTGCATTTTGAACTTTCTTCCCTCGGATCCTGATCCAGGTCCATGAGCGAATTTTCAATCTCCCTGCCAGCCATGCCAAGCTTTGCTTTTGATCTAGTGAAGTATGGGTGACTAGCCAAAGTGCTACAACACAAACCACTTTTATCTGAAAGAATATACTCATCAAAGACAACACCCGTTAGGATTAGATCACACAACAAACATGGGAATCACATTTGCAAAATTGTATTAAATTCATGCGTATTTCTGCCAGCCTTTGAGGGTAGCAAGGTCATTTTAACATCATCCCAATCTTTCTTCTATGCCCAATTGCTTTTTTTCTCCAACCACACCTCTTTTTTTTCTTTTCGCCCTCACTTCTCTTTTTTTTTTATCAGTCTTTTTTCTTTCACCTTATTCTCTCGTCACTCTTTCTATTTTTTCTCTCTCGCTATCTACCTTCTTTTTATCATTCTTTATGACTTTTGTTTTTCTTTAAAAGAGGAAAAATAATGAAGAACGAAGAATCAAAATGATTAGATCGAACCCACAAGTAGGTTGCCTACGTATCATGTTGTACATGAATCAAATCTTGCGTAGTTTGGGCAGCGCATGCATAAACATCACAAAGTTGAAATTTTTTGATTGATTTGATTTTTTTTTTTACGAAGAACACACAAGAGAAAACAACACCGCGACATCACTACATTTCATAAAAGAGACAACTAAAACAAACTTCGAATTTAAGACAACTTTGAAACTAATTAACAAATACGAAACAACACTCTAGACCCACATGACAACATACGTAACTTTCCTAATAAAGACTCCAATGTTAAAACAAACTTGACACCGACTTAACAAAGACACAACAATACAATGACAAAAACAAAAGACTCAAGAATAAAAGAAATTAAGTGCTCCTTCAAACTGTTGCACTGCGCGATGGCCTTGTCTGAGATGGACCTGTTTGTGGAGTTCTCGCTCTCCCATTCAAACTTTGTAACACATCCTGCAATGTATCTTTAATGCTTGGGAAGAAGTTCATGGCGCGTATTCCTGCCTCTTGAGGAGTACACCTGAAAAGATTTCTCTGATACCTTTCCATAGTTGTAAGCAAACCTAATAATTGAACCCTTAACGACTCTACTTTGGCCCTCACACTTTCATCCTGATAATCATCAATTATGAATTCTTCTTGTATTCTCCCTCTAAGTTGCGCTGGTAACAGTCTACTGACACCCAGAGGAATGGATTGTAGCCAGGTTCTATATCCTTGAGTGTATCCTGGATTGTCTAAACCTGCCCTGAGAGTATCCACGCCCTGCCATGTTGCATTATCCCAGAACTGCTCATATTTAATCTCGTCCCTAGCTTAGTCCCTGAAATACTCAACATCCTGTTGAAAGTCCATTATCGGCGGAACATCTTGCACTCTACCCAATTGACGCATTACCCTAAGAAGAGTGTATGATCGGGTACAATTAAGCCCCAACAAAACTAAAAGAGAGTGTATGCTAGATCCGACCAAGATTACTTTTGGCCGGAACCATAGATAGGTCCACAGGATATTGTCATATGTTCTTGATTCAAGAAACTTAACCTAAGCGTCGACTTCTACAGGCAATGAGAATTTTGCAAAACGCATTCTTTCTTCAATGGTTTCCACTCGACTGGGCAGACAACGGTCAATTACATTTGATTTAAGCAAAGAAGGGGCGTGCAAATGCTCCATCATCCATAGTTGTAATACTAGGTTACTCCCCTAAAAAAATTGCATACCCTCTTTTACCTCGGTCAAATCTTTGTATATCTCCACTAAGATCATGGGTACGATAGTGACCTAGTCCCCCTTATCCTTGTTAAATAAGGCCATCGCTACAGTTTGCAACCGAGTATTGAGCCGCCTATCTTCAAAAAGGAATACCAAAGTGCCTAACAAAACAAAGGTGAAGACCTCAAGGCAACGTTTCTCCCAATTCTTCTTAGTTGTATAAAATTCTTCCTAAAAACAATCGAAACCGTCTGGGAGGCCAAACCGAGCATACAAGTAATCGAAAGAGATCCAAGATTGGTTAAGGCACCCTAGTTGGTTATTAATTTTTAATCTATAACAGTGGAGAAACCTATTGGGAGAATGACATCGCACTCGAATCATCGTCTTTTTAATGTAGGGCAATTTAAATAAGTCGAATATTTTCGCCAGGGTAGGCGTCATTTCACAACTCCCAAACCTAAAAACCAGACAAGCTGGATCCCAAAAGGTCAATACAACCTCGATTAGGTTTGGACGGGGCGTGATAGAAAAAAGAGAAATGAGAGTGCCGAGCTTCTTTTCTAACTCCCGTTGTTCAGCGTAGTTAAACATACCCCACCACTTGATTAACTTTTTAGGCACCTTGCCCACCATCCGGACTCTAGATTTTGTGGCCAAATCCATCCTGTAATAACAAATAGGGCATTAATTCAAGTATTCGATAAGACAAGAAAAAATTCCCGACCCTTTAGGATTTTGATACGGACAAGTGTCGAAACGACAAACAACTTTACAACTCAAATTCATCGCATGGTACTGCTAAGAAACATCAGCCTATTTGGCTAGAACCAGCTAATGACACTGAACTAAGAGAAGACAGACCCTAGGCTAGAACCAAAACCCAGACTAAAACAAGGGCTACCGAACCCGCCGAGGGTTGCCTACGTATCCCGCCCAGAAAGACGAGAATCAGGTATGCGTAGTTCGTCCAAATTAGACAATTAAGGGTTTAGACAAACTAAGACTTGACTTGAGAGACACGATTATAGACAGATGATGAAAAAAATAAAAATCTTTTTGGGATTTTAATTGGACACTCCGCGTAAACAAGATGCCAATAACTACGAAAGAAAAAATCTTTTTGGTATTTTTATTTTATGAAATAGACACTATTTTTTTTTCTTTTATAAAAACTCATAAATAAAATCTTTTTTTTTATGATTTTTTTTTTAATTATGAATGCATGCTAAAGGAGATAAAGGAAAAATCTTTTTGATGTTTTTATTTTTGACAAATGAATGCAAAAAGTAAAAAATCTTTTTGAATTTTTTGTGAAGAACAAAAGCCATAAAGAATTCTATAAATCACTTGTGACACTCCTTTTTCTTTATTTTTCTCTCTCTTTTTTTCTTTCCATATTTCTTGTCAACGCATTTTATTTCTAACACATGCTTTGCCCCAAATCAGTCCGTCAAATGACCTCGTTACCCTAAAAAAATACAACAATTAGCACGTAGAGATGCTCTATGGGCGAGTCTCCTACGAAGGACCAAGTGGGTCCCGCTAGGTCTCAACATGATGTAGATAAGCATGACCTAAAGACTGACCTACATTGGGGTTCACTAACAAGGCTGTTCGGGGGAGCGTATGGTCGATAGTGGCTGTTTTAGCTTTCCACCCACTCCATACCAGCCGACGGCTCCCCCTCCTATGATAAGGGTGATTCAACTAGAGATCGTGTACACAACGTGTACTACAGACTTGTTCCAGAAAGAATGATTCGGGTTATGCAAATGATGCCAGATATAAAGCGGTAACACATAAAAGAAAAACTGTAAACACGTACCACGTAGGCACTCAACAACGATAAACAAATACAAACAATAACACAAACAATATCTATACACTCGTAATGTCAAACTAAGCCGATACAACTAAAAAAAAAAGCTCAAATTCTGAAAAATTCTCAGCAGAGTCGCCAGAGCTGTCACACCTCTTTTTTAAATCCAAAAAGATTGATTTTAAAGTTCGAAAGGGTTTTTATTATTAATTGACAAAATGAATTTTTATTTCGTAAAGGACCTTTCATATTCAAAACAGAGTCGCCACTTGGCATAATCCGGTGTGCCAAGTCACCTTTGAAAATTCTTTTCAAGATGGTTTTACTCTAAGACTGATCCGCGAACAAAGATTCTGGCTAAGGAATTCTGTTGACCGAAGGGAAGGTGTTAGGCACCCCTTAATTCCGTGGTTTGACCACGGTCGCTTGGTGAAGCGTATCAGCTAATTTTGACACTAAGAACGTATAAACCACATAAAACACATAAGCAAGCATCCAAACATGCGAAACAAAATAAATCCAAAGTATAGTGTTCAGTCCAATTATACATTCCAAAATAAATAAAAATGCAAAAATAACTCCTATCTAACCTACACTAATCCTAACTACGCTCCCTTGCTTTACTCCACCCGAAGCCTCGGGCCTTGGTCATGAACGTCCTCCGGGTATAAAATACTTTGGGGCATTCCCCGAAAAATGAACACAAATACCTCGGGGTATTCCCCGACCAAATGAATACATCGAAAT
Organism: Capsicum pubescens; assembly: GCA_030864215.1. NCBI lineage: Eukaryota > Viridiplantae > Streptophyta > Magnoliopsida > Solanales > Solanaceae > Capsicum > Capsicum pubescens. The sequence continues at coordinate 21,278,305 of CM061548.1, forward strand.
TAAATAAGATAACTAGAAAAACATTCAAAACGCACATTTAGACATTCACAACATTCAATCAACACATCACGCCTAAATTTTGCCTACCCTAACCTATATTGCATATACCTTCGATGGCCTAATCATGATACTACCGCATTCAAAGAAATTAATGAACATTTCAAATCAATTCAATCGATGAACCAAAATAACCAAAAATTTACTTTTTATCCCTTTTTAATCCCCGCCCCACTTTTATTCTTGATCAATTAACCAATTCCAATACAGAAACAACCAATCACAACCACGACAATCATAGACGTTCAAACATACTATCAAAAATTATCATCAGTCAACACGAACCACACAACTCACAATATCAACACATCAAATTAAGTAAAACGAAGAGAAGGGGTTAAAGAATTGAACCTCAAATGTCAGATTTCAATATATCAGAGAAAACACCGCACCCGAAAAGCCTCAATTCGAACCTCGACCAACAAAACTCCAAGCCATATCTGCATACGAGATCCCACTGAATTTAAACAAATCTCGCTGGAGTAAAAAAAAATGGCTGGTCAACATGGACTTTGGTCGGAACAAAGTTGGTGTGACTATTTTTCGGTGAATTTGGCCGCTACAGTGACCGTCGGAATCCCCCCAGTGGTGACCCCGATCGATTGCAACTCTTCACCCTTCATTTTCTCTCTCCCGATCTACGTCTCTAGATCTCTATCTCTCTCGCCTATCTCTCTCTCTCTCGCGTGTGTGTTTGAATATCGTTGCTGAATCAGTTGGTGTGTGCAAATGATGAAAATAGAGAATTATCTTCTCCCTGTGATGAATTCTGGTGTCTTCTTTATGGTGCTTCTTTAATCCCCTGTTTGTATCAGTCCATAGTGTGTGATGTCGTATGGAAAAAAGGGAAGATGTTCTATGTGTGCTCCTGGGAGGTGGAGTGGAATTCTGTGTGTAGAGTGTGTGTGTATATTGTATTGTTTTTTCATGTTGACCCCAATGAAGTGTGCACGTGGGTTTGTTTATTTAGTGGGTAGGATTAGGTGAGGGTAGGGGTAGGTAGGGGTAGGGTAGGTAGGGTTAGGGGATAGGTAGGGAGAGACGAATTAGTAGAAATTAATTTTTGGGACGGACAAAATTACGTGTCTACATTTATAATTGTGCTAAATTATAAACCTACTCCTCTTATGAGAAGCAAATATAGTGTAGGTGTCATGATTTGACTCATTTCTTATGAAGAAGTGTATCAAGTAGAGGTTGTTGAGAGAGGGCTAGAATTAGCCAAAGTGTGTCGATTAGAGTTAGTTGATTGTAGGCTATAGTTGGTGTACTATAGCGCGGCTCAACATTATCATTAGTTCAAGGGGATGAGTTACAAGGTTAACAATAGGATTACGACAGAGAGTCTACAATAGAACCATTGCTTTCGTACTAGTGAATTGTTGTTGGTGAAAATCATACGAGGTAGGTCGTAATTTTACTCTCCTGAGCAAAGAGATTTTCACATAAATATCTGGTGTTTTTTTACTGCTTTTAGCTGTAACTATCTGTACTCTCTTGTCTGGGTATTTTGTATCATCTTGTGTGTGATCATTCTGAGTCAAGGACCTGATCCCTTGACTGATGACAAAACGCATATAAACTTTCATCAACGAACTCAAATGACAAAGTAAATGACACTTGATACTTATGTTTGTTTTGGAGAAAACAATGCATAAAAATGAGACCAAACTTATGAACTTATTAAGCAATAAAATGGATGAAAACTATTTATCATGCCCACAGGGTCGGGATGTGGCCCTGACTAACTCTTTTGTTACTCCTACGGACGAAAGGAGCGTTAACCCTCTCCCTCCCCACTAAACCCAATACAACTGCTACTCTTCTTGACCAAAAAAAATGGATGAAATGGAGAGAGATGCAATCGAGAAAATATCTTTTCTCATTCGCATTTTAAAATATCTAATACAATTTTTTATTTGAATAAACTTCAAATTTTATATTTGCTTCTATTTATATGCAAACAAGTGATATAAAATTTACATGTGCTCTCTTAAAATGAAAAGAAAAAGAAATTTAATAGGCATCACATCAAAGTACAATCAAAATAAATACAAAATTATTCAAACCTCCTCTCGCACATCATAAGAGTAAAGTCATTCCCCATGCCACTTGACAATTTTTAAGTATTTTAAATTAAAACAAAAATACTTTATCGATTCATTCATATTTGTCTATTGCTTTAATTTTTTTTTGTTTTATTTTAGCATTGGTGAATAGAGTTATGTAATATATGTTGGTGGTGGAGGTGAAAAGTATTTTGTGAAATTAGTCGAGGTACGCGCAAGCTGATCCAAACACTACGGTTATTAAAAAAATATTATTTTTATTTGTCATTTTGACATATTAAAAAAATATGTATTTTTTTTCGTTTTCTTTGTTTAAATGAAAATATTGTTTCAAACCAATAAAACGTCATGTACAAACTATCTATTAGTCCTGGTATCTCAAAAAGAACCCATTGCAAACTATTTTTATCTGAATTTTGATACGAAGTTTTCAATTTTTCTGAAATAAAATTTATATATTTAAAAACTATGAAAATAATATTATAATATCACGTTAATTGACTATTTAAAATATTTTAAACATATGAAAAACTACAGTCAAATATTAATATGTTTGAATATGGAGAAGTGAAATATGCCACATAAATTGACATGCGGGAAATAATAACTAATGAGTAGCCTCTGGCGAATGGAGCAAACTCTGTGGCCAGTTCCCTACAGTAAAATGCGCTGACCGAGGAACGAAGTGTTAGTTTCACGGCTGCCGGCTGTGGAAATACCTTGAAAAACCAAAAAAAAAAACTAATGAGTGACTTTCGACCCCTTTTTGTAAGATTTTTTATAAAAATCATTCACTCTAGTGTTTAAAAAAACAAATAATGTCATGATATTTCTATTACATGAGTGTCTTTTAGAACGTTCCAATTTTTTCATCCTTCAAATTATGTTGGGAAAAGCTCAAATATCCCATAAATTTAAGAAAAAGCTTATTTATGAAAAACTATTCAAAATTTTCATATTATAAATAAAGTCTTTTACAACAACATCCAAACTAATTCATTGTAAGCACATGGCTAATATGTTACTAACTTGAGAAAATTGAAGAATAGATGTCTTTTAAGTCTTGAATGAAGGATTGGTGACATTGACCAACAGATAGGGTCAAATATTATTAGGAAACTTGATCAAGTTAATTGTGGACTTGATTAATATTTTCAAAACTTTCTAATCTTTTCAAAAATACAAATCAACCCAACCCACACCCTCTTCAATCCAAATCAACCACTCTCTCCTCTCTCTCGACAGCTTCTCTCAACTCTCTCCCAACCAACAGTTCTGTAAAATTTCTCCCTTCAACCCCCGACGAAAAATAGTTGGGCTTCGAGTTCCCCTCTTCAATTCAATCAACCTGTCTCTCATCCCTCTCTCGACAGCTTCTCTCAACTCTCTCCCAACCAACTGTTCTGCAAATTTCTTATTTCAATCCTCGGCGACTTCAACATCCGACTACAAATAGTTGGGATTCCAGTTCCTTTTTGACTTTAATCGATGTGACAGCCTTGCTCTCCGACCACAACAGCTTCGAATTCTTCATCGGTCATTTTCTTCTTTCACAGGTAAAAATTTATGGCCTTTTTAGTTTTGAAGAAAACGAGGAACTTGAGCCAACTTCTCTTATAGTATTGGTTAACAATTTCAATATTTGTTGCACTAATTTGAAATGCGGTCTGAATAAAACTCTAATTTCTGGTATTTCTTATCTTCTCTTCTCTTTTCGAAGTGAATTATGATATTTTGTTATTTGTTGTATTTTTTTGAAGTTTGATTTTTATTGTTTGTGTTTATAAAAACAAAAGAACAATTTGGTTTGATTTGTTCTGTTCTTGTTCTTGGTAAAATGGTGAAATTGCTATTTTTTGTTTAACAAAATCGTGCTACTGTTTCCTCCTATAGATTACCCATCTGGTGCAATATATTAACCATCTGATGCAATAGATTCATCATATGATGCAACAGATCAACCATCTGATGCACCAGAGGAACCATCAGATTATAATTCTGATGCAACAGATTAATAATCTGATGCAACAACTTTACCATATGTTGCAACAGATTAAACTTTGGATAAAAAATCTGATGCAACTAATTAACCATTTGGTGCAATGGAAGAACCATCAGATTAATGATCTGAATCAACAGATGAACCTCCTGTTGGATAAAATCCTACCAACTCTTCCTACAGGAAAAGTCCAAGACTTGATTTTTCCAACTGATCATTCATCTGCCGCGATAGATGACCCTATGTTGGAAGAAATCTAAACAATATTGACCGTTGATAACTATTCCAACAGATCACTCATGTGTTGCAACAGATGTGTGACCTGTTGCACAAACCATTCATCTTTCTCAACAAATAAGTGATATATTTTGTATTGTCGCAACAGATTACTTAGTCGTTGCTACGGATTATTTAACTGTTCCAACAGATCACTCATATGTTGCAACAGATGATGTCACAACAGTTGTGTGATCTGTTGAACAGACCATTCATCTGTCTTAAAAGATGAGTGGTATGTTTTGTATTGTTACAACAGATTACTCATCCGCTGCAACAGTTTGGTTATATAATGCAACAGATATACTACCTGGTGCAATAGATCGGTGATCTTTTGCAACTGTTATTTTACTGTTTTGTTTGTTTGATTTTTTGTTATCCTTTTTAACGATGCATTAATAAAAAATAATATATTATTTTATGTTTCTATTAATTTTAGATAATATGGTTCCCAAAAGAACAGAAACCGAATCAAGTCCAAGTAAAGGACCAAGTGAAGCAGCTAAGCTACATCCACCACTCTCTGAGCTCGCTTTACAAGCCTTATCTCAATCGGGAGCAGAATATGATGAGCACGGGGAGAAGGAATATTTCAAAAGAGATGATGCAGATGCTAATAGCCCTTCCACCGAAGAGCTGGTCAAAGCCTTCAGCATTGATCGTTATCCTGTGAGAATGCAGTGCGATGGTGCCGCAGATTTAATGGGTGATTTCGTGGTTAAGTCAGCCATGGAAAAATCTTTCGACGCCTTCAGAAAAATACTTCGAGAAAAAAAATTGGATGCTTATTTAAGGGACAGCTGCTTTGGGAAATATCTTGATTTGCCGGAGGATAACAATGCTCATTTCCAAATGAAAATGGTATATGAACTTCTCAAGCGTAGGTTTATGTATGAAAACAAAAATAAGATGGATGAAGTGTGGATAAATTACTGTGGCATGCCTGTTTGTTTTGGTTGGAAGGAGTTTGTCATAGTTACTGAACTAAAATATTATCCTCTTTCTCAAGTTATATCTATTCTAACCCAAAAAAAGCACCCCGCACACCCAAAAAAGGCAAAGACAAGTCGTGTGATCGTAATGACCTGGTGTCCATTGTTGGTCCAAGATTCAAAAACAAAAAATTGATAGAAGTGTTGAAAGGTAAAGGACTTTCAAAGAAGCACAATCGGTCATTGTGCTTGGTTTGGTTTGTACATAATATTCTTTGGGCGAGAGACGTTAATAACAACATAAGCCTCGGTTTAATAAAGCTCTCCGAGGATCTTGAGGCGTTTAACATATATCCATGGGGGTATGAAATCTTCAAAATGACTGTCAAATATTTGTTGAGTCCGTTAGCGCCAAAGACAGTCAACTTATATGGCTTCCCATGGGCTTTCATGGTAAATATTTCTTTTTTCTATTATGATATCATTTATTTTTTTCGCTCAATAATGGTTTTGATTTATTGCCATTATTTTATAGGCTTGGGCATTTGAAGTCATTCCTTAATTGAGACAACAAGTGAACTACCAGGAAGGAGTTTCCTGTCCAAGAATCTTGAGATGGTTGTCGGCCAAAACTCATAAAAATGCAAAATTTCTTGATCTCTTCAATCCCCCAAAGGATGCAGTAAGTATAATTATAATTAATTTTTTCTTTTAATTAATGTTTTTTTTGAATGATCTAATCATCATTCTAATATATGTAATGATTTATGTTAGAATGTGCATCTGTCGCTAGTTCCGACCAATCGAGAGTTGAAGATGCCATTTTTTCTTACTTTACGGTCTGTGCAAACTTTATCGGACCCTAAGGTCACAGAATAAAAATGAAATTATTTGGAGCAACAACCATTACAAGAAAAACAATTTTGGAGGGTGGGCTTATTGTTGTTGATGGAGCTGTTAGTGGTGGTAGTGGTGCTGTTGTTAGTGCTAATGATACTCCTCTTACAGTATTTAAAGTAAACCATTATGAGTATGATCATACTGGTTATACAGATTTTTCCTCTCCCAGCGAATGTTCTTTATGCAAATGTCAAGACTGCAGGGCGAAACATGATGTAATGATTAATGCTATTAATGCATTAACTGCTTTTGTAAAGGAATTGACATCTAAGAGGGGTCTCATTCCATCAAAGAGGATTTTATTTCCATCCGCTCCATTAGATATTAGGGCTAAGAGGAGAAGGAGAGTGATTTCCAGAGCATTATCAGGCATCCAAAAAAGCAAAATTGCAACTCCTCTGTCTGCGTGTTGCACTGAGCAACGTACAATATCCAAAGGAGAGCAGCACGAGCTGAAGAATGTGAATATATTATATGTCTTACAACTGACAAAACAAACAGACATATATCTGTTTCAACAAATGACACATCTGCTGAAAATTATCAAACAGATATATACATCTGTTGCAACAGTTGACTAACCTGTTGCACCAGATACTTTATCTAGTGCAACATATGTCTCATCTGTTTTAGCAAATCAAACAGCTCTTCGTACATCTTTTATTTGTACCAACAGATGACCTATCTACTGCAACAGATGATTCATATGTTGCAACGGATGGTTCATCCATTGGAAATTATCACACAGGGTCTTCCTCATGTAAAAAATTTTCCCAACAGTTGATTCATTGTTGTAACAGAAATATAATATGTTTGGGACAATTTAAAACGGGAGAAAGACCTGTTTGATTTGCTAAAAGAGATGAGTTATCCTTTTCTGTTTTGTTGTATCTCCGTGATTAGCATTGACCAATTCTGGCTTTCCAGGTGGATGTAGAAGAAGCTACTGCTGAACAACATTGACAATATGCTACTCTTTTTATGGAAATACGGAGAACAGAAAGCGCAGAAACCGTACACAAGCGACAATAAAGATCCACGACGAGCAAAGCCGAATTCCATAGCACCGGATGAAAAACAACTTGTTCATACTGAGTAGATCTTTATAGCTTGAGACTGTCAAAGCAATCCTTGGCAGTATACTTAACTTGTTGTTAATGTATTTGTTGAGATCTGTACACATAACAATTTTTTTACATTTCATTTATTCGTTGACTTATTTCAGCTAATTTATGAAGGCTTTGATTTAATTTATTTTGTCTACGAATTTTATTTATTCGTTAGATTTGAACTTATTAATTGAAAAGGAATACTAGATTCAAATATTGCAACAGATAATGTATCTGTTGCAACTGACGACACATCTATTGGAAAATTCGAACAGATTTAGACATATGTTGCAATAGGTAGGTGATCTGTTGGAATTTATCAAACAGGTCTTCTCACTGTTGCAACAGATGGACTTTAGATAAAAACATCAAGATAATGCAACAGATGACACATCTATTGGAAAAAAATAAGATTTAGACATATGTTGCAACAGATGGACTTTATCTGTTGCAACGGACGACACATCTATTGGAATAATAGAACAGATTTATACATATATTGCAACAGGTAAGTTATCTGTTGGAATTTATCAAACATGTCTTTCCACTGTTGCAATAGATGGACTTTAGATAAAAGCATCGAGATAATGCAACAGATGACCAACCTATTGCAACAGATAAACTATATGTCAGAACAGGTAGGATAACTATTACAACGGATGGAGAATCTGTTGCATTAAAAAAATTCAACTTTTTTTGGACATAAAAAATTACCACTATGTTTAAAAAGGTTAAAGTGAATTGAAATAAAAAAGGCGCAATCCATCGACGGTGTTCAGTTCAAACACCTAAAATAAAATAGGCATCGAGTAGACATGTTCATTTTAAAGACGTAAAATAAAATAGGCATCAAATGTGTTAGTTTCAGTCCTGGCATATTTCGCTGACTTGCCGTCACTTGGCCCCCAACGGTCATTTTTTTTCCCCCATTGTCTTATATATTCATCTTCCTCCTAAAATTTAACCCTAAATTCCCAAATCTTCTTCTTTATCGTCATCTTCTTTTATCTATCTAAATTCTTCAAATTATTACTTTCATTTTTTCCAACTGACCTTGACAATGTCGAGCGCATCTTCCACTGTTTTTTGTAATAAAGATTTTTGATATTGTAAGTGCGGTCAAGAAGCTCTGTTAAAGACTTCTTGGACTCAACAAAATCCGGGTCGTAGGTTTTTTACTTGTAAGATTTCAAAGGTAATATTTTTTTATTTAATTAATTGATTAATTATTGACTTGTAATTATTTTGTAATTGTGTTCTTTTTTTTATAAAAATTGGGTGGATGCGATTACTTTGATTGGTATGAAGAACGACACCCGTCACAAGCAAATCGTGTAATCTGGGGTTTGTTGTACAAAGTCAAGGCTTCTGAAGAGAAACAAAATCGAGCAAGAAGATACTACATTGTTGTCGTTATTGCTACTGGTTTGGTGTTGTTGGGCACATGGATATTGAAGCCTAATTGCTGAAATTTTCATGGTGGTGTGTGTATTTGCTACTGGTTTATTGTTGACGAGCACATGGATATTCAAGCGTAACTGTTGGAAAATATCAAAAAGATTTAGGTATATGTTGTAAAATTTAGGTTATCTGTGGAAATTATCAAATAGGTCTTCTCACTATTGCCACAGATTAGACTTAGATTATTAGATTATTAGATTATTCAAACAGGTCTTTCCACTGTTGCAACAGATTGACAATCTAATCTATTGCATTATAAAAAACTCAACTTTCATCAGAAAAAAATTATTGCCACTACATGTACATGTAATAAAGTGAAGGGTGACTTGAAATTAAAAATTTCTATTTCATAGGCTCTTTTATATACTCAGGCTTCAAGCGTCCAGTTAGTACCCCATAAGCCCAGACCTCTTGCAGGTTTACCATAGCATTGTCGCACAGAAAAGTCGTTGGCTCAGTCATTTCTGTACCGGTCAGCAAATATTCGATATGTGCAAGAGCATGCAAGCCGCTTGCTTTAGCGGCATCATCTTTTGGAAGGATCATTCCCCATTTTCGACCTTTAAAATCCCATGATTTCTTCATTAACACTTCCTTTGGCAAATGATTCATCAGTTTACTCTCCCTCAACAAGATGGGCAACAACACCATCAGTGGCTCCACGAGGAGAAAAAGATCAAAATCGTCGACGAGAGGTACGTTGGAGTCATAAACATTAATCTTTCCCTCCTCGAGTAGTATATCAATAGCCCGATAATGCATGCCGTTCACGCTAATGACTGCAAGAATACTTTTTGCCTCGGTCCAGCTCTTGCCGTGTGGATTTGGCCAGTCTCCTCTAACATATCTTAATGTTTCTTCTTCATCAAAGACCAACGTAGGAACTAGGAAATCAAGTCCCACGCCAAGGGATGACGCATCTCCATTGAGTTGATCGTACCTATCCTTGAGCTTCTTGCAGAATTTGAGGTCCATTATCCTATCTATAGCGTCATAAGCTTCCCGGTATGTTAATTGTCTTTTTCTCATGAGGTAGAGAATTATGTCAACATGTTGTGAGATAAGAAGTCAATTTTTAAATAGGTTAGTAATTGTAAAGATGCAACGGATGGTCCATCTGTTGCATAGGGTTCTCTGAATCAATAATCCAACGCAACTTATGCAACAGATGGATAATAAGTTGTAACAGAACCACAACTAGTTGCACCAGTATACACAACTGTTGCAACAGTTGTGAAATCTGTTGCGTAGCTTCTTATTCATGGGGTATATTAGAAGGGCTAGGTTAGGAAAATTAAACTTGTCTTGTCCTCGTACGGCATACGCATATCAGTCATAGTCTAGAAGTCTTGGGGGAGAAAGGGAGGCCTGGGGTAATCTGGTGCGCCTGGCTTGGCATTCTTGGCCTGTCGCAGATCCCTCTTCTCTTTGGCACCAAGTTCCGCGTATATGTCCACCTTCTTGACTGGCCCCTGAACTTCAACAACTTTTGGAGAGGGAGGAATTGTAATTTCTTTTGATTTCCGAGCGGAGAGTATGTCTCTAATTTCTCTTTTCTTTCTCCTAACCAACGCTGTAGGAGTGTGTGGCTCTCTCACCTTCTTGGATGGTATGACACACCTCTTGGATTTGAATTCCTTGATATCTTTAGAGATAGTCTCTACTTTTTCAAAGAGTTTATCCTGTTTGTCCTTGCACTCATCGCATTCGCAAAGAGAACACGAGGGTGAAAAGGGGTGAGAGGGACCTGTGTAAGGGCGAAAAGGGGTGATTTCAAACATATTTATTCTTTGGTAGTAGCATCAGCATGCCTGCCACAAACACCAACAACTCCACCAGAAGAAGCACCCGAATCTGCCTTAGTAAAAGATTGGTCATGAAGAGCCTCAACATTAGGCTGACCTTGCCTAACTGCTCTTCTTATGGTTGTTGCTCCATCCAATTCCTTCTTTATTAACTCCACCGTTGGGTCTGCAATAGTATCAACATAACCAAGAGTAATATAAGAAGTCATCACCGACTCCTCCTCAGTAGGCACGATCCATGGATGCACAACCTATAAAAAAAAAAAAGATAGATGCATTTAAATCATATAATATAATAATTTTCACAGTTGGGCTATATTTTTTTTTTAAAAAAGACCCATTTGTTGCATAGTTTGCAGTATATGGTTAAAATCCGTTTAAGTCTGGTTCAGAGAAACAGAGCAACACATGGATAATCTGATGCAAAATATCAATCATCTGTTGCAACAGCTGCACAAGACGGGTAATCTGTTATGCAACAGATGATCTGTACGTCGCAATAGATGAATGATATATTATCAGATTAAACATCTGTTGCATAATTTACAGTAGATGGTTAATCTTTTAGGAGTCGGGTTCAGAGAACCAAAGATCAGATATAACATCTCATGCACCAGATATAACATTTGTTCAATATCTTTCTTATCTTTGAGTAGAATTATTTTACTTGAAGAAGACGTACTTTATCATCTGGAGGGTTAAAGAGATCTTCCTTCTTAATATTGGTGTTGCTCTTTGCAGCCAACCACCTAAACATCCTTGGATGAGAAACCTCATTTGGGTAATCCATTAACTTCTTTCGGAGGGAAGGAATGACATCAAATGCCCAAGCCTAAAAATTGTAAACAGGAAGAAAGTAAAAAAAATCATAATAACTATATTCAATATAAATTAATGAATGAGTAAAATTAGTGATTAATTTTACCATGAAAGCCCAAGGAAAGCCGTATAATGTGGTCCTCTTTCTCTTTCTGACTCTCCAATTCCTCCTCTTTCTCACTTTTATTTTCTTCATCACCAGCTACGGACCCTTGTCCACCTCCCTCAACGTTGTTTTCACATCTCTCCTCAGCTTCACTTTTCCCTGACTGAGATTGTTCAGGAAGCTCCTCCGAATCCCTCTGTACTGTAGCCATTTTTTTTAGTGGTCAGACGTTGATCCACTTTTACTTTCTTTTCTTTTGGGAGACATGTTTTACCTACAAACAAAGAAAAATAAAAATTACATTACAATTGATGTATGCATAGATTTTAAAAAATACATTACAAACACCACGAATACCGACACACCAAAAGCCACCACCACAAACACCACCAACCAATGCCAACAAATAAACAAACACCACGAATACCGACACCACCAACCAATGCCACCACCGGTGCCACCACGACGACCACAAACACCACCATCACCACCACCACCAATACCATCCAACTATACCACGACAGTCAACGAAACACTGCGATGTAAACTAGGAATTTCTCAAGTTCTTCCTATGATTTTACCATCAAAACTCAAAATTGTAAACCCATTCTCGAAGATAATACAACTAAAAGTTTTATTTTTCATCATTAACTTAAAAGCCCTTATTTTTTAGAAAAAAAACAAATATAGAGCTCTTCTCAAACTCTGTTGCCTATGAAGACAAAGAAAACGATTGATACAAGCAAGAATGATGTCAAAAATAACACCTATGTGGTCGGAAATGAGAAGAAAAATGATCTGTTGTGGAGGGTTGAGCAAATTTGTTGAGTAGTTATTGTCTGTACTGTATTGTTGAGTGAGAATGAGAGAGAAAGAGCCAGACCTCGAGATTTGAAATGATGAAACATTTTGTATGGGTTGATTTGTATTTTGGAAAAAAATGACAAGTAGTTTTGAAAATATTAATTTGGTATGAAATGATCTTAATTATTTTTAAAATCATAAAATATATGCATAATTTTTAAAATCATATAAAAACAATTGAAGTTGTAGTTGACCGAGTACTCTAGGAGGTGACCCTGTGAAAACTCACCCCTGGTCCTAGATTAATCAATTTAGGAGTCTAACATATGAACTCAATTGAAAATTGTATAAAACAAATGTTCAACATGTTGCGTCAGATTTCTCATCTGTTGTAAATTATCAATCAAATTAGGTAACAACAGATTACGAATCTGATGTAAATTATCAAACAGATTAAGTCATCTGTTGCGACAGATTACCCATCTGTTGTAAATTATCAAATGGATTGCCATATGTCGCAACAGATTACCCATATGTTGTAAATTATCAAATAGGCGTTGCCATCTGTTGTGGATGACCCTATGAGAACTCACCCCTAGTCCTAGATTAATCGATAGTTTACCCTATGAGAACTCACCCCTAGTCCCAGATTATTCAATTAAGGTATTAGTACCCTAGTCCTAGATTAATCAATTAAGGTATTAGTCTAACATATGAGGTAGTAAGAATCGGTTCGGCTCAGAGTGATCGATCGCCGACTCTAGTCGGGAGGAACGCAGTACCGTTTCATCATGCAATTGACAAAAGACTCAATTGAAGTTGTAGTTGACCCTATGAGAACTCACATTCAATTAAGGTATTAGTCTAACATATGAACTCAATTGAATTATATATAAATAAATGCTCAACCTGTTGCAACAGATGTCTTTTCTGTTGGATCAAATCAAACAGATTATGTAATTTGTTGCAATATATTACACATCTGTTGTAAACTATCAAATAGATTAAGTCATCTGTTGCAACAGATTATCTATCTGTTGTAAATTATCAAATGGATTGAGTCATATGTTGCAATAGATTACCCATCTGTTGTAAATTATCAAATAGGCGTTGTCATCTATTGTAGTTGACATTATGAGAACTCACCCCTAGTCGTAGATTAATCAATTAAGGTATTAGTTGGACATATGAGGTAGTAAGAATCGGTTCAGTTCAGAGTGATCGATCAACGACTCTTGTCGGGAGGAACGCAGTCCCGTCTCATCATGCATTTGCCAAAAGACTCAATTGAAGTTATAGTTGACCCTATGAGAACTCACCCATAGTCCCAGATTATTCAATTAATGTATTAGTTGAACATATGAGGTAGTAAGAATTGGTTCATCTCAGAGTGATCGATCGATGACTCTTGTCGGGAGGAATGCAGTACTGTCTCATCATGGAATTGCCAAAAAACTCAATTGAAGTTGTAATTGACCCTTTCTGCTCATTCATCCATCCCTAATTTCACCTAGATCAATGTAGGTACTATTATTAATCTTAACATTAAGTTAATGAGAACACATTTCAACTCAGAGTGATCGATCGATGACTCGGGTCGGGATGAACGCAATACTAACACCATGCAAATGCAACGACTCAATTGGATTTGTAATTGACCCTGTAAGCTCATTTATTCATCCCTCGTTCCACCTAGATCGATGTAGGTACTATTATTAATCTTAATATTAAGTTAATAAGGAGCTCATTCTTTCATCCCTAGTTCATCCTAAATCAATTGCAATGAAATCCGTTGCAACAAACAACTGAGATGTTGGAGAATTTCAAACAGATAACAATATTTATTGCAACAGATGACATTTTTTATTTAATTATCAAATAGACATTTGCATCTGTTATGACGGATGACTGAGGTGTTGGAAATTTTCAAACAGATATTGATATCTATTGTAACAGATGACGTTTCTGATTTAGTTATCAAATGACATTTCCATCTGTTGTCACAGATGACTGAGTTGTTGGGATTTCTCAAACAGATATTTAAATCTATTGCAACAGACGACATATCTGTTTGAAAATCTTTTTGTTTTCTTTTAATTTTAAAGCAAGCTACTGTCCGAGTAGATAAAGTAGTAGTACTACTAAAGGCGGTAAAAAATGTTTCTTGAATAACTCAAAAATCTCATTGAGTAGTCTTGTCCTGTCTTTTCAATGTCACCCGTTTTCTTCCTCGTGCCCCTCAAATTATTAGTGAATATTAATTAATGAATATTGAAACCCCTAATACTTCTTCCTTTTCATATTGACTTGGCACTCCCATCAAGAAAATATTAATTAGGGGTTTATTTTACTACCAAATTAGCCTTATTAATTATGCTTTGTAAATATAAATTTGAATAAATACACTTTGTTTAGTCATTTAATATTACAATTAGCTCATCTCTCCTCTCCTCTCCTTCAGCCCTAAATCTCTCATCTTTTTTCTTTCTATCCTCTTTAAGGTTATCTCAGCCTTTTTTTTCTCTCCTCTTTCTCAAAAATTTTCGTTCGGATCTAAACCGATCGATATCCATATCTTATATTCCTCGACTAAAATTATTATTTTGACCCCCTTTTGACATTGTATGATATGATTCACTATTGCTCTTTCATTCTCGTCTTCTTCTTGTAACTTTATTTACATCTTTTTGTTTATTTAATTACCATTTTCCCATATCATATTTATTTAAAAAATTTAAAGGAACCTTTAATTGTTGAATAAACATACCGAGAATTTTTATTATAAGATGCAAAAAAAAGTCATCTGTTGGGAGAAGTTTAAAAGCCTTGTTGGCAGTATCATTTTTTTTATGTATTTTGTTTGTTTCTTTGTTGTTGATGTTGTTATTGATATTGTTGGTGGGGCTGGCATTGTTAGAACTTGTGGTGTGGTGTTGTTGATGGGTTTGACATTGTTGGAACTTGTGGTGTGGTGTGGTTTAGACGGTGGGTGATTCTTAGCTTAAAAATAATGGAGTCCGAACAATCAACACAAGGAATAAGGAAGAAAAAAATAAAAAGTTTAAAGTGAATAAGAAGAGAAGAGTTAGTTACCAAAATTTAAAAAATATGTGCTGAGTGGGAATTAAACTCAAGACCAAAAGAAAGAAATAACCTTAAGCACCCATAAACAACAACTAGGCTAACCAAACAACTCTTACTATGGGTGCTCACTGATTAGATTATATACATTTTTTCTTTATTTCCACATACATATATAAAGTTCGATACTAGTTCAGTCTGTGCTCGCGCATCCGGAGGACTCCATGTGGGTCTGTCCCTTGTTGTTGATGGTGTTGGAACATAGGATGTATGCTTCTTTGTAGTTGATGATGTTGTTGGAACAAATGTTGTTGTTTTCTTTGTTGTTGATGTTTTTTATTTGTTGTTTGTAGTTTATGCTGTTGTTGATGTTGCAACAGACGGAGCAACTGATGGAACAAATCAAACCACCAACAAAGCTACTATGTATTCCAACAGACTCCATATTTGTTGCATCAGACTCCATATCTGACGCAACAGACTCCACATCTGACGCAAACTATCCGGGATTAATGTGTTGTGTATGTTACTTAAATAAAACTGGTGACTTTATTAATATGTAAATTAAAAAAACGGATCTAACTATAATATTTTATCTTTTTATTGTATTTCTGAAAGAAACAGATTGGTAATCTGTTGCAAAATATATTCCACCTGTCAGATAACTTACAACATATGGACAATCTGTTGCAACAGATGTATATATCAGTTTACTTTTCCATCAGCTGTGGCGTCTGTTGCAACTTGCTAATCATCTGTTTATTCAATTTCATCGAGAGCAATAGATTTTTCTAAACACTTCTTGGCCAAACTCAATTTTTGCTCTTAAACTGCTTCTTTTTTTTTCTTTCCATCCTTCAAGCTGGCCTCCAAATTCAACTTTTTCCCTCAATCCAATAGCAAAAATTTAGTTTGGTTGAAGGATGCAAAGAAAAAAAGAGAAGCAATCCAAGAGCAAAAATTGAATTTGGCCAAGAAGTGTTTAGAAAAATCGATTGCTCTCGATGAAATTGAATAAATAGATGACTAGCAAGTTGCAACAGACGCCACAGCTAAAGGAAAAGCAAACTGATATATCCATCTGTTACAACAGATTGTCCATATGTTATAAGTTATCTGACAGGTGGAATATATTTTGCAATAGATTACCAATCTTTATCTTTCGAAAATACAACAAAAAGATAAAATGTTGTATTTAGATCCGTTTTTTTTCTAATTTGCTTATTAATAAAGTCACCAGTATTATTTAAGTAACACACACAACACATAAATCTCGGATAGTTTCAGCAATATTGCATTAAATCCCGGATAGTTTGCTAATTTAATTTTATCCCGGAATTTAGAATTGTGATACATATGTTATGCAGTGATACATATAGCATATGTATCACTAGTAAATATGAATCCGAGATTTCATGTAATTTTTTAAAACATTAAGGGATATTGTGTAATATGGTGTCTTAAATATGGGATTTGTGTAATTTTTCCTTTTAAGGGATATGAACAGTCGTGGCTTTTTGTTTGACTAAGTCCAGTCCCTTCCAATTCTCAATCATTTTATAAATAGGTTCCTCTGGCCTCCTCACTCTCGTTCATTCTACTATACTTACAATACTAATATGTCAGATCCAAATTCGTACAAGAAGGTTCATATCGAGTCCTTGCATGAATTTCAAAGGCAGTTTGATGAACTCCAGAGGGATTTGGCCGACTTTCGAGCAAGGCTGATGAGGGCCCTGCTGCTGTCGGATGAAAATTGTCAGGTTGACAATAATAATAGTAATAATAATAATAATAATAATAATAATTAGGGTATGTTTTTTCTTTCTTTTAGCGTATGTATTTCCCTTTTTTATATCCGATCTACCTATAAGGGATTCAAAAAAATCCATGTATATGTTTGGTTTGGTTTGGTTTGGTCAATTTTGAATTTATAATTCTTATTCAAAATTTAATTATCATTCTATTTATTTCCTATTCAAAACATGTAGGCGGTTAGAGTTAGGGATGCGGTCATGATGAGAAATTCCCCTAAAAATGGTTCGTTAATAAATAATAAGGAACTAAATGATATTATAATCGTAAAAGAAAGATTATTTAATTTTAAAAAAGTCACAACATTGGATTAATTTAATTAAGATATATATATGATGATATGATCTTTAAGAAAAAAGTTAATGAATAGTCGTGACTATGACTTTTGTCTAAACACATTCAACAAAAAAATAAAAACAAAAAACGCTTCTGAGGCATCAAATTCCTCATCTGTTGCGACTTATGAATCAATTAGAAGAAATAAAAAAAACTCCTTAAATAGATGGTCGATTTATAGCAACAGATGGTATATCTGTTGAAATAGATGGGTTATCTGATGCAACCGATATACAATCTGTTGCCATAACTCAATTAATAAAAATGGTTATTAAAGAAACGGAAAGATTAAGTCACCACCAGCTTGATTTAATTAAGTCATTTCTTTTCACAGAAAAATAAGGAAATAAATGATAAACACAATTTAAACCGTAAAAAACTCACCAGAAATATTCTTGTTTTTAAATCTTCTTTATTAATTTATATAATTAAAAAGTCAGAAAATTTGGATGTCATGAAGATAATTTTTTTTTTTAAAAGATATATATATTATATGT
This sequence comes from Capsicum pubescens, assembly GCA_030864215.1. Classification (NCBI taxonomy): domain Eukaryota; kingdom Viridiplantae; phylum Streptophyta; class Magnoliopsida; order Solanales; family Solanaceae; genus Capsicum; species Capsicum pubescens. Next base: position 21,296,371 of record CM061548.1, read on the forward strand.
TGCAACAGGTATATTATCTGATGCAACAGTTGAACTATTTGATGCAAGGATGATATATCTATTATAATAGATGATTTATCTGATGCAACAGATATATAATCTCTTGTGCAATGATAACGCTCAAACTACAGCTCTCGTAAGAGTGTAAGCGGTCATTGTCAAATATAGAACCCAACTGGGTTGGGTATCAATCCCACAGAGAATACTTGGTCACTAAGTAAGCAAAGATTATTAGACTTTTGGTGCAAGTCTCGTAAAAGGGGGGATTTGGTAGCGTGCAATAATGTAAACAAAATAATAAAGTAAAAACAAAAAATAGCAAAGTAAAAAGAAAGAATGTTTAGTAAGATGTTTAACCAATGAGAATTGAGAGTTAGGGTTATGTCCACCTTATGAGTTATACGTCTCTATTGGCTATGAGTTATGCGGAATTCAGACATGCATGTGCTTATAGAGAATTGTATTCTATGGTAAATTCAGGCGTCTTTCGACCATCAAGGATTATTTCACTTTAACTCTTTCGAGCTTAAAGCGTATCTAACGGTACAAATTCTCCAAGAGGTTAATCCAGTTACGACACTAACTTTTTAACAGGGGTTGGTGCCCTATTACCTTGACATTATCTCTTTTCCAGACATATAACTTTTCTTTCGAATAAGTTAATGCTATACTGGCGTATTCTATGTGTTTGCAACCACAAGAATTTAGATTAAGATGAAGAGAGTAATGATATAAGCAGCATACGTGTCAAGAATTCACAAAATCATAGCAATAGATAGTATCTCATAAGGCTTCCATAACCCCAACAGAGAAGTTTAGCTACGCATGAGTGCAACGGAAAACACAATAGACATTATCATCATAAAAATCTCACGTGAATTCCTTGCAAATAGCTTTTCTCTTGTTGTAAAAATTAAAAGTCGAATATATGAAAAATAATGTCAACAATGAATTAATGAAGAAAAAGGGGAAGGATAGAATAGGGATGAGGGTGGTGGAGAATTGTTTTGATGGATGGATGGGAATTATAAAAATCTCCAGCAAAATAGGGTATTTATAACACCTATATCCTATTCCTACTAAGCTACTGCATTACTTATCCTAGTCCTACTAGGTTACTGCATCATTATCCTAATCCTACTAAGTTACTGCTGATCCCCAAAGTCTTTAGAAATGCTGTTTTTGCCCGGGACAGGTTTTCCATGCGTCACTTTTAGTCCCTAGGCGTCCAAGCTCTCCTTTCCTTCTTTCGTGAAGCTTCCTTGGGCGTCAAGTTATCCATAAAATGCTGAAATCTTCATCATTTATACCTGAAAACTTGTTAATCACGTTTGTTAGCTCACTTACAGGAAAAAGGACTAAAAGTGCATGAATTATATATTTTGTCCTCAAAACTTAGCTAAAATATGGGTAAATTATAGTACTTTAGGCGTGTAAATACGCCTATCATCAACACCCCACACTTAAAGCTTTGTTCGTCCTCGAACAAAATATCATGTCCATCTAAACATCTACTTAGGGTTTCACAGTAATAACACAAAATATTCGTCAAGACAGGCACGTCAATCATTAACAAAGAGTAGTTTTCTAATCACTTCTAGAAACAATTCAGCCTCCAACATAGACTCGTGATGATGGTTAATTCATATCCAAAAGTTAAGGCTTAAAGAATCATATACGACTTACCCAAAACTCATCAACCATGTGTGTCTCACAATATGTCACCCATAATTACTCACAAGTATTTCATTTTTCAAAACATGGGTATAATATTATCCTTGCTCTCACTCTCACAACGAATTCATATGTTTGCAACTGATGACCATAGGCTTGCCCTTAATGTAATGCTCCACTAAATATCAGAATGCTAAGCTTAGGATCAAATAGGTTTTTACAGGTTGTAATGTAGGCTAAGGGACAGGTAGGACTATTTTGGTCAGAAATAGTGACTATGTTCCTAAACGCTTTAATACATCACATTATGCCATTTACACTTTCTTTCAAACGACCTTTCTACTTTCTTTTAATCTACCACCCCTTCTCACCTCTTTTGTTATTCAATTTTAAATAGAATCAACTTTGTATTTTTCTTTTTCATTTCATTTTTCATTTTTATTTTTTATTTTTTTATTTTTTTTATAACACACCTCTATAATAGCCATTCTTTTTCATAACAAATTCAAGCACCAATACATTCTAAGGCATCACACTCATCCAATTTCCTCTTATTTTGTCACATGACTTTACAATTTAAAGCGCTTAGGAATTTGGATCAAATTATGGTCTTGAAAAAAATGGATTAGGCTTACATATGAGGCTGTCAAAGAAAATAGGCTTAAAGGCTCAAAAGGGTTGACTAGGATAATGTCCACGGGTAGGTAAAATGAAGGTAAACAATTACAGGTTGCCAAAGAAATGCCTAAATCATCTCCTAAACTCACACTCTTTATTTTGCTTCACACACACACCAGGCAAGTTCTAGCATCAGCCACAAACACAGAATATACTATATCCTCGCACACACAAGGCACATGGTCGACTTAATTGGGAGTAGTATAGACTCTTGACCCAACAGATGAAGGAACTGAACCACAAAATTATCACATAGTGAGTCACAATTAGAGCCTAAACATCTCAATAGTAATGATTTTAGCACAAACTCTTGTTATACTACCATGCCGTCTATCAGAACAATTTCATGCAAAATCTAATAAATTTAAAATTTAAACTAACTAATTACGACTAATTAAAACAAACAAGAACTAGAATAAATGCAAATGCAGACAAAGAAGTATAGCATACAAATACCAACACCCCACACTTAGACGGGACACACTGCCCTCAGTGGAAAATAAATAAGAAGAACCTGATTAGTCGGACTCATCCTCTATGTCTGGGGTCATACCCCCTGCATCGGAATCATCATCAGAGTCTTCATCCTCAGAGTTTCCTCAAATTGTACCCACTTGATCCAAAAGTGCGTTGAGGTATTTGTAGTGAGGAGGATTCATCTTGCTCTTTTCTTCCCCTTTTCTGGCCTTTCTGTGAGGTGGTTGCTTTGTCTTTTCCTTGGCGTGCTTTTGGTGCCATTGTACCTGAGATTAAAATGATAGTCATGTTAACTTCATCTCGGTAGATACAGTCGACAAAAAAAACAGTAGTGGCACCACCCCACACTTAATTTGTTGGCACAAACTAATTAAGTGAACATTGTCGATTACTCAGACTTCATCGATATACGTTTAGGCGTTATGTTCCAACAATATGTTCAGCACAGTCATACTTTCATGTCGTCTTAACTATCCTTTCCAACTCTATTTCATGTAATCTTGATCATACTTTCATGTTTGAATTAATGCACTTTTTGAACAAGACTACTACATAGAGATCGTATCAAGTTATGGCATAGAAATAATCACAACATCTCATGCTTATATTCAATCATGATCTTTATCTCGATGAACGAGTCATTCAAACATTCAAGCATTCAATTTTGAAGATTATGCAATTAACTTCACCATGTCGACTCCGCAAAAGTATGACAGATATAACAATCAAATACAAGTCGGAAAAAAATCAAGAACACCCACACGTATTCTTTCACTCAACGAGATGTATCACAACAAATCAACCACATTCAAATCACCAATACTACTTCAAGATTTAACAATTCATTATAGGCGTAGTAGTGTAGTACTTACAGAATATAAAAGAAGAACAAAGAAGTACTTACTTGGTTGATGGCCTCGGAAGATGTTCTTGCAAAGTAAAAGAGCAAAAGGAATTTTTTTGAGAGATTTTGGAGAGGTAGGCGGCACTTAGGTTGAATTTGCAATGCATTTTTGTTCTAAGACTAAGGTTCTATTTATAGGACAAGCTTGGGTCGGGTTTTGACCCATTTGGAATCGGATTTGGAGACCAAAAGTGACCATAGGCGGCGCCTAATGCTTTGCCTATGCTTGGCATAGGCGGCGCCTATGCTTGGCATAGGCGGCGCCTATGCTATGGTATTGTTAGGCATAGGCGGCGCCTATGCCATGGCATACTAGATTCAGAGACAAAATGCTTTTTCATAGGCGGCGCCTATGCTATGGCATTGTTGAGCATAGGCGGCGCCTATGCTATGGCACTCTAGAATCCGAGATCTTAGGCCATAGCATAGGCCATGCCTTGTTCGTGGCCTAGATTTACATAGGCCTTGCCTTGTTCTTTGCCTATATTTTCATAGGCAATGCCTAACCCATAGCCTTTTGCTTCTTCATTCCTAACTTACCACCTTCAACATGAAATACTTCCAAATCAAAATTTGAAACCAATCTTCTCCTTTATACCTCTTGCACCTACACTTACTCAAAAACAACAAAAACGATTAGGACGATGGGTTGCCTCCCACCAAGTGCCTTAGTTTTGGTCGTGGCTTGACAAAATCTTAAGAAAACAAAATAATTAAAAACGATGGGTTGCCTCCCACCAAGCGCTTGATTTATTGTCGCGGCACGACATAACTATCTCGATTACTTAGACTTCATCGAGATAGATGGGGCATCATTTTCTGAATGGATTCAGACGACGCTGATGCTTACTTGTAGGCATGCAATCTCCTTCGAGATGAATCTTGTGCGTACATATCCCAAGAGGGATACCAATTATATCATCAATAGTCCAACCCATAGCTCTCTTGTATTTCTTCAGAGCAGAGATGAGAGCCTCTACGTGCTGTTTACTTAAATCATCTGCCACACTCACCGGAAGTATATTTCCACTTCCCAAGAACGCATACCTTAGATAATTGGGGAGCTCTTTCGATTCTAGCACTGGGGGCTCTTCAATGGAAGTCTTCGCTGTTGGTGACGGTTGATTCTTAAGATCAAGGTCCGGCTGCTTAGGAGTATGAGAATAGGACCTTATTTCTGTTAGAGAACACATAGTTTCTTTATAATCTTCATCGTCCTTATGCTCAACATTCAGCAGCGCAGCAGACAATGGCTCAACAGTAAGCTGTTTCTCTACAGATAATGCTTTCTTATCCTCATAATGAACATCAGCTACGGAGAACACATTCATATCGCTGGGCTGCTTCATTGCTTTGCATATATCAAAGCGGACCACTTCGTCATTCAACCGAAATAAAAGCTCATTAGCTCTCATGTCAATGAGCACACTTCCTGTTGCAAAGAAAGGACGTCCCAAGATTATGGGAACTTCAGAATCCACCTCGCAATCCAAAATCACAAAGTCTGTAGGAAAAATGAAGGTAGACACCTTCACCAACACATCATTCAAGATACCCACAGGTCGTTTTACCGACCTATCTGCCATCACGAGCCTCATATTGGTTGGTGTAGGGTCGCCCAACCCCAACTTTCTGTAGACGGATAGTGGCATCAAATTGATGCTAGCTCCCAAATCGCACAATGCCTTAGCAAAATTCATAGATCCAACCGTACAAGGAATAGTGAAAGCACCAGGGTCTGCCTTCTTCTGTACTAAGGACCTTGTGGCAATTGCACTGCAATGATGAATATTATCTGCCGGCTCATAGCTTACTGCCCACTTCTTTGTTAAAAGGTCCTTCATGAATTTAGCGTATCCGGGCATCTGCTCTAGCGCTTCCACCAAAGAAACATTAATAGTCAGTTGTTTCAACATAGTCATGAATTTACTGAACCTGGTATCATCAGCTTTCTTCTTCAGTCTCTGCGGAAAAGGTGGTGGTGGAAGGGGAGTTGTTTTCTCCACCACTTCCTTTTTATCTTGCTTCCGATTATTAACCTTTTCAGGAGTGTCGTCAGCCTTCTTCTTCAGTCTCTGAGGAAAAGATGGTGGTGGAAGGGGAATAGTTCTCTCCACCACTTTCTTTTTACCTTGCTTCCAACTATCAATCTTTTCAGGCTGCAGACGTCTAGGGGTGACGTCATGAACACACTCTTCATCTTCTTCGGCCTCTTCACATTCTGCATCAATAACATTATCCGCTATATCATCAACTACCTGCTTGCCTTTAGATGAATTTTCCAACACTTTACCACTTCGGGTAGTAATAGCCATACACGATCCATCATTCCTCGGATTTTGCACTGTGTCGCTAGGTAGTGTTCCAGCTTTTCTTTGATTGAATGTCGCTGAAAGTTGACTCAATTGTTGCTCCAGCTGTTTTATTGAAGTGGAATGTGAGTTAACCAATTGATTTATTGAAGACAAATCGTTCTTCACCTCATTCACTCTTGTATTATTTGCCTCCACTCCTTTCAGCAGCTTTGCCATCATATCTTCCATAGACATCTTCCCCGAACCAGATGCCGCGGCCTCACGATTTCCAGGAGGAATATACAATTCACTCCTGTCAGTCTTATTCTTCCAACTACCTTGATCGCGGTCCTTGTATCCAGATTTATCATAATAGTTCCGACCTTGGTTTCCTTGGGCATTGCCTCGGAAACCCACCTGATTATTCAAGTAGTTTGCTTCTTCCTCATAGTCGGATTCATCTCTTCCCTGTGATACAACGGCCTTAACCTTTTCGGTCTTCCCTGATAATAAGTGCTTGGTAAGAAGATCCATCTGCGTTTTTATGTGGGCCATATCTTGGTCACGTTCCTCTTGTCTTCGCCTCTGCTCTGCAGTCATGCCAATAGATATAGTAGAGCTTGCTACCTCAGAATCCCTGGTATGCCAAGCTCTGCTCTGCTTTGTCATACGATCTGGCATATCACTTGCCTCAATAAAATTAAGGTCCATGAATGATTCTCCAGCCGCATTATCCACCACTGGCATAGTCACTGAGTTCAAAGCCCTGTATAATATCTCCATCAAGTGGACATTGGTCATATGATGGTTTGGGCACCGCATAAGCTTCTTCTTGAACCTCTCCCATGTTTCGTGGAGAGCTTCAGTTGGAAGCTGTCGAAAATTGCTGATCTCATCCCGTAATTGGGCTCTCTTGGATGGCGGAAAGAATCTTTCTAGGAAAATGTCTTTCAGTTGCCTCCAATTAGTAATAGAATCAGGAGTTAGCCCGTTCAACCATAGAGTTGCCTCCCTAGACAGAGACAATGGAAATAAGCGCAGCCGAATTGCATTCTGCCCAACTCCTGGATTGTCTAACGACTTGCATGTTGAAATAAAGTTGATCAGATGCATATTCGGATCATCTCCTGCGAGTCCACCAAATAACCCCTTGAGCTGCAATAACTGAATCATGGTGCTAGTGATATTGAACTTAGCTCCGGGTTCCAAGGGTGGAGGAATAATAGCCCCTGTGGCACCAGCTCCATCCAGATCGTCATCATCATCATCAAAAGGAGCCTGCACAGCTCGGCGGTCAGGTCTCATTCTAGCTTGACGATCTCTCCTGTGCATAGGTGCTTCCACCTCATCAGTACGCCTAGTATTTAGTAGCTCCTCATCACCCAGGTCCTCATCATCAGGATTTGTTGCCCGACCTGGGTTATCAATATTCTGTTGATGCACTTGAGCAGCTGCCAGTGCAACTAGTCTAGCCTGCTCCTGTTGAGCCGCCCTTCTGTCAATGTCACGTTGTGCATCCATCCTGCCAATAGAACCTGAATAGAACAAAAACAACAGCTAAAAGTAAAATCTGAGAACTTTTGACCAAAGGGTCTAGTAACTATCACAAACTTAGTTGACAACCGTATTCCCCGGCAATGGCGCCAATTTTTTATAACGCTCAAACTACAGCTCTCGTAAGAGTGTAAGCGGTCATTGTCAAATATAGAACCCAACTGGGTTGGGTATCGATCCCATAGAGAATACTTGGTCACTAAGTAAGCAAAGATTATTAGACTTTTGGTGCAAGTCTCGTAAAAGGGGGGATTTTGTAGCGTGCAATAATGTAAACAAAATAATAAAGTAAAAACAGAAAATAGCAAAGTAAAAAGAAAGAATGTTTAGTAAGATGTTTAACCAATGAGAATTGAGAGTTAGGGTTATGTCCACCTTATGAGTTATACGTCTCTATTGGCTATGAGTTATGCGGAATTCATACATGCATGTGCTTATAGAGAATTGTATTCTATGGTAAATTCAGGCGTCTTTCGACCATCAAGGATTATTTCACTTTAACTCTTTCGAGCTTAAAGCGTATCTAACGGTACAAATTCTCCAAGAGGTTAATCCAGTTACGGCACTAACTTTTTAACAGGGGTTGGTGCCCTATTACCTTGACATTATCTCTTTTCCAGACATATAACTTTTCTTTCGAACAAGTTAATGCTATACTGGCGTATTTTATGTGTTTGCAACCACAAAAATTTAGATTAAGATGAAGAGAGTAATGATATAAGCAGCATATGTGTCAAGAATTCACAAAATCATAGCAATAGATAGTATCTCATAAGGCTTCCATAACCCCAACAGAGAAGTTTAGCTACGCATGAGTGCAACGGAAAACACAATAGACATTATCATCATAAAAATCTCACGTGAATTCCTTGCAAATAGCTTTTCTCTTGTTGTAAAAATTAAAAGTCGAATATATGAAAAATAATGTCAACAATGAATTAATGAAGAAAAAAGGGAAGGATAGAATAGGGCTGAGGGTGGTGGAGAATTGTTTTGATGGATGGATGGGAATTATAAAAATCTCCAGCAAAATAGGGTATTTATAACACCTATATCCTATTCCTACTAAGCTACTGCATTACTTATCCTAGTCCTACTAGGTTACTGCATCATTATCCTAATCCTACTAAGTTACTGCTGATCCCCAAAGTCTTTAGAAATGTTGTTTTTGCCCGGGACAGGTTTTCCATGCGTCACTTTTAGTCCCTAGGCGTCCAAGCTCTCCTTTCCTTCTTTTGTGAAGCTTCCTTGGGCGTCAAGTTATCCATAAAATGCTGAAATCTTCATCATTTATACCTGAAAACTTGCTAATCACGTTTGTTAGCTCACTTACAGGAAAAAGGACTAAAAGTGCATGAATTATATATTTTGTCCTCAAAACTCAGCTAAAATATGGGTAAATTATAGTACTTTAGGCGTGTAAATACGCCTATCATCATGCAACTCAGTGTAAAAAATAAACGGTTGCTGAAAAGAACTAATTATTTTAATAATTATAAAGCTAAGCTTCAAGCTGAAAAGTCATGACCTATCATAATATTGATTAATTTAATTAAGTCATAACTTTTTACAGTAATCAAGAAAGTCATTAATAAATGGAGGTGAATAGTTGTGCCTTTAAATCTGCTTTATTAATTTATATAATTAAAAAGTCAGAAAATTTGGATGTCATGAAGATAATATATTTTTAAAAAAATATATATCTATTATATGTTGCAACAGATATATTATCTGATGCAACAGTTACCTATTTGTTGCAAATCATGATATATCTGTTGTAACAGATGATTTATCTAATGCAACAAATATATTATCTGTTGTCCAAGTCAGTGTAAAAAAAAATGATTCCTGGAAAGAACTAATTATTAATAATAATAAAGTTGAAAAGTCATGACCTATCATAATATTGATTAATTTAATTAAGTCACAACTTTTAACAGTAATCAAGAATGTCATTAATAAATGGAGGTGAACAGTTGTGCCTTTAAATCTGCTTTATTAATTTATATAATTAAAAAGTCAGAAAATTTGGATGTCATGAAGATAATATTTTTTTAAAAAAATATATATATTATATGTTGCAACAGATATATTATCTGATGCAACAGGTTATCTATTTGTTGCAAATCATGATATATCTGTTGTAACAGATGATTTATCTGTTGTCCAAAACAGTGTAAAAAAACGGTTCCTGAAAGAACTAATTATTAATAATAATAAAGCTGAAAAGTCATGACTTATCATAATATTGATTAATTTAATTAAGTCATAACTTTTTACAGTAATCAAGAATGTCATTAATAAATGGAGGTAAACAGTTGCGATTTTTTGCCTAACTCATTCAAGTTCAATCCTCTATAAATAGGTCCCTCCTTACTCAATCGTTCATTCTACTACACACTATTTATTCCTCTCTCTTGTTACACCTTCAACTACTTTCTCTTCAAGGACTTGATAGCTTTTTCCTGTCTCTGGTAAGTTTTTTTCTTGATTTTTGTGTAAATATACGTTGTATTACATTACATTACATTCGAATTCTTTCTTTTCTTTACTTTTGTATTTACGTGTGTGTTTTGTCAACTTATGCATTTTTTAGATATGGTTGATACTGTGTGGGATGTCGTTATTTTACGAGACGTCATGAGGAAACTGCAGAAGGAGGTTCATGACCAGCATTGGGAGTTGGCCGCCGTCAGAGTAAGGATGTTGTGGGAGATCCGCAGGCTGCGGAGGGCGCTGCTGCTGCCCTTTGAAGTTTGGCCGACTGGCCATACAAATAATAATGATGATAATAATAATTAAGTTTTTTTTCTATTATCTATGTATTTTATTTTTTTGTTTTATAAAAAAATATGTTTGATGCACTTGAATTTTTATTTCTTATTTAATTTTCGTGTTGTCTATTTCTATTTCTTAACAAATGACATGTCTACAATTAAGGAATAATTTGATTCCAGTATCAATAGCAAGAACATATGAGTTATCTGTTAGGTTTTGTGTGTGATAGGAGCTGTATTTTATTGTTCGAAATATATTAGTAATCTGATGAAACAGATTATTTATCTGTTGAAACAGATTACTAATCTGGTACAACAGAATACTCATCTATTCGATTCATAATCATATTACGGGCACCTAGAATCCTTAAACATGAATCCAACATGAGTCTACTGTTACAACAGAATATTTATCTGGTGCCGAGATAATGGATCTGTTTAAACAGATTGCTCTTGTATTGCATTCATGTTCGCGTGCAAACTATTGTTGAAAAAACAACACACTAGCAGTTACCCAGATTCAACTAAAAAGCATAATCTGACTTACCAAAGTCTCCTCTCAAGTAAATTCCAAAGTTGAAAGTGATTTACGAAATAAAATTTGACATAAGAATTTGGTCAAAGAGCAGCAGTTGGGGTAACAACAACAACAACAACAATGGTCAACAAGAAGGATATGAAGTTGATAATGAAGTATAAGATGATGATAATGAATCAGAAGATGATGAATAAAGCAGCAGCAACAATGAACAATAAATATCGCGAAGAGAGAGAAAATAACAACGGATGAGGAGAGAGAAAAAGACGTATTTTTTCCCTTCGTTCCCCGTTATATATTAACTAACATTTAAATCAAAGTGTAAATTTAAAAACTTGTGGGTTATTTTAAAATTTTCCAAACTTTCTTAAACCATAATGAAGTAATTGTCACCTCTACTCAATTATTAAGACTTGTGTCACCTACACCTCATTTTAAAATTCTTTTGTCACCTGTGGCCCAAATGATAACGCTCAATCTACAGCTCTCGTTTGAGTGTAAAGCGGTCGTTAGCAAATATAGAACCCAACCTGGGTTGGGTGTCGATCCCACAGGGAATAGCTTGGCCAACAAGTAAGTAAAATTACTAAACTTTTGGTGCAAGTCTCGTAAGAAGGGGGGATTCTTGTTTTGCAAGTAATGTAAGCAAAAGCTGAAAATAATAAAGTAAAAAGAGAGAGATTGTTACGTTGGTTGTAAACAATGAGAATTGAAGCGTTGGGGTTATGTCCACCTTCTGAGGTATACGTCTCTATTGGCTATGAGTGTGTAGAATTCTGACATGCAATTGCTTATAGAGGATTGTAGTCGATGGTAAATCCAAGCGTCTCTCGACCTAAACAAGGACTATTTCACTTTAACTCTCTCGAGCTTAAAGCGTATCTAACGGTACGAATTCTCCAAGAGGTTAGTCCAGTTACGGCACTAGCTTTTTAATAGGAAAGGGTGTCCTACTACCTTGACATTATCTCTTTTCCAGACAAATAACTTTTCTCTCGAACAAGTTAAATGTTAGACTGGCGTATTCTTGCGTTTGCAACCGCAAAGAATGTAGATTAAGATGAAGAGAATAATGATATAAGCAATATACGTGCCTCGAACTCACAAACTCACAGCAATAGATAGTAACTCATTCGGCTTCCATAACCCCAACAGAGAAGTTTAGTTACCCATGAATGCGAAGGAGATCACGATTGACATTGTTGTTATACCACAAGATTGAGTAATTTCGTGTAGCTTAGGTGGTAGGCGTGAGGCGTGAATTCCTAGGCAAAGTAACGATTCTCTTGTTGTGGAATTTAAGAATGGAAGAGTAGAAGAAGAAAAATAGAATTAATGGAAAGATTAGAAGAGTTGTAGAGTAAGAGAATTGAATTGTAAGATTTGTTGTTAAGAAGATGTTAGAAGATGTTCTAAAATCTCTAGCATGATAGGGTATTTATAATACCCATATCCTAATCCTACTAAGCTAATGAAATAAATAACCAAATCCTACTAGACTAATGAAATCCTTAACCCAAATGTACTAGGTTAAGGTAACATTATCATAATCCACATAAAATAATGAAATACATAACCTAATTGTACTAGGTTAATGTATCATTGTCAAAATCCAGCTTTGTGTCTGTAAGTCCCCAAAGTCTTTAGAATTGTTGTTTTAGCCCGAGACAGATTTTCCATGCAGCAGTTTTGGTCCTTAGGCGTGTAAACTCCCTTCCCTTCCTTCGTGAGCTTTCTTTTGCGTCAAGTAAGCCATAAAATGCTGAATTCTGCATCATTTATACCTGAAACTTTACTAATCATGTTCGTTAGCTCATTTACAGGAAAAAGGACTAAAAGTGCATGAAATATATAATTTGTTCTCAAAACTAGGCTAAAATATGGGCAAAATATATTGATATAGGCGTGTAAATTCGCCTATCATCAACACCCCACACTTGAAGCTTTGTTCGTCCTCGAACGAAATACCATGTCCTTCTAAACATCAACTTAGGGTTTCACAGCAACAACACAAAATATTTGTCCAGACAGGCACAACAATTATCAACAAAGAGTAGCTTTTCGATTATAGGTAGAAACAATTTAACCTCTAGCATAGACTCGTGATGGTGATCAACTCGCATGCAAACGTTAAGGTACAAGGAATCATATATAACTACCCAAAACTCATCAACCATGTGTGTCTCACACTATAGTACCCATAATCACTCACAAGTATAGCATATTTTTCAAACATGGGTATCAAAATATCCTTGCTCTCGCTCTCACAAAGAATTCATATGAAGCAACTGATGACCATAGGCTTGCCCTTAATGTAATACTCTACTAAATGTCAGAATGCTAAGCTTAGGATCAAGTAGGTCTTTTGATGGTTGTAATGTAGGCTAAGGGACGGGTAGGACTATTTTGGCCAGGAATAGTGACTAAGTTCCTAAGCGCTTTAATACATCACTTTGTATCATTAACACTTTTCTTTCAAACAACCTTTCTACTTTCTTTTATTCTATCACTCTTTTTCTCCTCTTTTGTTTTTCAATTTTAAGCACAACTCACTTTTCAGCTTTCTTTTCCTTTTTCTTTTCATAACATACCTCTTATGATAGCACTTTCTTTTTCATAACACATTCAAGCACCATTACAATTTATAGCATCATACTCACCCAATTTCCTCTTATGTTGTCACATGACTTTTTCACTTTAAATCACTTAGGAGTTTGGATCAAATTACGGTCTTGAAAAAAATGGATTAGGCTTACATACAAGGTTGTCAAAGAAAATAGGCTAAAGGCTCAAAAGGGTTTAACTAGGATGATGTCCATGGGTAGGTAAAACTGAAGGTAAACAAATATAGGTTGCCAAAGAAATGCCTAAATCATATCCTAAACTTACACTCCTTATTTTCGCTTTGCATACATACCAGGCAAGTTCTAGCATCAGCCACACACATAGAATATACGATTATCTCACACACACAAGGCACATGGTCGACTTGCTTGGAAGTAATATAGACTCTCGACCCAACAAGTGAAGGAATTGAACCACACAATATCACATAATGAGTCACAACTAGAGCCTAAACATCTCAATAGTCACAATTGTAGCACATACTCTTGTTGTAATCTCATGCTGCCTATCAAAATAATCTCATGCGAAGCTAGAAAAAATTTACTACTAAAAAAAATAAAATAAAAAATGAAACAAAAGCAAACAAAAGCAAAGCAAGCAAACATAGATGCGAGTAGAGAAGTATAGCATGCAATACCACCACCCCACACTTAGTCGGGACACTGTCCTCAGTGGAAAATAAATACGAAGAACCTGGTCAGTCGGACTCGTCCTCAATGTCGGGGGTCATACCCTTTGCATCGGAATCATCATCAGAGTCGTCATTCTCAGAAGTTTCTCATAAGTATCCCACTTAATTCCAAGAGTGAGTCGAGGTATTTGCAGCGAGGAGGGTTCTCCTTGCTCTTTTCGGCCTCTTTTCTTGCCTTTTTGTGAAGTGGTCTTGCTTTGGGTGCCATTGTACCTGAGACTTAAAAAAAAATGTTCATGTTAGCATCATCTCGATGGATACAATCTATAAACAAGCAGTAGTGGCACCACCCCACACTTAGTTTGTTGGTACAGACTAGTGAAGTGAAAGTGGTTGATTACTCAGACTTCATCGACATACGTTTTAGGGGCTATATTCCAACAAGAAATTCAGATATGTAACACTTCTTGCAATCTTTGCAATACTTTCATGTTAGGTATATCAAGACTTCTTCATAGGGATTACATCATGGTATAGTTTCTATCAATAATCACAATCTCCTATGTCGGTAGGCAACTATAAGTCTTATTCCGATGAGCGAGACATCCCAACATGTAAGTATTCAAGTGACAAGAGCATGCAATGTTCATGACTATAGCAATTCCGCAAGTAGTTTAACAATGCATCAAAATCAATTTCTAGTTGGAAACAAGTTAAGAGTATCCTAACGTTCATGTTCACTCACTTGGTTTTGTATCAACAATTCAAACACATTAACATCACCAATATTTCTTCAAGATGTAGCAATTCGTAATAGACATAGCAACGTAGCACTTACGAAAAATAGATGAAGAACAAAAGAGTACTTACGTGATTGAAGCCTTTGGAGATGTTCTTGTGAAGTGGGAGAGCAAAAAGAAAAGTTTTGAGATGATTTGGAGAGTATATGCGGCGCCTAGGTCAAGTTTTCAATGTGTTTGTGTTTCAAGACTAAGTCTCCTTTATATAGGAAGAGAATGGGTCGGGTTTTGACCCATTTACAATCGGTTTTGGAGACAAAAATGCTACATATGCGGCGCATAATGCTCGGCATAGTCATGGTATATGCGGCGCATTGTCTATGGCATAATGGGACATATGCGCCGCATAGTCTATGGCATTTGTAGACATATGCGCTGCATAGTCTATGGCATATGAGATACTGAGACCAAATGCCATAGCATAAGCGACGCATAGTCAAAAGCATACCTAGGAATAGGCGGCGCATAGTGTATAGCACACTAGATTCCGAGACCTTAGGCTATAGGATAGGTTGTGCATCGTTCGTGGCCTAGTTTTACCAAGGCCTAGCCTTCTTCGAAGCCTATTTTGGCGTGAGAAAGGCTCAATACATAGCCTTATGCATCACCCTTCCTAACTTACCAACTTTACCATACAATGCGTCCAAATCGTCAATTGAAATCAATCTCCTCGTTGACTACTTCTTGCACCTACATTTGCTCAAAAACACTAAAAATGATTAGAACGATGGGTTGCCTCCCATCAAGCGCCTTAGTTTTGGTCGTGGCACGACTCTTATTTTTGGATTTTTATTTATCAAAAGCAAAACAGTTACTAGAACGAAATGAAAAATGAAAAACGATAAACGATAAACGATGGGTTGCCTCCCATCTAGCGCTTGATTTATTGTCGCGGCACGACATAGTTACCTCGAGTACTCAGACTTCGTCGGGATAGATAGTGGATCGTTTTCTGAATGGATTCAGACGACAATGAGGCTTACTTGTAGGAGGGATACCAATTATATCATCAATAGTCCAACCCATAGCTCTCATGTATCTCTTCAGAGCAGAGATGAGAGCGTCTACGTACTGTTTACTTAAATCATCCGCACTCACCGGAAGTATCTTTATACTTTCCAAGAACACATACCTTAGATAACCGGGGAGCTCTTTCGATTCTAGCATTGGTGGCTCTTCAAGGGAAGTCTTCGCTGGTGGTGTGGGTCGATTTTGGAGATCAAGGTCCAGCTTCTTGGGAGCATAGCTATATGTCCCTAATCCTGATAGAGCACCAATAGCTTCTTTGCAATTTTCAGCATCCTTACTCTCTCCATTCATGAGCACAACCGCCAAAGGGTCAGCAATAATTTGCTCTTCTTTAAGTAATTCTTTCGGATCATCAAAGAAAACATCAGCCACCAAAAATACACTTGGGTCTTTGGGTTGCTTCATTGATTTGCAAACATCAAAGCGAACCACTTCATCATTTATTCGGAATGAAAGCTCGTTAGCTCTCAAATCAATGAGCACACTTCCTGTAGCAAGGAAAGGGCGTCCCAAGATTATGGGAACCTCTGAGTCCGCTTCACAATCCAAAATAACAAAGTCTGCTGGAAAGATGAATGAAGAAACCTTTACCAAGACATCACATAGGATACCAACAGGTCGTTTTACCGACCTATCCGCCATGACGAGCCTCATGTTGGTTGGAGTAGGATCACCCAACCCCAACTTTTTATAGATAGATAATGGCATCAAATTGATGTTGGCTCCTAAATCACATAATGCTTTGTCAAAATCCAAAGGTCCAACGGTGCAAGGAATAGTGAAAGCTCCGGGGTCGGCCTTCTTCTGAACTATCGATCGGGTAGCAATTGCACTACAATGATGCACATCATCCTTCAACTCATAACTTGCTGCCCTCTTCTTAGTCAAAAGATCTTTCATAAACTTCGCATACCCAGACATTTGTTCAAGTGCCTCTACCAATGGAACATTAATGGTCAGCTGCTTCAACATAGTCATAAATTTGCTGAACTTAGTGTCATCCGCCACCTTCTTCAATCTTTGGGGAAAAGGTGGTGGTGGGTATGGAAGTGTTCTCTCCATGGCTTTCTCCTCCTCTTGCTTCCATTTTTCCATTTTTTCAGGCTGCACGTCACTGGGCGTGACATCCTTGACGTCAGGACTAGTTGTTGCGGCATCTTCTCCTTTTACGTTATCATCCATGTCCGCAACTTCGTCAACCACTTGCTTGCTTTTTTCTGAAGGTTCCAGCACCTTACCACTTCTGGTAGTGATGGTCATGCATGACCCATCATTCCTTGGGTTTTGCACAGTATCGCTAGGTAAAGTGCCAGCCTTTCTTTGATTGAGTGCTGCTGAAAGTTGGCTCAGTTGCTGCTCTATTTGCTTGATTGAAGTGGAATGAGAATCAACTAGTTGTTTTATGGAGGACAAATCATTAATTACCTCAGTAACTCCCGCGCTCGTTGCTTCCACTCCTTTCAATAATTTAGCCATCATGTCTTCCATACTTCCAGAATTAGATGTGGTGGTATCACGTCTACCAGGGGGAACGTACAAACCACTCTTTTCATTGTTTTTATTCCAACTACCTTGGTCTTTGCTTCCAGATTTATCATAATAGTTCTGACCTTGGTTTCCTTGGGTATTCCCTCGGAAACCCCCCTGATTGTTCAAGTAGTTGGTCTCTTCTTCCGAATCAGATTCGTCTCTTCCTTTTAGCGCCACAGCTTTCACTTTTTCGGTCTTCCCTGATAATAAATGCTTTGTAAGAAGATCCATCTGTGTTTTCATGTGCGCCATATCTTGATCACGTTCTTCTTGTCTTCTTCTTTGGTCTGCAGTCATGCCTATAGATAAAGTGGGGCTTACTACCTCGGAATCCCTGGTATGCCAAGCTCTACTTTGTTTCGTCATGCGATCTAGCATATTGCTTGCTTGACCAAAGGTGAGGTCCATAAATGATCCTCCAGCCGCATTATCCACCACTGGTTTAGTTATTGAATTCAAGGCTCTGTATAGTATCTCCATTAGGTGAACATTAGTCATATGATGGTTTGGACATCTCGCTAGCTTTGTCTTGAACCTCTCCCATGTTTTATGAAGAGCTTCAGTGGGAAGCTGACGAAAGTTGCTGATTTCATCTCTCAATTGTGCCCTTTTGGAAGGCGGAAAGAATCTTTCTAGGAAAGCGTCTCTCAATTGCCTCCAATTTGTAATTGAATCAGGAGTCAGCCCATTCAACCATAGTGTTGCCTCCCCAGACAGAGACAATGGAAATAGACGTAATCGAATTGCATTCTGACTAACACCAGGATTGTCAAAAGACTTGCATGTAGAAATAAAGTTGACGAGATGCATATTCGGATCATCGCCTGCTAGTCCACCAAATAATCCCTTGAGTTGCAATAACTGAATCATGGTGTTTGTGATGTTGAACTTGGCTCCGAGCGCTAATGGTGGTGGAATTATAGCTCCAGTGGCTCCGGCACCATCAAGATCATCATCATCATCGTCGAAGGGTATCTCGCGTTGTGCATCCATTGATGCACTGAACAAAAACCTGCAGTAAACAAAAACAAAAACTAAAAGTAAAAGTACGAGAATCTTTGACCAAAGGGTCTAGTAATTTTCACGAACTTAATTGACACTTGTATTCCCCGGCAGCGGGGCCAATTTTTGATAACGCTCAATCTACAGCTCTCGTTTGAGTGTAAAGCGGTCGTTAGCAAATATAGAACCCAACCTGGGTTGGGTGTCGATCCCACAGGGAATAGCTTGGCCAACAAGTAAGTAAAATTACTAAACTTTTGGTGCAAGTCTCGTAAGAAGGGGGGATTCTTGTTTTGCAAGTAATGTAAGAAAAAGCTGAAAATAATAAAGTAAAAAGAGAGAGATTGTTACGTTGGTTGTAAACAATGAGAATTGAAGCGTTGGGGTTATGTCCACCTTCTGAGGTATACGTCTCTATTGGCTATGAGTGTGTAGAATTCTGACATGCAATTGCTTATAGAGGATTGTAGTCGATGGTAAATCCAAGCGTCTCTCGACCTAAACAAGGACTATTTCACTTTAACTCTCTCGAGCTTAAAGCGTATCTAACGGTACGAATTCTCCAAGAGGTTAGTCCAGTTACGGCACTAGCTTTTTAATAGGAAAGGGTGTCCTACTACCTTGACATTATCTCTTTTCCAGACAAATAACTTTTCTCTCGAACAAGTTAAATGTTAGACTGGCGTATTCTTGCGTTTGCAACCGCAAAGAATGTAGATTAAGATGAAGAGAATAATGATATAAGCAATATACGTGCCTCGAACTCACAAACTCACAGCAATAGATAGTAACTCATTCGGCTTCCATAACCCCAACAGAGAAGTTTAGTTACCCATGAATGCGAAGGAGATCACGATTGACATTGTTGTTATACCACAAGATTGAGTAATTTCGTGTAGCTTAGGTGGTAGGCGTGAGGCGTGAATTCCTAGGCAAAGTAACGATTCTCTTGTTGTGGAATTTAAGAATGGAAGAGTAGAAGAAGAAAAATAGAATTAATGGAAAGATTAGAAGAGTTGTAGAGTAAGAGAATTGAATTGTAAGATTTGTTGTTAAGAAGATGTTAGAAGATGTTCTAAAATCTCTAGCATGATAGGGTATTTATAATACCCATATCCTAATCCTACTAAGCTAATGAAATAAATAACCAAATCCTACTAGACTAATGAAATCCTTAACCCAAATGTACTAGGTTAAGGTAACATTATCATAATCCACATAAAATAATGAAATACATAACCTAATTGTACTAGGTTAATGTATCATTGTCAAAATCCAGCTTTGTGTCTGTAAGTCCCCAAAGTCTTTAGAATTGTTGTTTTAGCCCGAGACAGATTTTTCATGCAGCAGTTTTGGTCCTTAGGCGTGTAAACTCCCTTCCCTTCCTTCGTGAGCTTTCTTTTGCGTCAAGTAAGCCATAAAATGCTGAATTCTGCATCATTTATACCTGAAACTTTACTAATCATGTTCGTTAGCTCATTTACAGGAAAAAGGACTAAAAGTGCATGAAATATATAATTTGTTCTCAAAACTAGGCTAAAATATGGGCAAAATATATTGATATAGGCGTGTAAATTCGCCTATCATCACCAAACCCCCTACTAACTTGAATAAATTCTTACGATTATAAATAATACCACATCACTATACAAATGCAACATTTTATGAAATTCACCATGATTCTAATTTCATGTAAAAATAACTTTATACTATTGATTAAGTGGTGTAATGATATAAAAATTGCAACAATAACTAGTGAAAAGTTTGAACTAAATTTAATTGGATGTTTGTAGTGAAAGAACAATTTTTGATAGTGTTAGTGTAGATTTTTATCAAACAAAAAGGAGACTTTCGAGCCTTTGTTCAGTCTCATGTCGTCAGACCTTCAAACCACTCAAAGGTTGTGTAGTTGATCAGATGTTAGTGTAAGATTGAGATAAATCTTCAAACCACTCAGAGATTGTGTAGTTTGTAAGATGTTAGTGTAAGATTGAGATAAATCTTAGATTGTGTTTATCTTAAAACCTTTAATTAAAATTATAAAATTAGGTAAATGTAAAATTGAAAAAAAAATGATAACTATTGCTTTCTTTCTAAGTTTCCTCCTTTTGGGGCAGGGTGTGGTTCTGCGAAATTTCAAAAAGTACAATACCTTGTTTCCTCTGAAAACTTCATGATACTTGTTATTTCGTTAAAAACTTAGTAGCTCGATTATTGACTACCTGAACTTTCACTTGGTAAGAATTTGATTTTCTATATTGTAATCCTCTTCCCTGCCCCCAATTTTAATAAATAAATAAATTATATACATATACTATTATATAATACATTTGTTTGATTATTTTTACTGTTGTCTCATCCAAATCATTTTCGATTATATCGAAAATTATGTCAATCACCCTCACACTTCAAAATCAACATGTATCAACTACGGAGAAGAGATAAAATTATCAAAATACATTTTTTAAAAAAAAGATTTCAAAATTCAAGTCATTAATATAATGTTATCACTAATTCAAATTTCGCATTCCAGGTCAGTATACATGTTGATGGAATGTTATCACTAATTCAAAATAAAAATTCAATAAAAGAAGAAATATATGAGAAGATTGAACTCTACATTCACAATATTATTTTGAAACAAGGAAGTCATTTGTCGAATATTGATCTGGATCAAAAAAATTATTTGTCAAATATAAATTTACTTATATATAATATTTTTCTTTTCAGAAGAAAAAAATAATTTGATGATTTTTCTATACAAATTTAAAAATAATCTATTATGATAGAGATCAACTAACATGTATGATATAAGAACTTTAAATAAAAGTATGATCTTAAGTAATAAATTCAATCACTATTAATTAAATTATAAATTTATGATAAAATAGTATCACCATATAACGAGGTCTATAAGTATACATGATAAAGAAAAAAAGTGTAAGAAATGTTTAATGAAATTAAAAATATGATTATTTTAAAGCTCATGAAAAATGATAACTGCAGAATTGATTTCTTTACTAATAAGACCCGTTTCGTTATGAAAATTCAAAGCATATTCACTTTATTTAATATTTTTGAAGTTGAAAATCTTGAGTGCGTCTTTTTAGGGGACTCTTGTCCTATTTGTGAAGAAGATGGATCCATGAAGTATGTACTGACTATCGATAATTGAACGAAGTGACTATCAAGAACGAGTATCTTCTTTCTTGCGTTGATGATTTATTTGATAAGTTTCGGAGTACCTCGGTGTTTTCTAAGATCGACATGAGATTTGGTTACAATCAGTTAAGGATTAAAGCTTTGAATGTCCTGAAGACATCTTTTAAAATGCAGAATGATCATTTTTGAGTTTTTGATTATATCCTTTAGATAGATCAATGCATCGGTAATATTTATGGAGTTGATGAACCAAACATTTTGATCGAGCATATGAGACAATTGAGGCCTACACTTCAAAGATTGTAAGATGAAAAATTGTACATCAAGTCTCCGGGTGCAAGTTTTGGTTGGATTTTTTTTAGGTCATTTAGTGACCAAGGATGGTATCATGATCGGTACGAACAAGATAGCAACGGTTCGTGATTGGGCTAGACCTACTTCTCCTTCGAAGAGTAGGAGCATTGTTGGCTTGGTGGGTTATTATCGATGGTTTATGCAAGGCTTTCTTTTATTGCGACTCCTTTAACTAGGTTGACTCATAAAAAGATAGTTTATTAATGGTCGGATGACTGTGAGGATAACTTCCAAAAGCATAAGGAATTGTTTACTTCGACTTCTATCTTGACTTTACCCGAAGAGGGTATGAGTTTCACTAATATTTATGACATTTCTAGAGTTGGTTTGGGCGGTGTATTGATGTAGAATGGTAAGATGATTGCTTATGCTTCTTAGCAATTGAAGGTTCATGAGAAAAATTACCCAATTCATGATTTGGAGTTCCTCAATTGTGTTTCTGTTGAAATTGTGACGCCACTACTTATAGGGAGTTTATTGTAAAATCATCTCTGATCATCATAGTCGTCGGTACTTCTTTACTCAGCAAGACCTTAGTTTGAAATAACATAGATGGTTAGAATTGCTTAAAGAATATGATGTCATTCTTTTAAATTATTTAGGCAATGCTAATATGAAAAAGATACCTTGAGTCGCAAGATGGCGAGTATGAAAAGTTTGGCTTATCTTTCGACGAAAGAGCGATCATTAACTTATGTTTAAATCCTTTGGATCAAGACTAGTGATATCTCAATTAAAAATTTTAGAACAAAAATTTTCATCTTATTTATTAAGAGTAGTTGTACCTGTTTTACGAAAATTTTGACCTTTTTAGAGTCGCCACTTAATTTTGAAAAGGAATTAAGAAAACCTTTATACGATACGTTAAACGATCCAAAACAAAAAAATCGTTTAAATTTGAAAATTAAGCGGTTCCTATTAATACTCTTGGAAGGTTGTTAAGGCACCAAGAGTATCCGCTAACTTGCGGTTATCCGGACTGTTTGAAAATATCTTTTGACTAATTTCAAAAAGAAAGATTGATTGTTGAAAAGTAATTGATTTTAGGAAAAGACTTGTGTAAAATAGATTTGGACGACTTAGTAGGGATTTTAACCAAGTCTAAACAAATTAATAGCAAACCATGTAAAAGGGAAAGGGGAGAAAATAAAAGACTTAGGGCATTGGGCCCAAATTAATAGACCCTGTCCTTATCTAATTGGGCTTTTGGCCCACTTGCACCTGGCCTAATTTAAATATTGGGCTTTCGGCCCACAACCTGTCCTAAACTTGTTTTCTGACTTTTGAGGCCCAAAACCCGCCTCACTTGTATTAAAATACAACTTTGACTTCGAGGCCCAAATGAATGAATAAATAAATGACTAAATGAATAAATAAAAAGAAGACAATAATAAAAAATCGAGACTTTTCAAGTCTCTTAGTGACCTCACCAATGGATTTTGACCCATTTTTCTTCTGCGTCTATGTTCTAGCACCCGCACGTTATGTAGTGGACCTTGGGTTTAAACTTCGGACTTGATTCGAAGAGGTGAGCCTCATTGACCCATTATGAAATGCAAGAAGAGGGAGTCCATTTGGACTCGAGATATTTTTTGCATGCAAAGAAAATATAAAGAAATTAATATGCGTTCAAGGCGTAATAGTTACATATTTCAAAGCAAACGAAAATATCAAGAATCAATTTTTGAATTACAATGATATAAACACTTGCACACGTATAACAAGAGTGAGAGTCAATAAATAAAATGCAAAGCAAAGACATCCACTTGCATGCCTCATGATTTTTGTTCATATTAAGAATGAATAAAGGTAAAAGGAAGAAGGTCATATTTAATGAATTAATGCGAGAAACAAACAACGTAAGCTTGCGAAAGTAAAAGGATAAGACAACAAGAAAAATACTCATTAGTTCTAAAATTGAACAAACATAGACACTAATTCATCTAACAAAAGAAAATAAAGGTTAACTTTTCAAGAAAGAGAATCTTTAATTTCAATTAAGGCGACATTAACGAAAATTCACACATCTAAATTACAACCAACATTTTATGAAAAAACGTGTAACGACCTATGATTTATATTTCTAAGACATCGTTGATTCTCTTTTGATATTATGAATAAAAGAGAGACATGAATCAAGTCTTTACACACAAAAAAAAAGCACATATAACAATCTGAAGTAAGAAAATAAGAATAAAAGTTTAGCATTTCTTAAAGTGAAATATCGTTCAATAATCATACTATGCATGAGTCAAAAATATTCAAATAATTTTATTTAGCCACAAAAGTTCGAACTTTCTCAACATTTTGAGAGAGAATGGTCAAAATCCCCCCTAACCTTTACCCCAAATCTCAACTACCCACTTATACTTTGTGGGGGTCCTATGACCCCCCCCCCCCCCTGAACTATTTTAAAGTGGAATTATTACCCCTGAACGCTGACATGGCAAGAGAGTGTGTTTCACTCTCTTTAAAGAGAGTGAGAAGTATTTTTTTTATTAAAAAATTATTTTTAATATTTTTTATACAAATAATTTTAATTATTACTTTTCTTATTCATTTTCTCATGTCTTCTTCTTCTCCTTTTTAGAACAAAAATTCAAAAACTCATTAATGGAGTTCCTCATCTTCCTCATCTCTAATTTTATTTTCTCATCTTTCTTGAACTCATTAATGGCGAGGACTCATTAATGGTGTTTTTTGATAATTTGAAAAATGTTATTACCGAAAACAAGAAACACTTGAACTAAGAAAACAGGAAGATTTCTCTGATTAATGAATTCTTGAATGAGGAAGATGAGGAACTCCGATTCAAAAAACTTAAAAAAATTCAAGAACTCTGATTTTCTCTCTTTTTGCTCAAGATCCGCCATTAATGGCGAGTTCAGAGCTTTGAATTTCCACAATGCCATATATAATTTCCAACATAACTCACAATGCCATATATAATTTCCAATCTATTTCTCCGATTTTTTCTATTTTTGCTCAAGATCTGCCATTAATGGCAAGCTCAAAACTTTGAATTTTCACAATGCCATATATAATTTCCAATCCATTTTCCTGATTTTCTCTATTTTTGCTCAAGATCCGCCATTAATGGCGAACTCAAAGCTTTGAATTTCCACAATGTCATATATAATTCCAAAATAACCCACAATGTCATATATAATTTCCAACCCATTTCTCCGATTTTTTCTTTTTTACTCAAGATCCGCCATTAAAGAATTCATTAATTGGAGAGTTAAATAGCATTCGATAGAGGGACTTTCGAACGAATGACCCGCTTGTCATTAATCCGATTTTCCTGATCTTGGGACTTTCTCAAGAATTCATTAATCCGCCATTTCCCCCCCTAAGAATTCTATCTTTGACCCAAGAAGATGAAATTGGGTTGAAGAAGAAAATTGAGCAAAATGGAAAATGGAGAAGAAGAAAGGAAATAATAAAGTTGAATAATTAATTTTTCTAGAGTAAAAAAAGAAAAAAAATGACATAGCATGATGTGGCAGTGCGTGCATCACACCACATCCCAAATGACTGGTTGTCAGTTTTCGGGGGATAATAATTCCATTTAAAAATAGTTCAGGGGGTAATAATCTCACTTTAAAGTAGTTCAGGGGGGTCATAGGATCCCCGCAAAGTATAAGTGTGTAGTTGAGATTTGAAATAAAGGTTGGAGGGGCTTTTGATCATTTTCTCGCATTTTGACAAGACAACATGCGAACAAAAGAGGAATAAACATCTTGGATGAAAAATAACGTTAGCACTTCATCTCTTATATGAGGATTTTGAAACCCATTAAAAAAATTAGCAAGCAAATGAAAAATTCTTGACTTAACTAATTACTATTTTTATTAAGGCGAAACAAACAATAATAGCTATTTTTCAACATAAAAGAAACAACTTTACATGCTAAAACAAACATATCCGCCAACAATGAATTTAAACAAGACATGAGTTCGTCTTTTGAGCAAAGATCAAAACTTTATACATAACAATCAAAGAATAAAGTCGAAAGGCAAAACAATAAATATTAACTATTATTTTCAACATAAAGAAACTGACTTTACATGCTAAAAACAAACATATCTACCAATAATGAGTTTAAACAAGACATGAGTATGTTTTTCAAGCAAAGATCTAAACTTTATCCAAAATAATCGAAGAATAAGGTCGAAAGACAAAACAATCAATATTAACTATTATTTTCAACATAAAGAAAATAACTCTACATGCTAAAAACAAACATATCCATCAACAATGAGTTTAAACAAATCATAAGCACATCTTTTAAGCAAAGATTGAAATTTTATTTATAATAATCAAAGAATAAAGTCAAAAAAGGCACGTACAACTATTGCTAGATCATTTTTTTATCATGAACATGAAAATAATTAAAATATTGATACCACAACGTCCATCTACAACAAAGAATCTCAGCAAACAAAATTATAACTACGAACTACAAAGAAGAAAAAGATGAAGAAGAAAACGCTAATAAAACAAAAAAAAAGGTGTGTTTACCTTTTGGGGGGCAGCAAAACGAGACTACGAGTTTCGTCGGAATCAACCACCATAGGAAAACATCGCCGGCAACTCAAAAATTTTGATTAGCCGACCAACTCTATGAAATAAAAAATTTTACTCCCTCCATTTAAAAAAGAATGACCTACTTTGACTTGACACAAAGTTTAAGAAAATAAATAAGACTTTTGAATCTTGTGGCCTTAAATTAAAGTTGTGTCAAATGTACCAAAATGCCCTTTAATCTTATGGTCCTAAACATGCTATGTGGAAAGTTGAAATTAAAGTATTGCCAAAAAAGGAAATGAGTCATTCTTTTTTAAACGAACTAAAAAAGGAAATAGGTCATTCTTTTTTAAATGGAGGGAGTACTAAATAAATATAACTATTTTGCTCAAATGGATTTTTTCACCTTTCTAGTTTTTTTTCTTACTTTTCAACCCTTTTTTCTACCAAAGTAGTGGTAGTATTATAGGAGAGAATGAAGTTTTATTTTCTTTCCTCCACCAATGTGGAAGAAAAATATTTATAGAAAATGATGAAGATTTATTTCTTGTCATCCACCAATGTGGGATAAAAGTCATTTAGAGGTGTTTTTTAAATTTAAAAATTGAAAATAAGGTGAGGTGGAAGATAATGCGGGGGGAAATTGTATAATATAGTACAATTTTTGAATTTTAAAATTGAAAAAGGATAAAGTTGGGGGGAAATAGTACAATTTAAAATGATTTTTTGGTGGGAATTGAGTAGAAGTTATGAGAGTTTTGGGGAATGTGAGGGTTATTTAAAATATAACCCCAATTGAGATTTAAATTTAGTCATATTCATTTAATTTTGACCAAATTAAAAATCAATTGATGAACTGCATTGCAATTATGACCAATTTTATTTCAATTATGGCCAAATCTAATAGATTGGCTAAATTAAATTGAAATTCGATACAAATTAATACTTTTTTTAATCGTAAGCTTCTTGATTTAATAAATTCAAATGTATATTTATCCAAATAAATTATTTTGATAATAAATTATATTAAAATTAAGATTTTAATCATTATATTTATTTTCAAAACAATCCTTAATTAAAATTCAATATTCCATAGAATAGATATTTAAGTAATCAAATTATATAATCTCGTATAACTGAACACGATAATATATAATTGCTACTTAAATGAAAAAATTAAGTACAAAAAATATTTTGAAATTTTTTTATTCGGATGAAAAAAATAATTATTTTTATTAAAAAATAAAGAAACTTAGGATTAAATTTAATTGTGGAGGGCAAAAATTAGGTGTCAACCGTACCTTATTTGAAAGTTAAGGTTATTCAAGCCAGGATATCTCAGTTCATAACAAAATATGAGGAATTCCATCGGTAACAATTATCACAGTGACTTTTAGCTTAATTTATATTTGGAGAATTTTTCTCTTCTTTGTTGTTGCTTTATATCATTTATGAGTTGTGGAGATGGTTGACATGGTCTTCGAAGCGTTCAGGATTGATTTATATGAGTTTGTGATTTTGAGTAACCTTTAAAGTGATATAGTTGACTTTGATCAATATTCTGTTATCCGAACATCAGATGAGAAATTTTTTAGTTCGATTAGATCTGCATTGTCAAAATTAGCCTACTAGTTAGGTTGTGCTCGAGAGGTTTCAAATGAGTTTTGGATACTTGTTTGGGATTTGACATTTTATTTCATTGAGAGAAATTTTGGACATGTGTATAGTACCATTAGACCTGTATCAAAATTTTAAAACCAACAAAATTAACATAAAAATAGTATTATCTAAGTTTGACATGGAGGAAGTAATAACTAATGAGTGACTTTCGACCCCTTTTGTAAGATCGTTATAAAACCATTCACTCTATGAATAGTATTTCGGTACTTCTATTCTATGAGTATCTTTTAAGAATGTTCCAAGTTTTTACCCTTCCAATTAATTATGTTGGGGAAAAACTCAATTATTCCAACGAAATTTAAGGAAAAAAATTATTTATATTTTCTTAAAAGTTTATCCCATCAAGGTCATTATTGTTCAGCAAATAATTTATTCATGTCATTATTTATTAACGAAAATAATATTTCATTTTAACATATCACTTCTTACACGTGTAACAATAACAGTTCGGCCACAAAACAACAACATTCCAGTTCAATCTCACAACAAAAGTCTAGGGAAGTTGAAATATACCAAAATTTTACGGCTACCTTATAGAAGTAGAAAGAGTGTTTTTGATAGATTTAGGCTCCATTTGTTTTTTTTAAAAGATTCCGACGTCTGAATCTTAATGCACATCTGAATGAATAAGATGTTGTCTTTAGATCTGAAAATGAATGATTAAGACTGTTTTTCAACATCTGAATGTGTAAAAAATAAAATATTTGTTTACATAATAAAATAAAAAATACAATTCAAATAAAAAATTAATTACATATTAAAAAGTATGTAATTTAATACAACAAAATTATTAGTATTTGATTGAGAAAAATATTTATGTTTGTTAGTGATAGTGGAGATGACTTATAATGGTGGTTGCGGCGACGATGATTGATGTTAGTGATTAATAATGTTGGTGGTGATAATTGTGATGGTTGGTATTGTAGTGACTGTTATGATGGTGGTTGTTGTTGTTGTGATGTGACGTTGCTTGATGTTAGTAGTTTAAGGTGTTGATTGTGTTGGCTGGAACATGAATGCATGATGATTGACGATGTGTTGGTGCTAGTTGGAGATGTTATTTGTTGTGATGGTGGAGATGGTTGTTAGTAGAGATAAATTGTAGCGATGGAACTGGTTGAAGTGGTGGTAGAGGTGACGTTACTAGTGACAATGATGGTGGCGGCCAAAGAATGTGTAAAGGTTGTGATGTATTAGTGGTAGTTAGTGGTGGTACTAGTTGTGATAGATGAGTTGGTTGGTAGTAGGGATTGACCGGTAATGGTTGCTGATTGTGGTGTTGTTGACGACAGTGGTGACGGTGAATATAATTAGAATAAAAGAGGTAGTAGGTGTGGTAGCGGTTGACAATTGTGGTTAGTAGCAGTATTTTTTGTCGATGATGGTTGTGATGATGGAGGGGGTTGGTGGTGGTGGTTGACAATGGTGATGGTGACAGAGGCGGTTAGTGGTGGTGACTGCTGAATATGAATAGAGTGGTGAATATTATCCAACACCAGAATATCCGTTCAGACCTATTAAGACTTCTAGATCTGAATGATTAAGACCTATTCAGACTTATTAAGAATTAAAATCTTAATAAAAAATAAATACACTTAATGATTTAAAGTCTGAACCAACAAATGAGGCCTTAAACTACCAAATGATTTTAAAAAGAATTACTTTGAATTAAAAAAAAAAAAAGAACACCCTTGAGTTTCATTTTACATTTCTATCCCTAAATAAATATATACCAAGCCCGCACCCAAAATAAAAAAATAAAACAAAGCGAAACCGAAGCAGAAGCTTAAGGAGAAACTGTTGAATGCCATATGAAAAATCAACCCTTCGATCATCCGGAAAACCCTACATTCCCAAAAATGACGGTTAAAAATTCACCTTTTTTCCCCAATTTTGAGCCCAAAAGGTACATTTCTAACACATTTTTACTTTTATTTCAATATAAATTAAGGTCGATTTTATAAATATTTAGGATTTTTGATGTGATGGGTTGTAATAAAACGCGGAAAAATGCAATAGGGTTTTGTTATTTTATTGTATGTAAGTGTATTTTGTATGTTTAGTCTTTGAGCTATTATACAGGTGTAATTAAAACCGAAATTCAAGAAATGTTTATGCATGAGAAATTTACACTGGGGCATTTGAATTTATAAATATTTAGGTTTTTGATGAGATGTGCTGTAATAAAATACGTATGTAAAAATGTGATGGTTTTTTGTTATTTTATTGTATATAAGTGTATTTTGTATGTTTAGTCTTTGAGCTATTATACAGGTGTAATTAAAACCGGAATTCAAGAAATGTTTATGCATGAGAAATTTACACTGGGGCATTTGAATTTATTAATATTTAGGTTTTTGATGAGATGTGCTGTAATAAAATACGTATGTAAAAATGTGATGGTTTTTTGTTATTTTATTGTATATAAGTGTATTTTGTATGTTTAGTCTTTGAGCTATTATACAGGTGTAATTAAAACCGAAATTCAAGAAATGTTTATGCATGAGAAATTTACACTGGGGCATTTGAATTTATTAATATTTAGGTTTTTGATGAGATGTGCTGTAATAAAATACGTATGTAAAAATGTGATGGTTTTTTGTTATTTTATTGTATATAAGTGTATTTTGTATGTTTTGTCTTTGAGCTATTATACAGGTGTAATTAAAACCGAAATTCAAGAAATGTTTATGCATTAGAAATTTACACTTGGACATTTGAATTTTAGGAAAAAAAAACAATTTTTAAGCTCTTTTGATAAAATGGGTATTTAAATATAAGGGAAGAAATTTATTCATTTTTTTGGTTGATGATGAATCATTATTTTATAGTTGCATTTTGCACTTTTAGGATTTGAGCTATTATACAGGTGTAATTAAGGCCGAAATTCGAGAAATGTTTATGCCTGGGAAAGTTACATGTTGGTATTTGCATTTAGGGCAAAAGAAGAAATTTTGAGTTTTTTTTTTGGTTGATGAAATTGGTAGTGAGTGTTACATGTTGGTATTTGCATTTAGGGCAAAAGAAGAAATTTTGAGTTTTTTTTTTTGGTTGATGAAATTGGTAGTGAGTTTTAACTCATTTTCTTGATTGGTGATATGACTCATTAGTTGATTAACAATTGATACATTACATGGATATTAGAATTTAGGGAAAAGAATAATTCTTTTTGGGGGTTTTCTGATGAAATGGTAGCGAGTTAACGCATTGATTGATCAGTTGTTATGAAATCATAGCTATTTGTGTGTATTTGTTTAAGTTATGAGTTGAGCTATAGAGATAGATTCAAGATTTTTTGCTGAATTATTAGATCTTTTATAGGAAGTAATATTAGGTTTTAGAGGGATTTGATTATATTTATTAGAATTTGGGGATGAACCTTCTCGACACCAAAAGATTGGTGGGAGGAGGGAATGCATTGGTGAGAAGAATGCCCGTGTATGTGTTTTTGTGATCTGAATTCGCGTGAGGAGAAAAAGAGCGACATGGGCTGTAGGATCAGAGACTTTGATGAAGTATGTTGTTATCCTTCTTGAGTAAGCGTTCATTGGATGTTGATTCCAGGTAAAAGTGTTTCGGTCCTTCACAAATTAATTTGGTTAAATTGCTCAATTGAAGCGCATAGTTGTACATTTTCAGCAGGATTCAAATGTTGTTGTGTTGTACCTTCATGTTACTTTTCACCCACAAAAACTATGGTTACAGTTTTGGTTTTCTTTACTTGGCGATTAAACTTTTGCCGAGAAAGTAAAATTAATGTAAATGTAAAGCATAATCTTTTATTCTTTTGGCAGGGATGCATATGGATTTACTGTGAGACCACAACATCTTCAAAGATACCGAGAGTACGCTACTATATATAGGGTAATTGCTAGGTCTTTGTCTCTGCTGCCATTAGTCACTTGCTATTGCGATTTATTTAATGATTGCAAACTGTACTATTAAGCAAAAGGAAATTTAATGGAGAATATTCGAAGAGATCATGTTCCAATGTTATTGTAATTCATTTGTTGCTTCCATTTTACGGAGAAGCTCAATTGCAAATCCGTAGATATTTAATACAGTAAGCTTCATTCCTGACTCTCTTAGTCCATGTGTCTTTGACATTCTGCAGAGGTATTTCTAACTACATTAAAACAACTGTTCTTGTTTGGCTTGCAAAAGTGTACAGAAACGTCATTCGCACCTTAAAAGTTTTCACTAGGCTACTTTCCCAGTTTTTAACATTTTACAGTGGGCCCTTGATTCTTCATTGCAACTCCGTCGGAAGTGAAATTAGTAGAACATATAGGAATTATAGGATAGGTATGCTTACACTATCCGAAGCAAGGAATACAGAAAAGAGCAGGCGAAATTCCACATTACCATTTCTAAAGGATTAACTTTTGAAGAGCTGACCAACTGCAAATTTTTTTAATTATGGACCTGAGACTTCAACTTAAGTTTGGGGCTTTACCAAAATAAAATACTTTGTTGAACTGAAGTTAATTTGAGTGCTTTATGAGGTGCCGTGTTATTCCAGCAGTAGGGGAGGTTACATGTTAGTTTTTGAAAATATTAGGAGCTTCTGCAGTTTCTGCCCTTTAAGAACAAGGGTAGAATTGTTGTTAGTTTTGGTGCGCGCATGGAGTTATGCCTGTATATAAAATTGCGTGAGATTTCTGAGAGAACCATATTATTGTGTAAGTTCTCTACGTTTTGGCATGTGTATAGAGTTTCTTCTCACATTAATGATTATTTACCTTATTAAAAAACGGGAAAAAGAAAGAAGCGAAAAGAAAAACGGTAGAAAACAACGATAGTCTGGCAGAAATGCACATAGTCTGTTCAATCATCTGGTCTGTCGCTAGAGTATTCCTAATACAGTTTTATGTGTACATTTTAAGGAAGAGGAAGAAGAAAGATCAGAGAAGTGGAAAGACTTTCTTGATAACCAAGAAAAATCAAGTCAGCCACGTGCTTCAGAGAAGTTGGACGCCCAGACTGTGGATTTTGAAGTTAAAAACGAGCAGCAAACGGTTCCTGTGCATGCGTCTCAAGAAGAAGGCGATGGTTCAGCGGGAAAGAATCCAGTTTCAGACATTAAAACAGAAAGTGATCTTACAAGGAAGTTGCCGGCTTATCTACCAGCAAAATCTTGTCAGGCTTATACGTGGGCTGAAATTAGAGCATCCTTGAGTCTCATTGATCATCTGATGAGCTTTCGTGTGAAAAAGACACCAAAGACAAAAGTTGAACTGTCAACTGGTGTTCACAATCATCTAGCAACTATTAAAGAGCGAGAGGAGCCAGAAGAAGAAAATGGAGAAGAAAGTTCTGACAATGAAGAATTAGGTGATTGTACCAATACCTCTGCAGAAGTAGGTACTGTCGGCAGTGAAGTTACTCCAGAACTTTCCTTTCCTTGGAAAGAGCTAGAGTTCCTTGTTCATGGAGGAGTTCCGAGGGATCTTAGGGGAGAGGTATTGCCTGGCATCTCTACTAGTTTAATGGTTTTCTGAAACTGAGATCAGAAACAATCTTGTAGCTAAGCCCAATTGATTGTCCAGGTATGGCAAGCTTTTGTTGGAGTTAGAGCACGTCGGCTGGAAAGATATTACTTTGATTTGCTTGATCCAGAAAGTGATACTGGTGATGGTCAGGAGCGTGATGGATCGTCATTGGCTGAAGAGAATAAGCAACGGAGTAAAGAAAGCGTTCATGTGCCAGAGAAATTGAGAAAGCAGATTGAGAAGGTCGTTAGATGCATGGGCCCTGGACTTTATCGTTCAGTCTTTTCAATTTGTAGGTGCTACTTCTTTTTAGGGTCCATTCTGGTTGGTCATTCAACAATTTTGTAACAGATACTTCTGATATAATCTTCGTCATCTACCACCTTTTTTGAGTTGCTCTTTTCCACTTGTCCAAAGTCAAGTCTCACCAATTTCATCTCATTTTGAGCATCCTCCTCACTAATACATTTCCAGCTGCCAATGGATGTTCATCCTCTTTGACTCGGTGTCAATATCTACTTTCATCCATTTTATATTTCTCTTTACTTTTTCTTTTCTCTCTTGCTCTCTTTACTGACATAAAACTGTCCACACATATCTGCATGTAAATTATTACTTTCATTTCATGTTTGTTTGCATTTTCTTTGCATGCATCGGATGTTACTCTCTAGGCTAATGCTTTGTGTATTTACAGGATCTTCCTCGAACCTTTCCTGGACATCCTGCACTAGATGAGAAAGGTCGCAATTCCTTAAGGCGTCTACTTATAGCATATGCTAGACACAATCCAGATGTGGGGTATTGCCAGGTGCGACATTTTGCAGAAAGTATTCCTTTACCATTTCTTACGTTTCGGCAATATGGCTGTTTTCAAATCATGATTTTAGCATGATGAAAGAGGCTATAAATTGTGCCAAGTTGAAATGCTAGATTTGGATATCTTCCAGATTATAAGAGGGATAGTTTTAAGTATCTTGGGTCTACGATTCAGGGGAACGAGGAGATTGATGAGGATGTTTCTATGCGTATTGGAGCAGGTTGGATGAAGTGGAGGCTCGCCTCGGGAGTGTTGTGTGATAAGAAGGTGCCTCTTAAGCTTAAAGGCAAATTCTATAGAGTGGCAGTCCGCCCGACCATGTTGTATGGATCGGAGTGTTGGCCAGTCAAGCACTCCCACATCCAAAAATTGGAGGTGGCGGAAATGAGGATGTTGCGTTGGATGTGTGGGCTTACTAGAGGGGACAGAGTTAGAAATGAAGTTATCCGGGAGAAGGTGAGAGTGGCTTCAGTGGAGGACAAGATATGGGAAGGAAGACTGAGATGGTTTGGGCATGTGATGAGGAGGGGCGCGGATGCCCCATTTCGTAGGTGTGAGAGGCTAGCTTTGGATGGCTTCAGGAGGAGTAGAGGTAGGCCGAAGAAATACTGGAGGGAGGTGATTAGACACGATATGGAGCAGCTTCAGCTTACTGAGGACATGACCATAGATAGGAAGGTGTGGAGGTCGCGGATACGGGTAGAAGGCTAGTGTGAGTGTGTGGGGTGTAGCAAGCGGTTAGATGAGACCTTGTGTTGCCGGGCTAGTAATCTTAGGAATCTTAGCATTCTTAGGTGTCGTTGGTATGTGCGAGTATGTTAAAACTAGGTAGGTGTCCTTCGTATTTTTTTTGCATACTTCTTATTTTCTCTCTTTCGTGTTGCCCTTATTTATCGTATGTTGTATTTTCTCTGTTTTCTAGTGACATTATTTCTTATCACGGATTTTCTGTTGTGTCATTCATCCCCTTGTTACTGTTCTGTATCTCGAGCTGGGGGTCTATCGGAAACAACCTCTCTACTTCTTCGGAGGTAGCGGTATGGTCTGCGTACATCTTACCCTCCCAGACCCCACTTTGTGGGAATACACTGGGAATACCCCATATAGTTAACACAACTAACTATATGGGTATTAATGTATGGATATCTCCTTCCCAATATATGGGTTTTCTTCTTAGTGTTTTTCAATGTGTTTGTCCCTATGTTGCTCGACTCTTCAAAAATGTCGGCAGGTGCATGTCGGATCCTCCAAAAATGGTGTATTTTTGAAGGATCCGACACGGGTGCAACAACATTTTTGGAGAGGTCGAGCAACTTAGGTTTGGCCCACCATTTTCACAAATAGGAATCAATATCCTTGGGCCTTTCTTTTACTTGCTTAATTATTCCATATTAAAATAATTCCAATGTATAATGATGCAATATTTCTTATTATGGTCTTAATATGGGATCTCCTTTTTTCCCTGTGCTATGTGGCTGTCTGACCGGCTATGTTGTATGGAGCGGAGTCTTGGCTAGTCAAGAACTCCCACATCCAAAAGTTGAAGGTGTTGGAGATGAGAATGGTGCGATGGATGTGTGGACTTTCGAGGAGAGATAGGGTTAGAAATGAGATTATTCGAGAGGTGACAATGGCTTTGGTGGAAGACAAGATGTAGGAAGTGAGGTTGAAATGGTCCGGGCATGTGATGAGTAGGTGCACGGATGCCCAGTTCAAAAGTCTGAGAGGTTGCTATGGATAGTTTTAGGCGGGGTAGAGGTAGGCTTAATAAATATTGGAGGGAGGTGATTAGACATGACATGGAACATTACAGTTTACTGAGGACATGACCCTAGATATGAAGACATGGAGGATGCGTATTAGGTGTTACTAGGTAGGAGTGCGTCCTTGCTGGCAGGAAGGAGTGCTTTATTTGTAGCTATGCTAGTATTCGTAGTGTCATGCGTGTGTAATGTAGTTTCTTGTTAGTGTTTTTTTTTAGTGATGTTTGTGACTTTGGATAGATAGTTTATAGTACTACTCTGTGAGTGTCTTGTTTCTCTTTTTATCTATTGGTGTGTTATTCCATTTTGTTTTTCTGTTTTTATGGTTTTTTATACTGTTATTTGTCTTGAGCTGAGGTTTTATCGAAAACCTCTCTTTTTCAGTTAAGGTAGTGGTATGGACCTCGTACACTTTACCCTCCCCAGATCCCATTTTATGGGAATACACTGTGGTGGTGGTGTCGCTATGTGGTCTTGAGTTGACCTCTTTCCTATACACTATCTCACTTTTTATGCACTTTAATTTGTTTGAATACATGCAGGACTTGTTTGTTGGCAATAACCTAGGACTCAATTCTCATTTGATTCAATTCATAATGTTGTACTCTTTATGCCAATGGGTTCATTTGAGATGGAGGGAGTACTTGTTAAGCCAAGTAAAAAGCTATTACACATTCCCTATACTTGTGCTCATGATTAAGAAAAAGTTTAATATTGTGTGTTGTGGGAATTGTTTGAAATCAAGACAGAAGGAAAACATTTGATCGTGTTCTACACCCTTATCATGTGGGTTGGGATGAGGGAATAGAGAAAATTAAGACGGGGGTATAGGTCCATTTGTCTATGGTGAGGGTGATGTTTAATAGGAGTGACAAAATTAGCCCATGAAAATATGACCTGCCAAGTTTGGGATGGTCGTTCACCCGCCCATTTATTAGCTCAGTAATATTTCGGGCTTTCAAGCCCATAAAAAAGGGGCTACTATGTGATCCAAATTGACCTTTTATCACAATATTTTTAAAAAATATTTTTCTTATTTGATGTGTTATACATAGCCTAATAAAGAAAAAATAATTTTATAGGTACTAAAATTTTTATAAAAGAACAAACTAAGAAATTAAAACTTAATAAGAACTGAGAAGGGGACTTAAAAGATTATCTCAAAACTTCTCTGTGAAAGACTAAAGTGTAAACTAGTGGATGAACACCAGATGGCCTTTTTGAAGGGGAAACGAATAATGGATGCATCACTTATGGCAAATGATCTTGTAGACTCCAGAGTGAAACAAATCCACCTGCAATCTTATGCAAGCTGGACATTGAAAAAGCCTTTGATCATGTAAATTAGACTTATCTACTCAAAATTCTTGAAGATATGGGCTTTGGCAGGAAATGGATAAACTGGGTTAAATTCTGCATCTCTAATGTGAGTTTCCCCCTATTGCTGAGTGGTGACACCGCATGATTTTTTTTTAAATCCCAGAGGGGGGCTAAGGACATGGTGACCCTCTCTCACCCTTCTTGTTCATACTATCTATGGAGGGTCTTAATCATATGCTTAGAAAAGCCAATGAAAATGGTTGGTTGAGAGGTTTCGGAGCTCAGAACGACAGAGCAAATGCCATGAGAATTTCCCACCTTCTGTATGCAGATGACTCTCGTATTCTATGTGATTATCAGGCTCCTCAGAGTTATTCTGACCATTATTGAAGCCATCTCAGGACTTCATGTGAACTGGCATAAGAGCTGTCTCTACCTAGTTAACGAATTCCTGAATATGCAGTTGCTGGCCATGAATCTTGGATGCCTAGTTGCCTCTCTACCCACAAATTATCTCGGATTGCCATTGGGAGCAAAAATATGGAACTTGAAGTCTGGAGCTCAATTATGGAGAGATATAATAAGAGGTTATCAAGATGGAAGAGAATATTTATCCTTGGGAGGTAGACTGGCCCTCATAAAATCTGTCCTAGATGCTCGACCCACCTATATGATGAGTTTGCTTTCCATCTCAAAGAGTATTGAAAAAAAGATGAATCAGATGAGAAGGAACTTTCTGTGGCAAGGGAATAAAGAGAACAAAGGCTTCAATCTTGTGAAGTAGGATGCCCTTACCCTCAACAAAAAAACAAGGTGGTTTAGGCATTAAGAAGCTCAGCCTCCACAATAGCTGCCTATTGCAAAAATGGTTGTGGAAATTCTGCATAGAAGACATGACCCTATGGAAGAGACTCATCACAGAGAAGTATGGACTCCTAATCAATGGACAACCAAAGAAGTGGATGGTACTTTTGGATGCAGTGTACGGAAAACAATTAGAAGACTCCGGCCACAGTTTAGTACCAGCATATCCTTCAAAGTGGGAAATGGTATGAAGATCCAGTTCTGGAATGGAATGAACACTTTCTGGAACACTGGATAGGTGATGAAAGCTTAAAGTCCACCTTTCCTGACCTCTACACCCTCAGTTTCCAGAGGAATGACACTATCTCCCAGATTTGGAGTCCACAGGGTTGGAACTTCATTTTTAGAAGAGCCTTAAATGATTGGGAGATAGACAATATAGCTAGTCTCCGAGAAACT
Source organism: Capsicum pubescens (assembly GCA_030864215.1). Classification (NCBI taxonomy): domain Eukaryota; kingdom Viridiplantae; phylum Streptophyta; class Magnoliopsida; order Solanales; family Solanaceae; genus Capsicum; species Capsicum pubescens. Next base: position 21,335,265 of record CM061548.1, read on the forward strand.
TTGAATACTTTCCCGGGTACCTCTTTAACTCCGGACAAACCTTTTTGGAAACTGCCCAGTAAGGGAGTTTTCTCATTCAAGTCAAATCATGGTACTGGAACAACAGCATTAGCCTTTATTCCACCAGAATTTGGCCTTGGAAAAGTGGAAACTAGTCTGGGAAATTAAAATCCCCTTGAAGGTGTCATGTTTTATTTGGCTGGTGATTAGGAGAGCTTGCCTAACCCATGAAGCACTACAGAGAAGAGGTCTACAGATTTGCTCAGAGGTGTTTTCTTTGTGACAAGGAAGCAGAGGTAAAAAATCACCTCTTTTTACACTGCAAAACAACTGTAAATCTGTGGAACATGTTCTTATGTATGCTTGGAGTAAGCTGGACAATGCCTAAGGACACTATTGATCTGCCGAGGACCTGGGAGTCAATTGGTAGAAGAAACTCTGAGGAAGACTGGTGGAAGCTAATCCCAGCCTGTGTTTGGTGGATCTTATTGAAAGAAAGAAATGCAAGGTGTTTTGAAGGCAAAATCAACAACATCCAGAAGATCAGAATGAACTGCATCAGCTGCCTTTATTTTTGGTGTAAACAAGATATTGTGGGGGATATAGACTTTTTAGTTGATTTCATAGGAAAACTGGCCTTGGACTAAACTGTTTTTTTTTCCAATGCCCTTGGGGTTGTATCAACCAAGTTATAATTCTTGGATGATGCTTTCCATGTGAAATACAAAGTTACCTTTATCTCAAAAAGATTGAATCGTGACCCCTTTTTTGCCAATTTCTGTCCAACTTTCAACACAAGTAACTTTTGAGAGAGTCGATAACCCGTCCATTTATTAACCCAGTTCATTTTGACCCATCCAAATTCAGCCCGGCCCCACCCATTCGACACCCCTAATGTTAAGCTAGATGCGGGTGCTTGTTCAGAATGGAGTTGTAATCCTGTTTCAGCCATAGGCTAGATTAAGGTGACACAAATTAATGTTCCCAAGGTATAGGAGAATCTCCATATAACTTACATAATCTTCATGTCATTTTATCAAAGTTGTTATTTTCCTTGTTTTCTTTAATCACATATAGGAAACTTGTTGATATATTAGGACTGCTGTTTAATTGCGCAATAGTATTTCGGTTGCATCAGATGCATTATATCTCCAGATAATCAACTAACCTGATTTTGGTATATTGATTACACCAAGCCCAAGAACAAGAAGCCTGTGAAAATTATGCATCAAACTCAATGTCTTAAGGCTGTAGGAGCAGTAGATTAAGATCTTTATTGTTGCAGACCTAATTAACAAATAAAAAGTCCCCTCTCTGATGACCTATTTTTTAGATTAAATATTTATAAATTTCAACAGGGTAGTGGAGTACGTAGAGGTCCTAACTCCTAAGATCAAGTCCCATAGCCTCCCATTAACAAAAATACTTTCACGTGCTTGGTCCGTACCCACACAAAAGAATCATGGCAACGCATAAGGGGATCGTGCTGCAGATCCGGTAGTTTTGGCAAATTAAGTTTCTCCTCAGTATCCATGACACTCAGAAGAACATGGTTGATTTTATTAAGATTGTACAAAGAAGCACAATCCTAGTGGCTTTTCGTGAATACACTTGTGCCTTTAATTTTTCACAAACAGTGAGGATGGAAGAGAATAACTTGAAATTCCAAAGTAAGAAAGGGAAGAAAATGAGATGGAATGCACTCATTATTATGGCCATGAGTTTTAAGAATAGGGGGGTGCATTATCTAAACATGATTTGTTTTTCCTTAACCGTTACAAGATCAGATGGAAGTAGAGTTACCATTTGTGCTGGTACTTGTTCTTTTCATTTGTCCATTGACGTGCATGGAATTTTATTGTCTGTTTTCTCCTCCTGCATTCTAAGCTATGATGTCCTTTATCCGTAGAGATGAAAACCTTAATAACTTGTCCAAGCTATCCTTTTCCATTTTTTCAGGCAATGAACTTTTTTGCTGGTATCCTACTTCTAATGATGCCCGAAGAAAATGCATTCTGGTAAGTTCCCCGTGAATTTTCTTTTTATCTTCTATTCACATGTAATGTCTGTATATACCCTAGGAAAACATGTTACTGGAATGCGAATAGAGTGCTATAATTGCATGCCAAATGTTTTAAGTCAAAAGTTTGTAAAGATTACACAGGACTTTAAGAAAGTATTATATTCAAAGGTTTGCTTAATTTCATTCACTAGCAATGGTGCATCTATTGATGTGCATGAATCTAGACACGCCTCTCTACCTCACCTCTGTGGTAGTGGTATGGACTGCTTACATTCTACCCTCCCTAAACCCCACTTTGTGGGAATGTACTAGGTATGTTGTTGTGCATTAAACTAGACACATCCACTTGATATTCTAACGTGCTCCCTCAAATTCAAAGTGGGTAATGCAACTTGAGTTTACTTATTTCCGAGACATAGAAAATTGATGCCAAATCTCATTGGAACAGAAATGCCATCTTGTCCCGCATAACTTCGATCTTAATCATGTCTCTCATAGCATGCCCACACATCTATCTGAACATCCTCATCTCTCGCTCCTTCATCACTTGAACACGAAGAACGTGGACATCCTTGACCAGCCAACACTGTTGTAACCACTACTCTGTATAACTTACCTTTAAGTCTTGGGAACACATTCTTATCGCATAGTACCCCAGAGTTGAGCCTCCATTTTACCCACTCTGCTCTAATACGGTGTGCAAGTGAAGCATGACCATTAATAGTCAACATCTTTTGTGTGTGTGATGTGTGTGTGAGGAAGATGGGGATACATGTATCTGGGCTTAAATTGGAAACATCTTTTTCTTGGTGAGAACTAGGTTTAGTGTAGAACAAATGGCATCTCGCTTTGCTAATGGTGATTTCAAGCTTTACCTTTTTTGTTTGAACCATTTAATGTGGAGGGTCCTACTTAGCACACTTATATATTTTCTTGAGACAAGATAAAGAACTAGAATTTGTAAGGTGATATACCTGTTTCCGACCTCCACCCAACACCCTTCAAAAGAAAGAGCAAAGGCAACAGAATTTTGTGAACTCCCCGTCCTCTACCTCCCTTTTATGCCTTCATATATGAGTTGTCGCTCTTGGGTGGTATTCTACAATTGCTTTGGACATTTTTAACTCATTCTTTTAAACCTATTAAAACCTCAACTGATCAGCATACTACAACATTCTTAGCTTTGGCATATCACCATTGCCTTGCATAATCCATGAAGAATGATTTGTACTGCTTATTTGACTAGTCCTACCCTGGCTTATCAGGACAGACAATATGCTTGTGACTTGTATTAACATCGCTTTGTGCACAAGCTAACTTCATTTCCTTAGAGATCGCTGAGATTTTTCTCTTCTTCTTTTCTTTCACACCTTACTCTATTGACAGAAAATTCAATTCTATTATCAGATCCTATAAGGTCGTGTTGTACCATATCTATATTACGCTTTTTATTCAATGCATTATTTTTTTTGAGACTGGTGCAAAATTATACAATGCATTATATTGGTCACTTGTTTAAGTAGTATTGCTCTTTATCAACTTTGGTATTTGTGGATTTCTTTCAATTTGGTGTTAAGTTGTCAAATCTGCAACTAGAACATTGCCAGTGCAAAGCTGATATTATGGTGGAATATCAGAAGCTACTTGAGTTCTGTTGTCTGTCCAAGAGACAATCAAGAATATGCGCTTTCTTCCATGTGACTTGTAAAAATACATGTATTTTTGTTTTTGTACAGTTGTGGTTATTACCAAAGTATTTTTATACATTTATTGAGATTGATATGGAGACCTTCATTCGTTTAATTTTAGTAACGTACAACAACAACAACAACATACCTAGTATATTCCTACCAAGTGGGGTGGGGTCTGGGGAGGGTAAGTGTACGCAGTCCATACCACTACCTCAAATGTGAGATAGAGAGGTTGTTTCCGATAAACCCCCGGCTCAAAATAGAACAATCTAAGATAAGGAACAATAATAGTAAGAATAGTAAAAGAACAAGATACAATAGGGATTAGCAAACTCAATAATACCATAAACAAGATACTCCAAGTAACACACCAAAAGATACCATACCCTAAACTCAGTCTAACCTACTACCCTAATCCGCCTCCCTCACAACTTTCTATCCAGGGTCATGTCCTCGGTAAGTTGGAGCTGCTCCATTTCATGTCTAATCACACCAATATTTCTTCGGTCTACCTCTACCACGCTTGAAACCACCCTAGCCAACCTCTCACACCTCCGCACTGGGGCATCCGTGCTTCTCCTCATCACATGACCGAACCATCTCAACCTCGCTTCCCTCATCTTGGCTTCCACCGAAGCCACACCCTCCTTATCTCTAATAACCTCATTTCTAATCCTGTCTTTCCTAGTACACCCACACATCCACCTAAGCATTCTCATTTCTGCCACCTTCATCTTTTGGATGTGGGCCTTCTTAACAGGCCAACACTCCACCCCATACAACAATGCCGGTCTAACTATCACTATCACTCTGTAGAACTTGCCTTTAAGTTTAGGAGGTACCTTTTTGTCACACAAGATTCCAGAGGCGAGCCTCCATTTCATCCACCCTACCTCAATCCGATGAGTGACATCTTCGTCAATCTCTCCATTCTCCTGGATCATAGACCCTAGTAACTTAACACTGTTTATTTTTTATGTTTATTTTTCGTCAATGGAACTAAACTAATATTATAGACTGGTTTGTTTCAAATCTCCAGGTCATTGGTAGGTCTTATTGATGAATACTTTGGCGGCTGTTACTCACAAGAGATGATAGAATCCCAGGTTTGCATAATCATATGCCTGATTCTATCTATGCAGGATGATCGTTTCTCATGCAAATGATCCTTTATTTTCCATTAGGTGGATCAACTGGTGTTTGAGGAGTTAGTGCGTGAAAGGTTTCCGAAACTTGGTCTGTCCATGGCTTATATCTGTTTTTAACGTGGTTGGCTGCTTTCCTCATCGAAACAAATCCAATTGCCGTTTCTTATTAGTTGATCCTTTTGCTGCAGTGAATCATCTAGAGTACTTGGGAATGCAAGTGGCATGGATTTCTGGACCTTGGTTTCTTTCAATTTTTGTAAATGTGCTTCCTTGGGAAAGTGGTAAAGTTCTTGTTCTGTGCATTAACTTTAGCTCTAATGTAACTGTTCATGTTCTCGTTAAAAATTATTTGATTACGTTACTCCCGATGGGTTATTTTACTTCCAGTTCTCCGAGTTTGGGATGTGCTTCTCTTTGAGGGAAATCGTGTCATGCTCTTTCGAACAGCACTTGCTTTGATGGAGTTGTATGGTAGTACATTTCATTGTGATTAATGTTTATTATATGCCAAACTCATTTTGATGGGAGCAACTGAGGCTATTTTAGACTATTATTAAGATCGTAAGAAAATATTGCAGGTCCTGCTGTAGTTACAACTAAGGACGCCGGGGATGCAATCACCTTATTTCAATCCCTTACTGGCTCAACTTTTGATAGTAGCCAACTTGTTTTGACAGCTTGTATGGGTTTCTTAAATGTCACTGAAGATAGGTTGCTAGCACTGAGAGAAAAACATCGTCCAGCTGTGCTAGCAGTTACTCAGGAGAAATCAACGGGAGGGCCTGTTAAGAAAGATCCAAAAGGTCTTGCCTCCAAGCTGTATAGTTTTAAGCATGATCCTGAATCATTTTTGAAAGAAACAAAGCCGGAGGAAGAGTCAGGTGATAAGAACACAGGCAATAAAATATCAGACTCAAATTCCAACTCCGCAAGTGTGGATGAATTTCTCAACAGCCTAAATATAGATTCACATGTGGATTCCCTTCCAGGTCTTCAAGAACAGGTTACTTGTTCAGTCCTCTTAGCATATCGAATGAAGAAGCCACTTATGGGCTTCTTCACCTTATTTTGCTTAGCTTTCAGCTGAGGCTGACAATTTGATTTGCGTACTTTCAGTTGTACATTCGGTGTTAACACTTTGAGAAAATAGTCTTGTGGCTGAGGGGAAGTTTCTTTATCATCTGCTAAATATGCAACTGAATCTCCAACTTTCCTCGACCCATTGGAAGGGACTTTCATGCCCAACCAAATTCTAATAAAAGTTGAATTTGCTGCAGCATCTTTTCATGGGTCAGTCTTGTTACTGTCTTCATTTGTTGAACTGTGTCCTTGGCTGCATTGAGGTTTCTATTACATGTGTTTAGCACATGAAGAAAAACTTGGCGAATTGGGTAGATTATTGAAATCTATTACCTCCTGGACTTTGGCCCAATGGTAAAGGAAGTACACTACATGATATTTAGTAGGTGCACGTCATGAGTTCTAACCTTGCTGAGAACTAACAACAACAACAACAACAACAAACCCAGTGTAATCCCATAAAATGGGGTCTGGGGAGGGTAAGATGTACGCAGTCCATACCACTACCTCCGAAGAAGTAGAGAGGTTGTTTCCGATAGACCCCCGGCTCAAGATGAAGAATAGTAAACAAAGGGATGGATGGCATAATAGAGAAATCAGGAATACGAAATAATAAAATAGACATCAGAGAAGTACGAACTACGAAACATACGGGCGACACGAAATAAGAAAAGTACTAAGACATAAGACAAAGGACACCTACCTTGTAGTAAGCTACACTAACATAACACGTCACCTATGAACACAGACCTAGGTTTACTAACCCGGCTACAAAGGAACTCACCTACTTGCATGCTGCACCCCACACATACACCTTAGCCATCTACCCTTATCCGCGACCTCCACATCTTCCTATCTAGGGTCATGTCCTCAGTCAGCTGGAGCTGCTCCATGTCATGTCTAATCACCTCCCTCCAGTATTTCTTCGGCCTACCTCTTCTACTTTTGAAGCCATCCAAAGTTAGCCTCTCACACCTCCGAACTGGGGCATCTGTGCCCCTCCTCATCACATGCCCAAACCATCTCAGTCTTCCTTCCCGCATCTTGTCCTCCACTGAAGCCACTCCCACCTTTTCCCGGATAATCTCATTCCTAACCCTGTCTCCTCTAGTAAGCCCACACATCCAACGCAACATTCTCATTTCCGCCACCTTCAATTTTTGGATGTGAGGGTGTTTGACTGGCCAACACTCCGTTCCATACAACATGGCCGGACGTACTACCACTCTATAGAATTTACCTTTAAGCTTAAGGGGCACGTTCTTATCACACAACACTCCCGAGGCGAGCCTCCACTTCATCCAACCTGCTCCAATACGTTTAGAGACATCCTCATCAACCTCACCATTCCCCTGAATCGTAGACTTTGTTGAGAACTAGACCCTGGCATATAAGTAGGAGGAAGGTTGAGGGCCGGGTCCGTACTCCAAGTTCCAAACCTATGTGGTAATTGGGGCTGGGCCAGCTAATCAACCAGGGATTTCTCAGTTATTGAAACCTGTTCCAATTAAGTTTGATGCAGTTGGCTGATTTTCCAACAAAGGAAGTGTATCAGACTGCCAATTGTTTCCCTTCCTTGTTTGATACACTTCATGTGTAAATGGAAGTTTTATATTGGTGTTTAAGATCTGTCAATTCCATTTATCAGCAAACTTCAGTGACAATTTTTAGTGTCCTGTGATTAAGAAAAATACTTGTCTGTTTTAGTAACTAAAGCAAATGATCACTCGCTTTTTGAACTGCAATTACTAACAGCTCTTATGCAGGTTGTTTGGTTGAAGGTTGAGCTCTGTAGGACACTGGAAGACAAGAGAGCAGCTACTCTGAGGTTTGCATTTTATCTCAGAAGTCCAATTTTGGGTTCATTTTTAATTCGAACAACAGCAGCAGACCCAGTGAAACCCCATAAGTGGGGTCTGGGGAGGGTAGAGTGTACGCATTGTAGAGATAGAGAGGCTGTTTCCGAAAGATCCCCTGCTGAAAAACCTGCCAAACAGTTCAAAAAAGCTATACAGATAGGGGGCAATCACAATAACAAAATTAATGTGGAATGAAGAGTGTTACACAACAAATAGGAGAAAGAACAGTAACGAAAACAAAATAATCATGGCAGTTGCGTCGACAAATATATTTATTGTCAATACTAAAACACAAAAAGGAAAGTTTTAACCTGATCATAAAAATTGTAATTTTCTTTTCCAGAGCTGAAGAGTTGGAGACGGCGCTTATGGAGATGGTCAAAGAAGATAACCGACGACAACTAAGTGCTAGGGTATATGTCCATACATTCAATTATTTTAGTACTCATGTTGCTGGTTGAGTGCAAGTTATAAGCATTTCAAACATGGAGGAAAAGTTCACTTGTAAACAGACTTTTCCATTAAATCTTTATCATCTCTATTCGTAAAATCTCCACTCGTTCTGGACTTCCCAAATCAAAGAAAATTCTGTTTTCAACATATCTTTCTGATTCTTTTTCAACAATCTGCAGGTTGAGCAATTGGAACAAGAAGTGGCTGAACTTCGATTAGCCCTTAATGATAAGAAAGAGCAGGAGAAAGCAATGCTTGAGGTAGTTAAACAAAGTGCTTCCTGTAAATCTGCTCTTAAAGGTATATTTACGTGCTAAGATATGACCTGTAGGTCTTGATGCGGGTTGAGCAAGAACAGAAAGTAACAGAAGACGCTAGGATTGCTGCTGAACATGATGTGGCTGCTCAAAAGTATGCAGTACATGTTCTTCAGGTTTGATATCCATTAACAGTGAACAATCTAGTTTGTTTATTTGAAGCAACTATAACCATTCTTTGATGCATAAGCACATTCACGGAGGTTAGTGCTCAAAACTCTTACCAGCTAATTGAGGCTTGGGAAGGTATCACGTGGTTAATTGGCTATTTGATAAGTAAGAGTTTATGTATGTAATTGGCCCGGCACCAAGAAAGTGCTTGTGAGTTCATCGCTACTTATCGTTCTTGTGCCGTGTAATACATTGTTTTTTGAGAACAACTAATGGAACAGCTAAATTTTTCAATTAAAGCTTTATTGTGAAGCCAAAAGTAGTGGCATTTAGTTTACAGTTTCAGCTTATATACTTAACCTCTTCCATGCAGGAAAAGTATGAAAAGGCTATGGCTTCTGTTGCTGATATGGAGAAGAGAGTTGTCATGGCTGAATCAATGCTTGAAGCTACCTTGCAGTATGAATCTGGTCAAGTCAAAGCTCTATCTTCCCCACGGTGTGTGAGAGTTCATTCTAATTTTACATCTCTTTTCTCATGAATCTGCTTCTTGTGCATCCAAGATATGTGTAGAAAAATGTCAACATTTCCTTTTTAACTTCTGATGAACTATGCGGACGCTAAAAGTTTTCCTGTTCCTTTCCAGAAAAAAATGCGCCAAAGCAATCCATTGGGTATCATTTGTAAAAATTTATTTGGAAAAAAGCCCTTGAATATCCACGGCACTGCCCATGATACTCCAGTCTCCAACAGCTAAGAGCCCTTTCAGAAAATGGACATTGGATGTAGAAAAGTGATCATATGATATTTGGAGACTTGAAAGAGATTTCTTTAAATCCAATCTGCCTCCTCTAGAAAGATACTATTTCGTTCAACGGCCAACTTCGATTCACTTCAATAGTTCCATGACCACTTTCTTCACTTCTATAGTTCTATGACCCCTTTCTTATAATTAGCACCTAGAGGTACACAATTTGTTTACATGGCATAGAATCAATGGAGCAACCCAGACAGTTTCTCAGGGATTGTTAGTTGGCAAAGGACTTGCGGGAAAACCACTCTGCTTGGGAGTTTATGTTGTGAGCTTTCCCGATAGTGATTCACTCACACTTCCTCGATTTGCTTTTATCCAGCATACATCTTGAAAGAGGAGAATGACCAATTTAATTTAAAAATCTACTCTTGCTCTTACTTAGGAAGAACCAGGTAACCATCACTGAACAACACAGGTTGATTTTGGATTAGGTAAATCACTGTTAGCCAGCTGCAGAGCTCTATCACAAGAAAATTAATTGATGAAGTAAGCGTATAAGATGATTCTTAAATCAGGATATTTACATTATGAAGCACACAGAGGATTATTATCTGGTCAATGAAAGGTGGAAATCATCAGAAAAATAGAAACTTAAATGACTATGGTGGCTGGCTAGGAGTAATATCATAGTTGGTAATTCCAAACATGTGGATGCAAAAATAGATTCGTTTGATGAGCTGCTAACTTAATTTCTGTTACTAGGAAAAAGTTCCTGCACAGTCTTGGTGTAATATCAATTTATGATTAAGCGATCATCTAATTTCGTAAACTGAAAAGATCTATCCCAAGTGTTAGCAGACACTGTAATATGTATGGCCCAATTGTAGGAAACAAAAAGAACTATATGTACTTATGATTTATTTCCGTCAGCCTGTTCTTTCTTTTTTGGTGATATGATATTTTTAGCACTTGGTATTTGGTGAAAGGAAAAGTTAACCACTGACACTAGCATTTTACTTGGTCTTAAGAGTATCTCGGCATCCTTGCTCCCTCCTATGTCTATTAGCTTTATTTGTTAAGCTGTTGAGAGTTTGAGATGTGTTCTTCCAATATTATCATAAAGTTAAACAAAGGTTTGGTAACTGTTGGTTGGTGTTCTGTCTTTGATGGAGATTTGAAGAGTACAATGCTCATAGTTAGGTTAATATCTGAAGTCAGACTCATGCTGAAAGAATCACTGTATAAGCCGTATAAGCCGAGAGATTATTGTGTAATAAAATATGGTTAATGTACATGGTAAGGAATTTGTCATTCAAAATCACTTTCAGAGTTTTGTTTCTTGTTATTTTGGCATATGGATGATTTAAAGTGATCATGTATTTGTCAGGGCGACAAGACCAGATTCTCCGCAAGGCGTACCGGCCAAAAGGACAGGTCTACTATCGTTCGGCCTTGGTTGGCGTGATAGGAACAAGGTACTGTTGACACTACCCTCGCTTGTAGGTTAATATCTATTGTTAACATAAACAAATGATAAATAAGAGCATTTCTTAGCAATCTGCACCCCCAAGGGTGTGGCGACCTAGTGGCCAATGAAGTGAGTTGAGAACCATGAGGTTCAAGGTTCATTTACCAGCAGAGGCAAAAAAAATATTAGGTGATATTTTTTTCATTTGTCCGAGCTTTGGTGGGTACACTTACCCGGTACCTGTGCTGTTTAGGAGCTACTACAAACAAATGCTAAATAAGAGCATTTCTTAGCAATCTGCACCCCCAAGGGTGTGGCGACCTAGTGGCGAATGAAGTGAGTTGAGAACCATGAGGTTCAAGGTTCATTTACCAGTAGAGGCAAAAAAATATTAGGTGATATTTTTTTCATTTGTCCGAGCTTTGGTGGGTACACTTACCCGGTACCTGTGCTGTTTAGGAGCTACTCTTTAAAATTGTCAACAGGGGCATGCAGATTCCTCCGTAAGTAGTGTATTTTTGGAGGATCCGACACTGGTACGGCATAGTTCTTGGAGAGTCAGAGAAACATAGGTTAAGAGGTAGCAGGTACCCGTTAAATTAGTCCGTCTACACAAACAAACTGGTCCGGACACCACCTCAGTTATATAAAAAAAGAGCATTTCTTGGCAATGATAAATGTAAGTAAAATACTTTTAGGAGGCGTAACTAGTGAAGATGCACTAATTAGTGGTGGGAAATCACACGTTTAGGGCTTCAGCCCACGACTAAAAAAAAGGGCAGCCCGGTGCACTAAAGCTACCGCTATGCGTGGTGTCTGGGAAAGGACCCCACCATATCCAATAGGAAAATAAATGAAGAAGGGGGAGATAATGCCTAACCTTCACCAAAACAAGTATGGGGGCCAGACATGCCTTATCCTTGCCTTATCCTGTATAAAACGTGACAACATTACCAATATGAAATAGAATAGTGTCATAAAGATGAAACTTTTACATTTTGCATGAGAGGATTCATCTCTTTTACAAAACATGATCGTTTTAAATGGTTATCATTGCCCTTTTGTCCTTTCTGAAGGGTCTTAACTTTCTGTAGACCTCAGAATGAAAAATAAAAATGAGAACTTAGGCCTAAGAATGATCAATGATGAATTCAGATGATTTGACAGGCGAAGCCAACCAATCTTAGCGAAACTAAATCTGCGGACGAGGACCAGAAATGAGCAGTAAGAAGACTGAAGAGCAAGAATTGTGAACATGCTGCTGCCAATTAAAGGTGTATACTGACATTTTGATCTTAAGAGGTAGCATGTCTAGTAGGTCATCTTGACGTCCTGTTGAGTGTAACTTGTACCTCCCAGCTCATTTTGGTTTCAACGGTTATTTGATTCTTTTGTATAGTTATATGTAAAGAAATATGGTATCTTTCTGTAGCAGTTATGAAATGTGGGCTTCAATTTTGCTTTATTGTGAATGAGTTTAAGCTATATACACCGTCAGTGTAAGGAATTTTTACACTGTTGAGTCATTTGTACCAATTATAGAAGGTAACATGTTTTATTTCAAGATAACTGATAACGTTCAACGGCCATTACAAACGTTCTGATGCTTCTAGGTTTGCTCATATGGAATAGTCCAAAAGCTCACAGTTTAGCCATCAAAGATTTTCTATATACATGATCATATTGCATCATCATTTCTTGTTTCAAAGTACACACTTTTGCCTTCAAGTATGTAGGCACGACTCTACATCAAACACACCATACACTGGCCATTCATAATGCTAGTTATGATTCATCCATAATGACTATTGAGAATAACAAGCTTTGCTAAAAGCCTGGAAGTATTTTATGGACCTAACATAAGTCACATACCTCACTACATAAGATTGAAAGCCAAAACATATAAAAGATCTTTGAGGTTTCATATATTTCATATGCACTTGTCAGTTGCCCACACGTTCTGGATGAGCATTAGGAGTAGTTGATCAGGTCGAGTTCTGAACATCCTGACTTTCGGAATCATACTTCCCAGAAGCAATGTGAGTCAAAAACGCGACCACCTCTGCTATGGCAGGACGATTGGTAGGTTGCTCGTGAACACACATTTGTGCGATTATAAGAGCTTGTTCCAAACCTTTTGCTGGATAATGTCCTTGAAGCATTGGATCTGCCATTTCTGAGAACTTCTCATCTTTGATCAATGGATTTGCCTGGCAAATATCAATGTGTACATCAGAATATTACAAGTATCACAAAAAAAACAAGTATGTTAAAATGTTATAGGGTGCATGTCGGATCTTCCAAAAGTAGTGTGTATTTGGAGGATCCGACATGGGTGTGACAACATTTTTGAAGAGTCTGAGCAACATATACATTCCCTCATCCTTCCCTTCTCCATTAAGAGAGTGGGGGACTTTACTTGAATGTAGTAGAGACTAACTTCAACAAGAGAGATTTAGGAAAATTAGAACAATCATTTCATTGGAACGACGAACGAAACTTTACGACAGTTTTTTCATAAACGTTCACTTGCATCACATACACAAGTGCTCTCTGAACCGTGCAATAAGGTCACCCATAACACGGCTCTCCCACTTGAGTTATCTTAGCACCAGGCTATGCTATTCAATAATATTGGAAAATGGGCAGTGTAAGGTAATAACTAGTATGGAAAGCTGGTTGCCTTTGGAAGCTTCGCCGGTAAACAAAGTGTATCGTTAAGCCAAGGGTCTTTCGCAAAAGCGCTTCTCTACCACCAAAGATAAGGGGGTAAGGTAGCCTCCCCAGACTCCACTTGTGAGGTTACACTGGGTATGTCATTGTTGTTGTCGTTGATTTCATTGAAGCCAAAAGAGAATTAATATAAGAGCAAAAATATCTTACCCATTCAACAAGATTGCACTCTTCTCCATCTGTTGAATTTTCTATCGCTCTCTTCCCAGTAAAGATCTCCAGAAGGACAACCCCGAAGCTGTAAATATCCGACTTTAAACTCAACTCCCCGGTCCTGACATACTCAGGTGCAATATACCCAATCGTGCCCTCGAGTTTCATGGATACACGGGTTTTGCCTCCGATAGACCCCAATTTTGCCAAGCTAAAGCCAGATAACTTGGCTTGATATCCCTCATCAAGCAAGACGTTTGAGCAGTTGATATTACGATGTATTACCGGTGGCTGTGATTTATCATGTAAATATTCCAACCCCTTTGCTGCTTCAAGAGCAATTTTCGTTCTAGTCTCCCAATCAAGCTGTTTCTTATCAGGTGAAACATCTGCAGAAATATCGATAAATGTCTAAACAATATCTTCATCTGAAGTGATCAAATATAGCGAAAGAAGACGTATGAACCTGATGAAGATTACCATGAAGATAGTCTTTCAATGACCCTACTGGCATGTATTTGTATACCAGAAGTCTATGATGATCACCATCAGCACAGTAGCCAATTAGATCTACAATATTAGGATGGTGTAATAGACTTAATATCATCACTTCAACAAGAAACTTCTTGTTGTCATTTGGCTCAACCTGCTTGATGGCAACAACCTGTAAATCAAGGGTATTAAACTACAATTCAACAACATAACCAGTGTGATCCCACAAGTGGGCTCTGGGGAGAATACGATGTACGCAGACCTTACTTCTACCTTTGTGAAGTAGAAAGACTATTTCCGACAGACAAAACATAAAACTACAGTTCAGTGGTCAAAGTAACAACTGAATTAACAAATGATAACTGTGAACTACATTATTAACTTCTTTCCATCTAATCGTTAAGGGGGAAAACATGATAAAAGTGCAGAATAAAAGCCAAATTTTTTAGCTACACTATGCTCAGCTATGCTAACATCTACAGTTTTCCTATGCTGCTCAGACTTGTCAAACATATTGGCAGTGTGTGTCAGATCCTCCAAAAAACATTATCGTAAGATCTGACATGGGTGCGCAAACATTTTTGGAGGATACGAGCTACATAATTTTTTTTGTTTGTTTGTATCCTCACAACCCCACTAGCAACACTAATGTTTTGAAGGGAGCCTTGGAGTAACCGGTAAAGTTGTTGTCATGTGACCAGGAGATCATGGGTTCAAGCCTTGAAAACAGCCTCTGGCAGAATTGCAAGGTAAGGCTGCGTACAATACATCCTTATGGGGGAGCCTTTCCCCGGACCCTGCGCATAGCGGGAGCTTTAGTGCACCGGACGACCCTTTTTTTTTTGGTATCCTCACAAGTCCTTAAGAAGCAAATTGACTTTGGGATCGAGGCATAGTTGATTGATCGATTGCTATCTTCAAGAGGCCTAGGCATGTTCTTAAAGAACCAAGCTTGTATGAGTGTTGGCTCACTTCCACAAACGGCAACACAACTACGTCTCAATTCCAAAAAAGTTGGGGTCAGCCAAAAAAAAAAAAAAGTAAAACAGAACTTAAATTTTTTTGGAAAGAGGTAGAATCACCAGCTAAGACCCCTAAATGACCGCTCAACGATAAATGAGGTAAGGGTACAAAGACAGCTATGAGGTTTGCCTAGAATCAACCATCCTTGAAAAAGTGCGTAATAGCTCACCGAAGATGAACAAGGCTAAGCGATCTGCCAAAGCTGTATTCTACTTGATGATTAACACACACCGGAAATGGAAACCGGAAAGTTTCCTACTTTCCTATTTAATAAATAATAAAATAATTAAATGTCTACCACTAAAACATAAAGAGCACATTGTACTCTTCACCTTCCTAATTTCCTTAGTTCAGCTAGCCGCCTCCTCTTCACTATATCTCCCTCAACGCGCCGTCGGCTTTCAACCATAATGTTTCCGATTGAGTAGTGCCACCTCTTTGTTTTCTTCCTACTTTGGGTGATTCGAGCTCTGGCTCCCTTTTGATTAACAAACATTAATAATATGTATTATTGTGTGATAAATATTTATGTTTATTAACAGTGTAAAATTAAATTATAAAATATTATTTTTTAAAAAGTATACTGATCCGTGAGGCTCGCAGCCCACAGGATAATAGCGTGAGTTTGATGTTTTTTGGCTCGTCACTTAAATGGGTCAGCCCAGCCTAACCCATCAAACTCAAAGCCCGTATAGGCTGGGCCAACCTGTATTGACAGCTCTACAACATTGGAAGGGAAAAAAAAGACAAGAAGAAGAAATTTATTGAAATAAATAGTACCATGTGAATTTGTGCTTGTTTTATACTGCACTTCAACTTTTCTTTTTCTAATATGAGATTTGCCTAATGGTAAGGTATCATTAAACTTCTTCAAAAACTCGTCAACCTAAATGTTTATCGGTCATTTCGTAGACTTGCCTTTGTAATGAATGTCAGATACATATCCGACATTCATTACAAACCTTAGATTTTAGTGCACCGCGCTGCTTTTTTTATACAAATCCTCTGCATTTATCCGACTCTACCCGGCCGGTTCATTTCAATACTCAATAATGTCTTTGATCGCAAAGATATAGCTAAAAAGAATATAAATACAATCACTGAATTCAGTAATTTTACATCATAATTTGCCTTTTGACAATACAATAAGGTGTTGGCTGCTTGTACAACAAACAAACACCTTCCCAAGATATGCAAGGCTACCAAGAAATGAGCAAAACCATAAACTGCACCGATCAACTACGTACTCAGATAATTATACGGGAAATGCAAAGCATGCTCGATATCAGGGAAGATAACCGTAGCTAGTCTGACTTCCGAGGTACAAAATTTTGGCGAAGGTCATGCCAATACAGTTCTGGAGGTACATTTGATTGTCGTTTGTACTGAACTAGCTGTTATCCAAGAGGTTACCCGTCTTGATATTATATACTTGTTTGTCCTTGTTTAGTTTTCCTATCACCATCTAGGTTCATTGCTGACACCTTTTTGTCGCTTATCACCATCACGTTTTGTTCTAGGTGGAGTAGCCGGTGTCCAGCGCAAGTTTTGAACTCCTTGAGTATCACTCATGTCAAATTTTTGTGCAGCAAGGTAAGACAAAGCTGTGACAACGTCCGCTATGACTGGGCGCATGTTAGGTTGCTCCTGAACGCACATTGCTGCAACTGCTAGAGCTTGATACAAGCCTCTTACCGGATATTGGCCTTGAAGCAACGGATCAGCCATCTGTGAGAATTTTCTCCGATCTCTGAACAACGGTCTTGCCTGGTAAAGAGAGCATGATTATAATTTTTTAACTTCGTCTATAAATTGGTTTTCTAATAGCAAAAACAAAATATACCTCCTCCCCAACCCCAAGACAAAAAATAAATAAAATATGGCTAGTCCATCAACAACATACCCGGTGTAGTTCCGGAAAATGTGGTTTGGAGGGGGTAGAGCGTATGCAGACTTTACCCCTATCTCAGAGGTAGAAGGCTGTTTCCGATAAATCCTTGGCTCATGGAAAAAATATGGCTAGTCCAAATTCCATTTTTAAGTGCTCCAGTAAACTGAACCTTACTGCAAGCCAAGTTGCTCGGACTCTCCAAAAATGTTGCCTCACCCGTGCCAGATCCTCCAAAAACACACTACTTTTGGAGGATCCGACATGCCTCCGGAGGTATTTTTTTGAGAGACTTGAGTCAAGTTTTTCAAATGCATCTGCTTCTAACTAGGCTACTAGTAAGTTTCAAACCAAGATCATATCACGCCAACTATGGACACCTTTAACTCAAATTCGTTCAGGATAGTTTAACATATATGCAGTTTCATAATAGCACCAATTTGATGATTTTCCATTTAGTTAAATTAACACATAACTGCAGAGACAACAAGATAAAGGTATATAATAAGAAAATATTTTACCCATGCAACAAGATTGTGCTCTCCTCCAGTTTTTGAATTTTCAATTGCTTTCCTACCAGTGATGATCTCCAGTAGGACAACTCCAAAGCTGTAAACATCTGACTTCAATGTCAACTGACCAGTCATCGCATACTCTGGAGCACAGTACCCGTAAGTACCCATAACTCTAGTAGATACATGAGTGTTATCTCCAACAGGCCCCAACTTAGCCAATCCAAAGTCAGATAGCTTCGAGTGATACCCCTCACCGAGCAAAATGTTGGAGCATTTTAAATCGCGGTATATTACAGGTGGGCTTGCTCTGTCATGTAAATATTCCAAGCCCTTCGCTGCTCCAGCTGCAATTTTCATTCTCGTGTTCCAATCAAGCACATTCTTACCAGGAGAAAGGTCTGCAAATACTTGATTTAAATCTACGTTTCATCCGGAAAATGAAAACAAAACGGAAGAGGTTACCGATAAAAGAGAAATTACCATGAAGATGGTCATCAAGTGATCCTAGTGGCATATATTCATAAACAAGAAGTCTTTGATCTCCATCAGCACAATAGCCGGTTAAATTTACCAGGTTAGGATGGTGTAACAGACTTAGCATCAGCACTTCAACAAGAAATTCCCTGTTCCCTTGTAATCCATTACGATCAAGTTGCTTGATGGCAACAATCTATAGCAAATAAATGTGAAAAAGTGTCGAAGCATAGATCCAGGCCATATCTTAAATTTCCTAAGAAATATCATAAAGCACGGTACGCAAAGATAAAACTAAAATAATAGCAATAGTGATAACAATAAAAAAATTTATTACCATAATTATTACTCCTTGTAATATATTTCTTTTATAACCGAGAAAACCACAAGGGCCAGTGGTGCACGGTCTGAAACTCGATGAACAATACCAGTTGTTGTCTATGGCAGGGTTCGAACTTGTGACATGCAACTATATCCAACACATCACAAGTTGCATCCCTATCAATACGTCATCGTCATTATCATTACTATAAAAAAAAATTGATAACCGTGGTGTCGGGGTCAGCTTGCGCGCACCTCGACTAATTCCACGGGATACCTGCCACCTCCCACCTCCCACCAGCATCAGGTATCAGGTATCCGTCCACCAAGGCTAGAACAGGTATCCGTCCACCAAGGCTAGAACAGATGGGAAGAAATCACCTAGTGTTTGTCTCTATTGGGAATTGAACCTGAGATAAACGGCCAAGGTCAATTTGGTCCTTCCATAAAGAAGAGGGTAGACTTGGCACTACCAAAGCAAGAACAAAGGAAAATAGTGAAAAGACACTAGTCTCTCTCATGAACACAATGTGAGAAAATACTGAGTTCAACCAAAATCTGGTGGATTGGGGGCACGACCAGACAGGAGACGAACAAACGGAACTTCATTCAATTACATAAAAAAAAAGTGACATAAAAAGACCTGATTGGAATCAAGCCGCCCTTTGTATACTCTTCCAAATCCTCCCTCTCCAAGAAGACAATCACCTCGAAAGTTTCTTGTCGCAGCTGCTAATTCACGAAATGTAAAAATCTTGGCTGCAATCTGACCGGACTCCCCATCCTTAACAAACTCCTTTGAGCCTAACTGATTCTTTCCCTTCAACTTTCCTGGACATGAAACCAAAACGGAAATTATAAAAGGAAAGAAAAATACGGAACTGAAACCAAACAATTTGGGTTCAAAAACATCAAATATAGCCAAATGAAATGAGAGATGAAGAAGCTGGCAAAAGGATCTAGATCACTTTTCAATTAGTTGATAGTGGGAAATGCGTGATACAGAACTTGCTACAACCACTTAATGTACTGGGAAATTGTGCAGTTTCAATAACTGTGTGTTTTCTACAAATTTTGTAATATGACATTCATGCAAGATACACTAAGAAATAAGAACAACATGCTGGATTAGCTAACTCAGTAAACATCGCCAAGAATTCATTTCTACTATGCAACACTCGTTATTATTCCCTACCAACCAGGTC
The DNA here is from genome assembly GCA_030864215.1 of Capsicum pubescens. Classification (NCBI taxonomy): domain Eukaryota; kingdom Viridiplantae; phylum Streptophyta; class Magnoliopsida; order Solanales; family Solanaceae; genus Capsicum; species Capsicum pubescens. Next base: position 21,354,973 of record CM061548.1, read on the forward strand.
AATTTAGAAATGAAAACCTTCTAGAGTCACCTGATGGAACATTGAAAAAGAAAACGAGAATTTAAAATTTGCATAACACAAAAACTTTGTGAAACTTGGATGGTAAAATAAAAAGTTGAAACTCTTGGGTGTCCAATAGAAAGCCCCTCATTTTTTCTTGAAGAAATTTTGCGCAGTTGAATAAAGTTCGATAGCTCTTGTTTTCTTTTTTAGTATATCTCATCTTTTGAATACCGATAAAAAACTTAAAAAACGGGGAAGGAGAGAAGCAAACTTGCCCCTCTTCCAGCAAGGAGACAGGAATAATTGACCTCAAGACTCCTTTTTAAACAAATATTGTGTCCGGCCCAACTTGTCACTCCTCGACTAACCCATCGAGTACCTGCTACTTCCCACTCAACATATTTACCGGGTAAACCTGTCCAAAATGCTTACATAGATGGAAAGAAATCACTTAAGGTCTTTTGTCTCTACTGAAATTTGAACCTTGTTTTTTCATAATCTATTATAGCTTCATTAACTGTTAACCACACCCTTGGATGCTAAATGACCTCAAGATTACTGACAGCTATACCGTTTTATCTTATATATCAATGGCACGACATATCTGATGAAATTCCCCAATTGACTTAATTGAGTTGCATGAAATAAAATTATATACCCCCTTAAGAAACACCTTCACCCTAAAGCACAGTTGACAATGTTCTAAGTCACTAGCCGGCAACCTTCACCACTTTCATATTGAAGAGCAATATCCGCCAGCTTAATCCATAAAACTAGCCTTAGAACCCTTCATCCTACATTCCGATTCATTTTTCGGTACCTCCTTAATATCCTACAGGTCATGGGTGTTCCCCCTTAATATCACCAAGAAAACTTACTGTAACCTACCAATAATTTTGTAAGGGGTAAAAATCCAAGCCACCAAATAGTGCCAACTGTAAATCAATCAAATAGTTAACCAATCCCTCAATCCTAAATTAATTGGTGTCGTCTATACGAATCCTCTATAGCATTTCACTCAATTTGGGCTCGTTTCATTCCAATGCTAATAAAAATCTCCTTTTTAAGGCAGACTAGGAATTGTTAGACACCTAAAATCCATCCATATGTCACATTTATCCCCCACACTAACGTAAAGGTCCCTAACCATAAATTTTCCTCTTCAAGCAGAATCAAGAAAATTGAAGTTCTTACCCTTAGCTAAAAAAATGGTGCGTGATATCCAAGGATCAGAAGCAAGAATGTAAAACTGAAGCTTCAAAGCATCTAAAGATGAGAAACTCGACAATAATACAACAAACTCACTTCATAGAATCTTTAAAAGTTGAAGATCCAAATCATCTAAAGACAGAAATTTGACTATAATACAACAAACCCATTTCACAGAACATTAAAGTTAAAAACTCCAAGCTTCAAAATCACATATGAAGTTCGACAAATATACAACAAACCCATTTCACAGAACATTTAAAAGGCTCCAAATCATCTAAAGACCAGAATTTTGACAATAACAAAAGAAACCCCATTTCGCAGAATCATTAAAAGTTGAAGCTCCAAATTTCCAAATTTGACAAAAATACTTCAAACCCATTTTACAGAATTATTAAGAAGGCTCCAAATCATCTAAAGACGAGAAATTTGACAATAATAGAACAACACCATTACACAAAATCACTTAAAAGTTGAAAACTTGAAACTCCGAAATCACATAAATACGAGAAATTCCACAAAATATACAAAGAGCCCATTTCACAGAACCATTAAAAGTTGGAAATTTCAAGCTCCAACATCATCTAAAGACTAGAAATTTAACAATAACATAACAAACCCATTACACAGAACATTAAAAAAGCTCCAAATCATCTAAAGACAACAACCCATTTGACAGAATCATTAAAAGTTGAAAACTTGAAGCTCCAAAAATCACATAAATACGAGAAATTCCACAAAAAATACAGCAACCCCATTTCGCAGAACATTAAAGAAAAAAACTCCAAATCATCTAAATACAAGAAAATAAACAACAATACAACAAACCCATTTCACAAAATCACTAAAACTTGAATTTCCAAATCATCTAACAAAAATACACCCATTTCATATAATCATTAAAAGTTGAAGCCCCAAATCATCAAAATTTGATAATAATACAACAACTCCATTTTGCAGAATCATTAAAAGTTGACGCTCCAAATCATCTTAAGACAAGAAATGTCACAAATATACAACAAACACATTCCACAGAACATTAAAAGAGCTCCAAATCATCTAAAGACTAGAAATTTGACAATAATACAACAACCCCGTTTCACAGAATCATTAAAACTTGAAACTCCAAAACACAAAAAGATACTAGAATTTTGACAAATATAGACAACAAACCCATTTCACAGAACAATTAGAAAGCTCCAAATCAGCTAAAGCCTAAAAATTTGACAATAACAAAACAGGCCCATTTCACAGAATCATCAAAAGTTAAAAACTTGAAGCTCCAAATCATCCAAAGACAAGAAATTTGAGTAATAAAACCAACCCCATTTTACACAACTATTAAAAGTTGAACCTCAAAAATCAACTATAATCAAGAAATTCCACAATATATACAACAAACCCATCTCAAAAAATCAACAAATGTTAAAAACTTGAAGCTCCAAATCATCCAAACACAAGAAAATTGAGTAATAAAACCAACCCCATTTAACAGAATTATTAAAAGTTGAACCTCCAAAATCAACTATAATCAAGAAATTCCACAACATATACAACAAACCCATCTCAAAGAATCAAAAAGTTAAAAACTTGAAGCTCCAAATCATCCAAAGACAAGAAATTGAGCCCATTTTACAGAATTACTAAAACTTGAACCTCCAAAATCACACAAAATCAAGGAATTCCACAACATATACAACAAACCCATCTCACAGAATCATTAAGTTCCAAATCATTTAAAGACTAGAAATTTAACAAAAATACAACAAACCCATTTCACATAATCATTAAAAGTTAAAAACCTGAAACTCCAAAACACAAAAAGACTAGAACTTTGACAAATATACAACAAACCCATTAGATAGAATCATCAACAGATGAAAACTTGAAGCTCCAAATCATCCAAAGACAAGAAATTTGAGTAATAAAAACAACCCCATTTTACACAACTATTAAAAGTTGAACCTCCAAAATCACACAACAACAACAACCACAAACCCAATATATTCCCACATAGTGGAGTCTGGGGAGGGTAAAATGTACGCAGTCCATACCACTACCCCCGAAGGAGTAGAGAGGCTGTTTCCGATAGACCCCCGGCTCAAGACAAAAGACCGTAGACCAACAGTCGTGCAACATGATAAAGAACAAAGAACCAACATCCACAAAAATAAAGTATAATTAACCAAAAGGCAAGCAATATGCTAAAGTAACAAAAGAACCAACATTCACCAAAAAAAAAAAAAACAGTATAATTAACAACCCAAGGACCCCCTCCCCCATAACTGGAACTCCCAACCAAGCTATCCTTAAACCTCCTAACTACGGACTACGACTCGACCACCCACCTTAGCCTTCTAGTTTAATACTCTTCCTCCAAACCTTCCTATCTAGGGTCATGTCCTCAGTAAGCTGTAACTGTTCCATGTCACGTCTACTCACTCCTCGCCAGTACATTTTTGGTCTACCCCTACCCCGCTTGAAACCCTCCAAGGCCAACCTCTCACATCTACGGACCGGGGCATCCGTGCCCCTTCACATCACGTGGCCAAACCATCTCAACCTCACTTCCCACAACTTATCCTCCACCGAAACAACTCCCACCTTCTCCCGAATAGTCTCATTCCTGACCCTGTCCGCCTTCGTAAATCCACACATCCAACGCAACATTCTCATTTCCGCAACCTTCAACTTTTGGACGTGAGAATTCTTAACAGGTCAACACTCCGCCCATATAACATGGCCGACCGGACCGCAGCTCTATAGAATTTACCTTTAAGCTTAAGAGGCACTTTCTTATCGCATAAAATTCCCTAGATAGGATCATTAAAAGTTAAGCTCCAAATCATCAAAACACAAGAAATTTGACAAATATACAACCACCCCATCTCACAGAATCATCAAAAGTTAAGGACTTGAAGCTCCATATCATCCAAAGACAAGAAATTTGAGTAATAAAAACAACCCCATTTTACACAACTATTAAAAGTTGAACCTCCAAAATCACACAAAATCAAGAAATACCACAACATAGACAACAACCCCATCTCAAAGAATCATTAAAAGTTACGCTCCAAATCATCAAAAGACAAGAAATTTGACAAATATACAACCACCCCATCTCACAGAATCATCAAAAGTTAAGGACTTGAAGCTCCAAATCATCCAAAGACAAGAAATTTGAGTAATAAAACAACCCCATTATACAGAATTATTCAAAGTTGAACCTCCAAAATCAAATATAATCAAGAAATTCCACAACATATACAACAAACCATCTCAAAGAATCATCAAAAGTTAAAAACTTGAAGCTCCAAATCATCCAAAAACAAGAAATTTGAGCGATAAAACAACCCCATTTTACAATATTATTAAAAGTTGAACCTCCAAAATCAACTATAATCAATAAATTCGACAACATATACAGCAAACCCATCTCACAGAATCATTACAAGTTCAGCTCCAAATCATCTAAAGATAAGAAATTTGACAAATATACAACAAACCCATTTCACATAATCATCAAAAGTTTAAAATTTGAGGCTCCAAATCATCCAAATACAAGAAATTTGAGTAATAAAACCAACCCCATTTTACAGAATTATTAAAACTTGAACCTCCAAAATCACACAAAATCAAGAAATTCCACAACATACACAACAAACCCATCTCACAGAATCATTATAAGTTAAGCTCCAAATCATCTAAATACTAGAAATTTAACAAAAATACAACAAACCCATCTCACATAATCATTACAAGTTAAAAACTTAAGCTCCAAATCATCTAAAGACAAGAAATTTGACAAATATACAACCACCCCATCTCACAGAATCATCAAAAAGTTGAAAACTTGAAGCTCCAAATCATTCAAAGACAAGAAATTTGAGTAATAAAACAACCCCATTGTACAGAATTATTCAAACTTGAACCTCCAAAATCACACAAAGTCAAGAAATACCACAAAAATACAACAACCCCATCTCACATAATCATTAAATTAGTCTTCTGATAGTTACCAGAACCAAGTTGTACAGAATTATTGGAGTCTTTCTTCTTCTTTTTCCTTTTCTTTGAAGTCTTGTTCAATGCTCCAGAACATGGAAACCAACCCATTTCTACCTCTTTCTTCTTCTACTTCTCTCTCTATGTATACATAAATATACACTTTTCTGCATATATATATATATATATATGTGTATACACACTTTTTCTTGAAGAGTGGAGTCACAGAGAGGGAAAAAGGGAAAACCTTTCACAGCTGAAATGACAGAGAAAAGGGAAAGACTCAGTATTAACCTTTTCTTTATGGGTGTTTTTATACTGTAATTTATAATGACAATCAACATAAATCCCCAAGACACACAATTCTTTTATATAATTATTAAAAATTTTAATTTTTGACATGTCCAGATATATTTAATTAGCTCTAAAAATATTCAAAGAAGATATATTTTTTTTAAAATATCTAATTAGCTTTTGATATAATTTTTAATGTTAAATTTATTAGATATATAGTTAGCTCTCAATATATATAATATAGATATCTAATTAATTGAAATTTTTGTAATTTATGTAAGTATGATATGTTGAGATGTATGTTTATGATATTTTTAATTAATAATTCATTAAATTGTTGATATTTGAATTTTTGTTGAGTTAATTTCGTTGTACTTTATATTATTACTTTCTCTGTTTAAAGAAGAATTACTTAATTTAATTTGGTCTAAAGTTTAAAAAAAATAAAAAAATTTAAATCCTATGGTCTTAAGTTAAAATTATGTTAAATATATTAAAATATTATAATTTTAAATATATTACGTAAAAAATTTAAATTAAATTATTATCAAAGAAGAAAAAGAATCATTTGTTTTAAATAAATTAAAAAGAAAAGTAGATCTTTTTGAATTAGAGGGAGTACAAGCATGATTTATGTTTACTAAAATTTTATTTTTACTAACAATATGGGTTGTGGTGTAGTGGATGGGGCTGCTTCACCCTGGTTCGACCTTGGGTATGGAGAAAACTCTATTGGGAGCGCTGTCACCTTAATGGGCTCTGCAACGCGCGATCCAGATTAGTTGAGGCTCCAATATGGATACCGGACATCGAATGAAAAATCAAAAATAAAATAAAAAAAATTAACTTATCATTTTAAATATAATATAATATTAAATACTAAATATTAATTAAAAAAATAATATATTATAAAATAACCATTAATTATTATTTTCTTAATATTTTTTAATAAACATATCAAGCTCAAATATAAAAGTAAAAGTGAACTGAGGAGTAAATCATAAAATTCACTCAACTACTCAAACTTTGTTCGTTTGAAACAAAATTTCAAGTTTTGCTATTCTACAGTCAATTCAATTAATATTTAAAGTTAAATTAAATTGATGATAATTACTTTAAAAAGTTACTTAATTTTATTTTATAATTAAAAAATCACTCAACTATTATCATTTCATTTACAAAATTACTAAAATGACGACTTTTTCTGTACATAAAAGATTATCTCAATTACGTGATATATGTTAAGGCTAAAATAATTATATTTTCGTGTACTATTAAATGCTATTTAATTACATGATATATATATATCGTCAAAGATTATTTGGATTACACAAATTTACTTGATTGAGCTTATCTAATAAATAAATAGTACTATTTATTGTAATCTTTTATTAGAAAAAAATCAGACCTTAACCCCACCAAATATTAACTCATTGAATTAGCATTTATTAACCAAATAATTAAAAAAAAAATGGACAGCATATATATTAGTGCGTGGCAAGTAAGTAGATATTTGGTGATCTTTTAACACATGACATGTCCTAAAGTACGTGTGACTAAAGATTTCATTTAAAAAATAAATAAAATTGACCAAAAATAAAATAGTAATTTAATTAAATTAAGGTACTCCATCGTTATTACACTTGTCTTAATCTTTTTAACTCGTAAATTTGACCGCGCGCGGTATTAAGGATATAAATTAGATTCATGAAATTTTAAAGATTTTTTTCAATCTTCAAATTCAAATAAATCAGAATCTAAATTCTAATTTACTTAACACTTAATTTCGTGTTTAATAAAAGGCAATATCGGAGGAAAAAGTTAAAATTAGAAGTAGTAATACAATAATTAATGTGATAACTTCATAGTCATTCTCCTATTATAGATAAAGGTTGCAGTGAATTTCTTCAAAAACTCAAATTTTATATAAATTACTCTCGAAAAAATTAATAAAATTCACATGATGTACTATTGGCATATCTTTATTTTGAAACTACTCCAGTGAAACAAAAAAGAATAACAATATGAAGAAAAAATGATACTACTGAAAAATATATTTATTGTTATGTTCATTTTATAAATTCATGACCTGTAGATGATTATCGTGGATTTCTCTTCCTAGTTTGCAAATCAAATGACAACATTCAATTATGTTGTTTTTGCATGCATATTTATCATATCATCAATCATAATATATAATGTTTGTGTAGTGTGAAAATAAAAGAATGACATTTGTAAAGGGTAAGGTGGATTCATAAATATTATATAAAAGAAGCCAGTAATACTTCTTCAATATTTGAAAAAAACGTTTTTTACTTTTGTATATTTTTTTAATGGTTAATCAATGAGTTCGTAAGCAGTTAAAATTGAATAACAATTAAAAAAGATAAGGTGAAAGATCAATGAAAATATTACTACTACTATTATATATATATATATATATATATATATATATATATGATACTCCAGAGACTTAAGTAATTATGTATATAGACCTTTAGTGTTATTTAAAAATTAAAACTTATAATGGAGGAACTGTAACTGATTGTGGATCAAGAAAGCAAAGAACTTAATCATGCAAATTGAATCTCTTTGACTTGTGAACAACAATTAATTTTCGTAACAAAAAAAGTGATTAAATAATTCTACAGAGAAATAAAGAAGAAAAGGTTAAAAAAAGATAAATAGGAGTCATGGTCATACCCTAAGAAATGTGTTACCTCATCACTTATACGTCTCGTTTTATTATATTTATAGATCGCTATAAACACTTGTCATATCTTCAAAAATAAAATAACTCAAATTCAACCACATACCAATTAAGTGAAAGTTAATCCGAACACTGTAATTATCACAAAAAAACCCCTCCAAAAATGACAATCCAAGTACTTTACTATTTCAGTTTTAAATCATTCAATTAGGAGAAGCCTTAAACGAAAATCAATAACATAACATATTCAATTAAAATTAATGAAATAGAAAATAAAGACTAAAGAAAGTAGTAACAATTAATATTGTAATTTTAAGCATTTCTAATTAAAAGAAAAAAAAAGCTTTAGATACATATCTAAAACACAAAGATCAATAGCATAACATATCTAACTAAAATTAATGAAATAGGAAATAAAAACCAAAAAAAAAACAGGAACAAATGATACAGTAAAGAAAGAATGAAAAAAGAAATTATATAGTAACAATGAAAAAGATTTGAGATACATATCTAAAATATACAATTTACCTAAATGATGAAAGAAGAAAAGAAAAAGAAAAACTAAAACATGAAAGAGAACTTAAGATGCATGGGAGTTTTCATGAAACTAAATATAAATTTATATAGGCAAAGTAATAGAATACCATAAGACATGATAAACTTACAAATTAAAGCTTGGAGGTTATGGACATGAACATAATGGGGATTATGAATATTATTAAAGATACAAATTAAAGGTGTGAATCATGTGTAATTACTCATTATAAATATATTTAAATAATAAAAAATAAATACTTACAATATTAAAAAGATATTGTCATTTTGTAATTAGAAGAAGGTGAAAATAAATAAATAAATTTATTAAGAGTTTATATTAAAGAGATGTGAGTTATGAATAATTACTCATTTCAATTAAAATGTGAAGAGTTTTGGTTGTAAATGTTCCTTCATTAATAAAATATTTAATTGTAATAAATTAAGTAATTTATTTAATTTTATAATAAAATAATTGATTTAAATAAAAAAAATGGCCAGTAAAAGAATAAAAATAATAAATCATAAAAATAAATACTTACATATTAAAAGATATTGTCATTTTGTAATTAGAAAAAGGTGAAAATAAATAAATTTATCAAGAGTTTATATTAAAGAAATGTGAGTTATGAATAATTACTCATTTTAATTGATATGTGAAGAGTTTTTGTTGTAAATGTTTCTTCATTAATCAAATATTTAATTATAATAAACTAAGTAATTTATTTAATTATACAATAAAATAATTGATTTAAATAAGAAAAAAGGCCAATAAAATAAGAAAACATAATAAATTATATATATAATCTATATGTATAATCTATATTTATATCTATAATCTATAATCTATTAAAAGTGTGAAGCCCCTTAGAAAATTGAATTGAAGTTTTTGTCCTTCATTAAAACTATTTGTTTTAGACAAAACCGTCTTTTACCCTTCTCCCTACAATTAAATTCTACCAAATAAATATATTAAATTTTTCCTACAATTAAATTCTTCCCAAATTTAGCTCCTTCTTTCAACCAAAAAAACACGCTCAAAATTTTCCTTCAAAAAAAAAAACACTCAAAATTTTCCTTCCAAAAAAAAAATCTCAAAAGTTTCCTTTTTCCCAATGATGAAAACAAACGTTTTTTTTCAACCAAAAAAAAACTCAAAATTTTCCTTCTAAAAAAAAATGCTCAAAAGTTTCTTTTTTCCCAATGATGAAAACAAACGTTTTTTTTCAACCAAAAAAAAACTCAAAATTTCCCTTTAAAAAAAAAAGCTCAAAAGTTTCTTTTTTTTCCAATGATGAAAAAAGCCGTAGTTTTTTTTCAACAAAAAAAAACACGCTCAAAATTTTCCTTTTTTCCCTACTATTAAAATCCCCGTTGTTTTTTTAATCCTATTTGATTTCTACTTGATTTCTTTCAACCAAGAAACACCGAGCGTTTCCTCTCCTTCTATATAAACGCTTGAGCTTTTTTTTCATTGTTCATAAACACCTGCAATCTTTCATTGTTTTTCGTCTCAGCACAATTTCAATAATTTTATTTTAAGATTTTTTGGCGTTATATCATCTCTCCCTTTTTACATGGTTAATTTAAACACAATATTACTTGTTATGCCAACTTAAATTGCTTAGTTTAATTTAGCTTAATGTGTCATGTTAGTTCAATATATTTTATTTTCTACTACTCATAACTAACCTTCTTTATCTACCTCACATATTCAGGAATAATTCTTCTCATCTCACAAATCTACTTATATTATGAATTTCTACGTTCTTATTGTTCTATTTATCGTTTTAGTAGAATATATTATAATTTTTGTTGCTCATATCTTTATTATTGTTTTGTTATTGTTTATAGGTGGTAGATGAGTGTTGGATGACTTTGGAAAAAAAATTATGTGTAAAAATTAGATTTAATTGTATTATTTTGATGTACCTATCATTGTATTATTTTGTTGCAATTTACAAATGGGAGATGAATGTCGATCTTTACATACTCAAAAGATATTAAATTTAATTATTATGTTCATCTTTATTATTTAAATAAATATCCTATTTAGTATAATGTTTGAACTCATCAAAGTGAGGTACACGCGCAAGGCGCGTACACATAAACTAGTATATATATATATGATTAATAGAGTTAAATATGATGAATTTTGAGTTTTCTTTAAATACATAAATAATTTTTTCTTTTACTATATAATTAATAGAGTAAAATATAATGACTTTTGAATTTCCTTTAAACACATAAATATTTAAAATAAAAAGAAAACTCAATTAATGTCCAAAAAAAGCACAAAAAAGATAAATAATTTTGGAGGCCTCACCTTACATTTATGCAAGGGGCTATTTCCACGGCTCCCCTAGTAAAACCAGTGTAATTGCAATAAAAGCATACATCACTTGATATAACAGTCGAATGTACTCTTAATTCACATTTTGTAAATGAACCTAGTAACAACAATCCAAAGGGAAGGATAATCAATTTGGCTTAATAATAAAAGCATATAACAGGCCATACTTAGAAACAACAGATTAGTGGTGGTAAACAATACTTGCTAAGTTGCTTTGACTCTAGTCCAAAAATGTTGCCGCACTCGTGTCGAATCCTTCAAAATTACACTATTTTTGGAGAATCTGACATGCACCCGTTCACAATCTTGAAGAATTCGAGCGACATACAGCAACATTACATCTCAAAGGAGCCCTCTCCTGCTCTTGTAGTCATCAACACTTAAAGTTAGTGCATGCCTTCTCCCATCGTTCTCAGGAACGCTACATCCAACGGTTACTTCTATACTCTGCTTTCGAGCCATAAACCCTGCTTGGGCTCCTTGAGTTCCTCCAAACTTCTAAAGCATAGGCAACGATGAGCATGTAATTCTTAGCCCTATTCTTCCAGTTCATCTCAGCGAGCCTGCGAGCCTTATCATCTTGTCACTAATCATCAGAGCATGTAATCGTATGCAAAAAGACATTATTAAGAAACAAATGATAAAAGAAAGATGAGAAAATGATTCTTAAGCAGAGAAATCAAATGGGACTTGCAAATTCAATTTCCCTTCTAGGTGACTTTAAATAGGAGATCTCAAGTAAAGGAAGATGAAAATAATCAAATTACAAAATACCTTTTAGTTAAAAATAAAAATATATATATCAATTTTCTATTTAATTGTTGTGACCTTTGAACTTCATCAGTTTACTCCTAATCAATTCAAATCTTTAAGGCCTCTTTCTATTATATGTTAATTAAAGTGATTTTATATAAAAATAAACTCAAAAAATATCAAAAAACCCACAAAAAAGATAAATGGGAATGGTGGCTTTAGAAGCATGCCGCATCACTATTCTCATATTTCTCCTTTATATATATACTAGTGAAATTATTCGCGTTTCGTGCGGTTAATTAAAAAAATAATAAATTAATATATTTTACTAATTTTATATAAAAACATTAATTTTAGGGATAATACCCACGAAAATACCTGAAGTTTGACCGGATTGTCAGTTGAGCATACTGAACTTTGCGGGGGTCCTATTACCCCCCGACTTTTTTTTTCGTATTTTAATGACATATATCTGTCACTTGGCACACTGCGTGTGATTCACGCGCATTGAGCCCGTGAACAGTGTTAAAAACGTTTTAAAACTCTTTTTTTTTTTGCCAAACAACCCCTTAATTTTATAATTATTTAATTTTTTATATTTTTATTTATTTTTTCATTCTTCTTTCTTCTTAATGGAACTCGAAAAATCATGATTTTTTTTTTCATGTATGGAACTCGGAATCTTTCCGAATTAATGAAAAGATTAATGGTTATAATTAATGGAAAGATTTTTGCGAATCTTTCGAGTTCCATTTATAATTTGAACTCGAAATTATAAATGGATTCGAACTTGGAATTATAATTCGGAAAGATTAATGGTTATAATTAATGGAAAGATTCTGAATTAAATTTCATGTATGGAACTCGAAAAATTCCTTAATGGTTATAATTTAATGGAACTCGCTAATTGAAACTCAATGAATGATTCGGAAGATTCAAACTCGAAAACTCGCTAATTTAATTCCAAGTTCCATTAATGGAAATTGAATCTTCCGAGTTCCATTAACGGAAGATTGAATAGCTTCATGCAAATTGAATCTTCCGAGTTTCATTAACGGAAGATTGAATAGCTTCATACATGAAATTAAATTTTTTGAATCTTCCAAGTTTCATTAATGAATTTTTCGAATCTTCCGAGTTCCATTAATGGAAATTGAATCATGAAATTAAATGTTTCGAATCTTTTGAGGTTTATTAATGAATTTTCTGAATCTTTCGAGTTCCATTAATGGAAATTGAATCTTCCATTGAGTTTTCAATTAGCGAGTTTCATTGAATCTTCCATTAATGGAACTCGCTAATTGAATCTTCCGAGTTTCAATGGAAAATTAATGGAAGATTCCATTCAATTATTTGAAAAAACTTTCTTCATAAATTCAATGGAATCATTTGGACTATTTAATATGGTTGTAATTGTAAAAAAAATGTTGAAAAGTGATAAAATGTAGAAGAAACGGCGCGTGTACTACACTTTCCACGAAAAAAACTGGGTATACGTTTTGAGGGGGATTAATTCCACTTTAAAAAAGTTTGGGGGGAATTAATTTCAATTAAAAAAGTATATGGGGGTAATAGGACCCCCGTAAAGTTCAATATGCTCCACTGAAAATTTGGTTAAACTTCAAGTATTTTCGTGGGTATTATCCCTTAATTTTATAAATTGTTAGTTTCTTATTTTAATGAAATAGTAGGTAATATTTATACTTAGATCAGAAAAAATAATGTAGATTTATATTTTTATCCAAAATAATGATATGGTCTTTCATTTTTTTCTCAATCTGTACAATTGAAATACTTTACATCTTTTGAAGTAAGCCTTTTATATGTACATAGTTGAATTAAGAGAAAACAATAACATGAATTGTGGTGTAGTGGTGAGACTACTATTTCCTTAATCAGAGGTCTTGAATTCGAGCCCAATATGAATTGGGTGTAGTGATGAGACTACTTTGCCCTTAATCAATGGTTTCGAATTTGAACCCTGGGTGGAAATAGTAAAAAAAGTAAAAATAATTAGGGTGTATGAGTGTTGAAGTAAATAGAATAAGAGGTTATATTTAAAAAAAACAATTTACTGTATTAAATTAAAAATACTGTTTTTTATTTTAACTTTCATTATCTTTTGTTTGAGTACTTATCTTCCGTACGAATATCAATTTCTTTTAAAAAGTTTTTAAATTTCTATGTCATGTTTTTATTATTACATTCGTTTATATATTATAAATAAATATTTTAAGAAATTTTGAAAATGAAACAAACAACCATTATGAATAATATTTAAAAGTAGAAGTTATAAGGAATTCAAATAGCTTTAATGTAACTATATTAGAAAGAGTCAAAAAATCAAAACTATACAACATATCACTTAAACAAATAAAAATAGATTGTTTCAACAATCAAAAATCATTATCTCGTGAAATTTAACAAATATTGTAAGCAATTGATTATTAATTTAGTGTCTATTGCAAGCTCACTTTTTGATCAATCACAAAGAAATGACACATTTAAAATATCTACTATCAAAATTACTTCGTGTCGTGAAGATTTTTTTGGTTATACTTATTTTGCAGAAGAATAAAAATATTTATAAAAAATACAAAAATTTTAAAAGCATGATCAAGTACATAAAAATGAATAGAAAAGGTTGAGAATGAAATATTTCTTGCCTTTCAATACTCCTTTCGTCTTACATATTATAATTCACAAGGTAAAGATAGAGAAGAGAAAGAACGAAAATCTTCATGAAACAAAATATGAATTTATATAGCAAAATAGAGGAAAGCCATAAGATTTTCAAATTGAAGTTTGGGAGTTATAAACATAAAATTTATGGGAGTTACAAATGTTATTGGAAGTAAAAATTTAAAAAGTATGAGTTATGAGTAGTTACTCCTTATAAATACATTAAATATTAAAAAATACTTAAAATATTAAAAAATATTATTGGAAATCCTACATTTTACTTTTAGCTAAATATTATTTACCCTATCGTGCACGCAGGACATAAGGCAATAAAAACAATGCAGAATATTCCACAAATAAGCACAAACTAAAATGAATTGAGTGATGCAATTTAAATGAATAATTATACCTTTTAATTTTTCATTAATATATATAATAATTATATATTAATATAGTAAGTTATACATAATAAATTATTGTGGTTATTAACATATTTAATGAAATTTAATAAATAGGATAAATTAAATCTTGAATTGTTTGGATGAATTGTGCAATTGATTCAATTAATAACATTGATAATAAATTAATTAAGTGACTATCTTTAATATTCTATAAAATTTTATAGCGAATTTTTCAGCTTTATAAAATTAAGAAAAAAGCAAAAAAAATCATAAAAAAAATAAATATTATTCTAGGCTTTAGAGAGCGCTACGTCAGCAAAAGTATAATACTCCTTTATATAATTATTAGTAATCAAGGAACTAATAAACTCAATGTATATTTCTTTCGATAAAATCAATATATCTTTAATTCAATTTTTTTTAAAATGTACCTTTCTTCGTAATCATATTCTTCCAAAATATGTCGATACAAAATTTAATAAATTAACTAATAGACAACACAATGCATCTTTCTTTTGATAAAAGCAACATATCTTTATCTCATTTTTATTTTTTTTAAAAAAATTGTACCTTTCTTAGTAATCATATTCAGCCAAAATATGTCTATACAGATTCGATTCTTTTTTTTTTAAATAATCAATTAAAACAAATAGTACTAAAAGAGAAAAAAACTAAAATTTATTCGCCATTAAATTATTAATACTCTGGTAAACTCGCAGGATAAACAGGCATATCTGTAACAACCACATAATAACAGTTATAAATACTTATCATAGCCACCGACACCGCCTTCCACTGCCGCAAATAAGCGACGATATCTATACTTTCAAACGATGGTGCACATTCTTAACCATAACAAAAAAATTGATTATCCCATTTTTCTCACCTTTTTCATTCCTAAGCCTATAACTCAAAAAATGCAAATAATCCTCTGAAAAAAATCCTCCAATAAAATCGAATGTTGAAACCTTTGCGATTCCAACAGTTTCTTTCCCCGAAGAAGTTTTGCATTGAACCTTCATCGTTAGATGACGTGCATGCATGGGCATATCAACGATCAATTTCTCGTTCCATATAGAAAAACTCACCTTCTTTGTCTATCTTTTTTGTTTGTTAATTGCATGTTGTAGATTTTGTCTTGATATTTACGAAAGCATTCTTCTTTATCGGTTGCTCTCGATTATCAAGAAGATTCTCATAGGATATCGCCATTATTTCTTGCAAACGCGTTGAGGATGATGAATATGGCTTCATAGTGATGATAAAAATAAGCAAGAAAATCAAAGTATGTAAAAGTTTGGAGGAGAGAATAATAGAGGTGATGTTTATTCCAAAAATTAATGTATCAATATTCTCAGACATCACACCATCTTCAATCCAAATGTATCTCCAATGTTAGTTCCCCCTAATAGTTCTAAGAAGATCAATGATATTTTCTCTTCTGTTATTAAGAAACTAAATATAAAGGAAAAAATGATAAAACAAAGATGAGAAAATGATTCTTAAAAGAGAGAAATCGTTGGGACTTGCAAATTCAATATCCCTTCTAGGTGACTTTAAATAGGAGCTTTTAGGCAAAGGAATATGAAAAGAATCAAATTATAAAATATTTTTTAGTCAAAAAAAAAATAAAAAAATAATCAATTTCCTACTTAATTGTTGTGGCTTTTGGACTTCATCAATTTACTCACAATAAATTCAAATTTTTAAGGCCTGACATATTATATGCTAATTAAAGTGATTTAGTAAATAAGCTATATTTAAAAATCCTCAAAAAATATTAAAAATATCTCAAAAAAATAAAATAAATAAAAATGATGGCTTTAGAGGCATATGCCACATCAACATCCCTATATATATATATATATATATATATATATATATATATATATATATATATATAATTGGAGGCAATTGAGAGATGCTACATCATCATTCTCACAATCTTTCTTTATATAGATATTGGTTGATTGATTATTTTTTAAAATAAATGAGAAATTATTTAAAAATAAATAAATTTTTTATGAAAATATGAAAAGAGATGGAAAGGTGAAGAGATAATAACAAATTTGTAATTATGTGATGTATAAGAAAGTTAGTCAAATTAAAGAGAATTTATTATGTGTCTTTTGAAGGCATTTTATATAGCATATAAATGAAACAAATATGATAAAAATAACCAAAAAAACCACAAAAAGATAAATAGCATTAGAGGCCTCTCAAGCATGCCACATAGGATTGGTTAACATTCTCCTTTATATATACTAGTATAGGTACCCGCGCGATGCGCGGAATATTCTTTTTAAAATATTAACTTATTCAATTTGAAATTATAAAATTAATTATTTTTTATTATATGACATTAAAATATTTCAAAAGACAATGATATATTAAAAACAATTGTGAATATGAAATTACCACTGAAACAGAATAACTAATCACAATTTAAATTATTTTAGATGTTTTGCTATGAAAAGAATAATATTAGTATTTGTTTCAATCATATTCCATTAACTGATTTTCCAAAATAATAAAATTTTAGATATTAAATAATTACTAATTTTATTGTTGGAATTTTACCTTTATATTTTTAATAAATTAAGGCATATAATTATATTCCTTACCTGTCATTTCTAATTTCTTTTTTTAGTCCATCAATACAAAATTAACTACTAACTAAATTTTTTTTTTTTTTTAAATATCTTTCAAATTCATTTCAAATACTAAAAGTACTTAATTGTGTGAATTACAAAACTTCTTATTCCAAATTTAAATATCACAACTCTTAATTCAAAAATTCCAAGTGAGTAATCTGTTGCAACATATGACTAATCTGCTGCAACAGATGACCCATATGTTGGATTTATGTTACAAAACTATAATACAAATCCAACATATGAGTAATCTGTTGCAACAGATTAGTCATATATGTTGCAACAGATTACTCATATGTTGCAACAGATTAGTCAATATGTTGCAACAGATTAGTCAATATGTTGCAACAGATTACTCATCTGTTGGATTCACGTTACATATTTTATCTACTGTTGAAAAAACAGCAGTAGAAGATACACCCAGATGATAAATTCAACTAAAAATTATAATTTTACTTACTAAAATCACCTATAAGTAATTTCCAAGTGATACACGAATAAAATTTGACCTAAAAAAATTTGATCAAGTAGCAACAGTAGCGGTAACAACAAAGTTCAACAACAAGAAAAAAATGATAATGAACAAGAAGAGATGATAATGAAGAACAAGATGATGATAATGAAGAAGAAGATGATGAATAAAGCAACAACAACAACAATGAACAACAAAAATCACGAAGAGAGAGAAAACTCCAATAAATGAGAAGAGAGAGAAACATGCTTTTTTTCCCCTTCATTTCTAGTTATATTAGATTTTACATTGAGTCAAAGTGTAAATTAAAAAACTTGTGGGTTATTTTCAAACTTTTCTTACTTTCTTAATCCTTAATAAAGTAATTATCACCTCCACTCAATTATTAAGACTTGTGTCACCCACACTTTATTTTAAAACTCTTTTATCACCTAAAGCCCAAAGCCCCAAATTACTTGTTAATAGCAAAGAAATAGTGAAGGAATAAAATACATCCCATTTATACATATAGATTTGGATAAAAAGAAATTAAATTTCAAAAATTAAAAAATAAGAGATTAGGTGAGCTTACAAAAAAGATAAGCTTAAGAATGATATGAGAGAGTTCTAAATGAACTCTACTATTTCTATTACTATTATTATATCATAATTACTACATCCTATTACTATTTTTTAAAATTTATTATCATTACTACTACTACTACTATTTTTTTTTAATTTTCTATTTATTATCATTGTTACTACTATTGCCACGTACCACTATTATATCATTGTTTTAATCTTTTTTATTATTATCACCAGTATTCACCTCACTATTCAAAAATATGCAACTACTTTTACAAAAGATAAATATTTGAAATTAATGAGATAATAATATTAATTATTACTGTTAATAATAATAATAATAATAATTTATTATTAGTGTATTTATCTTTATTATTATTACTGTCACATAGATACTGCCATTACTATGTATTACTATTGCTATTACTACTATGGAAATGAGAAATTTAAGCAATGTGGGTATGAGTTTGAGTAACTATTTATTTTAAAATTTTGAAAAATTGGATAACTCTATAGAAAAAAAAAATGAGCAAAATTTTTTATTTTCAAAAGGACTCCTGCATAATTGGAGCAGATTTTAGTTAAGAATCTAAAATTTATTTTCTATTTTTTTTCCTGATTTATCCTTTTTTTTAAAAAAGTTCTTTTTCAAAATAAAAAGTGGCCTAATCCTTTAACATGTATCTAATATTGGACCAAGCCAAACATTAATTTAAATAGACAACTATTTTTAATTTAATGAATAGACTTAACTCAACCACTTTTATTCAAATGGACAATTATTTTTAATTTAAATTCATAATATTAGAGTAACTAATTATTACTACTACGTATTAGTACTACTACTATTATTATTGTTATTATTATTATTATTATTATTATCTTTCATTTAGTATTTAAATAAATTAAAATTCAGATATATTTTGTAGTATTTAAATTTTAAAAGAGATAAGTTTGAAGTAGTAAAAATTTATTAGAACTCTTTAATTATGAATTTTTATTTTTAAGATAATGATTTTTTTCAAAAAAGGATAATGTATTTCAAATTCAAGTATTTAACTTTTTTATTACAATACTATTAAGCCTTGTCTTAAAAACTGCCACATGGCTTAACAATAGCTTGCCATGTGACTTCTTCTGGTGCTTCATCCTCTGCTTTATAATATACTAGTATACGTACCCGCGCGATACACGGATAATTATTAAAATATTATCTTGTTCGAACATGTTAAATTATATTACCTTAAAAGAAACTCAACTATCATATTATAATATCTCAATTAAAATACAAAAATTAAATAAAAAATTTTCTACCTCCATCTCCACGCTTAATTTTTTCAAACGCATAATAAATTGAGTTTTCTTATCTCTTATTTCAAAATATATAAATTAGAATAGATAAGTTTTATTATGCATTACATAAATAATGAAATGTTAGATTAGAAGAAGACTCCAAAGTAATCTAATCTCTTAGAAATAGTTGTAATTTATAATTCAAATTAAATGCTTTCACATCTATCAAAATATAGTTTTATCTCATATTCTATTTTAAATTCTATATATTTTTACTTAAATTCAACAAAGATATTAACTTGTCCTAAGAATTAAAAATAATTTCATAATGCATGTAAAAAATTGAATATGAATTTTAAAGGAAAAATAACATCATGAAGTCATTCTATGAAAAAAGAATTTTAATGTCCAATCCCTAATATATTATGTTTAATTATACTTTAAGCTACATCACTAAACATTTACTTTTTTCGACTATGATTTAACGGATTTAGTTATAACTTATTCGTATATACTTTAAAAAAGCTATATTATTTGATCTTTAAATTTTTTTTATTTTCTTTTTCTCTAATAAAACTACTACTTGACTGTATAAGATAAATGACAGGCAATCAATTAAAAAAAAAAACTACACAAAAATATAAATTTGTAAGAAAAATCAAGAAAAGAATAAACCAATTGAAATATCTAAATACCTACAAATTTTATTTTATAATCTTTCGAAAATAGAGTAGATATATGAATGTAGTGTAATAATTCTTCAAAAGTTGTCTTTCTGCTTATGAGAAGTATATCATATTTGTGTATATTCTTTGCACGACTTATTTCGCATTTTTATGATATTTATATACATCTAATTAAATAGATTTTTAAATTTCTTAGCGATATATGTGACAGAATATAAATATAAAATGTTAATTTTGAATAATAAAAATTAATTAAAAGTTAAACTAAGTATAATCAACATACCTTTACTTTTATATAGAGAAATCTTATTTGCATGACATATAATCTCTTTATCCATGAAAGAAATTTATTATGATAAAAAAATTAAAATTATTACAAATAAGAATTAAATTATGATTGTAACCTAATGGAGTATTATTTTTTGAATTTAACCACAAATTCTGATTGTTTTAAATCTAATAGTTTAAATTTAATTTCTCACAATTATTTACAAATTTATTCTTCATAGATCAATGAAATTTATCAATTCCTCAATAATAATATACTTTGTATAATTACTACTTCGTCAATTCAAGTTATCACAAAAAAATAATGACTTACTTTAACTATTTAAGAATAAGCTTCTCAATTGCCACATAATTTATTTACACATTCTGAATTCTTAAACCCAAAAAAAATGTTCATATCTTATTCAACACTAACATAAAATATTTTAGATGATTTTTTATACTCCAAATTTAAATGAAAAAAATAATTAACAATATCAATTTTATTATTTTACCAAAAAAAACTTATTCTCCATATAACTCAAAAGTTAAATTTAGTTATGGAATCTACAAAAAAATAAATATTTATTTTTTCAATACTATGAAAAAAAGAAAAAAAATTCTTCTCCAACACTAAACAACTATCACTTTCATTTTCTTTTCACGTTAATGTTTATTTTACCTATCATCATTTTCATGCTCCATAACTTTGAGAAGTCTGCTACTTCATCTTCGTATTGTTCTTTGCCTTTCACATCTTTCTTTAACAAATTATTCAAAATTTTCTTTAGCTAGCTGGCTAACAATCTATATTCATCTCTAAAGAAAAAAAAGATAAAAATATACAAGATGAAAAAAATCAATAAACAATATAATGATAAAAAGAATGAAAAAAATTCTGCAAATAGCATAATAACATAAGTAATACGTTTGAAAAATGAAAGATTCACTAATTCATTTAACAAAATTTATTTATATATGAGTATGTAGAGATATGGGATAAAATTTATTGAGCAATTTTAGATAACCACTTTTAGTTTCAAATTTAAAAAGTAGCCACTTTATCATGTTGTATTTTTTTTCATAGAATTACGTGAGTTAAATTAGGTTAATGAAAATTTTGAGATTCTCTTAATTACATATTTTTGAACTTAAATTTAAATTTCAAATAGATTGTGTACACTTTTTAAATACATTGTTTTCTCTGTTATCTTCTTTTATTATGAATAAATAAATAAATTGCCTATAAATTTTATAGATATTTTATGCATTGTTGTTATTACTTAATTTTTAATTATCAATCAATTCAAGACGTGGTAAATCATTCAAAATTTTTGATAAAATAAGAGTGAGATAGCATGGTGTTATATTACAATTAAAATTCTATCTTTACTGTGGTAACTACTAATTCTAATATATAATTTAAATTTTTTAATAAATAATTATCATTTTTTTTTAAAATTCTAGTATTTCAAATTTAAATATATAATTTTAATTTAAAATAATTATTCTTGTTGTTATTGTTATTATTATTATTTTTATTATTATTATTATTATTTTTTATTTAATGTGTAAATAAACTATACTCAGATATATTTTATAACATGTAAATTTTAAAAGATATAAGTATGAAATAGTAAAAGTCTATTAGAAGAATATTCAGTAATATGGGCTCTTTGGTTATTAAGAAATAGTTAGAGTTTATTTAGCAGCTTTCAGTCATAGGCTCCTAGCTTTAAGTTAATGATTTTATTTTTTAAATAAAAGATAATGTATTTTAGTTGAGATAAAGTCAAAGAGTTGAAATAACATAATTTTAAATTTAAATTCAAATTAAATTATTATAAGCACTAAGTGTTGAGATAACACTAAAACTCTAAAATCATGGAGGAAGTTATAATCAAATTAAATTCAAAATTACTGTGGTTAGGATGTGTTTTTTTAATTTAATTTGACAACTGGATTATCCGATTATCACTAAATCCCAAAACATGTTGTTCTTTTTTCATTATTATTATTATTATTATTATTATTATTATTATTATTATTATTATTATTATTATTATTATTATTATTATTATTATTACTATTTGTGTTGGCATTTTTTAATTGAATTTGACAATTGATGAGAAATGAATTATCACATTATCTTTGCCTCTGTAATGTTGTACAGAACATATATTTGTTGTGCCAATTATAAAATGTTTGTCAATAGATTCAAGTTTATTTTTTTACATTAATTGAATCCTAATAATATTTCAACTATTATTGATTAAGGTGATTTATAATTTTGAAATGATTTAGTAGTCATTTTTTTCTTTTAAACATAATTGTATGATTGATATTAGAGTAAGCTAACAATATTGAAAAAAATCATAAGTACTACTGATAATAAATGTATTCAAATACATGTAACATTTAAACTGAAATATGTAGATGAAATAGTGGTAACTCATTTTGAATCTTCAATCTTAGGTTCCTAGTTTTAAACTAATGGTATTTTTTTATTTTTTTTAGAAAAAAACTTAATTTTTTCAACTTGAACTAATTATAAAAATCTTATTTCAATACTATTAATCTTATCTTAAAATTGCCATATGGCTTCTCAATAGGTTATCACTTGGCTAATTATGGTGCTTTGTCCTCTACTTTATAATATATATAGATTGCTTTATATTATATATAGATATATGATTAGGAAGACTTCAAATGTTAACTATTAATAGACAAAAGAGTTATTAAAAGTGATTTACCTTTTTGCACATTGTTGTGAGTGTTTTTTTTTTTTTTTAAAAGTATAATTTTAATTTTCATGGTATCAATGCTATATTATTTAACAGTTGAACAATAAATTCCAAAAATATCATGTGAGATTTTGAATGCTTTAAACTATTGAACGGCAAAACCAACTTTATTAAAATGTATATCAGAATGTATAATTTATGACCGTAGGAGAGTAGATCGATGAGCCGATTAATTCCTTGAACAAATAAAAGAATAAATAGAAATTGGAGCAAAGATATGAGTAGATTTATGAATAAATGAATAAATATTCTCCCAGACAATAATAAGAAAAGTGTATATACATATATATATACATATATATATATATATATATATATATATATATATATATATATATATATATATATATATATTTCAATACAAAAATTATGTATATGAAAAATTCATCAAACCAAAAGCTATTGAATGTATTTGTTGTTATCCAAAATCAAACCAACAAAATAATATTGATAAATATCACTTACTTGAATTTAGGCCTGAATATAATAGAAGAATAGTTTAGCAAGCAATTCCATCATCACTCATCTGCATATAAAAATTGAAAATGTTAAAATAAAAAAAAAGTCTATAAAAAAGTAAAGAATATGAAGAATGAAGTAAATTAATTTTGATGATAAATATAAAATAACTTAAAAAGAAGGAGGAGAAAGCTTAGCAATATATATCATTATAGAAGTATAAATAGAAAAAAAATAAGAAGTTAGAAATTTATTCCAACTCAAATTTTATTTAAATTTGAATTCAAAAAACTAACTGATTAGGATATTGATTTGGATAAATATAAATTTAGAAAATAATGGAGCAAAAACTTATAATTGCTAATAAAAAAGAGTTAAGGAGGATTATAATTTTTCAATTAAAAAATATGCTATTAAAAAGGAAAAGTCACAATTCAAATTTAATAGTAATCTTTATCACATGGGTAAGAGACTTGAGAAAATTGAAGAATAGATGTCTTTTAAGTCTTGAATGAAGGATTGGTGACATTGACCTACAGATGAGGTCAAACATTATTAGAAAACTTGATCAAGTTAATTGTGGACTTGATTAATATTTTCAAAACTTTCTAATCTTTTCAAAAATACAAATTAACCCAACCCACACCCTCTTCAATCCAAATCAACCACTCTCTCCTCTCTCTCGACAGTTTCTCTCAACTCTCTCCCAACTAACAGTTCTGCAAAATTTCTCCCTTCAACCCCCGACGATAAATAGTTGGGCTTCGAGTTCCCCTCTTCAATTCAATCAACTTGTCTCTCATCCCTCTCTCGACAGCTTCTCTCAACTCTCTCCCAACCAACTGTTCTGCAAATTTCTTATTTCAATCCTCGGCAACTTCAACATCCGACAATAAATAGTTGGGATTTCAGTTCCTTTTCGACTTCAATCGACGTGACAGCCTTGCTCTCCGGCCACAACAGCTTCGAATTCTTCATCGGTCCTTTTTTTCTTTCACAGGTAAAAATTTATGGCCTTTTTAGTTTTGAAGAAAACGAGGAACTTGAGCCAACTTCTCTTATAGTATTGGTTAACAATTTCAATATTTGTTGCACTAATTTAAAATGCGGTCTAAATAAAACCCTAATTTCTGGTATTTCTTCTCTTCTCTTCTCTTTTCGAAGTGAATTATGATATTTTATTGTTTGTTGTATTTTTTTGAAGTTTGGTTTTTATTGTTTGTGTTTATAAAAATAAAAGGACAATTTGGTTTGATTTGTTCTGTTCTTGTTCTTGGTAAAAATGGTGAAATTGTTGTTTTTTGTTTAACAAAATCGTGCTACTGTTTTCTCCGACAAATTACCCATCTGGTGTAACATATTAACCATCTGATGCAACAGATTCATCATATGATGCAACAGATCAACCATCTGATGCACTAGAGGAACCATCAGATTACAATTCTGATGCAACAGATTAATAATCTGATGCAACAACTTTACCATATGTTGCAACAGATTAAGATTCGAATAAAAAATTTGATGCAACAAATTAACCATCTAATACAATGGAAGAACCATCAGATTAATGATCTGATGCAACAGATGAACCTCCTATTGGATAAAATCCTACCAACTCTTCCTATAGGAAAAGTCCAAGACTTGATTTTTCCAACTGATCATTCATCTGCCGCGATAGACGACCCTATGTTGGAAGAAATCTAAATAATATTGACTGTTGATAACTGTTCCAACAGATCACTCATGTGTTACAACAGATGTGTGACCTGTTGCACAGACCATTCATCTTTCTCAACAGATGAGTGATATGTTTTGTATTATCGCAACAGATTACTCAGGCGTTGCTACAAATTATTTAACTGTTCCAACAGATCACTCATATGTTGCAATAGATGATGTCACAACAGTTGTGTGATCTGTTGAACAGACCATTCATCTATCTTAAAAGATGAGTGGTATATTTTGTATTATTGCAACAGATTACTCATCTGCTGCAACAGTTTGGTTATATGCTGCAACAGATATACTACCTGGTGCAACAGATCGGTGATCTGTTGCAACTGTTATTTTACTATTTTTCTTGTTTGATTTACTGTTATCCTTTTTAACGATGCATTAATTAACAATAATATATTATTTTATGTTCTTGATAATTTTAGATAATATGATTTCCAAAAGAACAGAAAACGAATCAAGTCCAAGTAAAGGAACAAGTGAAGCAGCTAGGCTACATCCATCACTCTATGAGCTTGCTTTACAAACGTTATCTCAATCGGGAGCATAATATGATGAACACGAGGATGAGGAATGTTTCAAAAAAGTTGATGCAGATGCTAATAGCCCTTCCATCGAAGAGCTGGTCAAAGCCTTCAACATTGATCATTATCCTGTGAGAATGCAGTGCAATGGTGCCGCAGATTTAACGGGTGATTTCGTGGTTAAGTCAACCATGGAAAAATCTTTCGACGCCTTCAGAAAAATACTTCGAGAACAAAAATTGGATGCTTATTTCAGGGACAACTGCTTTGGGAAATATCTTGATTTGTCGGAGGACAACAATGCTCGTTTCTAAATGAAAATGGTATATGAACTTCTCATGCGTAGGTTTATGTATGAAAATAAAGATAAGATGGATGAAGTGTGGATAAATTATTGTGGCATGCCTGTTTGTTTTGGTTGGAAGGAGTTTGCCATAGTTACTGGACTAAAATGTTATCCTCCCTCTCAAGTTATACCTATTCTAACCCAAAAAAATACCCCGCACACCCAAAAAAGGCAAAGACAAGTCGTGTGATCGTGATGACCTGGTGTCCATTGTTGGTCCAAGCTTCAAAAACAAAAATTTGATAGAAGCGTTGAAAGTAAAGGACTTTCAAAGAAGCATAAGCAGTCATTGTGCTTGGTTTGGTTTGTACATAATATTTTTTAGGCGAGAGACGTTAACAACAACATAAGCCTCAATTTAATAAAGCTCTCCGAGGATCTTGAGGCGTTTAACAGCTATCCATGGGGGTAAGAAAGCTTCAAAATAACTTTCAAATATTTGTTGACTCCGTTAGCGCCAAAGACAGTCAACTTATATGGCTTTCCATGGGCTTTCATGGTAAATGTTTCTTTCTTCTATTATGATATCATTCATTTTTTTTGCTCAATAATAGTTTTGATTTATTGACGTTATTTTATAGGCTTGGGCGTCTGAAGCCATTCCTTATTTAAGACAACAAGTGAACTACCAGGAAGGAGTTTCCTATCCAAGAATCTTGAGATGGTTGTCGGCCAAAACTCATAAAAATGTAAAATTTCTTGATCTCTTCAACCCCCCGAAGGATGCAGTAAGTATAATTATAATTAATTTTTTCTTTTAATTAATATTTTTTTGAATGATCTAATCATTATTCTAATATATATAATGATTTATGTTAGAATGTGCATGCATCGCTAGTTCCGACCAATCGAGAGTTGAAGATGCCATTTTTATTACTTTACGGTCTATGCAAACTTTATCGGACCCAAGTTCATCGACAGAATAAAAATAGAATTGTTTGGAGCAACAACTATTACAAGAAAAACAATTTTGGAGGGTGGGCTTGTTGTTGTTGATGAAGCTGTTGGTGGTGGTAGTGGTGCTGCTGTTGGTGCTAATGATGATCCTCTTAAAGTATTTAAAGAAAACCATTATGAGTATGATCATTCTGGTTATACAGATTTTGCCTCTCCCAGCGAATGTTCTGCATGCAAATATCAAGACTGCAGGGCAAAACATGATGTAGTGATTAATGCTATTAATGCATTAACTGCTTCTGTAAAGGAATTGACATCTAAGAGGGGTCTCATTCCATCAAAGAGGATTTTATTCCCATCCGTTCCATTAAATATTAGGGCTAAGAGGAGAAGGAGAGTGATTTCCAAGGCATTATCAGGCATCCAAAAAAGTGAAATTACAACTCCTCTGTCTGCGTGTTGCACTGAGCAACGTACAATGTCCAAAGGAGAGCAACACGAGCTGAAGAAGGTAAATATATTATATGTCTTCCAACTGACAAAACAAACAGAAACATATCTGTTTCAACAAATAACACATCTGCTGAAAATTATCAAACAAATATATACATATGTTGCAACAGTTGACTAACCTATTGCACCAGATACTTTATCTGGTGCAACATATGTCTCGTCTGTTTTAGCAAATCAAATAGCTCTTCGTACAACTTTTATTTGTACCAACAAACGATCTATCTGCTGCAACAGATGATTCATATGTTGCAACGGATGGTTCATCCGTTGGAAATTATCACACAGGGTCTTCCTTATGTAGAAATTTGTCCCAACAGTTGATTGATTGTTGCAACAGAAATATAATATGTTTGGGACTATTTAAAATGGGAGGAAAACCTGTTTGATTTGCTAGAAGAGATGAGTTATCCTTTTCTGTTTTGTTGTATCTCCGTGATTAGCATTGACCAACTCTGGCTTTCCAGGTGGATGTAGAAGAAGCTACTGCTGAACAATATTGACAATATGCTACTCTTTTTATGGAAATACGGAGAATAGAAAGTGCAGAAACTGTATGCAAGCGACAATGAAGATCCACGACAAGCAAAGCCGAATTTCGCAGCACCGAATGAAGAACAACTTGTCCATACTGAGTAGATATTTATAGCTTGAGCCTGTCAAAGAAATCCTGGGCAGTGTACTTAAATAGTTGTTGATGTATTTCTTGAGATCTGTACCCATAACAATTTTTTTTACATTTCATTTATTCGTTGACTTATTTCAGTTAATTTATGAAGGCTTCAATTTATTTTATTTTGTCTACAAATTTTATTTATTCCTTAGATTTGAACTTATTAATGTAAAAGGAATACTAGATTAAAATATTGCAACAGATAATGTATCTGTTGCAACAGACGACACATCTATTGGAAAATTTAAACAAATTTAGACATATGTTGCAACAGGTAGGTGATCTGTTAGAATTTATCAAACAGGTCTTCCCACTGTTGCAACAGATGGACATTAGATAAAAACATCAAGATAATGCAATAAATGACACATCTATTAGAAAAAAAAGAACAGATTTAGACATATGTTACAACAGATGAACTTTATCTATTGCAACAGACGACACATCTATTAGAATAATCAAAAAAATTTATACATATGTTGCAACAGGTAGGTTATCTGTTGGAATTTATCAAATATGTCTTCCCACTGTTGCAACAGATGGACTTTAGATAAAAATATCAAGATAATGCAACAGATGACCAACCTATTGCAACAAATAAACTATATGTCAGAATAGGTAGGATAACTGTTACAACGGATGAAGAATCTGTTGCATTATAAAAATTCAATTTTTGTTGGACATAAAAATTGCCACTACGTTTAAAAAGGTTAAAGTGAATTGAAATAAAAAAGACGCAACCCATCGACGGTGTTCAGTTCAAACACCTAAAATAAAATAGGCATCAAGTAGACATGTTCATTTTAAAGACGTAAAATAAAATAGGCATCAAATGTGTTAGTGTCAGTCCTGACACATTTTGCTGACTTGCCGTCACTTGGCCCCCAACGGTCATTTTTTCCCCCCATTGTCTTATATATTCATCTTCCTCCTAAAATTTAACCCTAAATTCCCAAATCTTCTTCTTCATCATCATCTTCTTTTATCTATCCAAATTCTTCAAATTATTACTTTCATTTTTTCCAATTGATCTTGACAATGTCGAGCGCATCTTCCACTGTTTTTTGTGATAAAGATTTTTGATATTGTAAGTGCAGTCATGAAGCTCTGTTAAAGACTTCTTGGACTCAATAAAATCCGGGTCGTAGGTTTTTTACTTGTAAGATTTCAAAGGTAATATTTTTTTTATTTAATTAATTGATTAATTATTGACTTGTAATTGTTTTGTAATTGTGTTCTCTTTTTTTTATAGAAATTGGGTGGATGCGATTACTTTGATTGGTATGAAGAACGACACCCTTCACAAGCAAATCGTGTAATCTGAGGTTTGTTGAACAAAGTCAAGGCTTCTGAAGAGAAACAAAATTGAGCAAGAAGATACTACATTGTTGCCATTATTGCTACTGGTTTGGTGTTGTTGGGCACATGAATATTGAGGCCTAATAGCTGAAATTTTTATGGTGGTGTGTGTATTTGCTCCTGGTTTGTTGTCGATGAGCACATGGATATTCAAGCGTAACTGTTGGAAAATATCAAAAAGATTTAGGCATATGTTATAAAATTTAGGTCATCTGTGGAAATTATCAAACAGGTCTTCCCACCGTTGCAACAGATTAGACTTAGATTATTAGATTATTCATAGAAATTATCAAACAGGTCTTCCCACTGTTGTAATAGATTAGACTTAGATTATTAGATTATTAGATTATTCAAACAGGTCTTCCCACTATTGCAACAGATTGACAATCTAATCTATTGCATTATAAAAAACTCAACTTTCATCAGAAAAAAATTATTGCCACTACATGTACATGTAATAAAGTGAAGGGTGACTTGAAATTAAAAATTTCTATTTCACAGGCTCTTCTATATACACAGGCTTCAAGCATCCAGTTAGTACCCCATAAGCCCAGACCTCTTGTAGGTTTGCCACAACGTTGTCGCACAGAAAAGTTGTTGGCTCAGCCATTTCTGTGCCAGTCAGTAAACATTCGATGTGTGCAAGAGCGTGCGAGCCGCTCACTTTAGTGGCATTATCTTTTGGAAGGATCATTCCCCTATTTCGACCTTCAAAATTCCATGATTTCTTTATCAACACTTCCTTTGGCAAATGATTCATCAGTTTACTCTCCCTCAACAAGATGGGCAACAACACCATCAGTGGCTCCACGAGGAGAAAAAGATCAAAATTGTCGATGAGAGGTACGTTGGAGTCATAAACATTGATCTTTCCCTCCTCGAGTAGTATATCAATAGCCTGATAATGCATGCCGTTCACACTAATGACTGCAAGAATCCTTTTTGCCTCAGTCCAGCTCTTGCCGTGTGGATTTGGTCTGTCCCCTCTAACATATCTTAACGTTTCTTCTTCATCCAAGACCAACGTAGGAACTAGGAAATCAAGTCCCACGCCAAGGGCTGATGCCTCTCCATTGAGTTGATCGTACCTATCCTTGAGCTTCTTGTAGAAGTCGAGGTCCATTATCCTATCGGCAACGTCATAAGCTTCCCGGTACGTTAATTGCCTTTTCCTCATGAGGTAGAGAATTATATCAATATGCTGTGAGATAAGAAGTCAATTTTTAAATAGGTTAGTAATTGTAAAGATGCAACGGATGGTCCATCTGTTGCATAGGGTTCTCTGAATCAATAATCCAATGCAACTTATGCAACAGATGGATAATAAGTTGCAACAGAACCACAACCAGTTGCACCAGTATACCCAGCTGTTGCAACAGATGTGAAATCTGTTGCGTAGATTCTTTTTCATGGGGTAGATTAGAAGGGATAGGTTAGGAAAAGTAAACTTTCCTTGTCCTCGTACGGCATACACATATCAGTCATAGTCTGGAAGTCTGGGGGGAAAAGAGAGGCCTGGGGTAATCTGGTGCGCCTGGCTTGGTATTCTTGGCCTGTCGCAGATCCCTCTTCTCTTCGGCACCAATTTTCGCGTATATGTCCACCTTCTTGACTGGCCCCTGAACTTCAACAGCTTTTGGAGAGGGGGAATTTCAATTTCTTTTGATTTCTGAGTGGAGAGTACGTCTCTAATTGCTCTTTTCTTTCTCCTAACCAACGCTGTAGGAGTGTGTGACTCCATCACCTTCTTGGATGGTATGACACACCTCTTGGATTTGAATTCCTCGATAGCCTCTACTTTTTCAAAGAGTTTATCCTGTCTGTCCTTGTACTCATCATATTCGCAACGAGAACACGAGGGTGAAGAGGGGTGAGAGGGACCCGTGTAAGGGCAAAAAAGGGTGTTTTCAAACATATTTATTCTTTGGTAGCAGCATAAGCATGCCTGCCACCAACACCAACAACTCCACTAGAAGAAGCACCCAGATCTGCCTTAGTAAAAAGTTGGTCATGAATAGCCTCAACATTAGGATGACCTTGCCTAACTTCTCTTCTTATGGCTGTTGCTTCAGCCAATTCCTTCTTTATTAACTCCACCATTGGGTCTGGAATAGTATTAACATGACCAAGAGTAATATAAGAAGTCATCACCGACTCCTCCTCAGTAGGCACGATCCATGGATGCACAACCTATATAAAAAAAAAACAGATGCATTTAAATCATATAATATAATAATTTTCATAGTTGGACTACATTTTAAAAAAGGCACATTTGTTGCATAGTTTGCAATATATGGTTAAAATTCGTTTGAGTCTGGTTCAGAGAAACAGAGCAACACATGGATAATCAGATGCAAAATATCAATCATCTGTTACAACAGCTACACAAGATGGGTAATCTGTTATGGAACAGATGATCTATACGTTGCAACAGATGAACGATATGTTATCAGATTAAACATCTGTTGCATAATTTGCAGTAGATGGTTAATCTTTTAGGAGTCGAGTTCAGAGAACCAAAGCCATAGATGGGTAATCTGATGTAAGATATACCCCTTCGTAACAGATGTCCCTTCTGGTGCATCAGATATAACATCTCATGCACCAGATATAACATCTGTTCAATATCTTTCTTATCTTTGAGTAGAATTATTTTACTTGAAGAAGACGTACTGCATCATCTGGAGGGTTAAAGAGATCAGCCTTCTTAATATTGGTGTTGCTCTTTGCAGCCAACCACCTAAACATCCTTGGATAAGAAACCTCATTCGGGTAATCCATTAACTGCTTTTAGGGGGAGGAATGGCTTCGAATGCCCAGCCTAAAAAGTGTAAATAGGAAGCAAGCAAAAAAAACAAATCATAATAACTATATTCAATATAAATTAATGGATGAGTAAAATTAGTAATTAATTTTACATGAAAGCCCAAGAAAAGCCGTATAATGTGGTCCTCTTTCTCTTTCTGACTCTCCAATTCCTCCTCTTTCTCACTTTCATTTTCTTCATCACCATCTAAAAATCCTTGTCCACCTCCCTCAACATTGTTTTCACATCTCTCCTCAGCTTCACTTTTCCCTGACTGAGATTGTCCT
This sequence comes from Capsicum pubescens, assembly GCA_030864215.1. NCBI lineage: Eukaryota > Viridiplantae > Streptophyta > Magnoliopsida > Solanales > Solanaceae > Capsicum > Capsicum pubescens. The sequence continues at coordinate 21,388,252 of CM061548.1, forward strand.
TTTTTTGAGTGGTTAGACGTTGATCCACTTTCACTTTCTTTTCTTTTGGGAGACATGTTTTACCTACAGACAAAGAAAAACAAAAATTATATTACAGTTGATGTATGCATAGATTTTAAAAAATACATTACAAACACCACGAATACCGACATACCAACAACCACCACCACAAACACCACCAACCAATGCCAACAAACAAATAAACACCACGACTACTGACACCACCACAAACACCACTAACCAATGCCACCACCGGTGCCACCACGACGACCATAAACACCACCGCTACCACCACCACCACCACCATCCAACTATAGCAAGACAATCAACGGAACACTGCAACGGAAACTAGGGATTTCTCGAGTTCTTCCTACGATTTTACCATCAAAACTCAAAATTGTAAACCCATTCTCGAAGATAATACAACTAAATTTTTCATCGTTAACTTAAAATCCCTTATTTTTTAGAAAAAAAAACAAATATAGAGCTCTTCTCGAACTCTGTTGTCTACGAAGACAAAGAAAACGACTGATACAAGCAAGAATGATGTCGAAAATAACACCTATATGGTCGGAAATGAGAAGAAAAATGATCTATTGTGGAGGGTTGAGCAAATTTGTTGAGTAGTTGTTGTCTATACTGTATTGTTGAGTGAGAATGAGAGAGAAAGAGCCAGACCTCGAGATTTGAAATGATGAAACGTTTTGTATGTGTTGATTTGTATTTTGGAAAAATATGACAAGTAGTTTTGAAAATGTTAATTTGGTCCGAAATGATCTTAATTATTTTTAAAATCATAAAATATATGCGTAATTTTTAAAATCATATAAATACAATTGAAGTTGTAGTTGACCGAGTACTCTAGGAGGTGACCCTATGAAAACTCACCCCTGGTCCTAGATTAATCAATTTAGGAGTCTAACATATGAACTCAATTGAAATTGTAAAAAACAAATGTTCAACATGTAGCGTCAGATTTCTTATCTGTTGTAAATTATCAATCAGATTAGGTAACAACAGATTACGAATATGATGTAAATTATCAAACAGATTAAGTCATCTGTTGCGAAAGATTACCCATCTGTTGTAAATTATCAAATGGATTGTCATATGTCGCAACAGATTACCCATATGTTGTAAATTATCAAATAGGCACTGCTATCTGTTGTGGTTGACCCTATGAGAACTCACCCCTAGTCCTAGATTAATCAATAGTTTACCCTATGAGAACTCACCCCTAGTCCCAGATTATTCAATCAAGGTATTAGTACCCTACTCCTAGATTAATCAATTAAGGTATTAGTCTAACATATAAGGTAGTACGAATCGGTTTATCTTAGAGTGATCGATTGTTGACTCTGGTCAAGAGAAACGCAGTACCGTTTCATCATGCAATTGACAAAAGACTCAATTGAAGTTGTAGTTGACCTTATGAGAACTCACATTCAATTAAGGTATTATTCTAACATATGAACTCAATTGATTTATATATAAACAAATGCTCAACCTGTTGCAACATATGTCTTTTCTGTTGGATCAAATCAAACAGATTATGTAATCTGTTGCAACATATTACACATCTATTGTAAACTATCAAATAGATTAAGTCATCTGTTGTAACAGATTACCCATCTATTGTAAATTATCAAATGGATTGAGTCATATGTTGCAATAGATTACCCATATGTTGCAAATTATCAAATAGGCGTTGTCATCTATTGTAGTTGACATTATGAGAACTCACCCCTAGTCCTAGATTAATCAATTAGGGTATTATTTGGACATATGAGGTAGTAAGAATCGGTTCAGCTCAGAGTGATCGATCGACGACTCTTGTCGGGAGGAACGCAGTCCCGTCTCATCATGTATTTGCCAAAAAACTCAATTGAAGTTGTAGTTGACCCTATGAGAACTCACCCCTAGTCCCAGATTATTCAATTAAGGTATTAGTTAAATATACGAGGTAGTAAGAATCGGTTCATCTCAGAGTGATCGATCGATGACTCTTGTCGGGAGGAATGCAGTACTATTTCATCATGGAATTGCCAAAAAACTCAATTGAAGTTGTAGTTGACCTTTTGTGCTCATTCATCCATCCCTAATTCCACCTAGATCAATGTAGGTACTATTATTAATCTTAACATTAAGTTAATGAGAACACATTTCAACTCAGAGTGATCGATCGACGACTCGTGTCGGGATGAACGCAATACTAACACCATGCAAATGCAACGACTCAATTGGATTTGTAATTGACCATGTGAGCTCATTCATTCATCCCTCATTCCACCTAGATCAATGTAGGTACTATTATTAATCTTAACATTAAGTTAATGAGGAGCTCATTCTTTCATCCCTAGTTCATCCTAAATCAATTGCAATGAAATCCGTTGCAAACAAACAACTGAGCTGTTGGAGAATTTCAAACAGATAATAATATCTATTGCAACAGATGACATTTCTTATTTAATTGTCAAATAGACATTTGCATCTGTTATGACGGATGACTGAGGTGTTGGAAATTTTCAAACAGATATTGATATCTGTTGTAACAGATGACATTTCTAATTTAGTTATCAAATGACATTTCCATCTGTTGTCACAGATGACTGAGCTATTGGGATTTCTCAAACAGATATCTAAATCTGTTGCAACAGACGACATATCTGGTTGAAAATCTTTTTGTTTTCTTTTAATTTTAAAGCAAGCTACTGTCCGAGTAGATAAAGTAGTAGTACTACTAAAGGCGGTAAAAAATATTTCTTGGATAACTCAAAAATCTCATTGATTAGTCTTGTCCTGTCTTTTCGATGTCACCCATTTTCTTCCTCGTGCCCTTCAAATTATTAGTGAATATTAATTAATGAATATTGAAACCCCTAATACTTCTTCCTTTTCATATTGACTTGGCACTCCCATCAAGAAAATATTAATTAGGGATTTCTTTTACTACCAAATTAGCCTTATTAATTATGTTTTGTAAATATAAATTTGAATAAATATACTTTTTTTAGTCATTTAATATTAAGGGTAGTACATCTAGAAATTAGAATTATCTCATCTTTCCCCTCCTCTCCTTCAGCCCTAAATCTCTTTTTTTTTTTCTTTCTATCCTCTTTTAGGTTATCACAGCCTTTTTTTCTCTCCCCTTTCTAAAATTTTTTCATTCGGATCTAAACCGATCGATATCCATATCTTATATTCCTCGACTGAAATTGCTGTTTTGACCCCCTTTTGACATCGTATGATATGATTCACTATTTCTCTTTCATTCTCGTCTTCTTGTTGCAACTTTATTTATATCTTTTTGTTTATTTAATTACCATTTTCCCATATCATATTTATTTAAAAAAGTTGAAGGAACTTTTAATTGTTGAATAAACATACCGAGAATTTTTATTATAAGATGCGAAAAAAGTCATCTGTTGGGAGAAGTTTAAAAGCCTTGTTGGCAGTATCATTTTTTTTATGTATTTTGTTTGTTTCTTTGTTGTTGATGTTGTTATTGATGTTGTTGGTGGGGCTGGCATTGTTGGAACTTGTGGTGTGGTGTTGTTGGTGGGTTTGGCATTGTTGGAACTTGTGGTGTGGTATGGTTTAGACGGTGGGTGCTTCTTAGCTTAAAAATAGTGGAGTTCGAACAATCAATACAAGGAGTAAGGGAGAAAAAAATAAAAAGTTTAAAGTGAATAAGAAGAGAAGAGTTGGTTACCAAAATTTTAAAAATATGTGCTGAGTGGGAATTGAACTCAAGACCCAAAAAAATAAATAGCCTTAAGCACCCATAAACAACAACTAGGCTAACCAAACAATTCTTACTATGGGTGCTCACTGATTAGATTATATACGTTTTTTTCTTTATTTCCACATACATATATAAAGTTCGATATGAGTTCAGTCTGTGCTAGCGCACCCGGAGGACTGGTGGTGTTGGAACATAGGATGTATGCTTCTTTGTAGTTGATGATGTTGTTGGAACAAATATTGTTGTTTTATTTGTTGTTGATATTTTTTATTTGTTGTTTGTAGTTTATGTTGTTGTTGATGTTGCAACAGATGGAGCAACTGATGGAACAAATCAAACCACCAGCAAGGCTGCTATGTATTCCAACAGACTCCATATCTGTTGCATCAGACTCCATATCTGACGCAACAGACTCCACATCTGATGCAAACTATTTGGGATTTATGTGTTGTGTGTTACTTAAATAAAACTGGTGACTTTATTAATATGTAAATTAAAAAAAATGGATCTAAATACAACATTTTATCTTTTTGTTGTATTTCCGAAAGAAACAGATTGGTAATCTATTGCAAAATATATTCCACCTATCAGATAACTTACAACATATGGACAATCTGTTGCAACAGATGTATATATCAGTTTGCTTTTCCATCAGCTGTGGCGTCTGTTGCAACTTGCTAATCATCTATTTATTCAATTTCATCGAGAGTAATAGATTTTTCCAAACTCTTCTTGGCCAAACTCAATTTTTGCTCTTGGACTGCTTCTCTTATTTTCTTTGCATCCTTCAAGCTGACCTCCAAATTCAATTTTTGCCCTCAATCCAATAGCAAAAATTTAGTTTGGTTGAAGGATGCAAAGAAAAAGAGAGAAGCAATCCAAGAGCAAAAATTGAATTTGGCCAAGAAGTGTTTAGAAAAATCGATTGCTCTAGATGAAATTGAATAAATAGATGACTAGCAAGTTGCAACAGACGCCACAGCTAGAGGAAAAGCAAACTGATATATCCATCTGCTGCAATAGATTGTCCATATGTTGTAAGTTATCTGACAAGTGGAGTATATTTTTCAACAGATTGCCAATCTTTATCTTTCGAAAATACAACAAAAAGATAAAATATTGTATTTAGATCCTTTTTTTTCTAATTTACTTATTAATAAAGTCACCAGTATTATTAAAGTAACACACACAACACATAAATCTAGGATAGTTTCAGCAATATTGCATTAAATTCCGGATAGTTTGCTAATTACATTTTATCCCGGAATTTTGAATTGTGCTACATATGTTAAGCAGTGATACATATAGCATATGTATCACTAGTAAATATGAATCCGGGATTTTATGTAATTTTTTAAAATATTAAGGGATATTGTGTAATATGGTGTCTTAAATATGAGATTTGTGTAATTTTTCCTTTTAAGGGATATGAACAGTCGTGGATTTTTATTTTACTAAGTCCAGTCCCTTCCAATTCTTAATCATTTTATAAATAGGTCCCTCCGACCTCCTCACTCACTCTCACTCACTCTCACTCACTCTCGTTCATTCTACTATACTTACAATACTAATATGTCAGATCCAAATTCGTATAAGAAGGTTCATATCGAGTCCTTGCAGGAATTTCAAAGGCCGTTTGATGAACTCCAGAGGGATTTGGCCGACTTCCGAGCAAGGCTGAGGAGGGCCCTGCTGCTGTCAGATGAAAATTGTCAGGTTGACAATAATAATAGTAATAATAATAATAATAATAATAATAATATTAATTAGGTTATGTTTTTTCTTTCTTTTAGTGTATGTATTTCCCTTTTTTATATCCGATCTACCTATAAGGGATTCAAAAAAATCCATGTATATGTTTGGTTTGGTTTGGTCGATTTGAATTTTTAATTCTTATTCAATACTTAATTGTCATTCTATTTATTCCCTATTCAAAACATGTCGGCGGTTGGAGTTAGGGATGCGGTCATGATGAGAAATTCTCCTAAAAATGGTTCGTTAATAAATAATAAGGAACTAAATAATATTATAATTGTAAAAGAAAGATTATTTAATTTTAAAAAAATCACAACATTGGATTAATTTAATTAAGATATATAAATGATGATATGATTTTTAAGAAAAAAGTTAATGAATAGTCGTGACTGTGACTTTTGTCTAAACACATTCAACAAACAAACAAAAACAAAAAACGTTTCTGATGCATCAAATTCCTCATCTGTTGCGACTTATGAATTAGTTAGAAGAAATAAAAAAAGCTCCTTAAACAGATGGTCGATTTATAGCAACAGATGGTATATCTATTGAAACAGATGGGTTATCTGATGCAACAGATATACAATCTGTTGCCATAACTCAATCAATAAAATTGGTTATTAAAGAAACGGAAACATTAAGTCACCACCAGCTTGATTTAATTAAGTCATTTCTTTTCACAGAAAAGAATAAGGAAATAAATGATAAACACAATTTAAACCGTAAAAAACTCACCAGAAATATTCTTATTTTTAAATCTTCTTTATTAATTTATATAATTAAAAAGTTAGAAATTTTGGATGTCATGAAGATACTTTTTTTTAAAAGATATATATATTATATGTTGCAACAGATATATTATCTGATGCAACAGTTGAACTATTTGTTGCAACGGATGATATATCTATTGTAATAGATGATTTATCGGATGCAACAGATATATAATCTGTTGTGCAACTCAGTGTAAAAAATAAACGATTGCTGGAAAGAACTAATTATTTTAATAATTATAAAGCTAAGCTTCAAGCTGAAAAGTCATGACCTATCATAATATTGATTAATTTAATTAAGTCACAACTTTTTACAGTAATCAAGAATGTCATTAATAAATGGAGGTGAATAGTTGTGCCTTTAAATTTGCTTTATTAATTTATATAATTAAAAAGTCAAAAAATTTGGATGTCATGAAGATAATATATTTAAAATATATATATATATATATATATATATATATATTATATGTTGCAACAGATATATTATCTGATGCAACAAATTATCTATTTGTTGCAAATCATGATATATCTGTTGTAACAGATGATTTATCTGATGCAACAGATATATTATCTGTTGTCCAAGTCGGTGTAAAAAAATGGTTCCTGGAAAGAACTAATTATTAATAATAATACAGCTGAAAAGTCATGACCTATCATAATATTGATTAATTTAATTAAGTCATAACTTTTTACAGTAATCAAGAATGTCATTAATAAATGGAGGAGAAAAGTTGTGCCTTTAAATCTGCTTTATTAATTTATATAATTAAAAAGTCAGAAAATTTGAATGTCTTGAATATAATATATTTTTTTAAAAAATATATATATTATATGTTGCAACAGATATATTATCTGATGCAACAGGTTATCTATTTATTATAAATTATGATATATCTGTTGTAACAAATGATTTATCTGATGCAACAGATATGTTATCTGTTGTCCAAAACAGTGTAAAAAAATGGTTCCTGGAAAGAACTGATTATTAATAATAATAAAGCTGAAAAGTCATGACTTATCATAATATTGATTAATTTAATTAAGTCATAACTTTTTACAGTAATCAAGAATGTCATTAATAAATGGAGGTGAACAGTTGCGATTTTTTGCCTAACTCATTCAAGTTCAATCCTCTATAAATAGGTCCCTCATTACTCAATCGTTCGTTCTACTATACACTATTTATTCCTCGCTCTTGTTACACCTTCAACTACTTTATCTTCAAGGACTTGATAGCTTTTTCCTATCTCTGGTAAGTTTTTTTCTTGATTTTTGTGTAAATATACGTTGTATTACATTACATTACATTTGAATTTTTTCTTTTCTTTACTTTTGTGTTTACGTGTGTGTTTTGTCAACTTATGTGTTTTTTAGATATGGCTGATCCTGTGTAGGATGTCTCTATTTTACGAGACGCCATGAGGGAACTGCAGAAGGAGGTTCATGACCTGCATTGGGAGTTGGCCGCCGTCAGAGTAAGGATGCTGCGGGAGATCCGCAGGCTGCGGAGGGCGCGACTGCTGCCCTTTGAAGATTGGCCGGCTGACCATACAAATAATAATGATGTTAATAATGTTGATAATAATAATTAAGTTTTTTTTTTCTATTATCTATGTATTTTTTTTTGTTTTATAAAAAATTATGTTTGATGCACTTGACTTTTTATTTCTTATTTAATTTTTGTGTTGTCTATTCTATTTCTTAACGAATGACTGTCTACAATTAAGGAATAATTTGATTCCAGTATCAATAGCAAGAACATATGAGTTATCTGTTAGGTTTTGTGTGTGACAGGAGCTGTATTTTATTGTTCGAAACATATTAGTAATCTGATGAAACAAATTATTTATCTGTTGAAACAGATACTAACTGGTGCAACAGAATACCCATCTATTCGATTCATAATCATATTACGGGCACCTAGAACCCTTAAACATGAATCCAACATGAGTCTACTGTTACAACAGAACATTTATCTGGTGCCTCAGATAATGGATCTGTTTAAACAGATTGCTCTTGTATTGCATTCATGTTCGCGTGCAAACTATTGTTGAAAAAATAACACACTAGCAGTTACCCAAATTCAACTAAAAAGCATTATATGACTTACCAAAGTCTCCACTCAAGTAAATTCCAAAGTTTAAAGTGATTTACGAAATAAAATTTGACATAAGAATTTGGTCAAAGAGCAGCAGTTGGGGTAAGAACAACAACAACAACAATGGTCAATAAGAAGAATATGAAGTTGATAATGAAGTATAAGATGATGATAATGAATCAGAAGATGGTGAATAAAACAACATCAACAATGAACAACAAATATCGCGAAGAGAGAGAAAATAACAACGGATGAGGAGAGAGAAAAAGACGTCTTTTTTCCCTTCGTTCCCCATTATATATTAATTAACATTTGAATCAAACTGTAAATTTAAAAACTTGTGGGTTATTTTGAAATTTTCCAAACTTTCTTAAACCATAATGAAGTAATTGTCACCTCTACTCAATTATTAAGACTTGTGTCACCTACACCTCATTTTAAAAATCTTTTGTCACCCGTGGACAAAAGATTTTTAAAATGAGGTGTAGGTGACACAAGTCTTAATAATTGAGTAGAGGTGACAATTACTTCATTATGGTTTAAGAAAGTTTGGAAAATTTCAAATTTTCCAAAATAACCCACAAGTTTTTAAATTTATACTTTGATCTCAATGTATACCTAAAATAACGGGAAACGGAGGGAAAAAAATGCGCCTTTCTCTCTCTTCTCATCCATTGTTGTTTTCTCTCTCTTAGCGATTTTTGTTGTTAATTGTTTTTGTTTCTGCTGCTTTATTCATCATCTTCTGCTTCATTTTTTTCTTGTCGACCATTTGTTGTTGTTGTTGTTGTTGTTGGTACAACGCTACTGCTGCGATCTGACCAATTTCTTAGGTCAAATTTTGTTTACTACATCACTTTCCACTTTGACATTACTTCATAGGTTACTTTGGTAAGTAAAATTATGATTTTTATTCGTATTTGTCATCTGGGTACACTTCTGTTTTTTCAACAATGGATAGAACCCCGATTATGAATCCAGCACAAATGCCCACAATTTAAACAGATCAATCATCTGGTGCATCAGATGAGTAATCTGTTGCATCAGACTATTTATCTGTTGCATCATCATATTATCTGTTGCATCAGACGTATTATCTGTTGTATCAGGATATTTATCTGTTGCACCATACTAATTATCTGTTGCATCAGAATGTTTATCTGTTGCACCAGACTAATTATCTGTTGCAACGAATGATTAATCTGTTTGAAACAACACAAATCAACCCCTGCCACCAACCCAACAGATAAATATTGCTATTGCTACTGGATTCTAAATTATTCCTTTTTACGTCGAATCGTCGAAATATTTGTTGAGAAGATAATAGACAGAATGAAAATTAAATATGGATTAAAACGTCAAAGATCAAACATAATTTATTTTTTAAACAAATAAAAATACATATAATAGACTAAAAGAAAAATAATAGTCTAATTATTATTATTATTATCAGCATCATCATTGTCAGCCGGCCAATCTTCAACTGAAAGTAGCAAGGCCCTCCTCAGCTTGCGTATCTCGGGGAGCATTCTTGATCTAACTCATCCCAATTCACATTGCAGATCACAAAGTTGATTCCGAAGTTCATTCACGGCGTCTTGAAGAAAAGCAACGTCCCACACTGGGTCAGCCATAATCTTATCTTCTAGAGTGTAATATGAAAGATGAGATGCAATAAATAAATAGAGTGTGTATTTGAATGAACGATTGAGTAAGGACGAACCTATTTATAGAGGATTGAATTTGAATGAGAGGCAAAAAGGCGCGATTATTCACCTCCATACATTAATTAAAATTTTGATGAAATTAAAAAAATAAATATTGTGATATAAGTTATGACTTTTCAGATTATTATTATTAATTAGTCTTTCAAAGAACCATTTTTATTGAGTTGTGGCAACAGATTCTATATCTGTTGCATCAGATAACACATCTGTGACAATAAATATATTATCTGTTGCAACAAATATAAAATATGTTGCATCAGATAACATATCTGTTGCAACATATAATCTAACTGTTCACCTCCATTTATTAATTACATTTTTTATTAATGTAAAAAGTAATGAATTAATTAAATTAAGAAATATTGTGATAAGTCATGACTTTTCAGATTATTATTATTAATTAGTTCTTTCCAAGAACTGCTTTTATTGAGTTGTGACTCGATATAGGTTGCATCAGATAAATCATCCGTGACAACACATATATCATCTGTTGCAACCATAGTGAACCTGTTGCATCAGATAATTTAATTGTTGCAACATATAATCTACTTTTTTTTTAAAATAACTATATCATCATATCATTAATCCAAATTTGCTTACTTTTTTATTTTATAAATAAAAAAAAATACCTTTTCAAATTTCTTAATAAAATAATAATCATTTTATTATATAATAAATAATTTTAAAAACAAAAATGGTGAAAATTCATGATCTGTTATTAAAATTGTGGTTATAAATTGTGTTTATTATTTATTTCCTTATTATTTATTTACGAAACATTTTTCATATTGAATAATCAGAACTTCGAGTCACGTCTTTCTTTTCACCCTCTCAATAACAACAATAGCCCTTTTTTATTAATAACCGTCAGGTGCAACATATGATCGATCTGTCGTAGCAGATTAAACTCTAACTGTTGACACAAATTGCTGCTCAATCCCTACCACCAACCGTTGACATGTTGAGAACAAGGAATACACAGAATGATTATTATTAAATACTAAATAAGAATTAAAAATTCAAAGTCAACAACAAAATGAAATGAATGTTCATAGATTTTTGAATCCCTTGGGTAGATTTGATATACAAAATGAGGAAAATAATCGCTAAAATAAAAAACATTACCTAATTATTATTACTACTATTATTATTATTGTCAATCAGACATATTTCATTCATCCGGCAACCTTGCTCCGAAGTCAGCCAAATATCTCTCTAGAGTTCATCAATCAAATTGCCTTTGAAGTTCACGCAAGGACTCGATATGAATATTCCTGTACGAATCTAGATCATCCATATTTGTAAGGAGGGACCTATTTATAAATTATTGTATCTCGGAAAGAAAAGAAAATTATTTTAAAATAAATCTAGCAGATGAGTAATCTGTTACAAAATATATTCTTTCTGTTAGATAACTTACAACATACTGACAATCTTTTTGCAACAGATGTATATATCTGTTTGATTTCTACAATAGGTTGATCACTGTCGTAACAGATGTCTCTAATTGATTGACAATATAAACAGATGTGTCATATGTTGTAACAAGCTAGTCATCTATTTATTCAATTTAAGCCATAGATGGGCTAGGAAGAATAAGGTGCGTGCAGATAGATCCACTATCATATGCGTGGGAGTTAAGTACGTATTACTGATAAGGTTACTGGGACAACACACACAAAGTACAATGTTTTTGTGAATGCAGTTTTTAACCGATTAGGCATTGATCATTCAAACAAGATCCTGCATTGTACCGTTAAGTTTGATGGGTTCGAAATTGATAAGGCTGAGGACCTCATGAAAATGGTGCAGATACCCTGTTATGAATTACTGATGGTTGGTTCTCGTGTTTATGCGTGTCAAGTTTTGAGAAGGGATCAATATTTGTCGTCACTCTAGAGAACCAATAGCGATTGGACTTAGCTTTAAGTGTGCATTGGACCCTTAGAGGGCCCTCGAAGCCTTGCACTGCATCAAATAAAAATGGAAAACCAATATAGTTATTTCCCTGGCCAAAATTTATATGGTTGGGTTGCTCGCTCGGGTTGATGATTATATGCCAGAAGGTGCGGTAGGAGAATGCTTTCGAGGGAAAATGGGTTGTTGATGGAATACTATATCATCTGAGAGCTAATTGAAGAAGAGACACAGAGTAGAAAGTAACTTCTAATGAATCTAGCCGATGGAATTATCTTAACAGATGCAAAATCTGAATCAAGTGCAAATATGAAAGTGTATCCGGTAATGTAATTTCGTTTGTTGTGTCTCTGAAAGAAAAACAATATAGATGGACACTTTGCTAGGGAGATGCATGGTCGGGATTATCACCTAGGTAGAAAATAAGAGAAGACCAACAAAGCAACCTCACGGGCATCGAGGGTAGAAATGATGTTCAGCAAGTCTAAAAAACTTATGCCAATAACAACTGCAGTGAAAATAAGGAAACTAAGCGAAGGCAGAAATTTCTGAATTTTAAATTTTATCCCATCTTCTTGTTTGTGTTTTTGATCAGTTCCACTGCCGTTGACCTGATCGAAACCACAAACGAGATTGAAAGGCGAAAAAAGTATCATTGCTTCCTTAGAAATATGGTTATAATTGATTGTGTTTTCTTGCCTTGACATGCTTTCAACATTCCTTGGAGAAGATCAGATGCTTGTTGTAGTATGTGAATCCCGATAATTTTCAAGCTTGCCTCCAGCTTGTTGATTCTGTATTTAAGCTGGTCGTTACCGTCTTCGAAGTTAGTAAGGAGTTCCTCGTCTCTTGTGAGCTCGATCAGGAATACTACCTTCAAAGTTGTGGCATTCTAGAATCCCTTCAGAACACTTTCTCTTCAGAATCTTTAAAGGATACATGGAGAGTCGCTGTGTTTGTTTTAGGTCAAAATGTGTTGACGCAAGTTGAAGATGTGGTCCCAACAGTTGAACAACACACTTTTATCGAGCGTTGCTCCATGCATGTTGCTCAACCAATTTGATAAATTAGTAAGCATAGAGTTACGTAGCATGTGATTTAAACTGGCTCTACCAAGCCTATCAAACGATACGTAACTCCAAGCTCATTACCCTATCAAAATAATATGCCCGAGTTAGTGCACATAGGAAAAAAACCCAATCTGTCAGCCTTTCTGCTGATCACTCTTCTCCAATATAGATGATAAGATATCTGCTATGCAAATGTCTACACCATCGCCAGACATGATTGCCTGGGAACATGTCTGGCAACGGTGTAGACTTTTGCATAGCAGATATCTTGTCATCTATATTGGAGAAGAGCAATCAACAAAAAGGCTGAGAGATTGAGCTCGTTCAATTTGTGCACTAACTTGGTCATATTTTTTTGATAGAGTAATAAGCTTAGAGTTACGTAACGTTTGATAGGCTTGGTAGAGCCGGTTTAGATCACACGCTATGTAACTCAATGCTTACTAATTTATCAAATTGATTGAGCAAGATGCATGAAGCAACGCTAGATAAAAGTGTGTTGTTCAACTTTTGGGACCACATCTTCAATGTGCATCAACACATTTTAACCTAAAACAAACACAGAGACCCTCCATGTATCCTTTAAGGCTTCTGAAGAAAGTATTCTGAAGGGCTTCTAGAATGCCACAACTTTGAAGGTAGTGTTCCTGATCGAGCTCACAAGAGACGAGGAACTCTTTACCAACTTCGAAGAGGGCAACAACCAGTTTGAATACAGAATCAACAAGCTAGAGGCAAGCTTGAAAATTATCGGGATTCACATACTACATCAAGCATCTGATCTTCTCCACGGAATGTTGAAAGCATGTCAAGGCAAGAAAACACAATCAATTATAACCATATTTCTAAGGAAGCAATGATACTCTATTTGCCTTTCAATCTCGTTTATGGTTCCGATCAGGTCAACGACAGTGGACCTGATCGTAAACATAAACAAGAAGGCATGGGATGAAATTTAAAATTCAGAAATTTGCCGCCTTCGCTTAGATTCCTTATTTTAACTGCAGTTACTGTTGGCATAAGTTTTCTAAACTTGTTGTACATCATTTCTACCCTCGATGCCCATGAGGCTTCTTTGTTGGTCTTCTCCTATTTTCTATCTAGGTGATAATCTCGACCACACAGCTCCCTAGAAAAGTGTCCATCTGTATTATTTTTCTTTCAGAGACACAACAGATGAAATTACATTACCGGATACACTCTCATATTTGCACTTGATTCAGATCTCGCATCTGTTAAGATAATTCCACTGGCCAGATTCGTTAGAAGTTACTTTCTACCCTATGTCTCTTCTTCAATTAGCTCTTAGATGATATAGTCTTCCATCAACTACTCATTTTTCTTCAAAAGCATTTTTCTACCGCACATTCTGGCATAAAATTATCACCCTGAGCGAGCAACCCAACCATATAAATTTTGGCCAGGGCAATAAATATATTGGTTTTCCGTTCTTATTAGATGTAGTGCTAAGCTTCGAAGGCTCTCTAAGGGTCCAATGCACCCTAAAAGTTAGTCCAATTGCTATTGAATCTCTTTACAATGACACAAAAATTAGATCCCTTCACAATGCTTGAAAAATAAACATGAGCAATAACCGACATTAAATCTTAACAGGCTATCAGAACCATATTCATGGTCCCTCAGCCTTATCAGTTCGAACCTACCAAACTTAACTGTAAAATTACAGACATCTTGTTTGAACGATCTATGACTAATCAGTAAAAACATCATTCACAAAATCAGTGCACTCTATGTGTGTTTCCACGATAACATTATCAATAATACATACCTCCCACATATGAAGTGGTTCCCTCTACAAACAGTTTATTCCTCCGATCCCATCTTTACTGCAGCCTCTTGAGATAGTCCGTCAAAAGTTGATCAACTGTCAGTTCCTTATATCTATAGAGAAGAGGAAAAAAATTGATGTCACAAAAAGAACATTGTCCATTTATTGCATCAGATGTGGAGTCTGTTGCAACAGATGTGGAGTCTGTTGCAACAGACATGGAGTCTGATGGAATACATTAAACCAGCCTTTCTGGTGGTTTTATTTGTTCCAACAGTTTCTTCATCTGTTGCAACATCAACAACAGCATAAACATCAACAAAAAAGAAACAACATTTGTTCCAACAACATCATCAACAACAAAGAAGCAACATTCTTTGTACTAGAACCATCAACAACACCACAAGTTCAAACAACGCCAACCCCACCAACAACATCAATAACTGCATCGACAATAATGAAACAAACAAAATACATACAAAAAAAATGATACTGCCAACAAGGCTTTTAAACTTCTCCAACAGATGACTTTTTTCTCATATTATAATAAAAAATCTCGAATTGTTTATTCAACACTTACAAGTTCCTTAATTTTTTTTTAATAAATATGATATGGGTAAATAGTAATTAAATAAAAAACAGATGTAAATAACATGCAAAGAAGAAGACGAGAATGAAAGAGCAATAATGAATCATACCTTAATATAAAAAAAGGGATCAAAACAGAAATTTAAGTCGAGGAAAGATATGGATGGGTTTAGATCCGAAAAGATCTTTATGAGAAGAGAAGATAAAAAGAGAAAAAAAGTTGTGACTCTAAAGACGAGAGAGAAAAAAATGAGAGTTGAATAAAATAAACTGCAGCTGAAGGAAGAGATGATATAATTTCTATAGATGTATTGTGTATGTAGACGTGGTGGTTTTCAATATTCATTAATAATTTGAGGGGCACGAAGAAGACTAAGACTACTGACATTGCAAAGACAAGACAAGACTGCTCAATGAACTCACTTTTGAGATATCCAAGAAATATTTTTTACCGCCTTTAGTAGTAAGTACTACTACTTGATATTATCTACTCAGTCCAGAAGCTTCTTGCTTTAAAATTAAAAGAGATAAAAAGATTTTCAAACAGATATGTCATCTGTTGCAACATATATAAATATCTATTTAGAAATCCAAATAGCTCAGTCATCTGTTACAACAGATATAAATATCTGTTTAAAATCCCAAAAGCTCAGTCATCTGTGACAACAGATGAAAATGTTCATTTGATAATTAATAAAATCAGATATGTCATCTGTTACAACAGATATAAATATTTTTTAAAAAATTTCCAACAGCTCAGTCATCTGTCACAACAGATGCAAATATCTATTTGATAATTAAATCAGATATGTCATCTGTTGCAACATATATGTACCTGTTTGAAAATTTTCAACAGCTTAGTCATTTGTTGCAACAGATTTCATAGTAATTGATTTAGGTAGAACTAGGGATGAATGAATGAGCTCGCAGGGTCAACTACAAATCCAATCGAGTCTTTGCAATTGCATGACGTTGGTATTGCGTTCATACCAACCCGAGTCGTCGATCGATCACTCTGAGTTGAAATGAGTTCTCATCAACTCAATGTTAGGATAGTGATAGTACCTAAGTTGACTTAGGTGGAACTAGGGATGAATGAGTGAGCTCGCAGGGTCAACTACAAATCCAATTGAGTCTTTGGAATTGCATGGCATTGGTATTGCGTTCATCCCGACCCGAGTCATCGATCAATCACTCTGAGTTGAAATGAGTTCTCATCAACTCAATGTTAGAATAGTGATAGTACCTAAGTTGATTTAGGTGGAACTATGGATGAATGAGTGAGCTCGCAGGGTCAACTACAAATCCAATCGAGTCTTTGCAATTGCATGGCATTGATATTGCGTTCATCCCGACCCGAGTCGTCGATCGATCACTTTGACTTGAAATGAGTTCTCATCAACTCAATGTTAGGATAGTGATAGTACCTAAGTTGATTTAGGTGGAACTAGGGATGAATGAGTGAGCTCGTAGGGTCAACTACAAATCCAATCGAGTCTTTCCAATTGCATGGCATTGGTGTTGCGTTCATCTCGATCCAACTCATCGATCGATCACTTTGAGTTGAAATGAGTTCTCATCAACTCAATATTAGGATAGTAATAGTACCTAAGTTGATTTAGGTGGAACTAGGGATGAATGAATGAGCTCGCAGGGTCAACTACAAATCCAATCGAGTCTTTGCAATTGCATGGCGCTGGTATTGCGTTCATCCCGACCCGAGTCGTCGATCGATCACTCTGAGTAGAAATGAGTTCTCATCAACTCAATGTTTTAAAAACGATATTTTTTAAATTTTTTAAAATTAATTAAGATCAATTCAGACCAAATTAGCAATTTCAAAACTTGTCATTCTTTTCCAAAATTACAAATCATCCATTTGCGCGAAAAACTTTTCATTTCAAATCTTAAGTTCTCTCTCTTATCCCTCTTTCTCTATCTCTCTCGGGGTGTCCTCTCCCTCTCAACAATACAGAAAATACAAACAATAACTACACAACATATTGCTCAACCCTTCAAAACAGGTAGATTTTCTTCCCATTTATGACTACATATAGTTGTTTTTTTCGACTTTATTCCCGCTTGTATTCGTTGTTTTCTCTATCTTCGCATGTAACAGAGTTCGAGAAGAGTTCTACATTTGTTCTTTATTCTAAAAAATAGGGATTTTTAGTTAATGATAAAAAATAAGACTTTTAGTTGTATTATCTTCGAGAATGGGTTAACAATTTTGAGTTTTGATGCTAAAAAATAGGAAGCACCCGAGAAAACCCTAGTTTTTCTCTCAATGTTTTGTTGACTGTCGTGGTATTGTTGGATGGTGTTTGTGGTGTTGTTGGTGGATGTTGTTGATGGTGTTGGTATTTGTGTTTTTTGTCGGTGGTATCGGTGGTCTTTGTGTTGGTATTGGTGGTATTGGTGGTGGTCTTGGTGGCATTGGTCATGACATTGGTTGTGGTGGTGGTGGTCCATCTGTTGCAATGGGTGGAAGATCAGTTGGGAGATATTAAATAGGTCTTCAAATAGATTCCCCATCTGTTCCAACTGATGGGTTATCCGTTGGAGTATTTTCTTGTAATGTGGCAGAGAATAATTTATTGAAATTTCTCCACCTGTTGCAACAGGTGGAATATCTGTGGTGAGATATTAAATAGGTCTTCAAATAGATTCGGGTTCCCCATCTGTTCCAATTGATGGGTTGTTCATTGGAGTATTTTTTTTGGTTATATGGTAAGAATAATTTATTGAAATTTGTCTCACCTTTTTAAAAAAAATTATCCAGACATCAAATGCAATGTATTTTTTGTTTTTCTTTTGTTTGTAGTTAAAAGATGTCTCCCAAAAGAAAAAAAATAGAAAGTGGAGAAAATGGATCAACTTTTGATCACCAAACAAAAAAGGCTGTAGTACAAATAGATTCGGAGGAACTTCCAAAACAATCTCAGTCAGGGCAAAATGAAGCCGAGAAAAGTGATAACTCCTCCTCACCAATGGGGCATGAAATAAAATTAAAATTTCAGCATGATTCTGTCAAAACCATTAGTATTGACAAGTTTCAAGTTGCGATGCCGATGAATAACCTTAATGCAGTATTTGGTGATCTTGTACTTAAATCTCAGTTGGGGAAACCTTTTGACGAACTTAGGAGTATTATGAAGAAGGAAAACATAGATGAACTTTTTAAGAAGAGCTGCTTTGCACACTTTCTTGAGCTGTCTGGGCCTCGTCCTCTCCGTTTCCTAATGATCATGGTATATGGCCTTCTTAAGCACAGGATCATGTATGCGGGGGATGATGAAGGTCCGAAGGAGGGCAAAAATAAGATGGATGAAGTCTGGATCAACTACTGTGGCATGCCGGTTTGTTTTGGATTGAAAGAGTTTGCCATTGTGACGGGCTTGAGAGCGATAGTCCAGAAGAACCTGCCATCAAGAAAACACCCCACAAAGGGTCCAACAAATGCGAGGTAAAAAAAGATGGGTTGTTGGGCATTGTTGGACCTAGATACAAAGTGAAGGATTTGATAGCGGATCTCAAGAATAAAGACATACCAAAGCACTACAGGGAGAAATTGTGCTTAGTTTGATTTGTCCATTCCGTTTTATTGGCAAGAGACGTCAAGAAAGTCATAGAACATAATTTGTTGGCGCTTGATGATGATTTTGGGAGATTCAACGATTATCTCTGGGGATACGACATCTACTACTTGACTATTAAATATTTACTGAAAGAGCTAAAGCCAAAGACGACCACATTATACGGCTTTTCTTGGGCTTTCATGGTAAAATTGATCACTATTTTTACTCATTCATTAATTTATATTGAATATACTTGTGACTTTTTTTTTGCTTGCTTCCTGTTTACAATTTTATGCTTGGGCATGTGAAGGAATTCCTTCCCTCCGAAAGCATTTCACGGATTACCCGGATAAGGTTTCTCATCCAAGGATCCTTAGGTGGTTGGCTGCAGTAGAGAGCAGCAAAAAAATATTAATGAGGATGATCTCTTTAACTCTCTGGATGATGCAGTACGTCTTCTTTCAACTAAAATAATTTACCTCAAAGAAAGATATTGAAACAGATGTTCCATATGTTGCAAGAGATTACCCGTCAACTGCAACTGGTGCAATGGGTAATCTGTTGCAACAGACGATCCATATTTTGCAACAGATTAACCATATGTTGCTCTGTTCTCTGAACCCTACTTAACAGATTACCCATTTACGGTAAATTATGCAACAGATGGGTATTCTGATGAAACATATTATCAATCTGTTTTAACATACAGATCAGCTATTGTGGTAGCTAGATCATCTATTGCATAAGTTGGTTGTGTTAACATAACCCGAGTCCCATGTAACCCAACTGACTACAAATTATTATTATATGATTTAAATTTCTCCTATCATTTTTTTATAGGTTGTGCATCCTTGGGTCGTGCCTACCATTGATGAGCTGGGGATGACTTCTTTTCTTACTCTAGGTCTTGTTGATACAAAAGAAGACCCAACGGTGGAGTTAATAAAGAAGGAATTGGATGGAGCAACATCCATAAGAAGAGCAGTTAGGCAAGGTCAGTCTAATATTGAATCTCTTCACGACCTAACTCAAACTGCAACAGATCCGGGTACTTCTTCTGGTGGTGTTGCTGGTGGAGTTGTTTGTGATGGTGGCAACCATCCTGCTTCTGCTCCTGCTGCCAGTCGTGATTATGAGCATGTTGGTGCTCAACAAAAAATAAATATGTTTGAAAACACCCTTTGCACAGGTCCTCCCTCTCACCCCTACACCGGTCCCTCCTACCCTTACAGTGGTCCCTCTCACCCCTCCCCACCCTCATGTTCTTATTGTAAATACAAAGTGTTCAAGGACAGAGAGGATAAAATCCTCGACAAGCCAGAGGCTATTGCTGAAGCTGCCGAGGAGTTGAAATCCAGGAGGGGTGTCATACCATCCAACGAGGTGAGGGAGCCATGCACTCCTACAGTGGAGGTTAGGAGGAAGAGAATAAAAATTAGAAAATTCTCTCCATTCTGAAATCAGCATGAAGAAGAATCTACGCAGCAGATGTGTAATCTGTTGCAACAGCTTGGTATTCTATTGCAACATAATACATATCTGTTGCATAAGTTACGTTGGCTGGGTAATCTGTGAACTGATTCAGAGAACCCTCTGCATCGGATTCTTTCCACTGTGTTTTTATTCTTTACAATTACTAACCTATTTAAAAATTATCTTCTTATACCACAGTATGTTGATGAAATTCTCTCCCTCATGAGGGGCAGACAATTAGCATACCCAGATGTTTATGATGCTGCTGATAGGATAATGGACCTCAACTTCTACAATAATTTCAAAGATAGGTACGCTGATTTTCATAATCTAGCTGATTTTGGTAGCCTTGATCAGTTAGTTTCTATATTCCAATGAGATGAAGAAGCAATTAAATATGTTAGAGGGAAGAGGGCATATCCACACGACAAGAGTTGGACCAAGGAAAAGAGAATCCTTGCAGTCATGAACGTAGATGTCACCTATTTTCTTACTGTTGAGATACTACTATATGAGGGAAAGATTAAGGTTTATGACTGCAACTTACCTATGTTCAGCGAGAAGACGTTTTTAACCCACATGCAGCCACTCTTGAAGTTATTGGCCAAGTTGTTGATGCAGAGTAAGCTGATTGATCATTTGCCGACTGAAGTTTTGGCGAAGGAATCATGGGTTTTTGAAGGTCGAAATAAGAACATCCAGCCCCCAAAAAATACAACCGGTGCAGCGTGCGGGCCGTACTCGCTTGCATACATGAAGTGTTTGCTGACCGGCACACAAATGACCGGTGTGTGCGACACCGTTGTGGGAAAGATGCAATGGGTATGGGTATATGGGGTACTAACTAAATGGTTGGAGCCCGTGTATAAAAAAGAACATGTACAAAGACAGAGACGAACACGATAACAAATTTTCATTTCAAGCCAATTCACTATACATATAGGGGCAATAATTTTTATGTCTGGCAAAGTTGAATTTTTATAATGCAATAAATTTTATATCTGTCGTAACAGATATAGTACCTGTTGTGACATATTGATTATCTATTGGAATAGGTTGGTCATCTGTTGCGTTATGCAGATGTTCCCCGTCTGTCTGTCGCAACAGATTTACGATCTGTTGTAACATATAACTTATCTGTTGCAACTGATCGGTAATCTGTTGGAGCAAATAAAAAAAGTAGGAAGACCTGTTATATAATTTCCAGTAGATGACCTACGTGTTGTATCTCATGTTGCAACATATGTCTAAATCTGTCTGATAAGATATATCGTCTGTAGCAACAAATGTATTATCTGTTGCGATATTTAAATCTAGTACTCCATTTCAATTAACATGTTCAAAACTCAAAATTAATTATATTCATAGACAGAATAAAATAAATCGAAGCCTTCAGAAATTACATGAAATAAAATAACTTAACAAATAAATGAAATGTAAAAAAAATTATTATGAGTACAAATGATCTACTCTACAAATAAATCAATAAGTTAAACTAAGGAGGATAGGTTATTACATTGACGGACATGAGCTATAAAGATCTAATCAATATGGACAAGTTGTTCTTCATCCAGTGCTATGGAATTCGGCTTTGGTCGTCGTGGATCTTTAACGTCGGTTGCGTACGGTTTCTGAGCTTTCGCTTCTCCATATTTCCATAAAAGAGCAACATATCTTTTGCGGAGTAATCCGGCATCAAGTCCATCATTTGTTACTTGTAATCCATTGCTCAAATACTTGTCATAGGCGGCAACAAAAGGACCACAATCCCTGCGTTATAAAAAAATAGATAATCCATATCTTGCCATTCATGCAAGCATTGTGAAATTTGTAAAATGAAACTAAATCATGACACTTAAACTTACAGGCTACCAATGGTTTATTGAGTAATTCCGTCAACATATTGTACATCAAATGGATTAGCCATTTTATCTCGGTATGCTTCAATCGTCGACCAATCAGTACGACCCTTTTTATCCAAAAAGCCACTCATATCAAGGTAAGTAGGCAATATTTTGGCCATCTTTTGTATCTCCGATGATGGCCCGAAACGTCTCCTTCACGACATTGAGTCATAAACTCGGATGCGCCTCTCTTTTAGAACGACGACAGCCAACACCCAATGGAATTCATTACCACAATTGATTGGGATGTACACTTCATCGACCAAATACCAAGGTAAGCCAGCCGGAATGCTAAAACCTTTGATGATGTTGATTAAGCATTCCTCGTTTATGAAAACTTCCGGCTGCTGTTGACAATACCTATCGTAGGCATTATTGATGTAAACTTTGTACAAACAATTGCCTGTTGTGTATCTGTATTGTTCTTGTGTTTGCAACTTGGCCTTCTTTCGGAGGTAGTAAAAAATGACATCGATGTGCTTCACATATTATCAAATATTTTGGATTACGTGATGAAAAAATTAATACGCAGATGCAATTAAATAAAGTATTAATTAATAGTAATATGTATGGCCTTTAAACCACATCATTCCAGCAAGTTTGGGGCTGTGACATCAAATAGAACCAATTCTTCATTCCGAGATGTGCAACAACACAGTCGAACATATCAAAACCAAGACTCGATTCGTTCACTTTTTAGCGCTCGTCATTTTGTTTTCTACATGATGATTTATATTTGTTAATGTCAGGTTCTTACAACAAGAATTTTATAAACCAATATCCATAAAATTGATTTATGTACATGCCGACATGATACTTTAATAGCCCATCGACAATCCATTCTGAATAGTCGTTGATCAACTGTATTGGTTTTCTTGGAGCCTCGTCCGAAATGTTAAACCCTTCAAATGTGTAATTCTTTTATTCTCCCAAACTGACAGGCTCCACTTTTTCTTCATCTTTGGAAGCAGTTGATGGATTATCAACTGTCATATTATGCTCTTCAGCAGTAGCTGTGACATCCACCTGGAAAGCCAGAATTGTCAATGCTAAGTAGAGATATACAACAGATTTTCCATCTGTAGCAACAAATGATTCTTATGTTACATCAGATGGATTATCTGTTGGGACAAATTCGAACAGCTAAATTAGAGCAGTACGATAATTTCTAACAGATGACCCATCTGCTGTAACATAAGACTCATCTGTTGAAACAGATAACGAATCTGATGCAACAGGTTAGACAACAGTTGCAACAGATGTATACATCTATTTGATAATTTTCAGCAGATGTATCATCTGTTGAAACAAATATGTGCTTGTTTGTTTTTTGGAACAAATGATGTACATTCACCTTCTTCAGCTCATGCTGCTCTTCTGTGGCCCTTGCACACTGAACATCGCTGCAAGACAAAGACAGAGGCATTGCAATCTTTTTTTTTATGATTGATGATTTCTTGGAAGTGTCTTTCCTTCTCCTCTTAGCCGCCTTGATCTCTAGTGGGGTGTCTAGATATGAAATCCTCTTTGATGGAATGACACCCCTCTTAGATGTCATTTCCTTTACAGAAGTAGTTAGTGCATTAATATGATTAATCACTCCATTATGTTTCGCCTTGCAGTCTTGACATTTGCATGAAGAACATTCGCTAGATGCGGCAAAATCTGGAAAAAAATCTGTACAACCATTATGATCATAATCATAATGGTTTGTTGTTTCAAAAACTGTAAGAGGAGCATCATTATCCCCACCCTCCAAAATTATTTTTCTTGTGATGGTTGTTGCTCCAAACAATTCTATTTTTATTTCATCGACGACCTTAGGGCTCGATAAAGTTTTCACAGACCGTAAAGTAAGAAAAAATGACATCTTCAACTCTCGGTTGGTCAGAACAAGCCACGGATAGACAATCTAAAATAAATTGGTACATATATTAAGAATGATAATGAAATCATTTAATCATTAATTAAAACAAAAACTTGATTAGAATTGGACTTACTGCTTTCTTGGGGGGATTGAAAAGATCAAGAAATTTTGCATTTTTATCGATTTTGTCCGACAACCATCTCAGAATTCTTGAACAGAAAACTTCTTCCTGGTAGTTCACTTGTTGTCTCAAATAAGAAATGACTTCAAATGCCCAAGCCTATAACATAACGCCAATAAATCAAAAGCATTATTGAATAAAAAAATGATGAATCATATCATGATAAAAGAAATATTTACCATGAAGGCCCATGGAAAACCATATAAGTTGACTGTTTTTGGTGTTAACGGAGTCAACAAATATTCAACAGTTATTTTGAAGCTTTCATAACCCCAAGGATAGCTGTTAAATGCCTCAAGATCCTCAGAGAGATTTATTAAACCGAGGCTTATATTGTTGTTAACGTCTCTCTCCCAAAGAACATTATGTACAAACCAAACCAAACACAATGATTTCTTGTGCTTCTTTGAAAGTCCTTTACCTTTCAACGCTTCAATCAGATTTTTGTTTTTGAAGTTGGACCAACAATGGACACCAGGTCATTACGATCACTCGACTTGCCTTTTTCTTTTTTGGGTGTGCGGGGTGATTTTTTGGGTCAGAGTACGTATAACTTGAGAAGGAAAAGGACGATAACATTTTAGTCCGGTAACTATGGCAAACTCCTCCCAACCAAAACAAACAGGCATGCCACAGTAATTTATCCACACCTCATCGATCTTATCTTTGTTTTCATACATAAACCTGCGCTTGAAAAGATCATATACCATTTTCATCTGGAAACGAGCATTGTTGTACTTCGGTAAATCAAGATATTTCCCAAAGCAGCTTTCCCTGAAATAAGAATCCAATTTTTATTCTCGAAGTATTTTTCTGAAGGCGTCGAAAGATTTTCCCATAACTGACTTAACCACGAGATCACCCGTTAAATCTGTGGCACCATCGCACTGCATTCTCACAGGGTAACGATCAATGCTGAAGGTTTTGACCAACTCTTCGACTGAAGGGCTATTAGCATTTAGATCATCTCTTTTGAAAGATTCCTCCTTCCCGTGTTCATTTTCTTCCGCTCCTGATTTAGATAACGCTTGTAAAGCAAGCTCATAGAGTGATGGATGTAGCTGAGCTGCTGCACTTGTTTCTTTACTTGAACTTGATTCGATTTCTTTTATTTTGGAAGCCATATTATCTTAAATTAATAGGAACATAACATAGATTATAATTGATTAATGCATAACAGTAATATAACAGTTTCAACAGACAACTAATCTGTTTCACTAGGTATGTTATCTGTTGCAACATATAATCGACCTGTTGCAACAGATGAGTAATACGTGGGAACCATAAAAATAACACTATCTGTTGCACCTGGTATTTTATCTGATGCAACAAATAACTGACCCATTGCAATGGATGAGTAATCTGTTGGAAACAATAAAAATAGATCATTAATTTGTTGCACCAGTTATTTTATCTGTTGCAATATATAACCGACCTGTTGAAACGGATGAGTAAACCGTTGGAAAGAATAAAAACGGATCACTAATCTGTTGCACCAGGTATGTTATCTGTTGCAACAGATAACTGATATGTATGAGTAAATCGTTGGAAAGAATAAAAACAGTCCTAATATGTTGTAAAATGAAGAGTAAACCGTTGGAAAGAATAAAAACAGATCACTAATCAGTTATCTGTTGGATCAATATTGTTTAGATTTCTTCCAAATAGAAGAGTCGTCTGTCGCAACAGATGAATGATCTGTTAGATTGTTCACCTGTTGCATAAGATTTTCATAGTTGCATCAGATTTTTAATTTGTTGCATCAGATTTTAAAATAAAGAGTAAACCATTGAAAAGAATAAAAATAGATCACTAATCAGTTATCTGTTGGATCAATATTATTTAGATTTCTTCCAAACAGAAAAGTCGTATGTCGCAACAGATGAATGATCTGTTAGATTGTTCACCTGTTGTATCAGATTTTCCTAGTTGCATCAGATTTTTAATCTGTTGCATCAGATTTTCATCTGTTGCATCATCTGTTTCATCTATTACACCAGATGTTTCAACTGTTGTAATACCATTTCTACCAAGACAAACAACAAATCAACCCAGCAACACCAATATATCACACACACACACATACACACTAAGAACATCAATTGTGATAAAAAATCACCAACAAATTCGAATCAACAGTACGACAACGAGAAGAAGAAATGCAGAAATGCTAGAAATTAGGGTTTTATTCAGTCCACATTTCAATACCAGAAGAGTAGTTGACTCAAGTTTCTTCATAATTTTTTACCTGTGAAAAAGAAAATGGGAGGACGAAGAACTCGAAGTTATTATCGCCGGAGAAATATTCACGTTGATTGATGGTTGAAAGTCGAAAAGGAACTCGCCCGACTATTTGTCGCCGGAGGTTGAAGGAAGAAATTTTGCAGAACTGTTGGTTGGGAGAAGCTGAAGAGAGAGAGTGGTTGATTAAGATTGAAGAGGGGTGTGGGTTGGGTTGATTTGTATTTTTGAAAAGATTAGAAAATTTTGAAAATATTAATCAAGTCCACAATTAACTTAATCAAGTTTCCTAATGATGTTTGACCCTATCTGTTGGTCAATGTCACCAATCCTTCATTCAAGACTTAAAAGATACCTTTCCTTCAATTTTCTCAAGAGACTTGCAGGTCATTTCTGTTTCTTTTTATCTTCTTTTCCTTTATTGTTTGATAAAAATTCATATATATTTTCTTTATAAAAGGTAATAACGATTTAAAATATGAATTGTATTAACAATTTTAACAATTATTATTATTATTATTATTATTATTATTATTATATTATGCACTGCTACTACACAAATTAACTTAAATTATGAAACTTAAGATATTTTTTTTTCCAAAATTTAACATTTCCATATAAACATCAATGAATTAATATAAACTTTGAAACGTGATAAATAAATTAACCCAAATTTGTTGTGGCATTATATTTCCTTATCTTTTTTTAGTACATAAGAAATGCTAAAGTCCTACAATTATTCCATTTAAATGCGGGAATCTTGTTGGAGACTAATACCACTAAAATAGATTAATGCATATTAATTTAAAATTTTACCAAAATAATCTCGTTTCTTTTTACAGTCCAACTTACCATTTGAAAACCATTTCATTTGAATTAATAATATCATAGTAGATTGCACAAAATCAGTTAATTAATTATTTGAATTTCCATTAAATAAATATTGTAAAACATAATTATAATATTAATTATCTTTTTCCTAATTACTGATTTATTTCTCAAATTTTTTTCATAAATTTATAATTTGATTATGGTCAATTGATTATTGAATTGTTTTTATAATTTGGTAAAAACTCAAATAAGGTAACAATTATTTTTTCCTAATTACGGATTTTCTTTTATTTATTCATTTATTGTTTATAAAAATAAGTCAAACTTAATTGCAATTAAAGTTGAAAACATTTTTTTAAATGTCAATTAAACTTTTTCCATATATGTTGTTTGATTGCTAATTGATTATTAATCCATAAATTTTCTTGTAAAGCTTTTTTGATTTACTTGATTGTAATGAAATCATAAATAACTTTTTATATATATTATCATTATTTATATTTTTTTACATATTTTGAGGGATGACATATTTTTTTAATATTATTTTATTTGGTATGACTATAATATTTTCTATAAAAATTGCTCGGTTACTATTTATTAATTGGTTATTCTCTTAATTGATTTTTTCTTGTAATATTTGTTTTACTCAATTGTAATGAAATTATTATTAATTATTTTTTTATAATACTATTGTTTATATTGTTTAAATTAATTATTTATATATTTTAAGGGATGACATCTTTTTCAAAATATTTTTATTTGGGAATAAATTTTTGGTCATAATTATTTTTTCTTACTAATTGATTATTCACTAATTTTATTTTGTAATACTTTCTAGATTTACTCGATTGTAACGACATCGTAAGTTTTTTATATAATATCATAATTTATATTGTATACATATTTTTAGGGATGGCATCTTTTTTTCATTTTTTTTTATTTTGAAATGACTACATTTTTTTATATATAAATTATTTGATTATAATTAATTGACTAATACATGATTGTGACATCATAAGTTTTAATAATAATAATCCTCACAAAACAGTTGAATGAATTTAAATATATATAATTCAAGAAAACAATTTTAAGGAAATATCTAAGTTGTTTTCATCCAATAGAGGTGAATCTTAATGTTTTTGTCATCCAATGAGAGTTAAACTTATTTATCTTTTACCACAATATGAAATAAATATAAAATAAATATGAAATAATTAAATAATCTATAAAATAATTTTTGTTGTAAAATGTCAAAATAGTTTAAGAGATGGCATCTTTTTTATAATAGTTTTTTTTGGAATGACTTTTTGGCCAAACTTAGTTATTTTTTACCACAATATGAAATATAAAATAAATATGAATTAATTAATAATCTACAAAATAGACTTTTGTTGTAAGATATTAGTTCTCAAGACGCCACTTGTCATAACATTAAGCTAGACTATTTTGCTTTATTATATATATAGATATGAAATATGAAATAAATATGAATTAATTAATAATCTACAAAATAGATTTTTGTTGTAAGATATTAGTTCTCAAGACACCACTTGTCATAACCTTAAGCTAGACTATTTTGCTTTATTATATATATAGATATGAAATAAATATAAAATAACTATGAAATAATTAAATAATCTATAAAATAGTTTTTGTTGTAAAATGTCAAAATAGTTTAAGAGATGACATCTTTTTCATAATAGTTTTATTTTGGAATGACTTTTTGGCCAAGCTTAGTTATTTTTTACCACAATGTGAAATATGAAATAAATATGAATTAATTAATAATCTACAAAATAGATTTTTGTTGTAAGATATTAGTTCTCAAGACGCCACTTGTCATAACTTTAAGCTAGACTATTTTGCTTTATTATATATATAGATGTGAAATATGAAATAAATATGAATTAATTAATAATCTACAAAATAGATTTTTGTTGTAAGATATTAGTTCTTAAGACGCCACTTGTCATAACCTTAAGCTAGACTATTTTGCTTTATTATATAGATAGATAGATATGAAATAAATATAAAATAAATATGAAATAATTAAATAATCTATAAAATAGTTTTTATTGTAAAATGTCAAAATAGTTTAAGAGATGGCATCTTTTTCATGATAGTTTTATTTTGGAATGACTCTTTGGTCAAGCATAGTTATTTTTTACCACAATGTGAAATATGAAATAAATATGAATTAATTAATAATCTACAAAATAGATTTTTGTTGTAAGATATTAGTTCTCAAGACGCCACTTGTCATAACCTTAAGCTAGACTATTTTGCTTTATCATATATATAGATGTGAAATATGAAATAAATATGAATTAATTAATAATCTACAAAATAGATTTTTGTTGTAAGATATTAGTTCTTAAGATGCCATTTGTCATAACCTTAAGCTAGACTATTTTGCTTTATTATATATATAGCTATGAAATATGAAATAAATATAAATTAATTAATAATCTACAAAATAGATTTTTGTTGTAAGATATTAGTTCTCAAGACGCCACTTGTCATAACCTTAAGCTAGACTATTTTGCTTTATTATATATATATATATATATATATATTCTTTGGTAAGAAGGAATTGATTCAATTAACTTAAATTAGGAGTTTACAGAGGTAGGAGGCTGAGATGGCCCTTGAGTTTGTAGTAGTAGTTACAGTCATAGAAACTAAATTAGTACATGCCACAACTATCCTAGGGAAAGTAGTTCCTAGTATGTTAGCATTCAACTCTTGGTTTGCATACATAGGAGGAACTATCAAAATTTGTGGCTCGTCAAAACTTGCATTCTTTGCGTCTTCCTTTGCTAAAATATCTGCAACTCTGTTTTGCTCCCGGTAGATGTGCCTAAGCTCTGGAGCCCCCAGTTGTAGCATCAGTGACCTGCACTCGGAGATTATGTTAGCATGTGGTGCGTGTTGGTGTGTAATGCTCTTTAGGGACAACAAAGAGTCAGTTTCAATAATGAGGGGTGTCGGGCTCCTTTGTAACGCAAACTTTAAACCCTCAAGGATAACCATAAGTTCAGCTTGGAGAGGAGAGCTATGGGTGATAGCTCTTGGGAAATCTATAATCCAATTTCCTTATGAATTTCGGATCACCCCCTAGTCCCCCGATGCTAGGCTGAGTTTTAACAGAAGTATCAGTGTTCAGCTTATAGGTTCCCAGGTTGGGAGGTTCCCATTTGACCTGTTGGGTCGTGGTTTTGGTGCACATATTAGTGGTAGTGTTATTCACAACTAGGTGGAATTCAGTGGCCATGGCTATGGTTTGACTAGTGGGTATGAGAGCATTTTTATTGTTGAAAAGGTTGTCATTCCTGGTCAACCAGATATTCCACAAGGAGTAAGGATAATATGGTCCCAAGTGAGCTATCTATTAAAATGTTTATTCTTGATGGCCTTCCAAGTGTTTAGCCAGTTAGTGTCATTGATGACACTAGAGTTAAAAGATTGGATGAAGTTGCTGATATTTGCCATTTCATTCCAAAAAGTAATAACTCTACTGCATTTGAAGAAGATGTGTGTGATGTCTTCTTCCTGCCCAGGGAATTGAGGGCATTGGATATTGAGATTCAATCCAATGTGGTGGAGGTAGCTTCTAGTGGGGAATTTTCTGTGGTGGAACAACCATATGAAAGTTTTGAGCTTGTTGGGGAGCTTAAGCTGCCAAATCCATTTGTACTCTTTCTCAGGGTGGCCATGAGTGAGTTCATGGTTAGTGATGCTCAGGTAGGCTGACTTCATGGAGAATCTCCCATTCGGAGAGTTATCCCAGAAAAGAATATCCTCATTAAAGGCTTGATGAGAAATGAAGCAGTTTTGGATAATGTTAGAGAGGTCATGGGGGAAGTGGAAGGAGATGAGATTGAGGTTATACCTGCCGTTTGAGCAGATAGATCGAACTCTAAGTTGGTCTTCACCTCTGTTGAGAGGCCCCTGGATTAAGGATCTGAGAGTTTAGAGGTTTGGGATCCACTTATTCTCAAAAAATCTAATTCTATTGCCTTTATTGATGGTCCACCTAATGTTGTTCTGGCATATACCCCACCCCTGCTTGATGTATTTCCAAATATTTGAGGAGATCCTTCTCCATTGATTATTTGGATGGGGTCTACAGTACTTGTTATAAAGCATTCTAGCCCAAGGAGAATTTGGGTTATAGTACATTCTCCAAGCCAGACTGGTATGTTGGGCTTTATTTTGAAGCTCACGGGACTGATGCCAAGGCCTCCTTTGTCCTTGGGAAGAGTTAAAGTGTCCCAACCCACCAAATGGATCCTTTTTTTGTCAGCATTGGTGCCCCACATAAAACTTCTTTGAATTTTATTAATGAGCCTGGTGGTTTTGGCAGGAAGGCTAATGAATTGCATAGAGTGGTTGGGAATGCTGTTAAGGGCTGATTTGGCAAGGATGATTCTGCCAGTCATGTTCATCATTTTTGTTTTCCATCCAGTTAGCTTTGCTTGCATTCTATCCACAATGTATTGGAAATCACTATGGGTGGGCTTAGCATGGAACATAGGAAAGCCTAAATATTTGCCAAAGGTGGTGCTGGCAGTTATGTTAAGGGTAGTTGAGCACTGGTTTGCCAAGATAGTGCTGCAATTATGAGAAAAGATAACTTTGGATTTATGGAGGTTAAGTTTTTGTCCTGGACTCTCATAGAAAACTCTAAGAGTATTGTGGATGGTAATGCAGTCTCCAGGGGTGACTCTGGTAAGAAGGGTTAAATCATCAGCAAAGAACAAGTGTGAGAAAGCTGGACCCTGAGGGGTAATAGAGATTGGGTTCCACTTTCTTTCTTGTACCATGGTGTTAATGGTTCTGGAGATCCTTTCCATACAAAGGATGAATAGATAAGGGTAGATAGGGTCCCCCTATCTAATACCTCTGGTGGGGTTGAAAGAAGTGGTTTTTGCTCTATTCACAAGAATGGAAATGAAAGAGGTTGAAATACAGGACATGATGAGCTTCACTAGGTTGGAAGGAAAGTTAAAGTAGGTCAAGGTTTCTCTGATGAAAGACCACTCTAACCTATCAAAAGCTTTCTCTAGGTCAATTTTCAGGATCATATTAGCTTTCTTTCCTTCTATTTTCCTGAAGTGGTTTAGGAATTCCTGGACTATGATGGCATTGTCAGAAGCCCTTCTATTAGTCAAGAAGCTAGATTGGAAAGGACCAATGATAGAGGGCAATAAGGGCTTGATTCTATTAACTATCAACTTGGTGACTAGTTTATAAGAGGTATTGCAAAGCCCAATAGGTCTGAAGTTCTTGATAGAGGTGGCATTTTAGGATTTAGGAATGAGGCAGATCAGGGTTTCATTCATGGAAGGGTCCATAGTGCCAGTAGTGAAGCACCTTGTGCAGAAGTCAATGATTTTTCCTTTCACGATATTCCAATACTTCTGATAGAAGATTGGATGAATCCCATCAGGGTCTGGAGATTTTATGGGTTGGAAACCCATGATAGCTCTGTAAATTTCTCTCTCAGTTAGAGAGGTATTGAGGTGGTCACACTCATCTTGGGAGAGGCCTTTGGTGATGGTGGGGGTAGAGGAAATCATGGTGGATGTGTGGTCAGTGTTGTACAGGTTTGAGTAAGAGTACAAAATGTGGTCACTGATTTATTGAGGGTTAGTTATGGTGGCCCCAGTGTGGTCATGGAGGAGAGTGATTCTGTTGTTTCTCTTCCTATTAAGGATGTTGGTGTGGAAGAACCTGGTGTTAGAGTTCCCTTGTTGAAGCCAGGTAATTCTAGACTTAGTTCTCCAAAACTCTTTCTCAAACCTAAGCATATTGTCATAGTCTTTTAAGAGCTTAGCTTCTAATCTTAGGAGATAAGAGCTATGGTGGTAGTGAATAGAGCTTTGAATACCCCTGATTCTAGCTAAAATTCTTTTCATATTGTGGAAAATATTACCAAAGGTGGTAGTATTCCAGGTGTAGGCATTCTCTTGAAGGTTTTTGTTTGGCTCTACGATAGTATGAGGGTGGTCAAAGAAAGAATGGATGACATCTTGGAAAGAGGGGTGGTCACACCACATGGGCTCCATTCTAAAAGGTTTCTCATTTCTGAGGGGAGTTTTCTTTGTCAAGGTGACTAGCAGAAGGTAGTGATCAGAATAGGTCCTGGGCAAATGACTTACACAGGAGTCAGGATATTTAGAAATCCAAGAGTCATTATCCAGGCATCTATTTAATCTTTCAAGGATAAGACTCTTTCTATTCTTGTATCTTTTATTAGTCCAAGTGAACTTACTACCTTTATAGCCTAGGTCAACCATGTTACATTGGTTTAAGCAATGCCAGAGGAGATCAGCCCTTCTACTATTAATGTTATTCCCTCTAAATATCTCCCTAGCATGAAAGACTTCAATAAAGTCCCCACCAATGAACCAGTCTCCCTTGTAAGTTTGGGAAATTCTAATCAAGTCTTCCCAAAGGTCAGTTCTAGTGCTAAAATCAGTACTAGCATAAATACTAGAAAAGAGCCAAGTGTGAGTGGAGGGGGGTACCTTAACCATAACATGGATACCCTGATCAGAGATAGAGATTTCTTTGAATTTGAAAGCAGTTTCTTTCCACATGATGACTATCCCTCCTGCTAAACCCCTGACAGTAGCCTGAATATGGTCATCGAAGCCCAACTCTTCAGTGAGAGTCTTATGATCACTCATATTTGTTTCCAGGAGTACTAACATAGAAGGCTTATGCATCTTGACAAGGGCGGTGCAGTGCCTCTTGAAGTTGGCATTGTTAGCACCTCTCACATTCCAGATTAGAAAGTTTGTCATTTGGACAGAGTTATTTTGACTCTCTATCAGATCCTTTCTCTTTCCCTGGTTGGTTAGGGATTCCTTCATCTGCACAGCCTTCAGTGTGACAGTTAGATGGGTAAAATCCTGTGGTTTGAGGATTCTCAGATGGCATTTCTTCAAGCTCTCTGGAGCATATACTAAAGTAGCTTCTCTGCAAGACTCTTTGTGGAACATGTTTTCCAGAGGGTAGGACTCTGTGTTTTGTTCCCCAAAAGAGTCCAGGATACCCTGGAGTTCTTGGTTGTATTGTCTGAGTGAGTCTATTGGAGGTGTGTTTCCTTCTTCTAGGTTTCCTTCCTGAGATAGGCAAGTGTTGTTTTTGAATAGTTGGCCTTGAGGGGTTCAGGGAATGAAGAGTGGGCTGACTAGAGTTAATGACATTCCTGTTGGAAAGAATGTCAGACTCTGAAATATTTGATTCATTAGGAAGTTGTATTCCTCTGTTGATAGATGTCCCATGTTGCCCAGATTTGTGGCTTGGATCAGGGTTTGCATCCATATTTGGTTCCCTAGCCTTTGGACTGCATGATCTATGCAGTCTTTGACCAGTTTTGCCAGGTAGTGTGGGTCTTGCAATACAAGGACTACCGACTGGTTTTGGACTGATGCATTCAGAGTGATGCTCATGTCTTGGAGTGTCAGCTCCAGCCAAGATTGTGGAGTGTGTTCTTGTGGGAGTGGGGATGACACAAGAAACAGGGGGTTATTTGGTGCTTGTGGAGTTCCCATGTTGGTGTTTTCCATTTGTGGTACTGATTTTGTTTGAAGGTAAGTAACCATTTTGATTGCCTCCCCCCTGATAAGTAGGGGTTATAGCAGGTGAGGTGGAGTTAATTGATTCGACCATGGAGGTCTTGTCAAGAGCTCCAAGGTGATGATTACTCAGATCCCTTGATGGGATAGTAGGAGATAATGAATTAATGTGGGAAGTGGAGGCACTGGGGGTGGAGTGCAGAGTGCTGACAGGGCACTCTGTAGGGTATTGGGGGGCCCTCTCCTTGACTACAGGGGAGTAGTTGGATCCATCTATCCCTTTTCCCTCAGCAGAGTTAGTCAGGGGGGAAAAAGGGTTAAGGTTTGAGTGGGGACCACTTGTAAAGTAAGGCCTTAGCGTATGGGTGTGGGAAGAGTGGTTGACTTCGTTGGTCAACGCCGCTGAGTCATTGTTTGCCGACCTAATTTTCTTTTTTTCCTTTCTATTTTCAGGGGCGGGGGAAGTAGTTGGGGGTAGAAATTTACCTGTTGCTGCATCGAAAACCTTTACCTGGGTTGTGGGGTGTCCGGCTTTTTTCCCGATTGAGTTGTCCTGGATGGATTTCCCTTTGGATTTTGTATGCCTCTTGGGAAAGGTGACAATTTCCCAGGTTTCCTCTTCGAATGAGTACTTTGGCTTAGCTTCCATGTTGTTGGTTCCTGGTGTGTGTGGTGTCATTTCTGGTGCCTTGGTGCAGTGTTGAGCGATGTGAGCGACCACAGCTAGTGCACAGAGATCCTTCCCCCTCATAAACAATCTGTTGTTTGTGGATGCCAACAATGATGGACTTTTTGACGGGGCGCTGTAGCGGGACTTGGACGCATATTCTCGCGTAGCGCCCTCTCAACGTAGCAGATGTACATGAATCAATCTTCAGTAGTGCTCCTATTTACCTCCCAATTTTTTCTAATATGCTTCGGTCATAAAATTCGGTCGGTAAATTTGGTAGCCTGGCCCAGATCGCCGTGTGGGTGGGCGTAGAGTTATGTGGTGCGAAGTTGGGTTCCCATTGCTTGACGGATAGGAATTTTCCAGCAACAAACCATGGTCCCTCATGGAAGGTTTTGTTCTTATTCTCGATTTTGTTGAATTTTTTTATGTAGAAATCTTCCCCCAAATCAATTAGGATGAGGTTTTCGTTGGGCTTCCAGAGAGCGATGAGTCTCGTACGCATATATTGGTGCCCGATTCGCTTGCCCACTAGCTTTACAATGACAGAGTGCTGCCATGGGAGGTAGAGTCGATCTTTCTCTTCTTTTGAGATCGGGATCGTGTTTTCGTCTGTTGTTTCATCGGAGTCTATCGCATATTGATTGGTATTTTCGTAAGATCGATTGAGATCTGTGCTCTTATCTGTAAGTACATCTTTGAAGCTTTGCTTCTTAGCTATATCTATGTCCATAGTGTCGCTCTGCGTCGGAGGAGGTGGATCTGGGGGTTTCGCCGGGGGTTGGTGTGCTTCTGTGTCCGGTTGATCGGTGTTGATGACCATTTTCTCACGGGGTCTGTGGAAAAGAGAGAAATTACTTTGACTTGTGACATATTATTATATATATAGATATACTGATATATAGATTTCATATTTATTTACTTCTTTTATTGTTTTTAGTTATTTAGACTAACAAAATATCTACTTTCTCAATTGATGATATTGACTTAAGTAAAATATATCAAAAATTAAGTATTCAAAGTAAATTAAGATAGTAGTGAAGATGCATGGTGAAAAACAATGGAGATGAGAATACTAGAAAAAATAAATAATATGATAATCAAAGTTAATTAAAAAATAATATGTAATATTAAAATCAAAAAATAAGCTAGTAGAAGAGTAATAATATCAATACAAATAAGGAAACTTAACAACACTCGACTATATACTAATCTTCAATTATAATTCTTAATATACATTTCTTCCTATCTAAAATTATGTCCACAATAAATTACAAATATATTATATCATGTCGAGTCGATTCTTCCCTACCAAAAAAAATAAAAAAGATGGTCATCAACAAAAATCAACAAAATTAGAAAAATTATATAATCAAATGGTCATCGAATCAATCAAGTTCCTAATAAAGCAAATTCTTATTGACTACGACTATAAAAATTGTAAAATTAATTCCTTTATCTTATATTTATTCTTCAAGAAAATTTAACATGTCCTACCTAAAAAGTATTTTCATTGATAAATTAATTCTCTTACTATTAAAGTCGTCTCCGTTAACACGTCATTAGATTCTTTAGTTAAAATAATATCAATAAATAAATCACAATATTAATTACATGATATCGAAAATATTTCCATGAGTTAAAAAAATGAAGAAGGGATCTTTACGCAAGTAATCTTCCTGATTAATTATTTAATTTTCTTAATTAATATACATAAATTATATATAAGTATACATATATTATATATTTACTGTTTTAGTTTAAGCGGTAGTGTTAATTACGAAAATCATTTAACAAACAAAAAAAAAACTTCTTTTTTTACGAGTCCTACTTAATGACTTTTTTTACATTACTTTCGGAAAGTGTCCACTCTTTTTGCTCTCTTGTAACCAAACGCGCGATCTTAAAATTAAAATTGAGGTTCTTTTATCCGATTAGAATAGGACAAATAATTTTAATTTTTACGTGATATCTTTATCTTGAACATGATATTTGATACCATTGTATCAATCAATGTCACATTCAGAAAGAGAATGAACAATTGGCAATTTTCTTTTGTACGTACGATGAAGTTTGAATAATTGTGTAGCTAACACAATATATTCTCCAA
Organism: Capsicum pubescens; assembly: GCA_030864215.1. Lineage (NCBI taxonomy): Eukaryota > Viridiplantae > Streptophyta > Magnoliopsida > Solanales > Solanaceae > Capsicum > Capsicum pubescens. The sequence continues at coordinate 21,426,158 of CM061548.1, forward strand.
ATTTGATCTTTTCACTAAAATTGGTGGTCCATAGCTGAAAAGGATGGTAAATAGATTTAGATAATTGAGAGTACTTTGAAAAATATTTACCACAAGATTAATACTCGATTTATTTTAATTTGTTTGTCATATTTTTTTTAATTCATTTGAAAAAAAATAATTTTTTTTCTTATTGACCACTTTTTAATTAAACTCTCCTCATCACAAGATTAAAAAATATTTTGATACATTTTATATATCTTTAGTTCTAGACTACAAAATTCAAGTAGCCGTCTTTACTTTTTCAGACTCCAAGTCAAATAAAAAATTAGATAAATTAATTAAAACATAGGGAGTATTTATTTTAATGGCTTGTCACAAATCTTTATTAATTGTATCAGAAATTTATCAAAAATAATCTCTCTCATTCTCTTTGGATTTCACTTATGTGAAAAGGGTGATGTATGCATGTTATTTTGTGAAGGTGCAGTTTATTTTTGATAAATTCAACAATAATATATTCAGTATAATCCCCCTCAACTTGTCCGACTTTTTCAAAAAGGCACCTAAACTATACAAGTGACCTATTACCTCACGAAATCAGTTCTAATGATAACAAATACACACTTTTTACTTCAACTATATTCTCATGTTAGGAGCATGTGCCTCACCTCATGTTTATCACTTTTTTCTACCCGTTTGATAAAGAATCGAGTAAAAACTTAATTTTTTCATATTTTAACCCATTTCACTTTCCATTCTCTTTTCTTTCTCCTACAAATCTCACCATTTCGGTGAATTCCACAATCCATTTCACTCTCCCCTCTTTTTTTTATTTTACTGCTTGTGTTTTTCAATTCAAGTTTTTTTTATTTGTGTATTTCGAAAATTTCTTCTATTTCTTCACCTCTCCGACATAGTTATATGTTTTGATTTATTATCGCATTTTAGAAGTAGAAAGTGACGTTAATTTTTTAACATAATGAGTTTTAATTAAGAATTTGTTTCGTTTATATTTCAAGTTTCCTTTTGTTTTTTCCCAATTTTGGTGCTCATATATACAATTTATTTTCAATTTTGATTGTGTTTAAGTAAGATATTTGCAAAGTTTTTTTTCTTTTTCGTTTGTTGTTTTGTTTGAAGTAGATATTGAGATCAAGTTATAGTTGGAATTTGATGGATTCTTTCTTTCTTCTTGTTTGGAGAAGATGAGTTGCTATCAATGGAGGTTTTGGGACTATTAATGAAAGTTTTGACGCGGTAGAGAGAAGAAGAAAATTTTGTATTGATATTGCCACGTGACAACTTTATATTAGTTTAGGAGTATAATTTAATGCCATGTGGCAGTTTTATACTGGTTTAGGGGTAGAATTTAATCATCCACTCGTTCCTTACCCATTAACATTACACTTACTTTGAAAATGCATCAAAATAATGTATTTATTATAATTGAAATTAATTTCATAAAATAATACGTCGGCCGTATAGTTTAGATATGTTCTTGATAAAGTCCGATAAATTAAGAGGTGTCTTTTCTCAATACCAAATGATAAAACTTCAAGCAAGAAACAAAAATTAAAAAAAAATATTAATACTCCATGGACCAATGCAGGAAGTTTTTTGGAATTCTACTCTTGCCGAAATAAATAAATAAATAATATAATACACACGTTTAAGCATCACTACACACGTCAAAATGTCACACACCTATCTTTTTCAAAGAAGTTGACAATACAAAAATCAACAAGAACATCCACAAGTTTATATCAAATCAAGAACTTAGACCTTAGCAAGTTACAAATCAAAACAAAACTAATACAACTTAGAATCTAAGTTTTGTATGTTGTCACTGTACAAAATATTTTATATTATCAAGTAAATTTAATCTATTATTGCAGATTACTTAAAAAAAAAAATTCATATGTAAAAAAATTAGGTAAACTGCAATAGTATGTCAAGTTTATCTGATAGTGTGAAATATTTTGTACACCGATTATGTACAAAACTTAAACTCTGACGTTTAATCATTGATTAACTAACAAGCAAGACAAATATTGTTACAACTTGTGAGCATGGCGTAAGAGACATATTGATTCAAACACATATCATACATCCAAATGCGAAATCAGTAGAATCATTCATTCAAACATCCTTGAACGATTTATGTATATATAACAGATGTTGAAGACGTTGAACCGCTATAAATTTTAGCTCTGCAACTGTTAATATATTCATTAATTTGAAATAAATATCCGTTGTAAATAAGTTTTTACCGAAAATAAGAGGTGTCTATCTTTAATTATCTTCATGATTCTCCACGGACAAACTGTGATATATGCACGATCCAATTTAATCGAGATTCTAATGCAGACACCGAACACCGAATGAAACCCCCCCCAAAAAAAATGGTAAGTCAATAAAAGAAATTAGTCTTCTTTTGCCTGTTGCTCACTAAAATGCAAAGATCTTATTTTATTATCTTTAGGTGGCAAAGTCAAACTTATACTTGTATTTAATCAATTATTAAGCAGAATATACATTTGCAGGCACTGGACATACATACATTGACAAATACTATAAGATAACTAGATAGGTCGTGTCAGGATAGATCAATATATATTATTTTTATCTCAATTTATGCAACATAATTTTATTTTTTAAATAATTAATTATATTTTTAATATATTTTTAGATACTTGTGATCTATTGATAATATCTTTTATGTAATTTTCAAATAATATATGTTACTCTATTTGTCCAAATTTTTGTGGCATTGATAGTCAATTATATATTAAAAATAATTTAAATTTTTAATTATAGTGATTTATAATTTTTTTCTTCTATTCTACTAATTAGAAGTGACAGAATAAAATTATTATAAAAAATACTTATAACAAAAATTTGAGTGGCCATATAAGATACCGAATTAATTTAAAATATCAAGAGTTAATTCATCATTTTATGTCTATTTTACCTTTTACATTAAATATTATTAATTTTTTAACACTTAAATGACTTATAATAATTAATTATGGGTGATATAATAAAGTCACGGGTGAAGTATCTAAAACAACCTTGTCATAAATGTCTAGTTTATTTTTTTATTAAATATTATTAATTTTCTATATGTAAAAAACTTATAATAGTTAATTAGCAAGGCATGTCAATCATAAACAACCTGCTTGACCACTTCACTAATTATATAGGAGAATTCAACAGATTGTGTGTTTGTTTTTTCATGCATTAGTGTAAATGCTATAATAGAATTCAAGTTTTGGTTGTGGCATTTTATTGATTGTAATTATGGGGAAAATGCAATTCTCCCTGTCATATGGAAGGAGCCTAAGTTGTTGGACTTTTTAAAAATATTTATGGAGGCATGTCGAATCCTCTAAAAATAATATATTTTTGAAGGATTCGATACGGGTGCGGCAACATATTTGGAAAGTCCGAAAAACTTAGGAAGGAGCAAGGGTGACAAATTCAGAATTTAGAATCAGCAAGTTCCGTTATTACCTTGTTGTTCGAATTCTCAGTTATAATTTGAATTCGGTGAGTATAACTACATTCAATGTTCGGATCCATAACGTTGCTGGTAATTCTATGTTGCTCGGACTGTTAAAAATAACGATGGAGGAGTGTCGAAGACTCCAAAAAATATACAAGACAAGTGCGACATCATTTTTGAAGAATCTGAGCAACATAGTAGTGGTGATCATTGGACCTTTGGTTTCCATAAATGCTCCCACCTATTTTACATTCTTGTTTCTGAGGGTGAATGTATCAAATTTGATCAATCATTAACGAGTAATCCTAATACAGGCGAGTTTGATCATCGATATGAAGAAATTGTACTGCCAAACATGGTCTTTTGGATCTTTTATGCCTACTCTTCTCACTAGAGACTTCAACTCGTCTGCACTCTATCAGTTGAACACTCCAACTTACAAAATGATCATCTAGACACCTCCGTCACGTCAGCATGGATGCCCATGGGGCACATCTGGGACGAGTTGAAGTGTATAGATGTACATTCTCAAAGTTGGAGTTTTTAGCTGTCAGTTGAGGCCAAATTTCACAGAGATCAACATAAACTAATTCAACTTTCAATCCAGGCCAATATAAGTACCTCAATAGACACAGGAATGAACAGTATTAAGTAATTTCGTTTATTATAGAAGGCTATTCATTGAAAAACAGAACTTCCTCCTATAATGGCTCAATGATATGTTGTTCTTGCAATACGTTGCAAAAAATTAAGTTTCAATATGACTAAGCTTTTCACTACACGTAAAAGGATACCTTTGTGAATAGGATTCAGGAAAAACGGATTTGACTCATTCATCTGCAGTATTAGTTGAGTTGTTCTGCTCTATCTGTCAGCACAAATTGTCCTTGAACGCGTGGTCGCTGCACTGCTAGTTTCTTTCTGTTCTGGTATCGAACCTAATGGACGAAGTTTCAAGGAAGAAAAGTATTAGTATTACCAACTAGTCTAGGTATACAGTGTGATATCTATGACTTTCCAGAGAGGTAGATCGAGGATTTGAAGTTTATTGATTCCTATGATGACCTCAAGTTAATATACAATCGTCATAATGTTACCATTTACATTATGTCCACTCTTTACCCTTTTCTCAAAGCATCTTTCCTTCCTCTTCTGACGGAATTCGGCCAAGGCAACTGCTCTCACTAGTTTGAAAGAATCCATCGTATTTCCTGAACCGCAGCCACTTGCATCACCGCCACTTTTACTTGTGCCGGCTAACCCATGATCACAATGTTTCAATAAATTTTGAAACAAATACATCGGTTAAAGATTTTTAAGAGTTATGTTTCAATTAGTTTTGAAACAAATGCATCACTTAAAGTTTTGAGTTACAAAGGAAATGAATTTGACAAATTCATTATTCATAAGTTTTGAGTTACAAAGGAAATGTATTTGACAAGTTCATTATTCATTAAGTTTTACGTTATAGGTTCTTGAAAGAATGACATTTTTTGTTTTAAAACATACATGAGCCTAATAACTATTACTTAATTAATATACTTCTCATGCATCAAACTTTCATCCTATAAATATTGTTTTCTTTGGTTTGAAAAGACAAGCACTCAAAACTACTTTCCCCTTGAAAAACACTTGAGAGGCATTGATCAAATGGTGAAATCACCAATTCAAGAATAGAAGAGCAACATTCTTGAATGCTACTTGTTTTGTGGCTTAGTTGAATCCCGAAGATAGAGTTGTCACTTGTTCTTCCGTTTGTTCGTGGGACTCCAACTATCTTCAAGAAGAGTATTATCGTGCCTCTAAGCCAAGCAAGTTTTATTTTGTATTTCTTGTACAATTATCATTATTGTTCTAACAATTTGAAGATAGTTGTCTCTATGGCTTCTACATCAATATCAAATAGTATTCCATCTTTGCCTAATCCTAATTTTAAAATATTTGATGGCAAAGACTTTCGTAGATGGCGTGGAAATATGGAATTCTTTTCAAAACGATTAAAGTTGGCATATGTTCTTGAAGAACCTTGTCCTAATGCTCCTGGTTCTGAGGTAGCATCTGACGAGGCTACTTTGATTAAAGAACAAATTGTCAAATGGCAATATGATGATTATTTGTGCAAGAATTATATTCTTGGAGGAATGTCTAACAAATACTATGATCAATATTATGTTAAATGCAAATATGCTAAAGAGATATGGAACACTCTTCAAGCTATTTATTTAGCCGAAGAGGCGAGTTCTAAGAAATTTCTCGTTTCAAATTATATGGAGTTCAAAATGGTTGATGACAAGTCAATCACTGAACAAGTACAAGAATTCCAACTTATAGCTAATAAAATTGCTATATCTGGAATTGCTCTTGATGAAAACTTTCATGTTGGTGCTATTGTATCAAAACTTCCTCCATCTTGGAAAGAGTACTGAAGCAAACTCTTACACAAAAAGGAAGATTTGAGTCTTGAACAATTGTTGCAACACTTGCAAATTGAACAAGAGACACGATGACGCGATAATAATAGTTTGAAGGAACCTGTCATGAAAGCTCATATGGTTGAAGAAAAATCAAACAAGAAGGAACCTGAAAATAAGAATTTTTCAAAGGCAAAGAAGACTACAAATTTCAAGCGTAATGGTGCCAATTTTAAATCTGGTGAATGCTATCATTGTCACAAAGTTGGTCACTATGCGCGTGATTGTAGAATTCTCAAAGCCGAAAAGAAGAAAGAAAAAGCAAATAATAAAAAAAAAGATGATCTTGTGGCAATAGTCACAGAAGCATTTGTAGCGGAAGATCAAGTGGAATGGTAGATAGATACTGGCGCAACTCGTCACATATCAGGTAACCGAAATTCTTTCAAGACTTATGAATTAGTGGGGGACGGTAAAATTGTATATATGGGAAACTCCTCCTCTACTAAAGTTGTGGGAAAAGGAATTGTTGAACTGAAGTTTACTTCCGGGAAGATAGTTACATTGATGGACGTATTGCATGTTCCTGATATTCGAAAGAACTTGGTGTCAGGTACTCTTCTTTCGAAGCATGATTTTAAAATGGTTTTTTAGGCAAATAAGTTTAGTTTATCTAAAAATGGCATGTTTGTTGGAAAAGGTTATGTTGCAAATGAAATGTTTAAACTCAATATTGAAAATGACAATATTTCTGCTTATCTTGTGGAGTCTCTGGACTTATGGCATGAACGTCTGGGACATGTGAATTTTAGATCCTTTCAACTTATGGTGAATAATGGATTAATCAAAGATTGTGGAAAGAATCATACTACTAAGTGTCTTACTTGTAGTAAATGCAAGATTACTAAGAAGCCCTTTAAGACAGTTGAAAGGACTTCCACACTTTTGCAATTAATCCACACTGATATTTGTGAGATGAATTATTTGTCACGTCATGGAAAGAGGTATTTTATCACTTTTATTGATGACTACTCAAGATATACTTATGTCTTTCCATTGAAAATAAAAGATGAAATATTTGAGACTTTCAAAACATATAAAGCAGAAGTTGAAAATAAATTGAGTGTGAAAATTAAGTCAATTAGGTCTGATAGAGGTGGAGAGTACTTAAAGTTAGATTTTATTGATTTTTATGAGAGAGAAGGCATTGAAAAATAATTGACCATGGACTATACACCACAACAAAATGGTGTAGCAAAAAGAAAAAATAGGACTTTCATAGAAATGGTTAATTCTATGCTTTATGGATCTGGTATATCTGAAAATTTGTGGGCTGAAGCTTTGCTTTCAGCATGTCATATTTTGAATAGAATTACTTCCAGGAATCATGATGCATCTCCATATGAACTTTAGAATAATCGAAAACCAATATAAATTATTTTAAAGTATGGAGTTGCTTGGCTCATGTTCGATTATCAAATCAATATTTAACCAAGATTGGCCATAGAGGAGTAGATTGTGTGTTTATTGGTTATTCACAAACCAGTAAGGCTTATAGATTTTTAAATCTTGAGACCCCAAGTCCTCACACAATTATTGAGTCTTTACATGCTAATTTTTTTGAGCATATATATCCCAAGAAAAAAGATTCTTTTGAACAAGATTCAAGTTCTTCTATTTCTCCTCTTAAAAGAAAAATAGTTGATCCATTGGAAGAAAGTCAACCAGGACGTAGTTCAAGATCAGCCAAATCAAAAGACTTTGGACCTGATTTTCAAGCTTATTTGGTTTAAAAGGATCCTGAAAGTTATGTTGAAGTTATGTTTTCACATGATGCTCCATTTTGGATTGAAGCCATTGATGATGAAATGCATTTTATATTATCTAATAATACATGAATATTGTCAGATCTTCCTCCTGGATGTAAACCAATTGGTTGCCGATGGATTTTTAGGAAGAAAATGAAATTCGATGGTACTTTAGATAAGTACAAAGCCCGTTTGGTAGCTAAAGGCTTTACTCAATTGAAAGATATTGATTATTTTGATACTTTTGCACCTGTAGCTCGGATGACCTCTATTCGTCTCTTGATTTCTCTAGCAGCAATTCATGGTCTTGTGATTCATCAAATGGATGTGAAAACTGCATTCCTGAATGGAGATCTAGACGAAGAAGTCTACATGAAACAACCAGAAGGATTTGTCAATCCTGGTCAAGAACGTAAAATTTGTAAACTTCTTAAATCTCTTTATGGATTAAAACAAGCTCCAAAATAATGGCACGATAAATTTAGAAAAGTTATGATTTCTAATAACTACTTAATCAATGGTGGAGATATCTGCAAATTTAGTAAATTTCAAGAAAATTCTGGTGTTATAATATGTCTTTATGTAGATGACATGTTGATCTTTGGAACTGATATCGAAAGAGTCAAAGAAATAAAATATTTTCTTGCTTCTCAGTTTGAAATGAAAGATCTTGGAGAAGCTGATGTAATTTTAGGCATCAAAATTGTAAGATCGGCAAGTGGTTTGACTCTTACTCAATCAAGTTATATTGAGAAGGTTCTAAAGAGGTTTGGTCATTTTGACGATAAGACTGCTCCTACACCATTTGATCCTAGCATCAAACTAGTGCGAAACTCTGGTGATATTCTTGATCAATTGACATATTCTCAGATTGTTGGGAGTCTTATGTATGCCATGCATGGTACTAGACTAGATATTGGTTATGCTGTAGGAACTTTGAGCAAATTTACTGATAGCCCTGGAGTTGAGCATTGGAATGCCTTAATTTGTGTTTTAAGGTATCTGAAGGGTACAATTAATGTTGGCCTGCATTATTCTACCTTTCCAACAGTTCTTGAAGGCTATAGTGATGCTACTTGGAATTCTGATCCGAATGACTCTAAATCTATTACTGCTTGGATTTTCACTTTGGCTAGAGCAGCAATATCTTGGAGATCAAATAAGCAGACATGTATACTCAACCATGGAGTTAGAATTTATCGCTATGTCTTCTGCTGGAGAAGAAGTTGATTGACTGCGGAGTATGCTGATAGATATTCCATTATGGGGTAAGCCAATACCACCTTTGACTATAGATTGCGATAATAAAGCTGCTATATTTCGGGCTTCAAGTGATTGTTACAATGGCAAGTCAAGACAAATTCGTCTCAAACACAATCATGTGAGAATACGATTGGAGGATGTCATAATATCGCTTCAATATGTGAAGTCCAAACTCAATTTAGCAGATCCTTTGTCTAAAGGGTTAGACAAGGAATTGGTGGTACAAAATTGTAATGGGATGGGAATAAAGCTTGTTGTAGATTGATTGTACTTTATGGTAACCCTACCTAATGATGTAATCTTAGGTTCAAAGGGAAAAACAAGTAAAGTTACAATTGTGAAGCACATCAATAAAATTTCCTTTTTCCTTAGAGAGTGAGTAGATGTGCATAAGTTGAGATTTATTCTCTTGATAAATCTATAAGACCGATATCGGTTGGAGTAAATAATAACACTCTTGATAGATTTGACAGTATTCCTACAAAAGAAAAGAATGAGATTATATTCTCTTATTAAGTCTATACACCGATTTCGATTGGAGTGTGTAGGAACACTCCTGATAGATTTACTGATACTTTGTTGTAAAGGAGGATGAGATTAATTTCTCTTAATGAAATTCATAGACTACTTAGTCGGAGTATACAAAGTTACTCTTGATGAATTCACCGCACTAAGTGCGAAGTGGAGGCCGCTTCAATAAGATTTTTACAGAAAAATCTTAAAGCACTTAGCTAAAAGGATTCGGGACACATGGTCGTAAGGTGTCAAAGGATTTTAATTTTCACCGGAACATAGCAATATGCATGGAGTATTTTTCTACTTCATTCAATGAACCACTTAGTTCAAGATTTGTTCACTAAGTAGTCAATGATTTAGAAAGTCTTCACTAGCTAATGGTTCAAGTCCAAAAGACACCATTATTGATGCATGTTGCTAGATTGATGTCTCAAATGATTTTTTATTTTTTTAAAAGATAAAATTTCTTGAAACAAGTGGGGGATTTTTGATTTAATGTTTCAATAAATTTTGAAACAAATACATCGGTTAAAGATTTTTAAGAGTTATGTTTCAATTAGTTTTGAAACAAATGCATCACTTAAAGTTTTGAGTTACAAAGGAAATGAATTTGACAAATTCATTATTCATAAGTTTTGAGTTACAAAGGAAATGTATTTGACAAATTCATTATTCATTAAGTTTTACGTTATAGGTTCTTGAAAGAATGACATTTTTTGTTTTAAAACATACATGAACCTATTAACTATTACTTAATTAATATACTTCTCATGCATGAAACTTTCATCCTGTAAATATTGTTTTCTTTGGTTCGAAAAGACAAACACTCAAAACTACTTTCCCCTTGAAAAACACTTGAGAGACATTGATCAAATGGTGAAATCACCAATTCAAGAATAGAAGAGCAACATTCTTGAATGCTAGTTGAATCCCGAAGATAGAGTTGTCACTTGTTCTTCCGTTTGCTCGTGGGACTCCAACTATCTTCAAGAAGCGTATTATCGTGCCTCTAAGCCAAGCAAGTTTTATTTTGAATTTCTTGTACAATTATCATTATTGTTCTAACACACAATTCCCATTTGTGCTTCCGGTATGTACGGCGTTGCTGCTTCCAATCTGCCCGGTGCTTCCATGGTTACTCCAAGAAGCACTTCCATTCATACAAGCTTCAATATCATGCACGGGATTACTCTTTGTAATTTCCAGGCTTTTCTCAATTAAAGAACTACTTGTAGTGATCCCATTAGGAGTCCTTGTAATATTTGAGGATGAATTATATCTGAAAAAATCGTACAACCATCGAGGAAAGGTAAATCTTCAAACATTCCATTCAGCAAAGAAAATAAAAGATAAATTAGATTTCTGATGCATCCACAGCTTTGTGTTCAACTCTCTTATGTCAATCTGAGGATGAGACACATCAGCAGTCGCAACATGACATTCACTTGGTGGACAATTACCAATTTGGTTTTCCATCTTCAAACTATTTCCAGTGCACTCTTCTGTCTTGCGTCAAGCTGTTCGACTGGAAGCACGATAGCATTTACAGGTTCTAACTCTGGATCTCTAAGCGAACCAGTGATAGAGAGTTTGCCTTTTTCAGCGCTATCTGTAATGGGACGACATGCATGATACATGTCAGTCAGCAAACAAAACAGAACAGAAGGACGAAAGAGGCTAAGTCACGGTCTTTACCAGGTTCTTCTTGGCAATCTCCTGAGGGGTTCGTGTCACGTGTGACTCCATGTGAGTAGAGTTTTCTGCATTCGAACGGATAACTTGCACGCAAGCGCTGCCTCCAGGCTCAGGTGCTTGATTACACGGGCGACACTGCTTCAGAGATATCAACTTGAACAGCCTGTTTTGTCCAATAACTCTGGAAATAGAAGTTCATAGTTAAAAAAGAACTGCTTATCATATAAACTCTCTGGACTTTCCGATGGTAACTAAGATTTAAGAATTTGATACAGCATATGAAGAACTAATATGCTAAATCATGCAAGATAATGTAATACACGAAGAACACATAGCATATTGATCTTCCTTTTGCTATTTCTCCACTTCGGTGAGAAGCTTTGGATAATTAGTTCTTTCTAATATTAAAGCTTTTTGGTGGGAATATGCTGCGTATGTTGTTATTGTAATATTGTGCATCTTGTGCACACCTCGACTAATCCACCGTGTACCTGTTGCCCACTAAAGCTCAGGCATATCTGAGAAGGGAATCACCCAGTCTCGAATTAGTATACACTCCGTCACTCTCAGAACCTGATTAACACATTTTATGATGTGTTGATCTTGTGAAACAAGAAATCTCCTCAATCATCTTACACTTAAAATCGCTACTTCAAAGAATAGTCTCATCTTCAGTTCAGGACTACTCCGATTACATATTAATCTACTTCAGGTTCTCTAACTAATACTTCAACCGGAATATGGATAACATATTTCTTCCATTTAAACCATTTCTTGATCTTTTTTCCTGCTTTTACTACACGAGAAGCTGCCTCCCCTAATTAAACTTCAACAAAAAATTGGCGTTTTGTGTGTGAAAGAAGACCTAAGTTACCAATAAAGTAGTTGTACACAAAATAATGGATTTATATATATATATATATATCAAGCAATTTGACTTTCTGTCTGACATGTTTCGCAAGTTGCTCCACATCTTCTGGACGAATACTCAATAAGTTCCGCAGAGTTGATACAGACAAATTTTCAGAGGTATCCTTTTCCCACATAACAATTGACATTTCTGAATGAATGTTATCATATGCAGCATATGATCATTGTGAGAAGTACCAATTAGACCAAGAAAAGCTAAAAGGCAAAAAAGATGATACATCTAGTTCAACACTTTTACATGATTGCTTATACATTTTAACGAAGAGAGCATCATCAGAAACATGCATCACTTCCCTTTCCAAGAGGAGCATTTCTCTGATTATCTTCCCCATCATAGCTACCACTATCGTTGTCAGATTGTTCGCTGCTCTTTGACTTCACAGATTTTTGGGTTTGTGTACCACTTCCGCTTCCACTAGACTGAGAAATCAGAAACGGAAATGAATCAACAACGGAGGGGAAGGACACATATTGGCAGCTAGTTTTAGAAGATGCTAAATGCATGTTTTGCAAGAAAGAAAGAAGGCTAGTAAACAAATTCCGCCTCGTTAATGAACAGAAGATCATGGGCCAATCTAATCCATTATGAATTAACCAAGAATAGTGGTGACTTACACTTTGGCACCTTCTCCAGACATGCTGCCACAGATTCTTGAGCTCGTTCTTTCGTATCGCTTTCACAAGGAAGTCGGCTGCGCCTTTCGATAAACACCTGAAGTGACATCACTTCACATCACCCTCATCAGGTGTAGATGAAAATATGGATAGATGTGAAAATCAAAAGCCAAACTGTGCGTTCAATTTAGCGTCTTTCCTGCTTATTATGTTTCAAAAAGAATGCCTCGTTCTATATTTGATAACGCTCTAATTCCAGCATCCTCCATGGATTGTTTAAGAGTATTACACACGTATTTAGTTTAAAACCACAAGATTCAGAAGTCTCCCTATTTGCTTAAACTCCGTGCCTAATCAAACTCACACACTTGAATTGAAACGGAGGGAGTAGAAGTTTCACAACAGCAGCAGATTGGTTAAACTGGACAAACAGATTACTTACCGATAGCAGGAATATTCTTGTGTGTCTTGTGGCTCATGATTTTGCATAAAAGGCCAATGCCTGATAGACAAGGCCTTACCACCTCACTTAGCACTACATCGATTTGATTTGTACCATTTTCTAATATCTTCCAAGCTTGCAATCCATTAGCTGCTTCTATAACTGTAAACAGCCAATCGACATAGAGACAATAAGAGCCGTAAAGATGGTAAAGTAGCAACCAACAACAACAACATACCCAATGTAATCCCACAAAAGGGGTCTGGGAAGAGTAGAGTGTACGCAGACCTTACCCCTACCTCGTAGAAATAGAGAGGATGTTTCCAACAGACCCTTCAACCTCGGCTTAAATAAAGCACATCCAAGCAGTTCGATAAAGGGAATACAGAAACAAGAGCAGTAACTACAATGTCATCATGTGAAATGAAGAGCAGTACACAACATACAGACACAAAATAATGTGATATTCGAAGAACAAAAAGCATAGGTGATACCCAAAGAATAAGAAACTATAAGAATAGTGCTAAGGTAGTAACCAAGTAAAATATACTTTCAACAACTAACAGATATAGTGTAGTAACAACAACATACCCAGTAAAATCCCACGAAAACAGATATGGTGTTGTCATGAATTAAAAAATAAATAAGTAAATGGAAAAGAAGGATATTGGCCAGTCAGCTAAGCTGTTTCAACTAAATTTTATCAATTTACAAAACTAGAAATATTTTCTCGACTGAACATCACAGGTGATGAAACTTGAGACTTCACTTAGGACGAACACTCTACATTTCTGCAGCCAGTTTATAGTTTGAGCTGATAGGTATAGCTTAGCGATACTGAACAAGACTTCATTTTATCAACGTACAAGTTCAGGTTACTTTAACTAGATTGCTTGAAGATAGTGCTAGCCCTTCAACTGCAGTTTCTCTGGGATTTAAACCAATATACCCAACCTCTCTAACCCCTTATAAAGCAATCGTTTTAGCTGATTAGGAAGATTAATAATGCACTACGGCAGCTCAAAAAGGGCAACTTGGTGCACAAAGCATCCCGTGTTAACAGCTCAAGTGAGGTCTATTTAGCATATATTCTCACGACATCTAACAAGCACAACTCCAGATGTACCTACAACCTTGTTGAATTAGTCTACAACATCGCCGCTCTTGAATATCTAGACAATAAAGTTACCCTTTTCTCAAAAAAAAAGAATATCGACACAATAGAAACAACTGACTATTGAACGTTACATATTTAATATGATGAAGAGAACTCGTAGAGAAAGAAAAGACGCATACATCTATAAGGAGGAAGAAGAAACAGACCTTCATATTTGCAATTTCGAAGTAAAGCAGTAACAATATGTCGCGTAGAATCATCATTTACCACCAGAAGCACCTTAATGGAGGTAACATGAAGAAATCTTTCCCACATTTAGCTTGTAATGTCCCCACACACCCACCTCGTACATCACCGTTAACAGTCTCAACCTTTAACTCACAATCCTGACTTACATTTTCCCTCTCTTGCACCAGTCTGTTGCTAGTTACTTCGTCCTCGTCTGGGTATTCTTTGTCTCCATCGCCCTCGATCGTCATTGAAACACTCCCTGTCAACCAGATTTAGATACACTGATGATAAGGAAGAGGGGATATTGGATGGCGAGTAAAACCTTTGATAAATCCTCGTCAATGAAAAGAAAGAGCACATATCTTCTTCTTCAATAACCCAAATTCTTCAAATACAAACCTATTCCAAATTTGAAATGTTAAAACCATCAATTGAATAACAAAACCAACAGCATCAAAACACTAAGTTAATCGTCAATAGCCAAAAGAAAGAGGTAGTATTAAATTAAACCGAACTGTTGTAAGGCTTTCACAAGAATTCCTCAAAGGCCTATCTAATTGCTCATCTCCTATCTGTATGATCAGAACAAGAGTATCAACACATCAACAACACACAGAATAATAATACTTCCTCTGCCCCCAATTTATGCAGAAACTTTTTCCTCTTTAGTCAGTCCCAAAAGAATGACGCGTTTTTGTATTTAGTAACAATTCAATGAGAAGATTTATAGCCACAGAAATATATATAGTTTGTTTTAGACCACAAATTTCAACAGACTTTCGTTCATTCGTAAACTCTGTGTCTAGTCAAATACCATCACAAAAATTAGGACGGGGAAGTAATAATAAGCATATGATTCAGTTGCATAGCACCAACGTAATAACTTATGCAAAATAGATAAACCTTTTAATTTCCATTTTGACGTCAATAATTATTCCATGCACAGTACATTCAACACATAAACTTTGCCTTAACAGCCAGAAAAATCAAATCTTGATAACATGAAGCAATAAACTTCAAAAGCTCAAAAGGCAAAAAGACATTGAGTTGAATGGAAATTTAAAATGCAGCACAGCACATATAACTTGAGCAATTTAGATAAATCCTTACTTCCCCTTATCAACATCAATGATTACTCCATACACTCCACATAAACTTGACTCAACAGCCAGAAAAATCGAATCTTGATAGCACCCAAGGGTGTGGCCTAGTAGTCAATAAAGCTAATGGAGAATCATGAGCTCTCAATTTTAAATGCCAGCCCATATGTCCAAATCTTAGTGGACATAGTTAGTTAGCTAATACAACAACAAAAAACCCACTATATTCCCACATAGTGGGGTCTGAAGAGGTAAAATGTACGCAGTCCATACACTACCCCGATGAAGTAGAAAGGTTTTTTTCGATAGAAACCCGCTCAGGACAAAACTAATAACGGATAATTACTAGACACCTAGTTGTTGTAGAGTTCTTATAGTTGTTGTAACTTCAAGTCTATCCTTGTTGACATAGGTCTTGTATATAATCTTGTACAGATTCTTTAAAACTGCAGTCATTCAATTAATAACATACATTCTTTTCCCATCTTCTACTCTCTATCTCTTTATGGTATCAAAGCCTATCTAAACTCCTACGAGTTGATCCTCTCCTTTTTTTTTCTTTTCTCTGCTTACTCACACAAATGGCCTCTAAGATTTCTGTGACCAATGCCGATGGAATTAACAATACCATCACTATTGTTCAATTCAATCCAGTTACCCAACTGCCCATTAAATTAACGGGCAGTCACAATTTCTCCTTGTGGAAAGTGTTGGGTTCTATGTGTGTGTTTTGAATGGAAAATGGAGAGAATTAAGTGGAAGAGAAAATTGAGTTTACACCAAAATGGAAAGTGTGCTCAAAATAGAAAAGCTTACTAAAATTCTCCCACATTGGTGGGAGAAAGAAGCTTTAAAGTGTTTATATTGTAAAACACATTTCCACGTGCTAGGTGAGGCAAGAAATAAGAGATTCCTCGTGCCGTCGTCATCGCTCGACTTCGGATTTGGATTTGATCGATCGATGAGATCTATCTTTTTGGAAAAAGTTTATTTGACAGAATCTGAACTGGTGCATTGGAAATGCCATGCAGAACGAAGTGTTGTTTCGAAAGGGATGCAACCATTCAACGAAATAACACACTGTTTCACGTGAAATGGTATGTCTGTTTTGAAAGATACAGTCTTTGGATGAACAAACATGAATTTTCAGAAAAGGCACACCTCTAAAGTGAACCATTGCCACTTTTCAGAAGAGGCATGTTATGACTATATAAACCTGCTTTGATCCACTGGTTTGATATACGAAAATTTTCAGAATAAAAAACACTTCTTCTCTTAAAAATATTTTGTGTGATTATTCAAATCGTTGAATGCGTTCGTGGAATCCAATTATTTGAGGTACCGCTATAATTGGGTTGAAGACTATTTTATCCTAGGAGGAAAATTCCATAACCTCGGGTACAGTGAGGGGATATCTAACACACTTCTTGGATAGATTAGTAATAATCTTGTGTTGAAGGTGTTAAAGAATTTCAAAACTATTTTTGTTCATACATGAACTTGTTATGAAGTTGTTGTTGTATTAATACAGATTCTAGTATCCGTAGAAGGAAGATAACAATCTTAAGGAATAACTTTTTACTGTTTCAGAATCTGTATTACTTGTTTTTGGAGATTAAAGCTATAAGTTTTCTACTCTGTTTGAACTTAACTAGTGATTTGAAGACATAAAATCTTCATCATAAGTTAAAGATCACTCGGTTGACAATTGAAAATAATAAAAACTTCATTGTTAACTAGAAACAAGAAGTGTTTAAAGTAGCTGCAATTTTTTAATAAGTATTTATATATATTAAATTTACTATCTTCTGGTGACAGAAAAAATGACTAACGAAAGTCAAATACAAGATGTGTCTACGACTGTGAGGGCAACTAGTATTGCCTCAACAAGTCGAGCAAATGCTCCACAACCAATGGCACCTGCGGAGAAGCCCGGAAAATTTACAGGCATTGACTTTAAGCGATGGCAGCAGAAGATGTTCTTCTACCTCACAACACTATGCCTTCAAAAGTTCACTAGTGAGGACGCTCCTGAGGTGCCCGAGGGAACCTCGGACAAAGAGCATTTCATGATTGTAGAAGCTTGGAAGCACTCGGACTTTCTTTGCAGGAATTATATATTAAGTGGTCTCCAAGACGACCTCTACAGTGTTTACAGTGGAACTAAGACATCGAAGAAATTATGGGGGAAACTAGAACGAAAATACAAGACAGAGGATGCGGGAATTAAGAAATTCTTTGTTGCAAGGTTCCTAGACTTTAAAATGATAAATAGAAAATCAGTTGTCTCTCAAGTGCAGGAATTGCAAGTAAACATCCACGATCTCCTAGCGGAAGGTATATCTTTGAAAAATACCTTAGTTGAACAACTTGAAAAAGTTCTTAATACTCACATAAGTTGTTTTGTAGGTTTGATTGTGAATGATGCTTTTCAAGTAGCAACGATAATTGAGAAGCTACCACCAATGTGGAAAGACTTCAAAAACTACTCGAAGCATAAACGCAAGGAGATGACAGTCGAAGATCTTATTGTTCGACTGCGTATTGAAGAGGATAATAAAGCTGTCGAGAGAAGGTCAAAAGGAAATTCTGCAATTAATAGAGCACATATTGTGGAAGATGACCATAACAATTCTAAGAAAAAGAAGAAAGTTGAACAAGGAAGCAATTAACCTAAGAAGAAATTTAAGGAAAAATGCTTCAATTGTGGCAAGATTGGCCACAAGTCCACGGATTGTCGTGCCCCAAAGAAAGGCAAGAAAAGGGATCAAGTAAATATGATTGAATCCAACAAAGAATGTGATGATCTGTGTGCTATGTTCTCAGAATGCAACTTGGTGGGGAATCCTCACGAATGGTAGATGGATTTTGGTGTCACCCGCCATGTATGTGCCAACAAAGAGTTGTTTTCATCATTTGCTCCGACTCAAGTAGAAAAAATGATCTACATGGCTAACTCCATTACTGCTAAGGTAGAAGGAACAGGAAAAATATGCTTGAAAATGACTTCAGAAAAGGTCTTGATACTTAACAATGTCTTGTATGTTCCAGAGTTACGTAGGAATTTAAATTTTGTTTCACTTATAGACAAGAACAGATTCAAATGTGTAACCGTTTCTGGAAAAATTGTAATTAACAAAGGAGAAATGTATGTAGGAAAAGGCTATCTCACCGAGGGCCTTTATAAGATGAATGTAATGAATGTTGAAATAAATAAAAGTTCAAATTCTTCTTATTTGCTTGAGTCTTATGATTTATGGCATGAACGTTTAGGCCATGTTAATTATAAAACGTTACGAAAACTGATTAACTTAGAAGTTTTGTCAAACTTTGAGTGCAATAAATCAAAGTGTCAAATGTGTGTGGAATCAAAGTATGCAAAGAATCTTTATAAGTCTGTTGAAAGGAATTTCAATCCCTTAGACTTAGTACACACTGACATTTGTGATATGAAGTCAACACCATCACGTGGTGGGAAAAAAGTATTTTATAACTTTTATTGACGATTGCACTAGATATTGTTATGTCTATTTGCTAAATAGTAAGGATGAAACAATAGATGCGTTTAGGCAATATAAAACTGAAGTTGAAAATCAGTTAGATAAAAAGATAAAAATGATAAGAAGTGATAGGGGCAGAGAATATGAATCTCCTTTCGCCGAAATATGTGTAGAGAATGGAATTGTCCATCAAACTACGGCCCCGTATTCACCTCAATCTAATGGAATTGCGGAAAGAAAAAACCAAACTTTGAAGGAAATGATGAATGTCTTGCTTATAAGTTCCGATTTACCACAAAACTTATGAAGGAAGGCTATCCTTACAGCCAATAGTATACTCAACAGAGTTTCCCATAGTAAGATATAATCAATTCCTTATGAAAAATGAAAAGAAAGGAAACTCAGCTTGAAATATTTCAAAGTGTGGGGGTGTCTAGCAAAGGTCCAAATTCCTATGCCTAAAAGGGTTAAGATAGGACCTAAAACGGTGGACTGCGTGTTCATAGGATATGCTAAAAGTAGTAACGCATGTCGATTTTTGGTTCATAAATCCAAACATCCGGATATTAATAAAAATACGGTAATTAAATAAGACAATGCTGAATTCTTTGAAAACATTTATCCGTATAAAACTAGACATAAATAGTCTAGTGGGGGGTTTAAACAACCTCGAGATGAACCAAGTGATAATGTACAAAATGAAGAAAATCCAAGACGTAGTACACGTCAAAAGAACGTCTACTTCGTTTGGATCAAATTTTATAACATTTCTCTTAGAAAATGAGCCTCAAACATTTAAGGAAGCGATGGCATCTTCGAACTCATTCTTTTGGAAAGAGGCAGTCAATAGTGAGATTGATTCAATCTTAAGCAACCATACATGGAAATTGGTTGATCTTCCTCCCGAAAATAAACCTTTAGATTTTAAATGGATCTTTAAAAAGAAGATGAAAGTAGATGGTACTATTGACAAATACAAGGCAAGACTTGTAGTAAAAGGATTCAAACAAAAAGAAGACCTTGATTACTTCGATACATACTCGCCAGTAATAAGGATAACATCGATTCAAATGTTAATTGCCTTGGCTGCGGTATATGGCCTTGAAATCCATCAAATAGATGTGAAAACCGCTTTCCTAAATGGAGAATTGGAGAAAGAAATATACATGGAACAGTCTGAGGGTTTTGTGGTTCCAGGAAAGGAAAATAAGGTGTGTAAACTTATTAAGTCATTGTATGGACTAAAGCAAGCACCTAAACAATGGCATGCGAAGTTTGACCAAACCATGTTGGCAAGCGGGTTTAAGATAAATAAATGTGATAAATGTGTTTATATTAAAGACACTCCGAATCACCAAGTCATTGTTTGTTTATATATGGATGATATGTTAATCATCAGTAGAGATATTTAAGATATAAATGCAACGAAACGAATGCTCGAAAGCAAGTTCGATATGAAAGACCTTGGAGTTGCGGATATGATCTTAGGGATAAGAATCCATAGAACTCCACAAGGATTGGCATTGTCACAATCTCATTACATCGAAAAGGTACTTGACAAATTCAAGTTTATGGAATTTGGTATTGCCAAGACCATTGGATGTGAGCTTTGCACTTCGAAAGAATGAAGGTGAAAGTGACTCACAATTGGAGTATGCAAGAGTATTGGGATGTTTAATGTATATAATGAATTGTACACGACCATACATAGCAGGCACTATTAGTAAATTGAGTCGGTACACGAGTAATCCCAACAAAACTCATTGGATGTCAATGAAAAGAGTTTTGGGGTATCTTAAATACACTCAAGACTATGCCTTGCATTATAATAAATATCCTGCGGTACTTGAAGAATATAGTGATGCAAATTCGATCATCGGATCGAACGAAGTAAAATCCACAAGTGGATATGTATTTACTATCGGTGGAGGAGCAGTCTCTTGGAAGTCATCCAAACAAACATGTATTGCTCGCTCTACAATGGAATCTGAATTTATCGCATTGGATAAAGCCGGTGAAGAAGCAGAATGGCTCTGAAATTTCTTGGAAGATATTTCTTATTGGTCCAAGCCAGTGACACCAGTATGTATACACTGTGATAGCCAAGAGACAATAGGTAGGGCAGGGAGCATGATGTACAACGATAAATCTCGTCACATACGACGGAGACATAATATCGTTAGGGAAATTCTCTCTAGTGGAATTATCACTGTTGCTTATGTAACGTCAAAAGATAATATGTCGGATCCACTTCTAAAAGGCCTATCTAGAGAAGGAGTGGAAAGGACATCCAAGGGAATGGGTTTAAGACCTAGGACAAGTCGACATGGCGGTAACTCTACCTAGCAGACTGGAGATCCCAAGAGCTAGGTTCAAGGAGATCAAACAAAGTTGTGTCTGACAGGTTCAACATTGTCAATTACCCAACCCATTCTCATGATGTAGACAAGGTATCATAAACTAGGATAAGACTTAAGGTGAAAAGTCTTTTAATGATTATCTAAATTTGACAGATTTGATCAAATAGTTTAATCTATAGGATTGAACGTTTAGAAATCACCTATGTGAGAGAGAAGTGGAAGCCGCTTCAAGGAGAATGTTAGTAAAGGCCTATTCTCTAAGCTCTCATAAAATCGGAACGTGTTTATGGCTGAAAAGAATAAAACCGTGAGAACCATAAACGGTAAAAGGCTGGTTGTGTGACATGTGTTGTCTAGGTGTACATTAAAGCTCGAAGGTTCAAAGATATCAAATCTACCGATTGAACGAGTGCATCCGATGCATGTTCACTACGAAAAGTTCAAAGGAAAACCCACTTATCCCGTCTTTGCTTGATAATCACATACTTGTCCGTAAAGTTTTCAAAAAATAGTCATTCCCCATTCATGTGGGGGATTTTTGGGTTCTATGTGTGTGTTTTGAATGGAAAATGGAGAGAATTAAGTGAAAGAGAAAATTGAGTTTACATCAAAATGGAAAGTGTGCTCAAAATAGGAAAACTTACTAAAATTCTCCCACATTGTTGGGAGAAAGAAGCTTTAAAGTGTTTATATTGTGAAACACATTTCCACATGCTAAGTGAGGCAAGAAATAAGAGATGCTTCGCACCATCTTCATCGCTCGCTCGGCTCGGCTCGGCTTCGGATTTGGATTTGAATTTGGATTTGGATTTGGATTAATCGATGAGATATATCTTTTTGGACAAATTTTATTTGACAGAATTAAAGAAATTCGGTCCGAAACAGTGTTTGATACTCTATTTATACATGCATGCAGTAACAGATGCAGTGAACTGATGCACTATTTTCTGAACTGGTGCATTGTTTTGAAATGCCATGCAGAAACGAAGTGTTGTTTCGAAAGGGATGCAACCCTTCAACAAAATGACACACTTTTTCACGTGAAATGGTATGTTTGTTCTGAAAGACACAGTCTTTAGATGAATAGACATGAATTTTCAAAAAAGGCACACCTCTAAAGTGAACCATTGCCACTTTTCAGAAGAGGCATATTATGGCTATATAAATCTGCTTTGATCCACAGGTTTGATATACGAAAATTTTCAGAATAAAAAACCCTTCTTCTCTAAAAAATATTATGTGTGATTATTCAAATCGTTGAGTGCGTTCGTGGAATTCAATTATTTGAGGTACTGCTATAATTGAATTGAAGGCCATTTTATTCTGGGAGGAAAATTTCATAACCTCAGGTACAGTGAGGGGAATTATTCCTTAAGGACACTCCGTAAACTCGGGGGACTTGGTCTAAAATTTCTATTTCATCTATTTTCTGATATCTAACACACTTCTTAGATAGATTAGTAATAACCTTATGTTGAAGGTGTTAAAGAACTTCAAAACTGTTCTTGTTCATACATGAACTTGTTATGAAGTTGTTGTTGTATTAATACAGATTCTAGTACCCGTATAAGGAAGATAACAGAAAGCTCAAGTTTTAATGATTATGAATGGTCACAATCTTTATGGGCATCTCGATGGCTCCATCCTTGCACCCACTTGCACTATCTCTCAGAACAATCAAGATGTTGATAACCCTGAGTTCCTTTCTTGGTATCGGCAAGATCAGCTAATTCAAAATGCTATCTTGACCTTTGTTGATCCCACGTTTTCCCTCACCATTGTTGTTGTAGTCTCTGCCAAAACTGCCTGGGATGCTTTGAATACTGCATATGCGAACAAATCTCAAACAAGAATTTTTAGCTTGCGAGATCAATTGGCCCGCCTCACTAAAGATTGTCGTCCAGTCACAGATTATCTTCATCAAGTTCTATCACTTTGTGATGAACTTGCAACTGCTGGTGCACCGGTATCAAACCCGAAACTCATTGTGAAAATCCTCAGTGGACTCAGATCTGAATTTTGAGAACTCTCTGCTGTCATTCGTGCTCGCGATTATCCTATTTCATATGAAGAGCTTTAAGAAAACCTTCTAGATTATGAGCTTTCCCTCAACCATGAGGAAGACAAGAAGCCGCTATCAACTCCCATTACTGCTGCTGTAGCACAAACGACTAGCTCAAATCCTTATCGCCAGGGCAATAATAATTACTCCAGCCACCGCCGTCCAGGTGTGAACCCTCCTTCCAACAATCAGCAATGGCACCCTCCTGCCAACAATCAGCAATCGCAAGCACAACTCCTACGAAGAAACAACCACCACCAGCAGCAGCCCTATGATAAAAACCTTCGCTGCCAACTATGTGATCGCGTAGGTCATTCCGCTAAAGTCTGCAGATAGTAGTCACATAACCATCTGCAAGCCCGGGCAAACTTTGCTTCTCATTTTCCTTCTCAACAGTCCCCTTGGATCGTCGACAGTGGAGCCACTCATCATATTGCATCTGATACTTAAAGCCTAGCCACTGTACATGACTACCACGGCACCGAAGAGATAACTATAGGCAATGGTAACACCATTCCAATATCCCATATCGGTAACGCTAACATAAGTGCATCAAATCATTATTTCAAACTTCTTAATACCTTATGCTCCCATGTCATTAAAAATAATCTTATTTCTGTTTCTAAGTTTTGTCATGATAATCATTCCTCTATTAAATTTTTTAATTTCCATTATCTTGTGAAGGATCTGAGTACGGGGGCTTCTCTAGTTTGGGGGCATAATAAAGATGGGTTGTATGATTGGCCACCGGGTTGTACACATCGTTCTTCTAAATGCAATGTGGTTGTTCCAATTCACCTGTGGCATCGACGTTTAGGCCATCCTAATCGTTGTGTTTTGGATACTATGTTGAATAAGTTTTCCCTTCCTGTTTCAGATCCTAAAGCTAGATCCATTTGTAATTCTTGTTATTCAAATAAAATGCACAGGTTGACTTTTTCAGAAAATTCATTGCGAAGCAATAAGCCCTTGCAAATTCTTTATAGCGATTTATGAGGTCCATCTCCAGTTTTGTCAATTGATAAGAAAAGATATTGTGTTATTTGTTGATCAATTTTCAAAATACATGTGGTTGTTCACTTTAAAATCAAAATATGAAACTTGGAAGTTTTCCAAAATCTGCATCCATTGCTTGAACGCAAATTCAATACCAAAATTCAATCTTTTTACACTGATGGTGGTGGCGAATTTCAGAGTCTACAGTCATATCTCAAAGCACATGGCATAGAGCACTTAGTTTCACCCCCATATACTCCACAGAGAGTTGCTCTAGTCGAAAGACGACACCGGCATGTCATTGAAACTGCTAGAACCTTGTTGCACCAAGCGTCTTTACCCTCACACTTTTGGAGTTTTGCCTGTCAACAAGCGGTTTATCTTATAAATAGGCTAACTACACTGAATCTTCAGCATAAGAGCCCCTTTGAAATTTTATTTCAAACTATGCCCAAGTATGACTCCGTTAAAGTATTTGGTTGCTTGTGTTATCCATGGCTTAAACCATATACCAAAAACAAACTCGAGCCTCGTTCGATACCATGTGTTTATTTAGGATTTTCGAATAAACATTACTGCCACCAATGTTTTAATCCTTTAACTTTCAAAATATATTTATCTCGTGACGTTTTATTTTTAGAAAATCAGTTTCCGTTCGAAAATATTTTTTTCTCATTTGATAAACACACAAAATAAAAATGTGTCTTTGGAGATTTGTTCAACTGAACAACAACCGCAGGTTAATACTCAATATTCACATGATTCTTATGAGCTTCCCGCTGACATTGTGCGGCATCCCGTGGACACGCACTCACCCATCTCCTCTGCCCCAACAGGAACCACCATCTCAGGTAATTCAATTTCTCTCTTATCTGCTACTTCTTCTCCAGCATCTCCACTTCTCCCTTCCCTCACCATATAAAATTCAGTTTTCAGCCGTAATTCACCTCAACCAAATATTTCGGCCTCACCAGTTCATTCTTCTCCCCATTTAAATCCACAACCGCAATCCACAATAATCACTTACTAGCGTCGAAATAAGTCTACTGGTCCTTTGACCCAGAACCCTATGGTACAACCCTCTTCCTCGTCACCTGTCCTATCTCCATTGGCCTCACAACTTTCTCTTGTTGCCTCTAGCTCTACATCAACGCCTACTCATAACATGATTACTCAATCTAGGACCAATAGCCTCAAGCCTAAGAAATTCCACACTGTTGTTCAAACCACTTCCTTCCTATCTAGAACCTTTAAGCAAGTTCAACAAGTCCCACATTGGCGTGAAGCTATGAAAAATAAATTTGATGCCTTAGTTCGGAACCGTACATAGGAGCTGGTACCATGTGATCCTTCAAAAAATGTGGTGGATTATAAGTGGCTTTTTCGGTTTTGTTGACAGGTTCAAAGCTCGCTTGGTTGACAAAGGATTCACACAACGTCCTGGCCTTGACTTCCAATACACTTTCAGCCCTGTGGTAAAGCCAGCAGCTGTTCAAATAGTTCTTGCGATTGCAACACAACAAAGCTGGCCCATTCGTCAACTTGATATCAATCATGTCTTCCTGTAGGGTCATCTTGATGAGGACGTCTATATGCGCCAACCACCTGGTTTTGAATCTTCTGCACATCCGACGCATGTTTACAAGCTGCAAAAATCTATTTATGGACTCAAACAGGCCCTCAGGGCCTGGTACACTGAACTTAAAAATTATTTGGTCACTTTGGGGTTTATTAAGTCCCAATCTGATTCTTCATTGTTCATCCTGCAGAATTTTGAGTTTATTGTTTATGTCCTAGTATATGTTGATGACATAACTGTTACTGGTAATCAGATTCGTGGTGTTCAAAGAATTATTGATAATCTTGCAACCCGATTCTCACTGAAGGATCTTGGTCCGCTTCATTATTTCCTTAGTGTTGAAGTGTTGTCTTATCCTGGTGGTCTTTTGTTGTCTCAACAGAAGTACATAACAGATCTTTTGCAGGAAGTTAATATGCAAAATTGCAAAGGTGTTCCAACACTAATGGCTTCTACTGTAACTTTCTCAGAGTCCGTGGAAGATTCTCTAGTTGATGGCTCACTTTATAGGCGGATCGTCGGTAAACTTCATTACCTTTCTTTTACATGTCTGAACAGAGCATTTGTTGTCAACAAAATTTCATAGTCCATGCACCAACCCTTCATATCTCATTGGACAACCATGAAACGTCTCCTTCGGTATCTATACCAAACATCCTCATTTGGCCTTCGAATTACCAAAGAACGTGATCATTGTCTTCTAGCTTACTCAGATTCTGACTGGGCTAGAGATCCACCTGATCGAACCTCCACCATAGGTTATGTTGTTTACCTTGGCAGCTCTCCGATATCATGGTCCTCTAAAAAGCAAAGATCTGTCTCCCGTTCCTCCATAGAAGTAGAATATCGGGTTGTTGCAGCTACTGTTTCTGAGACCAATTGGCTAACAAGTTTACTCCATGAGCTTCGGTTTCATATCTCAAACATTCCTCGGATATTTTGTGACAATGTTAACACCACTTACATTTGTACCAACCCGGTGTTCCATAGTCGGATGAAGCATATTGCTATTGATTTTCATTTTGTTCGTGAACAAGTTCAAAACAAGGATATCACAGTTCAACACCTTCACTTGGCTAACCAAATGGCAGATATACTGACCAAACTACTTCTAAGAGTCTTTTTTGTCAAACATATTTCCAAGTTGGGTGTAGTTGACACCACCAACTTGCAGGGGCGTAATAACGGATAATTACTAGACACCTAGTTGTTGTAGAGTTCTTATAGTTGTTGTAACTTTAAGTCTATCCTTGTTGATATAGGTCTTGTATATAGTCTTGTACAGATTCTTTAAAACTGCAGTCATTCAATTAATAACATACGATTCTTTTCCTATCTTCTACTCTCTATATCTTTAAAAATGACAGTAAATACAATCGTTAGAAACATGAAACAAGAAGAAATAACAGAGATACAATACCCAGACAGAAATACTATACACTAAAAAACCAAAGGCACACACCTCCCCCAACTTTCCTAACTAGAAGCTCCAACCTATGCCCAAGGTCCTAAGACTACTAGCCAAGCTACGCCACAACACTCCTAACTACTGACTACGACTCATCCATACGCACTATTCTTCTATCCTAATATGCATCCTCCAAACCATCCTATCTAGGATCATGTCCTCAGTAAGCTATAGCTACTCCATGTCACGTCTAATCGTCTCTCTCTCCAATATTTATTCGGCCTACCCCTATCCCGCCTGAAACCATCCAAGGCCAACCTCTTACACCGACGAAATAGGGCATCAGTACCCCTCCTCATCACATGTCCAAACCATCTCAACCTCACTTCCCACATCTTGTCCTCCACCGCCGCCACTTCCACCTTCTCCCGAATAGTCTCATTCCTAACTCTGTCACTCCTAGTAAGTCCGCTCATCCACTGCAACATCCTTATTTTTGTCACCTTCAACTTTTGGATGTGAGAGTTCTTGACTAGCCTACACTCCGCTCCATATAACATAGTCGGCCAGACTGTAACTCTATAGAATTTTTCTTTACGTTTGAAAGGCACCTTCTTATCGCACAGAACTCCCGAGCAAGCCTCTATTTCATCCATCCTGCTCCAATACGATGCGAGACATCCTCATCAATATCTACATTACCCTGAATCATAGACCCAAGATATTTAAAAATATCCCACTTACAAACCACCTGGGAATCCAACTTGACTTTCACCTCGTCCTCCTGCCTCAAGTCATTAAACTTGCATTTCAAGTATTCCGTCTTGATCCTACTCTGAAGCCTTTAGATTCCAGGGTTTATCTCCAAACCTTCAATTTATCATTAACACCTCCCCGCGTCTCATCAATCAAAACTGCATCATCCGCAAATAGCATACACCAAGACACCTCTCCTTGTACATGAAAGTTGATACAAACACACATTTATAAAAAAAAAATAGTCAAATCTTGGTAACTTTCCATTATCAACATCAATGATTATTCCATACTCCACATAAACTTGACTCTACGGCGAGAAAAAACAAATCTTGATAGCACCTTGGTGCGGCCTAATAATTAATAAAATGGATAAAAAATCATGAGCTCTCAATTTTAAATGGCAGCCCTATGTACAAATCTTGATGCACACAGTTAATTAGCTAATAACTTGATGAAATTAGTGAAGGTGAATACAAATTGATCCGAACACACGTTTATAAGAAAAAAAAAAAAGTCAAATCTTGATAATAAACTTCAAATGCCCAAACACAAAAAAAAATAAAAATGCATATTTAATGGGGCCCATTGACTTTCAAATAATAATTTCTTTTAGTGTAGAAAAGATTGTTGCATATATTTTTATTTTTCCTTTTTTTTTTGTGTGTGTGTGAGACACTTGAGTTAAATGTAGTTGCATGCATGCGGTGGGAAAATTGTAGAGTTGACTCGTGTCTGCCAGCATTGTTATTGAGCAAGGCACCGCATGTCTTTCTTTTGCCACGTATCTTACTTATACTAACAAAAAAAGCCTCTTCAGTACAACTGAAATATATATATATGGGGTGCATGAACAGGTAAACTTTCTTATTGTATAGTGTAAACTGTAAAGAGAGAGAGAGAGAGAGAGAGAGAATGGCATCAGAGCAAGAAGAACGAGCTCAACTTGATGCAAGAGCTAGACAGGGAGAAACAGTTGTTCCTGGTGGCACTGGTGGAAAGAGTCTTGAAGCTCAAGAGCATCTTGCTCAAGGTTTATCACTACATTAGTTTTGTTTTGTTCTATGCAATATTTGTTGATCTATTATTCAATCTAATCATCCTATTCTACATGTAGCACATATTTTTAGTTTGAGAATAATCTTAATGATATTTATAGAAGGTTAGTATTATTTCAGAATATTGTATTATTTGTTGTATCACTTGGTGAATCTTGTGTATGATATTATTAGGTGTGGTGATTTCTGTTGTGTTTTATCCTCTTTGCTATTCTTTGTTTTAGATTGACTTATCTTGAGTTGAGATCTATTTAGATTGATTTATTTTGAGTCGTGGGTCTATCTAGATTGTTGATTTATCTTGAGCCGGGATCTATCGCGGAAATAGGCTCTCTATCTCACCTCTACGTCACCTTTCCTCACCTTTGAGGTAGTGATATGTCTCACATCTGATGTAATAATATGGACTCTGTATATTTACCCTCCACAGATTTCACTTGGTGAAAATATACTGATATGTTGTTGTTAATGATATTTATAGAAAGTCACAAATCTGGTGTGCTTAGCTAAGTTTGAAAAAGTTCTCTCCCCATTTATAATTGGATACATGTGTGGCACGATTGAATTTTGAGACTCAATTAATTTTTATTTTTTTTATGTTCTTAAAAGAATTTTAAGTTATTAATTATTATACGTAAATTTTTTACATGGACGAGATTAGGGAGAAGCAGAGGAGGGCAAACAAGAAGGGAGCAGCTAGGAACAGAAGGGTACCAAGAGCTCGGACAGAAAGGAGGACAGACCAGGAAAGAGCAGATAGGTAAAGAAGGGTACAAAGAAATGGGTCGAAAGGGTGGACTTAGTACCAATACTAATAAGTCGTGTGCTGCTCAACAAGACCTTGATCTTGATTAATCCAAGTTTTAGCACTTTAATATATATATGCTTTTTTTTATTTTATGTTTTTCCCGAGTCTGATCGATCAGCTATGTAGTACAGTCAAGTTTGGTTCTGTAAAAGATGTTGTCCCTGCTGTAAGGGATTTAATTTATTTGTTTTCGCTTTTCTCATTTCTATTTCTCTCAAGCAAAATTTTTAAAATAATTTCAATTCATATTTACGGTGAAACCAAGCATAAACTCCACTTATTATTTTCATGACCAACATGCCCAAACGAGGTCTCTTTCGAACGTTTCCAAGAAGATGACGTGTACAAATTGAGGCCTAGAAGGTGCCATGTAGGACAATATATTCCACGTCATTAGTGATTATCCATGTAAGCATTGCTTGCGTGGATAAAATCTAAGACTAGACAGACATAAAATCTACACGCGCCAACTGTGGAATCTTAACAGCAAGATACGTGTCAATTATGGAATCGTCCAGGTAATTCAGTCTTATGGTTCTTCGTTATCTGCATATGGCCTTTTTTTCTTAGGCGCTCATTTTGTCTGGACTTTTAGTTTAATGTTTCTATTCAGCGGGCGTGATTATTGACAAGAACTTATTAAATTCATTGTTTGGGTTCATAATAAATTAAAAGTTGCTCCTGCTACTCAGCCGAGAGCCTTGAGCATTCTCCACTTATTATTTTCATGACCGACATGCCCAAACGAGGTCTCTTTTGAAAGTTTCCAAGAAGATGATGTGTACAAATTGAGGTCCAGAAGGTGCCACGTAGGACAATATATTCCACATCATTAGCGATTATCCATGTAAGCATTGCTTGCGTGGACAAAATCTAAGACTAGACAGATTTTTATGGAATCATTTACCTACCAAGATGTGTACATATAGAAAATAGGAGAGAAAATCGAATTTAATTCTTTGTTTTTACAAAAACTTAAAAAAAAAAAAAAAGTAGGAGTAGGCTTGACGCGATTTCTTATGGGCGCAGGCTGCCCATTCCAGTTCAGTCTTATGGTTCTTTATTATGGTCTTTTTTTTCTAGGCGCTCATTTTATCTGGGCTTTTAGTTTAATGTTTTTATTCAGCGAACATGATTATTAACAAGAACTTATTGAATTCATTGTTTGGGCTCATAATAAATTAATAGTTGCTCCTGCTACTCAAGCCTTGAGCATTCTCCACTTATTATTTTCATGACCAACATGCCCAACCGAGGTCTCTTTCGAAAGTTTCCTAGAAGATGACGTGTACAAATTAGAAGGTGCCATGTAGGACAATATATTCCACGTCATTAGTGATTATCCATGTAAGCATTGCTTGCGTGGACAAAATCTAAGACTAGACAGACAAAATCTACACGTGCAAACTGTGGAATCTTTTGTGTCCTAAACTCGCAAAGTACTTAGCAGCAGCAAGACACGTGTCAATTATGGAATCATTTACCTACCAAAATGTGTACATATAGATGTGTACATATATAAGAAAAAATTATAAATTTATAGTATATTGAAAATGCAAAAGATTTTAAAAAATAATTTATATTCTTACATTTAAAAAATAATTTGTACTTCTTACATAGTAAGAGCTACTAACATAACTAATAATTAAGGGGAGTTAAAAATAGATGATAAAAAAAATCATATTTGTATAAATAAAACAACAGGATCGTTGGGAAAAAAAACTAACAAATTTTCTCATACGGCTTTCGGGCTTTGCACCTTTAGAGGACATGTTCTTATTTAATAAAATAATAAGATATTACATTGATTTTAACATTAGTTTTTATTTAATTTTAAAACATACCTGCAAATGCACTACACTATGTTGATATTAAAATAAATAAACAACAACTTATATTTTGTCAAAATATTTTTCGTAGAATATAATTTTCTTCGTAATAAATATGGTTTTGCCATAAGGTTAATTAGGCAGAAATGCAAAAGGAAATACTATCTCGTTGGGCAAAGGCTTCAAAGTGATATCAGACATAAGATCAACAAATTAAAAACTTGTCAAAACCAAAGTCACAGAGTTTTTATAATATAATTTATTAATTTCAAAATGTATAACTTTTAAATTGAATACAATTAAATTGGAGGAAAATGTAAATTTTACATTTAATGAGTTGAAGGTAGTGAGTTCTTAAGAGTATAAATTTAAAGACATACAAGTTACAGTAAGAAGGTATGAGAGGTCTGTATGAGAGGTTGACAGAGATAAGTCTAAAAAGAATATCGATAGATTGAAGTAATTAGGCATAACATAATACATTTCAAAATAAGAAATCACGAAGGACAAAAATAGATAGAAGGTTAGCCAATAGTTGCTCGAGCGATTTCTTTCTTTTAAGGGAGAGCATGAATTTTACTTATCAATATTATTATTATGCTATTACTATCTCTTTCTTTATTAAATTGAATTACTATAATTATATCTTTTACGTTGCTATCTGTATTAATTTATTCTCAGTATTTTTATTTCTATAATAATTTTATCCTAACTTTTACTCTTTTATTTGAGATCACTTTTTCGGACCGAGGGGCGATTGAAAATAGCCTATCTACTCCTCACAAAATGAGGGTAACATCTGCGTAGACAGTGGCGGAGCCACCGTGAGGGGTTCGGATGAACCCCCTAAGACGAAAAATTATACTATTTTTACATGATCAAAAATATTTTTATGTATATATAGTAGATGTTGAACTCCTTCGTCTAGTCCGTATATTTATTTTTGAATCCTCTCGATGAAAATTCTGCCTCCGTCACTGTCCGTAAACCCCAACCTTATCGAAATTCATATGTTGTCGTTGTGGTTGAGAGTGTTACAAGTTTGTTTTTTTTAAACTCCCTCCAAAAACAAAAAAAAAAAACTATATATGAAGAAGATAAAAAAAGAACTAGACACTATTCTTTGGTTAAAGCATCATACAAAAATAAGCATGTCATTTCTCAAAGTTATATTTTACATTTAAGCAAAAATCTATAACTTAAAAAGTCGATATGTTTAAACAAAATAAATAAATCTTGCTTCAATTATGTTATTCTTATTGAATTAATTAATATTAGCTCATATTTAATGGATATATTAGGCAATGATTTAACATCTACCAATAAATAGTACTCTTTTTGTCTTGTTATCACTTTAATAACTGATTTAGAACTTTCCTAATCCATGAAATTTTCTATGTATTTCTCTTTTTTACCCTTTCTTTTCATGCTATTGGCTTATACTTTGACACGTTTCTTTTCTAGATTATTAGTTTGGATAAGTTTAGAATTTTCCATGACAAAAAGATTAGTTGAATTATTCATTTTAATGTTTTGTCTAATCAAGAATGTTGATGTGACATTGGATGTCTGTCTAATAAAGATTTTTGAGATTTATATATACTTTTACACTTAATTTCAAATAAATAGTACTAATTGAATTCAAATATTTAATAGATATTTTGATACATATATTATTAGATTGTTTGTAATAAACAAAATATTTTGATACATACATTATTCATTGTTGTATGTTTGACATGTCATTTTAAAAATTATTATGTGTTGTATGTTTCAACAAAATAAAATAACTAAACTAAATTTTTCACACGAAGTTACATTATGTACTATATAAACGTAAAAGAAAATAGTATTATAGAAAGTTACTTTCTGATGAAGGAGGTTCAATCGAATCTTCTTTCATTTTGTAGATCCGCCCCGGCTAACTTAACGTGGCAAGTAGAGGGATAAAGAAAATCAAGAATGAAGATAGCAGAAATGCAACAAAATGAATATGACTATGTATTCCTCCACAAAATTCTTATGAATTCGAGTGTTCAAGATTTAAAATATAATATAAAAAGTAATTTTGGACCTATTACGTAGTATAATTTTCTATGTATAGAATTTAATTTTCTGATTCCGCCACAATCATAAGCATAAAGAAGAAGAAGATGATGATAAAGAAAATGCAAATGAAGTTACCTCTTCAATGGAATGTGGATGAATGAGTTGTTCTTCACTTTTTTTCACATGCAATTTGGATTGGAGTTTGATCCAAATAGAAATTAAAGAGAAAATGTTGTGCAAATGACTAACTTATGCATGTATCAATGAAATTCAATGTTGCCATAGAAAAATAATCTTTGTATGTACCTAATATGGCTACAATATTCTTGTTGGTGTTTGTGAACATGTCTCACATGTCTCCTCTCTATCTTCCCCGGGCGGAGCCACCTTTAGCTCAGGGGTTCATCCTAACCCCCCATCAACAAAAAATTATACTATAATTTATACTTGATTAAAATTCATTTATGTATATATAAATAATTGACATCGAACACTTTAGGCTATTTCGTACGTCTACTTTTGAACTCCCTTAGTAAAAATTCTGACTCCGACACTGCCTCCCCAGACATCAATATTAGGCTTCGTCTTACCCATTGAACAAATCTTGAGGCAATAATATGAAGCCAATTAACATCTTTCAGTTGAAATTGGAGCAACATGATATGCAAAACATGCACCAAGTAAAACCATATCAGTTGTTTATATTAGATTATGTCATAATTCTAAAAGTATTTAATCAGGTATAAGCTTATTACACAAATGGAAAAATAATCATCTTTATAACTCTTGCTGAAACTATGGTACAACAGACCTCTTCATAAAAATTTGAAATCCAACAAAGGCAGCCACCGTATTTTGTTACGGCTTCAAAGTACTACACTCATATAGTTTGTTATTTGACTTAAATTAAGAGAAAAAAGAAAATAGAAGCGAAACCAATGAATATGTTCTTTTCTGCAAAATTGTTAAGAGCGCGCACAGATGTGAAGCAGCTAATGAAACTAAGCTGCAGCAGACAGTTTATGTTCCTGCTCATCGAGGTTGAGAACTTCCAACAACTTGGGCCATGATTCTGGGATACCTCCCGGCAAATCAAATTCAAGTAACTTTCCTTGGCTCCGGTAGAAGTCTTCAACGGGCTGACTCTGCAATGATAAGAACGGAAATCATATAGCTGTTCTATTTTTTTCATTTTGAAGAGAAAGGTGATAATAGCATAGATGTTTTTGAGGGAAGAAGTCGTTGCTTTGAGAATAGTTACTCATGTTAAGGCAAAAACGCTTATTTAAGTACTAGTGCACATGAAGATATTGTAGTTCAGTTATTGGAACAATACCTTGTCCCAGTATATACGAAGTCTTTCCTTGACGATATCTTCTGTATCATCTGCTCGAGTGATTAACTTTGATACACACTGTGAGGGAGGATTAAGTGGAGCCATGGTGATTCTAGGAGCCCCATTTTCACCCGCGACATCAATAGATGCCACATTGAAGTTCTTTCCACATTCACTGCAAATCCTTCGGCCAAGGCATTTCTCAACCAATACGCTTTCTGGAAGCTTGAGATTAACCACCAGATCTATGTCTGTCACCTCAGTCAATATTTCCTGATGCAGAAATAGACACGAATGTTATAGAACTTGCACAAAGCTTTGTCTAACACCTCTGACATAAATTGAGATTACACGAATGTACTAGGTGAAGTGACTAGAACGGGAAGGTAGACTATTATATATCACTTCTTCATCATTTCGAATTCCTGCCACCACATACAAAGAGGGGATACACCTTTTCATAGACAAAAGAGTACCAAATCTAAATTGAGCAGTACTTAGCCTCTAACTTCTTACTTTTCTCGTTTTTGGTAAGCTGGAATGACTAATTCATTCTCACTGACTTTTTTCACAGATAGCCATACATGACTTCCAATCTCATACATATAAGGCTTTTGGAGATAGTAGCCAAGAGGTAATACATAGACAAATGAGATTGACAGAATTTTATGCAGGAAAATCAAATGTATACTCACTGCTTGTCTCACGGTTCTAGGGAATCCGTCAAGTATGAATCCAGCTTCACCCTTAGCTTCCCCATCCTCGAGCCTCTTAGATAGTAAATTCAGAATTATCTCATCTGAAACCAGTTTCCCTTGGTTGACAATCTCTGCAAGCTGAAAGAGGATGAAGCCGATCAGGAGATGAACCGATTTTAAGTAAGAATAAAGTTGGAAACACATATAATATGAAAACAACTACGCCTCAATCCCAAACTCAAGTTGTGTCAGCTAAATGAATCCTCACTAATCATATAGCTCCATTTTGAGATTACCTCAGGCTAATATTATATACAAAAATTAAAGTATAAATTATAAGTACAAGAATTTGTGTGTCTTCTGTACTTGTATATGAATCTCAATCATGACTCAAAGACTCCGCACAAGTATAGGAGTAGTCTTGCCTTCTGACAACAACATCTTCTATATAATATATTAAAAGTGTGAGGACCTTTAGAAAAGTGAATTGAACTTTTTGACCTTCATTAAAATAATCCGCTTTAGACAAAATCGTCTTTTACCCTTTTCCCTACAATTAAATTCTTCAAAATAAATATACTAAATTTTTGCTACAATTAATTTCTAACCAAATTTAGCTTTTTTCTCTACTTAATTAAAACCCGCGTTTTTTTCCTTACTTTGTTAAAACAATCAAATTTAGCTTTTACCACATTTAGCTTTTTACTCTACTTAATTAATTTAAACCCACATTTTTTTTCCTATTTTGTTAAACATCCGTTTTCTTTTTATTTTTTTCTCCTATTTGTTTCCTGCTTGGTTTCTTTCAACCAAAAAATTATTTTTTTCCTACACATCCAAATTTGTGTCATCTTTGATTTGTACATTCTGGATAAACCCTTGAGCTTTTTCATTGTTCATCGTTATAAGCAGTTGCGATCTTTCATTATTTTTCGTCTCGGCACAGTTTCAACAATTTTATTTTCAAGTTTTTGACGTTATATCATCTCTCCCTTTTGTTAATCTAAACACAATATTACTTGCTATGTCAACATAAATTGCTTAGTTTAATTTAGCTTAATGTGTCATGTTAATTCAATATATTTTGTTTTCTACTGCTCACAACTAACCTTCTTTATCTATCAACCTACGACATATTCAGGTATATTCTTCTCATCTCACAAATTTACCTCTATTCTACGTTCTTATCATTCTTTGTGTCCTTTTAGTAGAATATATTATAGCAATTTCTATTGCTCATAACTAACCTTCTTTATCTACCCATCTACCAACAAGATTCATATATTAAGGTATAATTCTTCTCATCTAATAAATTTACCTCTACTATGAAATTATACGTTCTTCGTATTGTTTTGTTGCAGTTTACAGGTGATATATTAAGGTATAATTCTTCTCATCTAATAAATTTACCTCTACTATGAAATTATACGTTCTTCGTATTGTTTTGTTGCAGTTTACAGGTGATAGATGAATGTCGATTGGCTTTGAGAATTTTTTTGGGTAAAAGTTAGGTTTAATTAAGTAAATTCTCCAAAATATGTTGAATTTAATTATTGTATTTATCTTTAGGCAAAATGACCTTCTGGACCCCTGTACTATGTCGGTTTTGTAAGTTGGACACTTCTACTTACATGTTTATCATCTGGACCCCTGAGAACCCACTAAAAAACAACAATTTAAACCCTTTTTTGGTGAGTGTAACACTCTCTCCCCCACGTCAGCTACCATACCTGACACGTCATCTGCCACGTCATTTAAAAAAAAAAAATAA
Source organism: Capsicum pubescens (assembly GCA_030864215.1). Lineage (NCBI taxonomy): Eukaryota > Viridiplantae > Streptophyta > Magnoliopsida > Solanales > Solanaceae > Capsicum > Capsicum pubescens. The sequence continues at coordinate 21,463,983 of CM061548.1, forward strand.
TAATAATAATAATTAAAAAAAAAGTACTACATTAAATTCCAAGTCATTTTTAAAATGCTACATAACAAATTAAATATTAAAATTAATTTAATTGAATAAGAAAAATTTATAAATTGTAGAAAAATTTGAATAATCATGTTTTTATTTTTGCTCACAAATTAAACATCAAATCCATTCCAAATAATTAAAATTCTTTTCCAACAAATTTAAATTTTTAACTATAAATTCATATATACAAACATAATAAATTTTTTATTTTTAAATTTGAATATTTTTAACAAATTTACAAAAAGTTTAATTTTTTTCAAGCGAAATTCACTAATTTTTTTCAATATTCACTATCACTCACTTTCAATTTAAATTTAAATTTTAATCCCCAAAAAAATAAAAAGATTTCAAATTTAATTAAAAAAATGAAAAGAATTGAATTGAGATGGAAAATTAAAATAAAAAGTGAATGTGTGTGTGGGGGGGGGGCGGCGGGGGGGGGGGGGGGGGGGGCTGGACGGGGCTGGTGGGGTCTGGGGAGTTGGGGACGAGCTGGGGTGGGGGTGGGGAAGGGCTGGATGAGGCTGGTGGGGTGTGGGGGGTTAGGGACGGGCAGGGGTGGGGGTGGGGAAGGGCTGGACGGGTGTTGGGGTGGGATGGAGGGGTTGGAAGGGGCTGGGGTGGGATGGGTGGGGGGGTGGGGGGCGGGCTGGGGTGTAGTGGGGAAGGTTTTTTTTTAAAAAAAAAATATATTATTTTAAAATTTTTAAAATTATTTTTAAATTTAAAAAGATAAAGGAAAAAAAGAGCCATTTTTTATTATTTTTTTTATTTTAATATTTTTAATTTTTTAAAAAAATTATTTTATGGAAGGGGATGGGGCTGGGTGGGGAATGGGGGGGGGGAACGGGCTGGGGTGGAGTGGGGAAGGTTTTTTTTTTTAAAAATAAATAAATTATTTTTATATTTAAAAAAAAAAAAAGATGGAAGAAAAAAAAAAATCCTTTTTAAAAAAAAAAATTAATTATGTTAATGTAAAATTAGCCAAAAATTGATCCCCACTCGCACCCCAGGCGAGCGACTACACTCTCCTTTGTCCTAGTCACCATTTCAATGCCACATAGGCAAGGTCAACGGTCAAAGAGCGTAAAACGTTGTTTTTTAATGGGTTCAAGGGTCCAGATGACAAACATGTAAGTAGAAGTGTCCAACTTACAAAACCGACATAGTACAGGGGTCCAGAAGGTCATTTTGCCTTTTATTATTTAAACAAATATCCTATTTAGTTTAACGTTTGAACTCAATAAAGTGAGGTACACGCGCGAGGCGCGTACACCTAAACTAGTTATAGCATACACGACATATATGCTATAAAACATAATAATGACCAAAACTAACTATGCTGGTTTCCTAATCTATAAACCAGATCAAATTAAACATATTCGACTTCTACATATTTGGGTTTTGTAGGTTTTTTCAACTCGCTGTCTCTTTTTTCATACTACAAGAAGCTGTTTGTTGGATTAAAAAAAACACAGCTTTATGGCACTTATCTACCCTTTTTGCCTCGGACAACATAGGAGTAAGTAAACATACAGAGAAACCAAATCCCTAAATTGTTTATCACAAACTTTTTCTCGGACATTATTTGCTGATACTTTCTCGGTTTCTACTCTCCCAAACTAGATCAACTCTAGTGTACCATAACCCCCCCCCCCCCCCAATTCCATATCATAAGGAATTCTTTTCCCAATCTTTGGTTCTCTATATGACCTAAAGACTTCCTCCATTCTCCTTCTTACGGGACCAAGGCATATAGATCTAACCTCTTACTAGCACCAGATAAGACTTATCAAAGAGTGGTATCATTATTGAATCATGAAGTTGACATTTTTATAAACCATATCACTACCTTTTGTGGGCAAAGAGACTCAACAACGACAACAACATACCCACTCTAACCCCGTAAGTGTGGTCGGATCCAGGATTTTCACTAAGGGATTCGAAAAATAAAACAATATAGGTGCCTAAGATTCATACTTGCGGTGTTGGAACCTCAAAATAAATTTTGAACCCCCTAAACCACTAAGCCAACCTCTCGTCATGTGTCCACGGAATTCAAAAATCTATATACGTACATAAAAAAAAAGTAATTTTTGTCGAGGGGTTAGGGAAAACATCCTCCCGAATCTCAAGATCCGCCCTTAAGGGAGGATAGAATTTACGCAAACCTTATCGCTTTTCAATTAATAACAATATACAAGCTCAACTATGAACAAGAAACATACTTGTTTCAACAAAGGACACAAAAATTTCAACTCATCTCCCGTAGCAATATGTGGAGCACCCAAAAGGTCGATAGACGACTAGCATAGGTACCTTTTCCAACACCAGGACAACCCAAGAAAACCCACTGGACAGTTTTACCCTTAGGTTCAACGCTATTAGTAACAGGATTATGAGGGTTAAATTGAGATTCAAAAATCCAAACACTCACATAAAAAGGTAAATCTTTTTGTCCAAGATTCGCCCTTAATAGACTGTACGCAAATCTTGTCACTTTGAATCAATAACAATATACAAGCTCAACTATGAACAAGAAACATACTTGTTTGGACAAAGAACCCGAACGTTTCAGCTCATCACGTACAAGATCTCCAGTAGCAATATGAGGAACACCCAAAAGGGTCGATAAACGACTAGCATAAGTACCTTTTCCAACACCAGGACAACCCAAGAAAACCCATTGGACAGTTTTACCCTTAGGTTCAACATTAGTAGTAACAGGATTACGAGGGTAAGATTGAGATTTCACAGTTTCCGATACAGCTGCAGTAGATAAATACCTACTGTATGAAGATGATGATGATCGGAATAGGCGGATCATGGCCGCCATTGATGGTAAGTTTTTGAGGTTTTTTCCTTGGGAAATGTGCAAAGGGCAAAGTGGGGAAAAGGGGGGAGAAACAAAGGAGGCGATTTTTTTCCTAGTAAATAGGAAGAGTGTTGAAGAATATAGGGATTGGTTGTTATATGGGTCATGTGGGTTGACCCAATTTTTTGTTTGTTTGGAAGTTTTGATATTAGGACAATATTATTTTTTTATTTTTTTTTTTGGGGGGGGGGGGGTTCCACTCGGTGTTCGATGATACTCGCATTAGAGTTTAATTAATTCAAATTTATGTTGCGTAGGACTTATTTGGAAGAAGCGTTCTCTGCCAAGAATTTTTTCATACCCAATACTCTAACCCCAAATTTCTGATTAATAGAGGAGCAATTCCATCCGTTGCATCATATTCTTTATAGGTGATATTAGAACAATATTGTGTTGGTTTAAAACTATTAAACAATCAAATTGAATAAATTAATATTAAATATTTATTTTATTTAGGTATTTGTGATCTTTAAGACAATTACTACTTAAAATAAATAGGAAAATGATCAATTTTATCTAGCATATGTAATATAACTACGTTAGGTGTACGCGTTCTGCGCGTGTATCTTATTTTAATGAATTCAAATATTACACTATATAGGATATTTGTTTAAATAATAAAGATGAATATAATAATTAAATTTAATATCTTTTAAGCATGTAAAGATGAAAAAATTATTTATTAAACCTAACTTTTACCAAAAACGATAATAGAGATATCAAAATAATACAATTAAACCTAACTTTTAAACAAAATAATACAATAAAAGTGATATCAAAACAATACAATTAAACTTAAATTTTACACACAAAAATTTCTTAAAGCCAATCGAGATCATCTACGAACTGTAAACTAATACATAATAATAAACTAATAGAGATATCACAATAATACAATTAAACCTAATCTTTACCTTAAAAAAATTTCAAAGTCGACCGACATTCATCTGACATTGTAAATTAAAATAAAATAATAAGATAATAAGAATATCAAAACAATACAATTAAACCTAACTTTTTCACAAGAAATTCTTCAAAGTCAACCAACATTCATCTACGACTTGTAAACTATAAAAAAAAAAAAAAATAGTGATTACAAAGCTTCGATTAAATTTTGACCCTAAAGAATGATTTTGAATGAAAACAGAGAAGATTTATATATACACATATATTAAATTCTATTATACTGATAAAAACAGTGAAGAAGTTGAGGGTTGAAAAAATAAATATCAACCAATTTAGACAAGCAATCGAATCATTCATATTCTCCCAATAGGCAAACCGATTTGTTCTCTAATTTAACGTACATCTCAATATTTATAGAAGTATTCTCTTAATAGAGTCTTATTTTAGGAGTATTTTTCTAATTGAACAGTAGAAAGAAAAATATTAATTAATTTCCTACCATATATTGTAGGAGTTCCATATATTTTAGAAAGTCCAGCAGAAAGAAAAATATTAATTAATTTTCCTATCATATATTTTAAGAGTCTCATATATTTTAGAAAGTTTAGTTAATATAATAAAAAATAATTAAAAAAAAAGTGAAAAAAACAGTTTTGTCTAAAGAAAAGTCTTTTAATGAAGGACAAAAAATTCAAATTACTTTTCTAAGGGTGTTCACATTTTTAATATACTATACAAAATTATAGATTATAGATATAAATTATAAATTATAGATTATAGATTATAGATATAGATAAATATTTTGAAATCGATATTTTGGAAATCATGAGTATTAATACAAAAAAATTTAAACTTCATATCTATATAAAGAGAATAATAAAATAAGATGAAAAATAATGAAGTTTGGCAATTACAGATCAATAATCTCGATTTTCGAATATGCCATGGTGCAAGAATATTCTTACTTATGTACCTTTTTTGCACGATTTAAACATTAGATAATTAATAATTACGAACTTAAATTTGAGATCAGAGAATAAACTCATCTTTAATGGAAAGACTACAAATTAAAACTACAAACTCATTTTAAGAAAAAGAAAAAAAAAGAATTTCAATATTTTAGATTTTATATTGAAATCTTAATTTCATACTCTCTTCATTGTTTTTATTTGTCACGTTTTCTTCACAAGAGTTAATTTTGATTAATTTTTGAAGCTAAATCTTTTTATTCACAAGAGTTAACTTTGATTAATTTTTTGAAGCCAAATTGAATTATAGTATTTTTAAAAATAAATTTAAATGTTCGAAAATTATATGGAAAATACTATAAGTTGCAAGCATTTTTATATTAATATAATGATAAAATATATTTTATAATGTTGATAAAAATTCATGTAGTTTGCTTATTAAGAAGTGAAATGTGACAAGTAAAAAAAAGCGTAGGAAGTACTCCCTCTGTTTCACTTTATCTAGTCATCTTACCAAAATTAGTTGTTCAATTTATAAAATTAAGAGATAAATGTTTTCTTGGTGGGAGGAGACGGAGGAAGCACCCCCTCTATTTGGTCGTGAGAATTTTTTACTTTTTTTTCAAAAAGTTATTTGATTTTAGCAAAAATAGTGTTTGGCCATAAGAATTTCAAGTACAATTTGAAATTGCATTTTTTCATTTCTACTTATCTCACAAAATTTTAAAAACGACTCTCATTTATATCCACAGTCAAACAAAATCAAATTCAAATTCGAAAAATTATGATTTTCATGCACAAACGGAGGTGTTTCTATTAACTTGTGCGCAACCTTTAATAAACTATTCACTCCTAGAAAATTAAAGACAACTTTATCAATTTACTTTTGATTAATTTTTATCTCTTTTCGAGTTGAAATTGATTATTACTACTCCCTTCGTTCGTCTTTATTGTCACTTTTTGATACGACATATCAATTAAGAAAATAATTATTGAAATAATTATTTTACCGTAATATCCCTATTAATTGATGTTTAATATACCTTAAAAATTATTTGTACAATAAACAACTAATCCCAAGGATAAAATAGAAAAAAATTATCTTTTTTTTAATGTATAAAATTTGATAAGTAAAAATAAAAATCTAAAAAAATAGTGACAAATAAGAGCGAATATAAAAAATATATTTAACTCAAAAATATATTAAAAGGATTATAATTAATATATTCTTGAAGACATGAATATACACTAAATCAGAATTCAAAGAAGCACTTATAAATGAAGGAGTATTACGTGGTGCAGCGGATGAAGCTGTTTCTTTCTTAACCAGAGATCTCGGGTTCGAGCCCTAGATATGGAATAATTTTTGGTAGGGAGCGGTTCCCCCCATTCGGGGCGCGAGTCCGAATTAGTCGGATTCTAATGCAGGTACCGAACATCAAATGAGAAAAAAAAAAAAAAAAAAGAGTATTATTTTCCCGGAAAACATTTTATCTCGTACCAAACACACCTTATAACTATAAAATATTTCTTAAGAGGGGTTTATTTAACCACGTCTAAGGTTTGTTTTCCACATGAATAATAACAATCTGTTAACGTACCAAAGTTTAGTCCATTCAAGAATCCCCTGTTTTACAACAATGGCCATTTCTGTCTCTGCCACTATTGCAGTTAGCACAAGTGTTCGCCAAAACCAACTTCACAATCTTAATTTCACAAAAAACCCATTTAGTTTTAACTCCAATTTCAGCTTAACATCCAATTTTTCAGCCATTTATGCATCCCACAGGTCCTCCTCCTCCTCCTCCTCTGCTATCTTCAGCTCCACAGGTTAGCTTGTCTTCTTTGTCTTAACGTAATGTGTCAGTTAAATAATTCAACTTATGTGTCACATTAGCATCGGGTGTCCATGAGATATAGTGTGTACGAATTGGAATGTTTAGTTGTCGGTTGAGACTAAGTTGGAGGGGGCTTTAGATGTATAATCTCAAAGTTGGAGTACTTACTTGCCGATTGAGGCTAAGTTTGATTGTTTTGTTTATGTATTATATGTCTAATGTTATAAGAGTAAAGCATCTAGTACCCTCGTGAACTATGACCAAATTTGCTACGATACACTATAATTTCACGGGGCCCTTTATCCCAGAACTAAATTTTAGCGTATTTTTATCATCCTTTTAGCTGATGTGGCACATTTTGTCAGCATTTTTAGCTGACATGACACCGTTGACGTAGGCTTCATTTTATATAATAAAGATGTCATGTCAGCACAAAAGGGTGATAAAAATATGCTAAAATTGAGTTTTTGGGTAATAGGACACCTGTGAATTTGGAGTGTGTCGTAGCAACTTTGGCCATAGTTCGGGTGGGTACCGGTTGCTTATCTCAATGTTATACCATGTAAATTAGATGCAATGAAATCATAAGAAACTACGCGAGTACTGAATATTACTACTAATTATAATGGTGGCTCTGCACCAGAGTCTCTCGTCCTTTAATGGTGGATGCATGAATAAATACATTAGCTGTCTCGAACTCTACAGATAAGCTTGTAGGATATTTGACTTCTTGTTTTTGCTGTTATGTGATATTGTGATGTGTTGGTTTTGCTTAAGCGGAAAACTAAACTAGTCGTTGATGAGGTACCCGTAGTGTCCGGGCCTACTTGCATACACCTCGACTAATTCCATTAGGTACCAACTAACTCCCGCCAGTACAGGTTTGTCCAATAAAGCATGGACAAATGAGAAGAAATCACTTAATATTTTAGTTTCAGTTGGAAATTGAACCCGAGATCTCACGGTTCTTAAAACACTTCATTAACCACTAGGCCTGCATCCTTGGGTGCAAATGATTCTCTAAACTAATGATTCTCTGAATACTGGTTGAAATAGGAACAGAGACTCCAGTGGTGAGTGAGGACACCATCAATGTGTTGGACGATGTTCAAGTATTTGATCTGAAAGGACAAGGAATACCTATTTCAGATCTGTGGAAAGATAGGAAAGCAGTCGTCGCCTTTGCTCGTCATTTTGGGTAATCTTTCAGTGGCCTTATGCTCTATTTCTTCAAAAACTGGTTATCAAAAAGCGCGTATTGGTGAAGCATATTCTACTTATTCTAGTTCCTGATTGCAGATGTGTCCTTTGTCGTATAAGAGCTGATTATCTTGCAGCTGAGAAGGTAATGCTTCTGCTTGGCTACATTTACAGTTTTTCATTTTTCTTCTAAATATGTTCTTCTTAGATTAAAACCTCTTTTCATTAGAGTACCTTGTGTGAGGCGTGCTTCGTATCCTTGTTGACTAACGTATTTCCATGGTCCAAATGACTAGTCTTAGTAGCTAGTATCCTTGTTTAATATTGGGGAGTTAAGTCGTGGGAATAGCATAAGTTGCATTGTCTAACTGTCTATCATAACGTGCATATCAATCATAGTATGAAGATCGTGTTGGTCGATGGATTTTGTTTCTATCATTTAGTTAGATTATGTCTTCGTCCATCAAGTTATTCTGATTTCTGACCACAAAGATGAGAGTGGACATATCATTAAGCTCCACCATCTGTTGTTGAAGGTAGCCTTTTAGTTTGATCACCACTATAGTATACATCCTTATACCGTCTTCCATCACAGGATAAGATGGATGCAGCTGGAGTTGCACTCGTTTTAATTGGACCTGGTACTGTTGATCAGGTATATAGCAGCGAAGCTTCGTGCACTGCGTTGCTTATACATGGTTTGACTTTTGTTATTCTTTTCCGTTCGAGAAAATTCTTAAAACGGTTATGACACCTAGCATTTTCCTTTCCACCGAAAACATCATTGTGCTTTAAAGCTTGCTTATTAAACTCTCAGAATCACACTGTGTACGAACAATACAAAGTTTTCTCTATTACAAAGACCTTCTTTTGTTTAGCTCATCTGAACTTATGCTGCTGTCGTTTGCTTCTTTTCTGTTTGGCGCTCATTAACCTCATGCGAAAACTGGATTGAGTTGTGACTTGTATCCCCTTCCTTTTCTTTTGTCCAGGCCAGAAAATTCTACGAGCAAACAAAGTTTAAAGGAGGTAAGTTTTGAGTAAAAGGCGCTTTTGTGTCCACCAGTGGCTCAGTGTCGATTACTGTAAGTACGTAGCGAGTTCTAGAAATGTCCAATGATATATAATATATATGCTCCACAAGGCCAGTGACCTCAACCGCTACTGCACTTTAAGTTACAGTTTCCCCTAAAAGAAAAGTTTTAGCATACGTAGAATTAACATTGTAACGCAGTGAGGGATATATGATATATTTTGTCTTTGTCTAATGCGTATACTTCTCATTCCTGATCACTTTCAGTAAAATTTAGCTGTTTCTTCAAATTTTTCTGCATCTGCGGTCTTTCAAAAAGTGACACCTTTACTGAGGTTCGTTCTTATTTCAGAAGTTTATGCTGATCCGAGCTATAGGTCTTATGAGGCTCTGAGATTTGTGTCAGGCATTACAACCACATTCACTCCGGGGGTATGCAAACTAGATCATGCTCATAGTGTGTAACATCGCCAGCTTCTCAATGTATTCTAATAGTGGTCTTGCTCTCCTTTGTTCTTATTTACGTCAAATATAGGCAGGTCTGAAAATAATACAAGCATATATGGATGGCTACAGACAAGATTGGGAGCTTTCTTTCGAAAAGGACACCAGGACACGAGGTGGCTGGTAGGTCAATTTCCGCAGATGCTATTATCTTCTGATCTGTTAGCTAATAGGGCGAGTAAATATCTTGCAATTTGACGATATTTACTATGTCTAAAAGTTGCACGATTTTGATGGTCAACTCCCAAGCACTGAATCAAGTTTGGTGTATATTACACTCTTGGTTGTTAGAATCTCGGCATAGATGCATGTTTAGTGCTGGTAGCATGTCTTTTCGCCACATTATTAGGCTATTTACCGGGATAAATGTGCACTAATTTGCTTGTTGAATTGTCAGGCGACAAGGAGGAATTATCGTTGCAGGTCCTGGTAAAAATAACATCACATACATACACAAGGTTAATTTTCCATCCCTCCATCTTCTCAATCTTGATACAGAGTTTATATGCACCAATCCGTTAAACAGTTTGTCATCGAGTGATAATAACCCGATGGTTCATGCTCTACAACTAGTTAGTTTTAGACTTTACTTACTCAGCACCATTTAGATTTTCACATAACGCAAAATGGGGTACTCCCCGGTTGATTTTATCCTATGAAATATGGAAAATTCTTTATTTTCAATATATCTACTGGATTGTGACAGGACAAAGAAGCAGGGGATGATCCAGATATAAGAGAAATCTTGAGTGCTTGCTGTGCACAAGGCTAATTAATCAAGTCAGTCCATATATTGTGTGTAAATACAGATACATAAATGTATCATTGTATATGTGTATTATAATCAAACAGAATAAGTTCCATTAAAGTTTTGGTTAAATTTTTCATAGAGGAGGCATTAATCCATTTATCGACCGAGCCAGAGTCAGGATTTCAATTTTATAACTTATAAACTTTAGGAAAACGACTTTAAGTGCTAATAACATAGTTTTAGATGTGTCTACGGTTGCCGTGAAGGTGATAGTTTGTAAGAATGTTATGGATGGAAAGTGATGAGGTTGTTGTTATTAATCCTTCTACGGGTACAAGAATCTGTATACTAGAAACAACCACTTCAACTAGTTCAAGTTTATAAACCAAGAACACAATGAAGTGCAGAAAATACCCTCAACACAAAATCAAAGTGATCTTTCCAAGAGGTGTATTTTATTTTTAGAAATAAAGATGAAACAGAAATGATCAAGTCGCCCGAATTCACGGACTTTCCTTAAGGAAATAATTCCCCTCACTGTACCCGAGGTTGCGGAATTTTCCTCCCAGGATAAAATGGCCAAACAAACTAACTGTAGCGGTACCTCAAACAATTGGAATATTGTCGAACTCACTGAACGTTTTGAGTGATCACATAGAATATTTTGAAGGCAAGAAGAGTGTTTTTATTCTGTAATTTTCGTTCATATCAAAATCTGTGAATGCAACCAGGTTTATATAGCCATAACATGCCTCTTTGAAAAGGTGACAGTGGTTCAATTTAGAGGTGTGACTTTTCTGAAAATGCATGTCTGTTTACCCAAAACAGTGCAGTATTTTTGCTGAAACAGTATACGATTTCACGAAACAGTGCATCACTTCGTTGAAGAATTGCATTTGTTCGAACCAATGTATTAGTTCAGGAAACATTGTTTCAAAAATTTGCATCAGTTCAGTCGAAACAGAAATAGTGCATCAGTTCAGTCGAAACATTGCATCTGTTACTGTTACTGCATGCATATAAATGGAGTATTAAGCACACAGAAAAATTTCCTGCGTTTTTGTCATTGATCAGATTTCGTCAAATAAAGTTTATCCAAAAAGATAGATCTCATCGATCGATCATTTTCCAAATCCAAATCCAAATTCAAATCCGAAGCCGAGTCTAGCGAGCGACAACGACGGTGCGAGGCATCTCTTATTTTTTGCCTCACTTATCATGTGGATTAAGTGTTGTTGATTATAAACACTTCCAAGTTCTCTTCTTCCACCAATGTGGGAGAAAGAGTAAATTTTCTAATTTGGGAGTACACTTTCCATTTTAGTGTCTCCTTCCCTCCACCATTTTACTCTTCATTTTTCCATTCACATTTCTTTCATATACTATGAACCCAACAATCCCCCACATGAATGGGGAATGACTATTTTTTTGTAAAAGTTTTACGGACAAGTATGTGATCATCAAGCAAAGACTGATTGCATCTGGATAAGTGGGTTTCCCTTTGAACTTTCCGTAGTGAACATGCATCGGATGCACTCAGTCAATCGGTAGATTTGATATTTTTGAACCATCGAGCTTTAATGTACACCTAGACAATACATGTCACACAACCAACCTTTTAACGTTTATGGTTCTTACGGTTTTGTTATTTTCAGCCATGAACACGTCCCGATTTCATGAGAGCTTAGAGAATAGGCCTTTACTAACATTCTCCTTGAAGCGGCTTCCACTTCGCCCTCACATAGGTGATTTCTAAACGTTTAATCCTATAGATTAAACTATTTGGTCAAATCTGCTAAATTTAGATAATCATTAAAAGACTTTTCACCTTAAGTCTTATACTTATTTACTATACATTGTCTACATCATGAGAATGGATTGGGTAATTGACAATGTTGAACCTGTCAGACACAACTTTGTTTGATCTCCTTGAACCTAGCTCTTGGGATCTCCAGTCTGCTAGGTAGAGTTACCGCCATGCTGACTTGTCCTAGGTCTTAAACCCATTCCCTTGGATGTCCTTTCCACTTCTTCTCTAGATAGGCCTTTTGTAAGTGGATCTGACACATTATCCTTTGACTTTACGTAGTCAACAGTGATAATTCCACTAGAGAGAAGTTCCCTAACGGTATTATGTCTCCGTCGTATGTGACGAGATTTACCATTGTACATCATGCTCCCTGCCCTATCTATAGCCGCTTGGCTATCACAGTGTATACATACTGATGCCACTGACTTTGGCCAATACTGAATATCTTCCAAAAAATTTCGGAGCCATTCTGCTTCTTCACCGGCTTTATCCAATGCGATAAATTCAGATTTCATTGTAGAGCAAGCAATACAAGTCTGTTTGGATGATTTTCAAGAGACCAAGAGACTGCTCCTCCACCGATAGTAAATACATATCCACTTGTGGATTTTACTTCGTTCGATCCGGTGATCCAATTTGCATCACTATATCCTTCAAGTACCGCAGGATATTTATTATAATGCAAAGCATAATTTTGAATGTATTTAATATACCCCAAAACTTTTTTCAATGCCATCCAATGAGTTTTGTTGGGATTACTCGTGTACCGACTCAATTTACTGATAGCGCATGCTATGTCTGGTCGTGTACAATTCATTATATACATTAAACATCCCAATACTCTTGTGTACTCCAATTGTGAGTCACTTTCACCTTCATTCTTTCGAAGTGCAAAGCTCACATCCAATGGAGTCTTGGCAATACAGAATTCCATATACTTGAATTTGTCAAGTACCTTTTCGATATAATAAGACTGTGACAATGCCAACCCTTGTAGAGTTCTATGGATTCTTATACCTAAGATCACATCCGCAACTCCAAGGTCTTTCATATCAAACTTGCTCTCGAGCATTCGTTTTGTTGCATTTATGTCAGAAATGTCTCTACTGATGATTAACATATCATCCACATATAAACAAACAATGACTTGGTGATTTGGAATGTCTTTAATATAAACACATTTATCACATTCATTTATTTTGAATCTATTTGCCAACATGGTTTGGTCAAACTTCGCATACCATTGTTTAGGTGCTTGTTTTAGTCCATACAATGACTTAATAAGTTTACACACCTTGTTTTCCTTTCCTGGAACCACAAAACCCTCAGGTTGTTCTATGTATATTTCTTCCTCCAATTCTCCATTTAGGAAAGCGATTTTCACATCCATTTGATGGATTTCAAGACCATATACCGCAGCCAATGCAATTAACATTCGAATTGATGTTATCCTTGTTACTGGCGAGTATGTATCAAAGTAATCAAAGCCTTCTTTTTGTTTGAAGCCTTTTACTACAAGTCTTGCCTTGTATTTGTCAATAGTGCTATTTGCTTTCATTTTCCTTTTGAAGATCCATTTAGAACCTAAAGGTTTATTTTCGGGAGGAAGATCAACCAATTCCTATGTATGGTTGCTTAAGATTGAATCAATCTCACTATTGACTGCCTCTCCAAAAGGATGAGTCTGACGACGACATCGCTTCTTTAAACGTTTGAGGCTCATTTTCAAAGAGAAATGTTACAAAATTCGATCCAAACGAAGTTGACGTGTACCACGTCTTGAATTTTTTTCACTATGTACATTCTCACTTGGTTCATCTCGAGGTCGTTTAGATCCTTCACTAGACTGTTCATGTCTAAGTTTATACGGGTAAATATTTTCAAAGAATTCAGCATTATCTGACTCAATTACCGTATTTTCATTTATATCCGGATGTTCGGATTTATGAACCAAAAACCGACATGCTTTACTACTTTTAGCATATCCTATGAACACGCAGTCCACCGTCTTAGGTCCTATCTTAACCCCTTTAGGCACAGGAATTTGGACCTTTGCTAGACACCCCACACTTTGAAATATTTCAAGTTGGGTTTTCTTCCTTTCCACTTTTCATAAGGAATTGATTGTGTCTTACTATGGGGAACTCTATTGAGTATACGGTTGGTCGTAAGGATAACCTCCCCCCACAAGTTTTGCGGTAAATCAGAACTTATAAGTAAGGCATTCATCATTTCCTTCAAAGTTCGATTTTTTCCTTTCCGCAATTCCATTAGATTGAGGTGAATATGGGGTCGTAGTTTGATGGATGATTCTATTCTCTACACATATTTGCGCAAAGGAAGCTTCATATTCTCCGCCCCTATCACTTCTTATCATTTTAATCTTTTTATCTAACTGATTTTCAACTTCAGTTTTATATTGCCTAAACGTATCTATAGCTTCATCCTTACTTTTTAGCAAGTAGACATAATAGTATCTAGTGCAATCGTCAATAAAAGTTATGAAATATTTTTTCCCACCACGTGATGGTGTTGACTTCATATCACAAATGTCAGTGTGTATTGAGTCTAAAGGATTGGAATTCCTTTCAACGGACTTATAAGAATGCTTTGCATACTTCGATTCCACACACGTTTGACACTTTGATTTATTGCACTCAAAGTTTGGCAAAACTTCTAAGTTAATTAGTTTTCGTAATATTTTGTAATTAACATGGCTTAAACGTTCATGCCATAAATTATAGGACTTAAGCAAGTAAGAAGAATTTGAACTTTTATTTATTTCAACATTCATTACATTCATCTTATAAAGGCCCTCGGTGAGATGGCCTTTTCCTACATACATTTCTCCTTTGTTAATTACGTTTTTTCCAGAATCGGTTACACATTTGAATCCGTTCTTGTCTAGAAGTGAAACAAAAATTAAATTCCTACATAACTCCGGAACATACAAGACATTGTTAAGTGTCAAGACCTTTCCTGAAGTTATTTTCAAGCATATTTTTCATGTTCCTTCTACCTTAGCAGTAGCGGAGTTAGCCATGTAGATCATTTCTTCTACTTGAGCCGGATCAAATGACGAAAACAACTCTTTGTTAGCACATACATGGCGGGTGGCACCAGAATCCATCCATCATTCGCGAGG
Source organism: Capsicum pubescens (assembly GCA_030864215.1). NCBI lineage: Eukaryota > Viridiplantae > Streptophyta > Magnoliopsida > Solanales > Solanaceae > Capsicum > Capsicum pubescens. The sequence goes on from CM061548.1 coordinate 21,479,061, forward strand.
ATTTCCTACCAAGTTGCATTCTGAGAACATAGCACACAAATCATCGCATTCTTTGTTGGATTCAATCATATTTGCTTGATCTTTTTTCTTGCCTTTCTTTGGGGCACGACAATCCGTGGACTTATGGCCAATCTTGCCACAATTGAAGCATTTTCCCTTGAATTTCTTCTTGGTTTGATGGCTTCCTTGTTCAGCTTTCTTCCTTTTCTTAGAATTGTTTTGATCATCTTCTACAATATGTGCTCCATTAATTGTAGAATTCCCTTTTGACCTTCTCTCGACAGCCTTATTATCCTCTTCAATACATAGTCGGACAATAAGATCTTCAACAGTCATCTCCTTGCGCTTATGCTTCAAGTAGTTTTTGAAGTCTTTTCACAAAGGTGGTAGCTTCTCAACTATCGCTGCTACTTGAAATGCATCATTCACAATCAAAGCTACAAAACAGTTTATGTGAGTATTAAGAACATTTTTAATTTGTTCAACTAAGGGATTTTTCAAAGATATACCTTCTGCTAGGAGATCATGTATGATGACTTGCAACTCCTGCACTTGAGAGACAACCGATTTGCTATCTATCATTTTAAAGTCCAGGAACCGTGCAACAAGGAATTTCTTAATTCCCGCATCCTCTGTTTTATATTTTCGTTCAAGTGCCCCCCACAATTCCTTCGATGTCTTAGTTCCACTGTAAACATTGTAGAGGTCGTCTTGGAGACCACTCAGAATATAATTCCTGCAAAGGAAGTCTGAATGTTTCCAAGCTTCTACAATTACAAAACGCTCTTTGTCCGAGGTTCCCTCGGGCACCTCAGGAGCGTCTTCGCTAGTGAACTATTGCAGACACAAAGTGGTGAGGTAAAAGAACATCTTTTGCTGCCATTGCTTAAAGTCAATGCCCGCAAATTTTTTGGGCTTCTCCACCGGTGTCATTGTAGGCGGAGCATTTGTGCGACTTGATGTGGTAATAGTAGTTGCCCCCACAGACGTTGCCGCATCTTGCATTTGACTTTCATTTGTCATTTTTCCTGTCATCACAAGACAGAAAAATTTAGTATTTTCAGAATTCTACTTATACAGTTAAATAACTTTTAAACTTTTCTTCTTGTTTCTAGTTAATGATGAAGTTTTTATAACTTCAAATCGCCAACCAAGTGAACTTTAACTTGTGATGAAGATTTTATGTCTTCTAATCACTAGTCAAATTCAAGCGGAGTAGAAAACTTAAAGCTTTAATCTCCAAAAATAAGTAATACAGATTCTGTAAAGTTATTTCCTTAAGATTGTTATTCTTCCTTCTACGGGTACAAGAATCTGTATACTAGAAACAACCATTTCAACTAGTTCAAGTTTATAAACCAAGAACACAATAAAGTGCAGAAAATACCCTCAACACAAGATCAAAGTGATTTTTTCAAGAGGTGTATTTTATTTTTAGAAATAAAGATGAAACAGAAATGACCAAGTCGCCCAAATTCACGGACTTTTCTTAAGAAAATAATTTCCCTCACTGTACCCGAGGTTGCAGAATTTTTCTCCCAGGATAAAATGGCCAAACAAACCAACTGTAGCGGTACCTTAAACAATTGGAATATCGTCGAACTCACTGAACGTTTTGGGTGATCACACAGAATATTTTGAAGGCAAGAAGAGTGTTTTTATTCTGTAATTTTCGTTCACATCAAAACCTGTGAATGAAACCAGGTTTATATAGCTATAACATGCCTCTTTAAAAAGGTGGCAGTGGTTCAATTTAGACGTGTGACTTTTCTGAAAATGCATGTCTGTTTACCCAAAACAGTGCAGTATTTTTGCTGAAACAATATACGATTTCACGAAACAGTGCACCAGTTCGAAACAGTGCATCACTTCGTTGAAGAATTGCATCTGTTCGAACCAATGTATTAGTTCGGGAAATATTGTTTCGAAAATCTGCATCAGTTCAGTCGAAACAGAAACAGTTCATCAATTCAGTCGAAACATTGCATCTGCTACTGTTTGCATATAAATGGAGTATTAAACATACAGAAAAATCTCCTGCATTTTTGTCATTGACCAGATTTCGTCAAATAAAGTTTATCCAAAAAGATAGATCTCATTAATCGATCATTTTCCAAATCCAAATTCAAATCTGAAGCCGAAGCTGAGCTGAGCGAGCGACGACGGCGCGAGACATCTCTTATTTTTTGCCTCACTTATCATGTGGATTAAGTGTTGTAGATTATAAACACTTCCAAGTTCTCTTCTTCCACCCATGTGGAAGAAAGAGTAAACTTTCTAATTTGGAAGTACACTTTCCATTTTACTGTCTCCTTCCCTCCACCATTTTATTCTCCATTTTTCATTCATATTTCTTTCATATACTATGAACCCAACAGTTGTGAAGGTAGTTATAGCTTGGTTGAGGAGGGAGAGGGTGGGTTTAGGTCTCGGGTCAAGGCCGGGTTCCAATCTTGGTTCAGGATTAGGTCGAGGTTAGGTCCCCAGTCGTGGTTGGGTCGATTGTCGAGTTTCATGTTAAAGGGAGTTCATCTTTAGAGCCAAGCCTCAGGGAGGCAGGTTGGTATATATGGATGTAGGCTAACGTCTTGCTTTACGAATGATAGTTTTTGAAGACCTTCCACATGATGTATTGTACGGTAGTAGTTATATTAATGTATGGGAATGTAACTACATGCCTAGATCAGCTAACATCATTTTAGTGCTAACATGTTCATGGGAATATAACTACATGCCTAGATCAGCTAACATCATTTTAGTGCTAACATGTTCAATGATCACTTTTTTTTTCAATCTTTATCACATTCTTTTCTATCTAGATAGTTAATGTCGATGTGCACCAACAAAAGAAAATTAGATGGGAGGAGGATCCCACAAAAAAGTGATATTTATGATAAAAAGGGAGGTGGTGGTGCTAGTGGTGACGTTGAATGAGAAGATGACATTTTTTGCGGTGTTGATAGAGACGGTGGTGGAGGAGAAAGAAGAAAAATAAGTGATAGTTATATAGAGGGGGAGATAATGGTGAATCTGAAAGAGGTGACAATGATATTGGTAGTGATAGTTGAGGAAGAGGAGGCGGCGGCGACGGCAACAAAAAGGGTGTAGAGGAGGACTGGTGGTGATGGTGTAGGGATCTTTGTGTAAATATAGTGTAGGAATCTTTGTGTAAATAATAATACTTGAGGGTTTTAAAATTAGTGTCATTAACACTAATCTTAAAATTGTCACCTCTACTCAATATTTAAGACTTGTGTTACTCTTTTTTAGTTTTGAAACTTTTTTGTCACCCTTAATTAATTTGTCCACCTAATAAATTGTACTAAATAGAATAATATAGGACCAACATAAAATGTATTTTCATATATGAGCATCCGTCAAATCTTTCTTTTTATAGATCCTTGCTACTTGTCAAGGAGTTGTTTGGTACATGGACTAAATTATTCAGAAATTATAATCTTTCGATCATAATTGCTAGATTAATTTATCCCATTCCAGAGATGGGATAAAATGATGCAAAGTTGGATGGCTATGACTAAACGTGTGATAAATTTACAATGCATTTGATTAAGAGATATCTCACCTTATTCCGCATATCAAACGATCACTAGAGTTTACGTACAACAACAACAGCATACCCAGTGTATTCCCACAGAGAGGGGGTCTGGGGAGGGTAAAATGTACGCAATCCATACCGCTACCTCCGAGGTAATGGAGAGGCTATTTTCGATTGACCCCCGGCTCAAGATATAGAACAATATACCAAGGTAGCATAACAAAAATCAAAGGTAAGAAATAGTAACACTAGATATCCGAGAAAAGGAAATAAGAGAAAAACGAACAAACAAAATAAGAAATAAGGAAAACGAATACCCATGTAGTAGTAACACACACTCACCGACCTAAGACACCTACCACACCCAACTCTCCTAACACCTAACCATAACCGACCCACTCACACTAGCCTTCTACCATAATCCGTGACCTCCACACCTTCCTGTCTAGGATCATGTCCACAGTAAGCTGAAACAGCTCCTGTCTAGAGTTTATGTACGTATTCATTTGGCCAAATCCATCGATAGGACCTCAAACTTGTCCTGAAAATTCACTTAAACCCCTCAACTAAGGCTTGTACCTATCAAGCACCTCAAGTGCTAAAATTGGTACCTATCAGGCACAAAATGATGATTTGACAAGGAGAGTGTGTGGGCGCGTGAACAGTAAATTAAATAATATTTTATTTTTTTATTAAAAAAATTATATTTAAATTATTTTATTAATATAATTTTTAATTATTCTAATATTTTAATTTATTTTTTAAAAAAAGGAAAAGCTCCCCCCCCACCCCACAGTTATCATCTTCTTCAGAAACACCTACCCCTCCCCCCCACAATAATTATCAGTGAACAAGATTTGAAGAATTGAAGCTTCATTAAGCACAACAACAAAATCCTTGTCAATTTTCATGGTTTCGAGACAACAAAATCCATCAAATCAGTTGAAAATTAACAACTTCATGAACAACAACAAAATCATTAATCAATCTTCACCATTAAAGACAACATCAAAAAATGGAGAAACTCCATTAAGCACACAATGAGTAACCATTTTTCACCATTATCAACAATATCAAAGATTTGAAAAAAAAAATCTTTCTTTTTTGGAGTTGATTTTCTGGCGAGTCTCGCCTGCTCTCGTATGTGTGAACTGTGTGTGAGTGAATGTGTGTGTTTGTGAGTGAACTGTGTGTGTGAGAGTAAATGTGTGTTTGTGTGTGATTTTGGAGTTGATTTTCCGACGAATCTCGCTGGAAAATATTGATTGCGTTGCTGCTCTCGTGCATGTGTGAACTATGTGTGCGTGTGAGTGAATGTGTGTGTTTGTGTGTGAGAGAATTGTGAAACGCCGGGAGAGGGGTGGTGTGAAGATGACGGGTGGGGGGTGAAGGTGAAGACGATTGGGGGTGGGGTGGGGGAGGGGGTGGTAAAGATGATGTATGTGTGTGTGAGGGAAGACGACGGAGGGGGTGGGGTGGGGGTAAAGAAGAAGATGATTGGGGTGGGGTAGGGTGGGGTGAAGAAGATGATGATTGGGAGGGTGGGGGTGTTTTTTTTTTTTTTTTTAAATTTAAAAATTATTATTAAATATAAATAGAAAAATAAAAAAAATCAGCAATTTTACATATATTTTTTTTCCACGTTTTTTTTTTATTGGGCATTTTTGCCACGTCACGCGAGTGTAACACACTCTCTATATACATTTGCTGATTAGGCAAAAAATGCCCAATTGGAACAAAATTCGGAGGATTTAGGGGTTTGATAGGTACAGGCCTTAGTTTAGGGGCCTAAGTGAATTTTCGGGACAAGTTTAAGGTGCTATCGATGGGTTTGGCCTATTCATTTTAATAAAGGAAAAATAACATAACATACATCTTAACTTATTATATTTACACAAACCCCCCACTCTTACAAAGTAATTACAATATTCCAATTAATTATGTATCTTTATTGGATATATTGAGAACTAATTATGTATCTCAACAGATTCAAATTCAAAAAAAAATATATCAGGAGCTAATTATGTAACTTTACAAAAAAAAAAAAATTCCAGTGAATGTATTATGTATCTCGACAGACCCAAAATAAAAAAAATATATCGTGAGCTAATTATGTATCTTTACAATGGAAAATGTATCTTCATTGGATGTATCGGAAGCTGATTATGTATCTTGACAAACCAAAATTAAGATTTTCAGAAATTATGCAAAATATCAAAATTATCTCTAATTAAACTCAAAAGTATCGGGATTTATGTTATTTGCCCAATAATAAACTTAAATAATCAAAATTATTTCAGAAATATACTTAAGAGACTATTTTGAACACATCATAAACATAAGGGACCATTTTTACCATTTTCTCAACTTTACCCAACGCCCTGAAACACTACACTACCTATCCTCATTTATTACTCCCCTGCATTCATTTCCCGCTTCTTTCACCTCCACTTAACCGCCGCCGCCGCTGCTGCCGCCGATGGCCGACAAGAATAAACGCCGGCGACCCGACGCCGATTCCGACAACCGTCCATTCAAATCCAAACTAAAACCCGATTCCGTCATCCTCCAAACCCTAAAAACCCTAAAATCCTCCGCCGCCGCCTCCAAAACCCTAACCCTCTCCGACGTCGGCCTCTCCTCCACCTGCCGTGAAGTCGCCGATCTCCCAATCGACGAAGTCCAATCCGAAATCGAATCTCTCGCATATCGTATCGCCAGCTCCATTCTCTCCGGCGAAGGCTTCTCCTTCTCCGTCCCTTCCCGTTCCGCCGCTAATCAACTCTACGTATCCGAACTCGACCGCATTGTCCTCAAAGACAAGTCATCAGTTCGAAACTTCGGTAACGTATCTACCGTTCGTAAAGCAACAATCACTCTCCGGATTCTCCAGCTTGTTCATCAGTTATGCACAAGTAACATACATGTAACTAAGCGTGATTTGTTCTACACGGATGTTAAGTTGTTTCAGGATCAGACGCAGTCTGATGGTGTTTTAGATGATATTTCGTGTATTGTGGGATGCACTAGATCGAGCCTGAATGTCGTTGCTGCTGAGAAGGGAGTTGTTGTAGGGAGGTTGATTTTTAGCGATAATGGAGATATGATTGATTGTACGAAAATGGGAATGGGAGGGAAAGCTATACCTCCGAATATCGATAGAGTTGGTGATATGCAGAGTGATGCATTGTACATACTGTTGGTTGAGAAGGATGCTGCGTTTATGAGATTGTCTGAAGATCGATTTTATAATCGATTTCCGTGCATTATTGTTACGGCAAAAGGGCAACCGGATGTGGCGACTAGGTTGTTTCTGAGGAAGATGAAGATGGAGTTGAATTTGCCAGTTCTAGCATTGGTGGACAGTGATCCATATGGGTTGAAGATATTGTCTGTATATGGGTGTGGATCGAAGAATATGTCGTATGATAGTGGGAACTTGACTACACCGGATATTAAGTGGTTGGGTATTAGACCGAGTGATTTGGATAAGTATAAGATACCGGAGCAATGTAGGTTGCCGATGACTGAACAAGATATTAAGACGGGGAAGGATTTGTTGGAGGAGGATTTTGTGAAGAAGAATCCGGCTTGGGTTGAAGAGTTGAATTTGATGGTGAAGACTAAGCAAAAGGCTGAGATTCAGGCGTTGAGTTCGTTTGGATTTCAGTATCTGTCTGAAGTGTATTTGCCATTGAAGCTTCAAGAACAAGATTGGCTATGAGAGTTCAAATCTTGTTTAATTACTTGAATATTGTTGTGTTATAATTCACTGTTAAAGTTAGACGTCTCTCGCTTAATGTTTTTATGGAGTTCATTGTTGTGTTAACCTGGGTTCTGTTATGTTTTCGAGTGGATAGGATGCTTTCTTTCTGCTTTGATTGCACTTCTTTTGGTCTACCAGAAACAACACCCCAAAAGGTAGCAATAAGGCCTGCGTATATCCTATTCTCCCAGATTGCGCTTGTTGGATTACACTGGGTATGTTACAATAGGATACTTTCTTTGCTCCATGGCTATGCAGCTTATGCTCTAATAGATGCAAAGATGATGCAAGAATATTGGAATGTTATGAAACAACTAATATAGTGTGACGACCACAAAATTCTAATTGGAACAATCAAATAAGAGCACAAGTATGAGAAGACATTATTTTCCTTCTGTTACTTTCGTCTACATTTGACGATAAAATGTGGAGTTTTCAGCTAGTGCTCTTGTCGAGTATACAATGGTATTCACTGCTAAAAGAATAAGGATCAAAAAACTCTACAAAAAAAAAACAAAGAGTTCATACAAACCTATACACAACATGTTTCTCATCTATCATTGCACTGTAGAAGCATCTAACCTTCTTGTTAGCCAGGATTGCAGTGATTCCTTAGTTATCCTCAATTTCTGCAAAACCGCTGGTCTCCTAGTTGGAGAGTGAACATTTGCTCGTAAAGTAACTCTTTCTGTGTTTACTTCCACATTTGAATGCCTGTCCGGATGGTGTATTGCATCCTGGTTTCGGTTGTTTCCAATTCTCGGTGCTGCTGAAATTACCTCAAGTCCCAAATCATGTTGCAAAAGTTTGATTATTGCTTCCTTAACTACACTTTCATGTTTGACAGCACGTATACCTACTTCTCGGACTCCTAGAAAGATTTGCACGTCATCTTTGATTGAATCTCCTGCAACCATAACCCCGATGTTTTCAAATTGATTGTAATGATATGCAGGTTTGTACACTATTATGGATCGTTGATCACAACCACTAGTATGTTGAAATGCACCACCAGTTGTAGTAAAAAGGCGTATAGCCCTTGTAATTTCTCACCTGCAGTGTACTTCTCTCTGATCATTCTCAAAACCGCAAGAACCACTATCCGGGCTTCAACCTGTCAGACAATACGTTTAGCTATGAACGTTCCCCACAAAGATCAGATGATTGTATAAGACATCCTCCTAACAAGATAATGATATTTTGGAATGATATTGTTCACAACAGTGAACCCAGAGAAACATGTTTTATTTATTTCTCCAGAAATCTTTTATGCGAATATCTAGCTAGAACCTCTTTACCTTACTAAGCCCCCGAACATTAATGGATATACTATTCGCACTGTCCTTCTGCAAGTGTTCTGCAACTTTCTCGAGAATCATACTTTCAGGGCCTAAATCGGTTCTATTTCGAGTGCTGAAGCTGTACTTCCTCTGATTATCATTTTGGATTACGCCTTCACACCACTGCTCAATTAGTTGCTTGAGATAGTAATCATTGGGTTTATACCTGCAATGTTTATGAAGAGCAAATTCAGACTCATGAGTATCATTAAGTGGATTCTTTCCTTAGACCGATGGTAATGCTGATGGCACAAAATGAACCCAAAACACACACAAAAAGAGAGATGAGTCTCATCTGCTATTGGAAATTGATGTGCCTCCCAACTGAAACTTGTACATACTCTACATATAATTTAGCTAATAAATAAGGAAAATAGAAAATCTACTTACTCTTTTAAATTGGGAACTACCGGCCTTGGTGTCTTAAAACTAAATGAAGAGCAAACTAAGACGTCCCAACATGAAATTGTCTCAAAATCCTTCATGACACCTCCCAAGCATGGCTTTCACATACTTACCTCTGTGATTCACGTCTCTTTTATCCTAAGGACCCCTTGAAATTGTACGTTCTCATATCAACACTCCACGTGCACCGAAAATGGAATTAATAACAACAACATTAGGAGTTCGAGAAGGTTCAATTGGCCGAAATGAATTTTCCCAGCGTAATCCCACAGTGGGGCCTGGGGAGTAGATTGTGCGCAGATCTTACCCCTACCTTGGAAGTAGAGAGGCTGTTTCACATATCAATATGGAAATTAACCAACTGAATTCCCAAGTTAACATCCCCTTGATAATGCTTTTCAAGTTAATTTGCGGCGAAAAGTATAATCATAGGCGACCTAACCATTAAGGATACTTTTGAAAACTATGTTGCACTTAGTTTTTAGGAATCCTGAGAAAGGATTTCCAACTGTTAATGGTTCCATGTCGTTCAATAAACCACCATTGGATTTCCATAGCAAGATCGTGATGAATTCACTTGATATTACATAGGAATGAGTCTGCACTAGCAAATGGCTTATGAAGATGATCATTACTGCTTCAAGATGGCCAGTTTTTCTCTCTTTACTTCCAAAATCTCAACCTTTCCGCTTACTGTACTTTTTGTTTTGTCCGGAGCAGGCTCTGGTGCCCATTTAACCCGTCGCAAAGGGAAAGAAGAGCACATTTAATTTTAAGCAAAAATTAAAAAACAGGTGCCAATCCATCAGAATGGAATGTCTCAGACTGCAAGGGAAAATCAAAGTAGAAGAAGAGGGACATTATGCCTAAAAGATTTCAAGTTACATACCCTGCTTTCCGCATATCCTGATATATAGCTAAGCATTGTTGTACTTCCTGTAAAGATCCATATCGGCTACGAGCTCTAAGAAGTGTATTATATGTGACCTACAAAATGTTATAGAGGTTATACAGCTGATCCAATCGACATGTGAGCACCTAAGTACCAAATCAATTGATGCCATTTTAAGTGCAAGCTAGACGAATTAACTCACCATATTTGGTTTTATTTGATATCTTTTCATTGCTGCAAACAATGAAAATGCACTCTTGAAATCTTTATTTTCCACACAAACCTGTGAAGTGAAGAGGAACAAACAATACAAGAATCAATCATATCAACCATATTTGACTGCATCTTCAAAAGTTTTCATTAAGTAATATGCCATTAAAAAGGAAGAAAGATTAGAACCTTGATAATTGTTGTATAGGTTACCACATCAGGTTGAATACCAGCCTCTCGCATGGCTCTCAAAATCTGCATTTCCATGAAATAATTATAATTCAGATTGCGGTAAAAGCCTTTTTCTATGACAACTGCATATTTCATACCATTTTTTTATGGGATCATATGTTTTCTGTCTATTCTTCAAGTTGTGCACATAAACCTAACTTTGAAGAATTTATGTCCAAGAATGGAACCTTATACTAAAAGTTTTGGAGGAAGAGAGTCTTGCGCTTTGTGCATGACCATTCTGTTAGTCTTTTCACATTTATCTTCACTTTTTATCTATTATTTTTTTAATAACTGAGAAACCCCTGGGGTTCAGTGGTGCAAAATTGAAACTTGATGGATAATGGGCTCGCCTGCTCTTCAGTTATTTATCTATTCATATGTGAATTAACTCATCAACTAATCCACTTAATGCAGTATTACATGTTAGTTTTTATTTTCAAAATAATTTCTACAGTAAACTTGTTTTGTTTTTTAAATGTAATGTGTATGTCTCTCAAATTAAATGAAAAATTAAAAAATAGCACAACGTGCATGCGAACTGAGGGAAGTGAACTCCAACGGTTGCACAAAGTGATAGCTTAGTTTGGTGCAGTTCATCTTTAAATAAAAAGACCAGCTAAATATGATCTAACTGCCAAGTTACCCTTTACTCAAAAAAAAAGAAAAAAGAAAAGATCTAACTGTCATCTTCCTGTTACTGTTAGATGAAATAGACTAAATTACCTGCAGAGCACCCTCTACATTTCCTGAGCCTCCACAGATGTCAATCAAAATAGACCAGCTTATATTGTTGGGAGAAAGACCTACTTCCTTCATCTCTTCCATCAAAGCTTTCGCTCGGTAATAATCACTTCCGCAGGCCTTCATCAGAATATTATAGGTAGCAGTAGTAGGTCTAAATGGAACCCTCGTAGAGAAACGTCCATGAGGTGAAGCAGATGTATGGGTGGGTATACTAGCAGAAACCATAAGTTTGGGGGAGAGATTAATATTATTTTTCATCTTGCTACCAAAATCTTCACAATTGTCCTTCGGCAGCGCATGTTCCTTCCAGGACCTGAATAGCCGAAAGGCCCTGTCGTATTGACAGGCTTCAACACACGCATGAAGAAGAATGTTGTAACATTGTGAATTAGGTTCACAACCAGCCTGAAGCATCTCTTCAAATAGCTGAATGGCTTGGTCTACCAGGCCTGCATTGGCACAGGCACTGACCAATGAAGACCAAGTGACAATGTTGGGAGTGACACCAGCCGATAGCATATCTTTTTTTATTTCAAGTGCCATCTGCCACATTCTTGCATCTGCAAATACCTATATAATCAAAACAGAGAACATGAATATGTTCTTTTTTGGGGATAAGTCAAGAAGTATCATTTATTAACACAAAGTCGATGTAAAAAAAAAAATGTGCAAGATGTTATCTGGCACTGCTTGAGTCATACATGTCTACCAAAATCCAACTGAAATAAAAAATATCTTAGTGCTTTCTACATAATATTCACTATGTAATGATGAGAAATATAGAGGATGTAACTATGTAATCACAGAGTATCACACAACAGCTGTGCAGAAACAATACGGAGATAGTAAGACCAGTAAATGTGTTATTTAATTTCTGTATCCATGTTAAAAAAAAAAAAACACTCCATTTTTTACTATTAATCAATAAGCCCTTTACCTCTAGTACAATATAGTAAAGTGAGATATTCAGTCACAGAGGCACTTTGACATCTCAAGTTATATATTGCAGAAAGAAATTGAATTCGTAGCTTCTTTTTGGTAGTTATGGTCGACATCATGTATAAATTCCACAAGAAGTTTTTAGATGTTTAAAATGGTTCTTGCTTAACCTGAAGGCCCCAGTTATACCTTAATTAAAGTGCTGTATGTGAAGACATCCAATTTCAATGCTCCTGCCATTTCTAAATGCTTTAGTTCCCCATAAATTTCTTTGGCCAGATCAACTCTTGTAGCAAGACAGCATGACTTCAGAAGGATATTATAAGATGTCAAATCAGCTGGAACACCTAGTTTCTGAATGACAAGAAACAAAGTGAATAAAAAACACTCCTCATCAGTATTTTCAGCTAACAAAGCTAAAATTATAGATAAATGGTGAAAAAGAAACAAGATCCAATGCCCAACTACAAATCACAAAAGAGAGCTGAAATAGGAAAACAAATACTTTGGAAGACACATTTAGATATCTTTAGTACAAGCCAAACTTCACTAATGTAGATGCACTAAGAAACAAATTGAAAATTAAAACAAGATTCACGTTGTGCCAGCAGAAAACAAACTTTAGATTGTAAATGGGATTTGTTTGGGAAAAGGGAAAGGACTTGGAGGAATAAAGTGGGTTATTCCCCTTATTAAGTCAGGAAGTGAAAGAGTGCTACGAAGCAGTCCATCTCAGTTTCCCAAACCCTCCTGGAATTTAATGGAAAGGAGAAGTGAGACAAACTTCCTTTCTAGTTGTGCCAACAGCTAGAGGACCATTAAAAATGGACACTTCACCTTATGGAAGAACAATTAAAACTTCCCCTCATGAAACTAAACTAGTGGTTAAGACGAAAGAACATCCATCCCTTCGTTACTGGACAATGAACCTCCTTTTTTTTCCGGCACGAGCCACACTTGCCGATGTAGTGCATGTGTACTTTGTGATGTGGAAGAAAGAGAGTAAGGAAAGGCTTACTTGCATTTGCTTGTATATGTCCAAGGTGTAACTCAAGTCACAGGAATTTACATTCATGAGGCTGTTGAAGACATAAATGTTTGGTGTAAACTTGCTAGTGATTAACCCCTGCACTGAAATTTAATGTTATAGATGCATGAATCAACCAAGAACAAAAGCTGAAATACAACCAGAATAAAGGTAAAAGATCATTCAACTTGTTCCTTTGTAAGTTTGTTTGATAATGACCTCCACCTACTCTGTAAAATATTGTCAAAGAGGAGAGGTGCTTATTTATCTAATTATGTGTTCGGTAATCAGTAATCCAGGATATGGGCAGGCCAAAATTTTGTATGGGCATCACAGGTAGCAGTGAGACTCAGACTTGAAAGTTGAAACCAGTATCCAGTTGGACTCCGTTCTGAATTACATGCTCTAACTTCTATAGAAGCTTAACTTATTAAAGAAGGGAGAATTATTAGTTAATTATTCGACAAATTCAAAAAAAAAAGTGTTCCGTTTTGTAATTAAACCAAAAACGAAATCAAGGATATTCTGATTTTCTTTACTGTGCAGGATGCACCAGACAACCATATTATTAACCAAATCCCTTCTTACTCATGACAAAAAAACGATTATGCAAAATGGACTTTTCAACAAAATCTTAGGGAAATGACGAGGTTTTTTATCTCAGAGAATTGGATCACCTGTAACCTTCCTCTCCTATTTTTGGACAAGTAAAGGGGAATTTATTGATTGCCAGCATTAAGTCTTGGGTTGACTTAACAGGAAATCGGATTTATTTGTCAGAAGCACAAGTTTATCTAAGATTCACAAGGTGTGCAATATACCTCATATATGGACCTGGACTTCAAGTAGTCACCACAAAGACCACAAACATCTATTATTGCACGGTAGATATACAAATTCGGGGTGTCCTCATTCTGCTTGGATGCTTCAAAGACAGTTAGCGCAGATGCCAAATCGCCTTTCTTCCCAAATTCAAGAATTACGGTACAGATCAGAATGTCCACATGTGGAAAAAAATGTGCATACCTGCAGAGTCATGAATTAACTTGCACAGTAAAGACATGGCAAGTAATCACAGTTTTTCTAATATAGCAGTATGTTTAAAGCATTTCTCCATCCGTTATAAACCAAGAGAATCGAACTTCCAAGCACAAAAAAAGAGAAACCATTAATTGGATAATACATGAAGGAAATTGACAAGTAGATGGAGCAAACAAAGTTCAAGACCAGGGCGAGAAAGTGGATCAACCAACCAAACATAAGATATCTGGAGCTTCTACTGAAGTGAACTAACAGACAACAGCTCCAGTCAAGAAAATCATTCTTATTAAGCAGGTATGTTGTATATCCGCTGCAGCGGCTCAATTCAGTCACAAGCAACAAAGAGTAGATGAAAGAGTTTCTTCCCCATTCTTTTGATCATTAAAAAAACAAGTTCTAACCCTATCCAAGAAATACTAAGAACGAAGGCCCATTAATGGGACTAACAACCATCACTGTGTTATTGACACGTTACTTATATTCAACTGAAGAGGCTTTGTCCCTCACCATAACAAATGTACGGAAAAGAAAAAGTCACTAGTCTAACTCCTTCCCTGGAGGATGTCTCAAAGATGGTACACTAAAAAGTTGTCATTTGGGAAAATTGGGAGTTCTCCTAAACTGGAGAATGGAGATACTATCAAACGCGTACTTACCCCTACACCATCATACAATTCTCTGATTTTTTTTTTTAAAAAAGGGACTCTTGAAAAATAGCAAGTAAGCCTTAAATCCAAACAAGTTGTTGTCACCAAAAGAGATGAGCTTGAAAACCAACAAGCTCCATCAAAACAATGCCAATATAAGAAGAGAATGGTAGAAAAAGGTCCTAATCCTATCCTAATTCCTCATTTATATTTCGAGGAAAAAAGAATCTTAAAACCATATTCTGGAGCATATCTACTAAAGATGTACAAGAACCAATGAGCATTTTGGTAGATCCCAATCCTTCCGTAAGCACTATCTTACCTGTATTTACTTTAAAGTGAACTTCTTGTGTCTTGGTCAACTTGTGTGTACCTCTACTAATCCACAATATACATACTACCTCCCACCAATATAGCTACAGGATAACTATCTCCACTAAGATTGGCGGATAGAAAAAAATTGCACATGTTTTTTCTTTCTGGGGGGATTTGAATCTCACTTGTGGGATTTTACTGGTATGTCGTTGTTGTTGGGGATTTGAACCAACTCCCATGGCTTTTTCCGCTTCATTGACCGCTAGGCCACACATTTGGTGAACATATCTCTATGTTTTAATGTCCATTTAACAAACGAAGTATTTTTATTCATGCCACCTGTTAGTCAAACACATACTAGATGATTGATTTCTCAATATGGCTACAAATGTATATACCCTCCTCACAAAAAATATGAGAAAATTAACAAATCTCTACTTTCAAGAATCATTCTATGAAGGCCAAAAATGATATTTCAGATAAACGTAATAAGCAAAAGTGTTTTAAGGGAGTCACCATTACTAGACATATTTGACTGCATTACTTGAGAGAGTGAACCAAAACACCAACTCTAAGAGGTCTATGTGAAGATTGGGAATTTAAAGCTAAGTGTATGATTGGTACAGCGTCTAAACACAATAAACATTTAGGCATTCCAATAAGATAATAGGCAAATACATATCTTAGGCCCATTGAGTTTGTCAAAACAACTTAAGGTGTGCTGCACCACAGAAAGGGATAAAAGGAAAATGCTTAATGATATACTTGTATCATACCCCCACTTAGGGGAAATATACTAGGTCTGTTGTTGCTGTATATACTTGTTTCATACTCATAAAAAACAATTATTTTATTAGTAATTTACGAAAAAACATCTACATATTATTTTTGTACAGTCATCTGGATGGAGCATGGATTACATATCAATAACATTTCAAATTCATGCCAAATTGGAAAAACTAATACCTTACTGCTGCATTTGGCTTTCTTTGGCTGACACAAAGTCTTAGAATCTCAGATGGCTTCACTAAATCCTTAATTGGCATACCACACCCTGAAGCAGTAGCATATGTAAAAAATATCAAATGCCGATGTATTTATCAAATTTTTCAAGAGCAACAACAAACCCAGTGTATTCCCACCTAGTGGGGTCTTGGGGGGGGGGGTAAAATGTACGCCGTCCACTACCTCCGAGGAAGTAGAGAGGTTGTTTGCGATACAACAACAAAAAATTTTCAACAGCGGAGAAAATAAATTTGGCTATAAGCAATTCAAGAAAATCTCTAAATTTTAAGCATTTCCACCGTTTTAGATAGACTAGAATGTGGTTAACAACTCAAGCACTGTTCATTTTTTCCCTTCACTTAGATCAACAAATTAAGAGTTGGAAACATATTATATCTGGGGATAGAGCTAGGTAGGGCCAACGGGTTCATCTAAACCCCCATCAAAAAGAAAATTGCACTATTTATACATGATTAAAATTAATTTTTTATGCATATATAGTTGAAACCCCTTTGAGTTCTTCGTGTGTTTGCTTCTTTCATATTTTGAACCTCATTATGAAAGTCACTGATTATATCTTGTATGTATCCATTTAGAAAGACCTTAATAGTAATTGGAACACAATGAAGAGCATAAATATTAACACAAAATTATACCTTTAAGTGTTTCCATCAAGCTCACAACTTCCTCGATTTGGCCACATTCCATAGTCCGCCTACACTCTTGAGAAAGTGCATTTACAGCAGCTCCATCAAGCAGCTTTGAAGGATCAATTCCAAGCGGCTGAGCACCATTCAGAAGCTCAACAATGCTCCCTATCTTTCCTTCTTCAAGCAGACGAACAATCCCAGCCGAAACAAGCTTCACATTCAACAAATCCACGAATTCTGCTGCATTCACTCCCGAAACCGCAACGCTCTCCGCGATCATCAACAAATCATTGAACCTACCATCCTGGGCAAGCTTCGACGCCAACTCGGCATAGTATTTGAGACTATTACAGTTACCTGTAGAGGCAGAGCCACCATTTGAAGTTTATGGGGTTCTAAATTTAGTCATTAAATATTTATTTTACTTTTTTCCAGAGTTGAATTTTCATGTTTGGTCATAAAATTCAGGAATTCAACTTCAAAGTTGTTTTTACTTTTTTGCTCCAAATCACTAGTTAAAATTCAAAAAACAACTCTAATTTGTATTCATTGCCAAACAGGTTCTTAGCTAAAAACAACTTTTTTCAAATTTCACAATTTTCATGGTCAAACATGCCCTTAGTTATGTTAACTTAGTACATAAAAGGATCCTTTTAATACAAATACTCCTATCATTTTAATTTGTTTATCTAATTTTGACTCGGCACAGAGTTAAAAGTAAAGAATACTTCTCAATATATGTGGGTTTAAACTAAAAATATGTATAATACACCAAAATATCCTTTAATCTTGTGATCTCAAATATACTAGGTCGAAAGTTGAAATTAAAAAATTGTTACTTCCTCCATTTCAAAAAAAAAAATGACCTACTTTTCCTTTTTGGCAATATTTTAATTTCAACTTTCCATGTGACATTTTTAAGACCACAAGATTAAAGGACAGTTTGATACATGACATAATTGCTTTTTGCGGATGATGTAGTCTTGATTGATGAGACACGTAGTGGAGTTAATGCTAAATTGGAGGTTTGGAGGCAAACTCTTGAGTCTAAAGGGTTTAGGTTGAGTAGGTCCAAGACGGAATATTTGGAGTGTAAGTTCAGCGAGGTGTCTCATGAGTCCGATGTGGTTGTTAAGCTTGATACTCATTCTATAAGTAAGAGAGATAGTTTCAAGTGTCTAGGGTCTTGATTCCGGAGAATAGAGAGATTGACAAAGATGTCACTCATCGGATTGAGATAGGGTGGATGAAATGGAGGCTCGCCTATGGAATCTTGTGTGACAAAAAGGTACCTCCCAAACTTAAAGGCAAGTTCTACAGAGTGGTGGTTAGACCGGCGTTGTTGTATGGGGCGGAATGTTGGCCTGTTAAGAAGGCCCACATCCAGAAGATGAAGGTGGCAGAAATGAGAATGCTTAGGTGGATATGCGGGTGTACTAGGAAAGACAGAATTAGAAATGAGGTTCTTCGAGAGAAGGTGGGTGTTGCTTCGGTGGAAGCCAAGATGAGGGAAGCGAGGTTGAGATGGTTCGGTCATGTGATGAGGAGGAGCACGAATGCCCCAGTGCGGAGGTGTGAGAGGTTGGCTAGGTATGGTTTCAAAGCGTGGTAGAGGTAGACCGAAGAAATATTGGAGGGAGGTGATTAGACATGACATAGGGCAGCTCCAGCTTATCGAGGACCCTGGATAGGAAGTTGAGGAGGAGGCAGATTAGGGTAGAATGTTAGTTTGAGTTTAGGGTATGGTATCTTTTGGTGTGTTACTTGGAGTATTTTGTTTATGCTATTATTGAGTTTGCTAATCCCTATTATATCTTGTTCTTTTAATATTCTTACTATTATTGTTCCTTATCTTAGATTGTTCTATTTTGAGCCGGGGGTCTACCGAAAACAGCCTCTCTATCTCACATTTGAGGTAGTGGTATGGACTGTTTGTTGTACATAACTTTAATTTAGAACAACAAAATTCAAAAGTCTTTCTTTATTTTCTTAAATTTCATGTCAAGTCAAACTACATCGTTCTTTTTGAACCAGAGGTAAAGAGGCAATTTTGTAATCGGACTGAAAATGAAAGTAAGACGTACAAACTGAAAGAATGAGTACATGATTTGGACCAATGCTACTGCGTCTAGCCAAACACAAGTCTAATTTTTATTCATGGCCAAACACAACTCAACTGCAATTGCAATTTCTACTCTGAAAACAAAAACTAATTTTGTTTTTCAAATAATCACAATTTTAATGGCCAAACACAACTCCAATTTCTACACTGAAAACAAAAACTAGAGTATTTTTTTTTTTCCAAATACGCACAATTTTCATGGCCAAAAAGGCCTTAGTGTGAGTACAAACATAATGAATGAATTTCTTTTAAAAACAAATACTATTATATAACCGAAAAAGCTACTGAGTTCGTCCGAACAAACACGTACCGTGATTAGCTGAAGGGGAATCCCATCGTAGTGTGTATAGAAGTGGAGATTGAGAATTAATGAAGCGAGATAGAGAATGATTGGGCTTTTGTTTGGGCCTGAATTTGGGCTTGGGCTTGGGCTTGGCGGTGTTGCGGTGGTTGGAAGGAGGAGTAGAGGAGGAATTGGGCGGGAGAGTAATGGAAGAAGATGGAAGTATTACCAGTGCTTCTCTCATTACTTCCTAGCCAATTCTTTTTTTTTCTTTTTTCTCTTCCTTCTTTTCTGTCAAGTCCATTTGGTAACATCATGATTTGTAAATTGTAAATATATTTTGAGGGTATTGGGATTGAATTTGAAAGGCTCAGGAGTCTGCACATTGTTGTTTAGTTTTTGTGAGGAAATGATTATTTAAAATGAAATTCATTTATTGTTGGGTAGGAAGAGCAAATAAAGCTATTATTCCCTCCGTTTTAAAAAAAAAATGAATCTTCTTATCTCATCACAGAATTAAAAAAAAAAAAACACTCTCTCCGTACCGTCCCATATATTTTTTTATTTGGTAACTATTTAATGATATCATACACATTATATCTTTAGTAAATCTCACTTATTATGAAAAGACAACAAAAAAGTAAACATTAAAATAATTTTAAAAGGGGCAATTTTGTAAACCTTACAAAGTCATCACTTATTTATTAAATGTAATACCCCGCAAAATCATCCATGCATTAACTCGTGGTAATATGCTCTTAGAGTTAAATGACTAGAATTGTGTCAAAGAAACTTAGGGCCCGTTTGGCCATGAAATTTTTTCCCTTTTTTCCGAAAAAATTTTCCGGAGTTGAAAATTGTGGTGTTTGGCCATGAAAATTCAGAAAATAATTCCGAAATTTTTTTCTAAAAAGGGAAAACAAATTTTTGTTGTTTTCACAATTTTCCAACTCCAATTCCAACTTTTATTATTATAACATATAACCCCAATCTTTTAAATTTTTACATAAAACTCTCCTTATAACATTACTTTTCCAATATTACGTCTATAGCAGTTTTAAAGAATAAGATAATTATAATTTCAAATTTAATGCTATCCTAATTAATATATATCTCTTTTTCTCTCTCATCATTATTTTTGTCCCTTATTTAATTTTCTCCCTTATTTAAGACATTAGTTTACTGTTAATTTATATTTATACCCATAAATATAAAAAAAAAAAAAAGGGACGACCCGGTTCATACCTACTCCGTAGGTGTCGGGGAGGGGGGGGACCGGTCCTGGCCTCACCCACGCGTCCTCACCCTAGCTTCGCTGGAGGGACGTTTCGAACCCCCGACCTAGGCACACCATGGCAAGCAAGCTTACCGCTGAGCCAAGGCCATCCCTCACCCATAAATATATAAAGTATTATATTTATAATAGAAATATACAAAGTATGTTATATATAAAGTTTATACCATGTATATACCATATACACACATATATAAATATACAAAGTATTAAGAAACACACTAAGCATATTTATAATATAAATATATAAAGTATGTTATATATGAAGTTTATACCACGTATATACCATATACACACATATATAAAAATACAAAGTATAAAGAAACATACTAAGCATATTTATATATTTATGGTATATGATATAATATACCATAAATATGCAAAGTATATTTTACATAGAAATAATTTATTCACACACAATAAAATCTTTCATGTATAAGAAAATTAAAGAAATAAATTAGCGGCACCCTAAAATTTAATAACAACTCATCATTTCTTATTTTTTAGGAACGAAAAATGAAGGAAATAAATTAAATAAATTCCTGAAAAAATAAATTTGTTTGAAAGATAATATTTGTTACCTAAAAAACAGGAAGCAGTGATCTGTTAATATAACATCCATAACAACTATTAAAGTAAATATTATATATGTCATGATTGAAATTCATTAAATATGACCATGTATATGTAATTATTTTTATAATAGTGGCTAATTGTGTACTTTTTCCATTAGTAGGTAAATTTTAGTTGGGTGATTTTGATAGTTTGTAAAAGTTAGGACATAAAATCATATTTAAAAAAGTTTTTTCAAAAGTCAAAAAAGAATTTAAAAAAAGACATGGCCAAACACAACTCTAACTCCAACTCCAACTCCAATTTCAACTCCAACTTCAACTCCAACTCCGAAATTTTTTAGTTTTCATGGCCAAACGACTTCATTTTTTATTTTCAAAGTGAGTAAAGTTTAAGCCATATATAATTTCCCTAATTTTGACTTGTTATCATGTGGGTAATTGAATGAGCTTTCCGTCGATATAAGATTCGCCCAAATCTGATACCCGGGCAAGAAGTTATGGCTAATTTAAGTTCTAGTCGTAAAACACTGTTATTTTGGTGCTTGGCGCGTCACGGAGGGGGCTTATTTAGAAATTGTCAAATTCCAGTAGCATAGCGTGATTGTGGCGCGTCGCGTTGAAGTTTCAGGTCCCAATCAGTGGAACAACGCGATGGCTCCGCGTCGCGGTGACCTTAAGAATCCCATTCGTCAATTTCCAGTGAGCCACCACGATTGTGGCGCGTCGCGGTGGCCCATGAAATCGGGCTCCCAGTATATTTTTAGTCCGTCTCATTAAGGGTATATTGAGTATTTTCCACCCCCTTATTAGCCTAAACACGGGATTTAATCCCAAATGACCTCATTATTGATATTTTCATCAAAAACCATCAAGAACACTCCCTAGGGTTTCAAACAAGAAAATCCAAATAACTCAAGATTTAACTGTGGGCTTTCAAGATTGATTGAAGATTTGGAATCCCCAAATCGTAGGCTTCAAGAATCATCCATTAAATTTCTAAATTGAAGTACGTGGGGTTTATCCTAAAAACTACATGGGCTTGTAAACACTAGAACATGATTTAAAGATTATCAAGCATGAATTTAGAAAAGGGTTTTAGAAATACATGATTTATTATGCATTATGAATGTTTAATTGTATTGTTGATTTGGTCTTTAGGCCTTTCCCCCTTAAATTGATTTACATGTATACGTATATGTATAAAAATTTAGATTTAAGATTGGTTGAGAGCACAACTTATGAAATCACTGTCTTGTGATGACTTTAAGTTTATGATCTCAATGTGAAGATTTGAAATGCATGATTTATAGCTTGAAATTTGTTTACTCAAATACCATAGTATTTTGAGCATGTTTTAGAGATTTAAGAGAGGGAGTTTCTTGATGTAAATATATTTTGTTAAATGGGAAAGATTTGCATGAGATTAAGAGATTTGACATGACCACCTTGCATCGTTGAAAGTTTGACAAAGAGAGTTGCATACATGTTTTTACATGAGTTTTAGAGAAAGGGTTCTTTGAAATGATTTATTGATATGGTGGTCCCGAATGTATGTTTTGAAAACAGAGATTGTAATATGCTAATAATGGCTCAGAGATGTGACTTGCAAGTCAATGGTATGACGATACCATAAGTATGTATGCCATAACAGAGTATGTTTTCAGAGTTTGATTTCAGAGAATGCACGTTTTAAAGAGTTAAAAATGGGCTTAAAGAGGGTTAGGTAGTTACCCGAAGAAGGTTTGAGTTCAAGTAACTCTTAGCCTAAAACCGTGATTTGTTGATCCGGGTATATTATTTTTACGCTGGCGACAGCCGTGTGGTGTAGCAAAGTCAGAGACTCCAACCCTTGCGGCACACTTGGGTTGGAGGCTTCCCGGCCGAGTCAATGGCGGATTTCATATAGCCCGTGGAATTTCAGAGTTATAGGCTATACCACCTAGCGCAGAAGTAAAACAAAGAGTGCTACAGAGTTCAGATGATTTTACAGAGTCTTTCAAAAATGCCCATGAGATTTCTTACTATATGATATGTTTATGAACTGTTTTAAATTGCTCTCATATATGTTGAATATAAATTAGTATTTTGGATCTGCTCTGTGTACCAGTACATCTGTATGGACCCCCTACCTCTCAGGTTCGGAGGCTCAGTCCAAGGGTCCGGCTAATCAGTAGAGTATTCCAGAGAGAAGTGATTCGTTCAGTGGCGAGCCTTCTTTGTTCCAGAAGGCCTGTTATTTCAGATTATGTTATTTCCATTGGTTTGATCTACTGGGGGCCTTGTCCCAGTTTTCAGAACAGTATTGAGATGTAGTAGAGATTTCGCAGACTGAGTCAGATTTTATTCAGATGTTTTGAATTGCAATTTTCTTTCTTATGTCTTGAAACCCAGAGTGAATGACCATGTTTCCGTATCAGATTATATTTCCGTATTTTCTTTTATGATATGAATGTTGTGCATGATTATCAGATCAGATAGAGTAGGATGTCCGGGCCTTCATCGTTCGGGATGTCCGTCATGGCCAGACCCTAGTTCGGGTTCATGACAAACTTGGTATCAAAGCGCGGTTCATGGTCCCAGGGTGTCTGCGAAATAGCGTCGGGTAGAATCTTGTTTATGGGTGTGTATCGCGCCACACTTATATGCAGGAGGCTACTAGGCGTTTAAGAGTGTTTCTCTTTTTTGTGGTTTAGTTTGTGCTTCAAAGTCTGAGTTGTCCCCTAATCAATGATCTCTTGTGTTTCAGAAAAACAATCATGCCTCCCCGTCGTTCTATCGATCAGAATGTACAGAAAGATGAGGTCCGTCCCACTTATGGGATGAGGACCCGAAACAGAGCTCAGACTCTGGAGATTGATATTACTCCGGGAGTCCCACCTACTCAAACCAACCCACTTAGGGCACCCAGAGCTCCTCGAACGGGGAATAACCGCACTCAGCCTCGCGCGAAAGAGGTATCTAATGCAGAATTCAGACAGTCCATTCACATGCTTACCCAGTTGGTAGCCACACAGACTCAACTATCGGAAGATATTGGGTCTGTATCTGTTACATCTGAGGCTACAAGAGTGGGCCAGTTCGTGAGGATGAACCAGCCCAAGTTTACTGGTACCAAGGTAGAAGAGGATCCACATGAGTTTATGGACGAGATGAAGAAGATCTTTAAGGTGGTGCATGTAGATGAGGTAGAGGGGGTTGAGTTAGCGGCTTACCAGCTTAAGGATGTAGCGAACCAATGGTATAACGAGTGGGAAGATTCAAAGAGTGAGCATGCTGAGCCCACAGTTTGGGCCAAGTTCGTGGAAGCCTTCCTTGATCGATTCTTTCCTCTCGAGCTGAGGGAGGCCAAAGCCGAAGAGTTTATGAATCTAAAGCAGGGTAAGATGAGTGTCCAGGAGTACACTCTAAGGTTCAACCAACTAGCCCGTTATGCTCCAGAGATGACTAGTAACATGAGAGACTGAATGAGGAAATTTACATCCGGCCTTTCAGATAACTTAGTGCTTGAATGTCAGGGAGCAATGTTGAATCGGGACATGGATTTTGCCAGACTATCAGTCCACATGCAACAAGTTGAGGAAAAGAAAAAGAAAATCGCTGAATTTAGAGAGAAGAACAGACAAGCAAAAAGAGACAAAATAGCAGACCATAGCTATAGTCAACAGCAGAGTGGGAATTGGGGTAACAAATAGCAGCAGCAGAAGAAGAATTGGGATAATACGCAGTCTACAGCCAGTGCCCCGATGACCAAACCCCCAGCCGGACATCGCACTCAGGATTTTCAGTATAGACAGGGGCTGAGGATGCAAGGTTCACAGTCTCAAGGAAGTGTAGCTCAGACCTCTCAGACATACCCGCGCTGTGAGAAATTGGGAGAAATCATCCAGGGAGATGTCAGTTTGGAGCTATGGTGTGTTATTAGTGCGGCTAGCCAGGCCATATCCAGAGAGAATGTCCGGCAGCAAAGGGTAATATTGGTGGAGCCAAGTCACAAGCTAATTCTTTTGCACCACCACCGCCTCAAAAGGGTGCCACTTCAGCCGTCGGAAACGGCCACAACCGGTTGTACGCCCTGACCAACCGCCAAGAGGCAGAGGCATCACCAGATGTAGTTACTGGTATGTTGTAAATCTTTTCCCATGATGTTTATGTGTTACTTAATCTCGGGTCTACCCTGTTTTATGTGACCCCTTATGTGGTTGTTGGTTTTGGGTTTGAGCCCGATGTAATTACCGAACCTTTTTTTTGTTTTCACTCCGGTGGGAGACTCTGTTGTGGCTAGGAGGGTGTATAGAAATTATGTGGTGACTGTTTGTGGGCAAGATACTGCGGCAGACCTCGTAGACTTAGACATGGTTGATTTTGATGCTATCTTAGGGATGGATTGGCTTCATTCGTGCTATGCCACACTAAATTGTAGAACCTGAAGGGTTACTTTCTCATTCCTGAATGAACCAGCAATAGAATGGGAGGGACATTCTTTAACACCTAGAGGGAACTTTATATCTTATCTCAGAGCCCGTAAACTTATCTCAAAAGGGTGTTTGTACCATTTTATCCGGGTTAAAGATTCTAATACCGAAAGTCCTTCTTTTTTGTCTGTCCCGGTAGTAAATGAGTTCCCAGAAGTCTTTCTAGATAATCTCCTGGGAATACCACCTGATAGGGAGATAGATTTTGGCATTGATTTATTGCCAGATTCCCGTCCCATCTCTATTCTGCCATATAGAATGGCTTCAGCAGAGTTGAAAGAGCAGCTAGCAAATCTCCTAAATAAAGGTTTTATCCATTCTAGTGTTTCTCCCTGGGGTGCACCTGTACTCTTCGTGCGAAAGAAAGATGGTTCCCTGCGTATGTGTATAGATTACCGTCAACTGAATAAGGTCACGATTAAAAATAAATATCCTCTTCCTAGGATTGATGATCTTTTGACTATCTTCAGGGTGCTAAATATTTTTCAAAGATAGACCTTCGTTCGGAATATCATCAGCTGAAGGTTAGGGAGTCAGATATTGCCAAAACAGCGTTACGAACCAGATACGGTCATTATGAATTCTTAGTCATGTCCT
The DNA here is from genome assembly GCA_030864215.1 of Capsicum pubescens. Taxonomy (NCBI): domain Eukaryota; kingdom Viridiplantae; phylum Streptophyta; class Magnoliopsida; order Solanales; family Solanaceae; genus Capsicum; species Capsicum pubescens. Next base: position 21,505,175 of record CM061548.1, read on the forward strand.
TTGGTTTGACTAACACCTCTGTGGCTTTCATGGACCTTATGAATAGGGTGTTCCATCAGTTTCTAGATCTGTTTGTTATAGTTTTCATTGATGATATTCTGATTTATTGCAAGAGTGAGGAGGACCATGCCAATCACCTCCGAATCACCCTTCAGACTCTCAAAGATCATGAGTTGTATGCAAAATTTTCCAAGTGCAAATTTTGGCTTAATGCTATTGCTTTCTTAGGGCATATCGTGTCTAGTGACGGGATTAAGGTTTATCCCCAAATGATTGAGGCAGTGAGAAAATAGCCCAGACCCACGACTCCAACTAATATTCGGAGCTTCTTGGGTTTGGCAGGGTATTACAGAAGATTTGTAGAGAGTTTTTCTTCCATAGTTGCACCACTTACTAGGTTGACTCACAAAAAGGTGAAGTTCGTGTGGTCTGACTCCTGTGAGAATAGTTTTGAGAAGTTAAAATATAAGTTGACAACTGCTCCTATTTTGACTCTTTCGGAAGGTACGAAAGGGTTCGTTGTGTACTGCAATGCGTCCCGTGTGGGACTTGGATGTGTACTTATGTAGCATGGTAAAGTGGTGGCTTATGCGTCTAGGCAGTTAAAAGTGCATGAGTGAAATTACCCCACCCATGACTTGGAGTTAGCGATTGTGGTGTTTGCGCTCAAAATTTGACGGCATTATCTCGATGGGGTACATGTTGATATATTTACTGACCATAAGAGTTTGCAGTATGTTTTCTCGTAGAAAGAATTGAACCTCAAGCAACGACGTTGGTTGGAACTCTTAAAGGATTATGACATGAGCCTGCACTACCATCCGGACAAGGCAAATGTGGTAGCCGACGCCCTCAGTAAGTTATCTATGGATAGTCTTTCACATGTTCAAAAGGGAAAGAGGGAGATGGTGAAGGATATTCATCGACTTACAAATCTAGGAGTGCGACTCTTGGATTCCGAAAATGGGGGAGTGGTTGTTCCTGAGGTAGCTAAATCTTCCCTTTATGCTAAAGTTAAAGAGAAGCAGGTTGAAGATCCCATCTTGATGCAGATCAAGAAAGATGTGGGTTAACAAAAGGTGATATCTTTTGAAATTAGTGGTGATGGAGTTTTGAGATATCAGGGCAGACTATGTGCGCCAGATGTAGATGGGTTATGAAAGAGGATCCTTGATGAAACTCAAACTTCGAGGTATGTTGTTCACCCAGGCTCTACTAAGATGTATCATGATTTAAAAGCTACTTACTGGTGGAATAATATGAAGCGTGATGTGGCTAATTTTGTTGCCCAATGTTTGAATTATCAACAAGTGAAAGTAGAGCATATGAGGCCAGGTGGTACTTCCCATGAGATCTCCTTGCCTTTGTAGAAATGGGAGATGATCAATATGGACTTCATCCCGGGACTACCGAAGTGTCGAAGCCAGTATGATTCAATTTGGGTGATTGTTGATCGACTGACCAAGTTAGCCCACTTTCTACCCGTCAGAACTAACTATTCGGGAGATGACTATGCTAAGCTGTACATTGAGGAGATAGTCCATTTGCATGGAGCACCTGTATCCATTATATCTGATCGAGGTACACAATTCTCTTCGTAGTTTGGGAGGCCTTTTCAGAGGGGTTTAGGTACCCAATTGAACCTAAGTACTGCATTCCACCCTCAGACTGATGGGCAAGTTGAGCGCACTATTCAGATGCTTGAGGATATGTTAAGGGCCTGCATAATTGACTTCAAGGGGAGTTAGGTGGATCACTTGCCATTGATAGAGTTCGCATATAATAACAGTTACCATGACAGTATTAAGATGGCTCCTTTTGAGGCATTGTATGAAAGAAGATGTAGGTCGCCAATAGGGTGGTATGAAGTGGGTGAGACCCAGTTTTTTGGGCCTGATCTTGTTCATCAGGCAATGAAGGACGTGAAAATCATTAGAGAACGACTTAAGACAGCCCAGAGTCGATAGAAGTCCTACGCCGATGTTAGGAGAAGAGACTTAGAGTTTGAGGTTGGTGATTGGGTGTTTCTTAAAGTTTTACCTATGAAGGGAGTCATGCATTTCGAGAAGAGAGGTAAGCTAAGTCCTCGCTATATAGGGCCATACCAGATTTTGAGAAGGATAAGGGGAGTTGCTTATAAGTTAGAGTAGCCTGCAAGTTTGGGCTCTGTTCATCCGGTGTTCCATATATCCATACTGAAGAAACGTATTGGAGACCATTCCCTAGTGTTTCCTGTAGAGGAGATCAAGGTGACAGACTCATTAGCATATGAAGAGGAATCTATTGCAATCTTAGATCGCCATGTTCGGAAGTTGAAGAGAAAAAAGATAGTATCGGTTAAGTTGTTGTGGAGAAATCAGAAAGTTGAGGAAGCAACTTGGGAATCAGAAAATGACATGAGAGATAAATACCCAGACTTGTTTGATCCGGTGGATGACGAAATGGAAGGTACAATCATTGTCTTATTCTTCTATGGCCTTAGTATACTTTAAATCGTGTGTGTTTGTATTCTGCGTCATCATTCGGGGACGAATGATCTCAAGGGGGGATAATGTAACACCCCACAAAATCGTCCATGCGTTAACTCGTGGCAATATGCTCTTAGAGTTAAATGATTAGAATTGTGTCAAAGAAACTTAGTGTTATTTTTTACTTCCAAAGTGAGTAAAGTTTAAACCATATATAATTTTCCTAATTTTGACTTTTTATCATGTGAGAAATTGAATGAGCTTTCTGTCAATATAAGAATCGCCCAAATCCGATACCCGGGCAAGAAGTTATGGCTAATTTAAGTTCTAGTCGTAAAACACCGTTATTTTGGTGCTTGGTGTGTCGCGGAGGGGGCCTATTTAGAAATTGTCAAATTCCAGTAGCATTGCGCGATTGTGGCGCGTCGCGTTGAAGTTTTAGGTCCCAATCAGTGGGACAACGTGATGGCTCCGCGTCGCGGTGACCTTAAGAATCCCATTTGTCAATTTCCAGTGAGCAACCGCGATTGTGGCACATCGCGGTGGCCCATGAAATCGGGCTCCCAGTATATTTTTATTCCGTCTCATTAATGGTATATTGGGTATTTTCCACCCCCTTATCAGCCTAAATATGAGATTTAATCCCAAATGGCCTCATTATTGATATTTTCATCAAAAACCATCAAGAACACTCCCTAGGGTTTCAAACAAGAAACCCCAAATAACTCAAGATTTAACCGGGTTTTTTCAAGATTGATTGAAGATTTGGAATCCCTAATTCGTAGGCTTCAAGAATCATCCATTAAATTTCTAAATTGAGGTACGTGGGGTTTATCCTAAAAACTACATGGGCTTGTAAACACTAGAACATGATTTTAAGATTATCAAGCATGAATTAAAAAAGGAGTTTTTGAAATACATGATTTATTATGCATTATGAATGTTTAATTGTATTGTTGATTTGGTCTTTAGGCCTTTCCCCCTTAAATTGATTTACATGTATACGTATATGCATAAAAATTTAGATTTAAGATTGGTTGAGAGCACAACTTATGAAATCTCTCTCTTGTGATGACTTTAAGTTTATGATCTTAATGTGAAGGATTTGAAATGCATGATTTATGGCTTGAAATTTGTTTACTCAAATACTATAGTATTTTGAGTACGATTTAGAGATTTAAGAGAGGAAGTTTCTTGATGTAAATATATTTTGTTAAATGGAAAAGATTTGCATGAGATTAAGAGATTTGACATGACCACCTTGCATCATTGAAAGTTTGAGAAAGAGAGTTGCATACATGTGTTTACATGAGTTTTAGAGAAAGAGTTCTTTGAAATGATTTATTGATATGGTGGTCCCGAATGTATGTTTTGAAAACAGAGATTGTAATATGCTAATAATGGTTTAGAGATGTGACTTGCAAGTCAATGGTATGACGATACCATAAGTATGTATGCCATAACAAAGTATGTTTTCAGAGTTTGATTTCAGAGAATGCACGTTTTACAGAGTTAAAGCTGATCTTAAAGAGGGTTAGGTGGTTACCCAAAGAAGGTTTGATTTCAAGTAACTCTTAGCCTAAAACCGTGATTTGACGATCCGGGTATATTATTTTTACGTTGGCGACAGCCGTGTGGTGTAGCAGAGTCAGATACTCCAACCCTTGCGGCACACTTGGGTTGGAGGTTTCCCCACCTAGTCAATGGCGAATTTCATATAGCCCGTGGAATTTCAGAGTTGTAGGGTACACCACCTAGCGCAGAAGTAAAACGAAGAGTGTCATAGAGTTCAGATGATTTTACAGAGTCTTTCGAAAATGCCCATGAGATTTCTTACTATATGATATGTTTATGAACTGTTTTAAATTGCTCTCATATATGTTGAATATAAATTAGTATTTGGATCTGCTCTGCGGACTAGTACATCTGTATTGACCCCCTACCTCCCAGGTTCGGAGGCTCAGTCCAAGGTTCTGGCTAATCAGTAGAGTATTTCAGAGATAAGTGATTCGTTCAGTTGTGAGCCGTCTTTGTTCCAGAACGCCTGCTATTTCAGATTATGTTATTTCCGTTGGTTTGGTCTACTGGGAGCCTTGTCCCAGTTTTCAGAACAGTTTTGAGATGTAGTAGAGATTTTGCAGACTGAGTCAGATCTTATTCAGATGTTTTGAATTGCAGTTTTCTTTCTTATATCTTGAAACCCAGAGTTAATGACCATGTTTCCGTATCAAATTATATTTTCGCATTTTCTTTTATGATATGATTGGTGTGCATGATTATCAGATCAGATAGAGTAGGACGTCCGGGCCTTCATAGTTCGGGATGTCCGTCACGGCCAGGCCCTAGTTCGGGTCGTGACATTAAATTTCATACCCGGTCAAATAGCAACACATAAAATGGGACGGAGGTAATAGTAATCTTAAAGTAAAATTGTGTTAAATATACTATTCAAATATGTTATGTGAAAAGTTAAAATTAAAGTGTTGCAAAAAAAGAAAAGGTCCCTTTTCAAACGAACTAAATAGTAAAATTGTTTATTATTTTTTAAATGGAAAAAGTACATGTTTTTCTGTTAGGGGTCATTTGATTGGGAACAAGTTATTCCGAAATAATTAATTTCGAAATTAGCTATTCGGAATTAATTATCTCACCATATATATGGGATAACTTATTCTATTACTAAGGCATAAATGGTGGAATAAATAATCTCTTGATTAACTAATACCTTCAACCAAACATGAGATAAAATAATCTTACATTTTATGCCCGGAACTATTATAACTTATACCTTACATCAAAACGATCCTTTAGTACTTATTAAGGCAATTGGTAAGCTAAAATTTTCACTATCGATTGAATTCACGACCTCATGGTCCCATTACAGCTAAAATGTTCATTTGAATTCACGCCCTCATGGTCCCATAGCAGCTAAAATGTTCATTTGAATTCACAACCTCATGGTCCCATAGCAGCTAAAATGTTCATTGTCATCTATATTCATGACCTCATGATACACATTGTAACAACTTTACTAGTTACTTCCTCGACTCCCTCCACTATTGTGTTACTTATGTGACATGTTTTAACTTGAAACATTTATTTTTAATAAATAAAGAATTTTTTAAGAAAATATATATCTCAAAACAAACCTTAAATATTTGTGTGGTTGTAAATTATTTTACTAAAGATAAAACGAAAAATTAAAATTAAGCTATTTTTTATTATTATAGACATGTTTAGATATAATACATAAATGTATTCTTTAATTTGGCTTCAACTTGCATTTATACCTTCAAACTTTGAGTGTGCATAACTAGGCACTTAAGTTTGAAAAAAGTTGAACAAGTAGACACATGCGTGATGCGTCCTATCTGGCTTCCTACATGGTCAATTGTGTCTTTCATGGCGTTCTACGTGTATTATGTCGCATATGTGTGCGTCTATTTGTTCAAATTTGTACAGGTTTAAGTGTTTACTCGTGCACACCCACAGTTGGAGATCATAAATATGAGCTAAGGCTTAGTTAAAGAGATAATACCCAATTACCCCCCAGAACTATACCCGAAAGAGCTGTGACACACCTCAATTTCAAGGGGGTCCTATTACCCCCTGAACTAATTAAAAGTGAAATTTTCACCCCCTTAGTGCCTATGTGGCACATACGTGGCGCTTACGTGGCACAACACACTGAAGTGTCCACGTAGGCACATGTGTGTGCCACCTATGTGTCACATAGGCACTAAGGGGGTGAAAATTCTACTTTTAATTAGTCCAGAGGGGTAATAGGACTCCCTTGAAGTTGAGGTGTGTCACAGCTCTTTCGGGTATAGTTCGGGGGGAGGAGGGTAATAGGGTATTTTCTCTTAGTTAAATGACACGTTTATGTATTATGCCTTTTTTTACTTTCTCAAAAAAAAAGAGTCACATAATTTAAGATGAGTTTTTTTTTAAATCGCTTATAAATCAAAAACTAAAAGTTAAAAATAGGTAGCAACATGCTTTTGACTTTTGGCTTTTATTTATATTTTTTAAGCTTAAAGTGCTTAAAAACACTTTTTAACTCTATCAAGCAACTTAAAAAGATAAAAAAAAGTGTTTAAAAGCTAAAAACATTTAAAAATAAATCAATTCAAACACCTTAAAAAGTCGTATTACATTTTATCAATTTTTAAATATTAGAGTTAATGGTGAAAAACACATTCAAAGTATTACATGTGAAGGTTTCATAACTGAAATATCACTAAGTATTTTTTTTCAAAAAAACTTACCCCTTCCTTAGAGCTCCCACGTTTTTGCTCCTTTGGTAACTCAAAGACACAATCGTTGGATTGAAAGTGAGGGGTGCTTTGCATCCGACTAATTTCCTCTTGTTAATTAACTATTAAATTGTTCACTTATCCAATCCAAAAGTCCAAGTACGAAACTCAAATAATTAATGATTGATCTGTTTTGATAAATAATTAGTGATTGTTCAAGTAGAAACACTCACATCTAGTCGTTAATATATGAAACTCAAAAAAATAAAAAAAATCTTAAATGTATCTTCACCCTCCACACTAAATATTATTATAAAGATCTACTAATACATTTTTTTAAAATGAAATAGTTAATTCTGTAATATATTTTCCCCGCATGATATGAACAATGTCTTGTATTTTCTGATCAGTTGATCGAGAAGTGAAACAACATTGTTAGTCCTCGTCACTAAATTTTTTTTTTTGGTGATAAAGGGAGTTTTATGCATTACTAGCTAAAGTTAAATGCTTCAGTACATTCCGAAGGCAAAGATCTAACTGGGGAAGGGTCCACCCTAACACTAAACTTACAAACTTGACCACTAAAACAGTTACAACCTTCTGAAGGCATAGATCTACTGGGAGGGGTTGACCCTAACACTACACATACAAACTTAACTGCTAATACAATTACAACCATCTAGAGATAAGGCCATACAATGCCCTACAGAAGAAGTTCCTGCGTTGTCTGCTTCGAACTTATTTCGAACAAACATGGGTGGAACTATCCATTCTTAAAAAAAAAACTTTCTGGACTAACTTATTGCCCTACTTCGCTAATATATCAGCAACAACATTTGCACTTCTCTCTTCATGGAGAACCTGTAGGTTCCCCATTTTCTATAGTAGATCCCTACAAAGGCAAATCATATTGTTTTCATTAGAGCAACTAGCATTAATTTCTTTACAGAGTTGTAACGAATCAGTTGAAACTAAGAGCTGAGTATAGTTATATTTTGCAGGAACATGTAAGCCCATGAGCAGAGTTGAAGCTTCTGCTTCGAAGGCAGAGTTAACGTTAATAGAAGCACTGAAACCTATCAACCAATCCCCATATGAGTTTCGGATCAGACCACCAGCGCCTTTCTTTTTGGATTTAATATTGAATGACCCATCAACATTCAGCTTAAAATCCATATGAGGAGGTTTCCATTGTTGTTTGGCTCTATAGGCAGCAACCAATTTCATTGGCTTGTCAGTTAAGTAGACAAATTCCATAGCTCTTACGTAGGGAGTGTTGACATGTATGCTAGAAATAGTTTCATTAAAAAAATTATGATTACGATTGAGCCAAATTACCCATAAGTAGAAGGGAAAAGCTTGTTTTCAGGTTATGGAGTTATTTTTTAAAGAAATTTTTAGAAGTCTTAACCCGTCTAACCAGTTATCACCATGGTCGGAGGCTAAGTTTGCAATAGTGGTACCCACATTCAGATTTTCCCAAAGTTGCTTAACATGGCGACATTCCAAGAAAATATGCTTTGACGTTTTCGGGCTGCTACAAATCCTGCTCAGGGGGTCAACATCGAGACCAATATATTTTAAGTATGTTTTGGTGGGGATCCTAGAGTGGTAGCAAAGCCAGATAAAAAATTTGATTTTGTTCGGGCAGTTCAAAGCCCAAATCCAAGAGAAATTCTTTTGGTCATCAATTATGCGGTTATTGTATGAGGCAATTTGGTCATAGGCAGATCGCGTGGTAAAGATATCATTGTGAGACCGGTCCCAGACCATTTTATCTTGGGTACTGCTGCCTGATGGTATGATAGTTCTAGCGAGCAGAAGTTTTATTTCCAAAGGAAGGACGTAACCTATCTTATTAAGGTCCCATTCCCCATTATGAATGATATCGCTAACCGTCAACTTCTCATCCTTCAAGGACAAGGGGGTATAGATTATGCGCGACAGAGGTTGACAATTTGGAATCTAGTTATTGTGCCATAAGCTCACGTTGTTTCCACTGCCAATGTCCCAGTGGAGACATTTTTTGCAAATTTTCCAGGCCTCAACTATACTTTTCCAAGTACTACTACTATGCTTGGGGATTTTGATGGTCCCACCAGTGTGATTAATGCTGATCTATCGACCATATTTATATAAGAGAAGATTTTTCCAGAGATTGGGTTGGCCATTAAAGGTTTTCCAGGCTAGTTTGCATAACAAGGCCATATTTTTATGACAGCTTCTTTGCAATCCCAAACCACCCAAGTCTTTAGGGAGAGTAATGGTTTGCCAATTTAATAAGTGCAGTTTTTTCTTTTCGTTTGTGGTACCCCAAATGAAATTACGTTGGGTTTGATCAATTTTTTTAGTAATTTGTTTTAGGAGCTTGATGTAAGTTATAACATGAGTAGGAATGCTCTTTAGACAAGCCTTAGCCAGGGTAGTTCTTCCCACAAGATTGAGGAACCTAGTTTTCCAACCTGCCAACTTGTTCCTCAAATTTTCGATAGTAAAGTTAAAATCACTATTCAAAGGTTTCTTGTCAAAAATTGGGAACCCCAGATATTTACCAAAGTTTTGGCAGCTTTTGATATTAAATAAATAGGTTATACTTGTAACGGAGGATGCCGAGCAATTTTTTGAGAAAATCAGTTTTGATTTTTTATTGTTAATAGATTGACCGGACCAGTTGCAAAATTTTTGGAGAGTAGCATTTATAGAATCACAACTGGGGGCATTGCTTTTGGACATAAGAATGAGGTCGTTCGCAAAGAAGAGGTGAGATAGCGTTGGGCCCCGCTTGGCAATTTTTATCGAAGTCCAAAGGTCGTGCTCTACTTGTTAGTTTATGTTGTGGGAGAGAACTTCTATGCATAGTATAAAAATGTACGGGGCAGTGGGGTCACCTGGATGTAAACCCCTAGAAGAAATGAAAAAGTCAATTTGTGTACCATTAATTAGCACTGCTATTGAACTGGAACTGATAAACGACATGATTAGATTGGTCATATTTGGAGGAAAGTTGAAGTATACCAGGGTTTTTTTGATAAAAGACCATTCGATTTTGTCAAAAGTCTTTTCTTAGTCAATTTTCATAATAAAGTTTCCTTTTTTGTCCTTCATTTTACTAAAGTACTTGATAATTTCTTGGACAATAATGTCATTGTCCGCGGCTTGTCTGTTCTTTAGGAAGCTACACTGGCAGGGCCCAATTATCTTATTGATGATTGGGCACAGTTTTTTGGCAATTAGTTTGGTTATAATTTTGTAAGAAGAATTGCACAAACTGATGGGTTTGTATTGTTTCAGATTAGAAGCATTATTGCATTTAGGAATGAGGCAAACATGAGTTTTGTTCACTTCATCCGGAATAGTTCTCTTAATAAAAACTTCTTTACAAAACTTAATAACGGAGTTGCCCACAATGTCCCAATAACGTTGGAAGAAGAAAGGATGTCAGTCATCTGGACCCGACGCTTTATAAGGTTGAAAGGATAAGACGACGTCTTTGATTTCTTTTTCAGTAGGTTCCCTCGCCAGGTCCTCTCTATCCATGCTGCTAATACATACTTTGCTTACGGGTACTTGAAGGAGGAGTGATTTTTGTTAAGAAGTGGTGAAGAGTTTTTGAAAGAAGATTTTTGTTTGATTAATAATATTTGATTGATCATGGATAACAGAATTATCTTCAAGAGTAAGGCTGACAATACGGTTTTTTCGGCGTCTAATGAGAGTGGACGTGTAAAAGAACTTTGTGTTGGCATCACCATTATTTAACCAGTTAATGCGCGATTTCAGCTTCAATAACCCTCATCCATTTTAAGAATCAAATTAAAATCATTTATTAATTGATGTTCTAAACTTTGGAGAAAAGAATTATGGAAATAGGCAGGGGATTTTTGTATATCCTGGGGCCTTTTAAGGATTCTATCCTTTCTTCTACAAATGTTACCGAACTGCTCCTTGTCCCAGGGTATTGCATTTTCTTTGAAATTTTCAATTTCATGGGGGAGTAATGAGCTATTGGTCCATGCATTTTGAATGACGGAGGGAAAGTCAGGATGTGACTCCACATAGTTTCAAAACAGAATATTTTTTTGCGGAGGGTGGGGTCATCCTTATAAACATGGAGTAACAAAGGACAGTGGTCTAATGCGTACGGGGGAGATGTCTCACGTGCGCATCCAAAAATTTTATTAACTAGTCATTATTAGCAAAAAATCTGTCAAGGCGTTCGAAAATTAAGGCGTTACTTTTATTAAAATGCTTGTTTAGCCAAGTAAATCTATTGCCTTTAAAACCCAAATCTATGAATTCGCAATGATTTATCATATCTAAGAAGTCCGAAGCACGAGATTGATTCAAAACCTTACCTCTTTTTTTTCTGAGCTAGTCAAAAGATCATTAAAGTCTCCACCTATAAGCCATTTACCTGAGAAGTTGTTTTTAATACTTTTAAGGTTCTGCCATAGTATTTTCCTCTTCCATCTATAAGTACTTGCATAAATACTACTAAATAGCCAAGTATCGTTTAGGGCTCTTACCTTCATGATGGCATGTATTTCTTGATCAGTAGTAGCCACATCTAATAACTCAAGGATTGAGTCATCCCAAAGAACGGCCAGTCCCCTAGCATTACCTGTTGGTACTTCAACCACTCTATTGAAAGGAAAATCATTAAGGAGGACCAAGTGGTCCTGCATTTTTGTTTCCAGGAGAGCAACAAGAGGGGGTTTATGCCAATCAACTAACGACCAAAAGTTCCTTCTAAATTTGGGACCGTTTGCGCCTCTATAATTCCAAATTATTAGATTCATTGATCGATTGAGGTGAGTGGGGTTTATTAGGTGATTTTCCCTTGAGGAGTTGTTCTAGCGGGAATTCTATTTTACCACAGTTGGATTCATGATTAACACAAAGTTTCCTATGTCCCTGTTGCACGGGTGCCGAAAGTCTAAGAAACTTTTGATTAAGTTCTGAGGACAGATAAGGATGAATTTCTTTTTGAAATTTTTGTTGAATATCATAACTTTTGTTACCTTTAATAAAAAAAATTCGTTTAAGTTTCCCTCATAATCTCTAAGGTTTCTTCTATTTCTTGGGTTGTGGTGTTTACTAGTCTTAGAGGAGCTAGGTTCGTGTTTGGAGGTACCTGAGATGACGAATCTAAGTTGTTGGGAAGGGTTAAGCGCGGGCTCTCCATCATCAGCCCCATCATTCCCACATTCCCCTTGGATATTAGAAGTGTTAATTGTGGGATATTTTGTGGTCCCAGCTTCTTCCAAATCTACTAATTCCACATGTGAGTTATTTTTTTGTGGAGAAGGAGCAGTGAGTGGAAAAAGTGTATTTTGGCTTATTATTTAAGTGGATATAGGGGTATCCACATCAGTACTAATAGATGACTTGTGCGGATTTGAGGGACTAACTGAAGGCTGATTAGATAGAATTGAATGGCCCCCTACGTTATTGCTAGGGGACACCGTAGTTGTATTAGGTGGTGGGGTGCCTTGAGTAGAGTGATGATGTAGGGGTACAAAGGTCCTTTTACATGAGGGGGTAGTTTCATAATTTTAGGTTGAAGTTGAGGGGTCCATAACCGCTTTAGATAGAGTTGAGTTCGAATCTAAGTTTAAAGATTCTGAGGGAGGAGCATGACGGGATTTTTTCACATATTTAAAAATTTGTTGGTCAAGGTACTTACCTGTATTCGCGCTAAAGATTTTGACGTTAATGCCCTCCTTGTTGTTGGTTGGAGTATTCATTTGGAGATTACTTACCTCCTTATGGTGAGGTTGATGGATTAAGGATCCTTTTTACCTTTCTTTTTGTTGAATGCTACTGTAGTCAGCTTTCTTCAATTGATAGATCCTTTTTTGAGCTTTGAGAACCGAGGATGGCAATAGGAGCAGGGCCCTGAGATTTCGGAGGTATCGTTTGGGTGGAGATGGTATTGGGGTACTTGAGGAGCGTGTGACCAATCATGCCGCAAGATTTGCATAATATGTCTTCACCTTCATATTTGATCCTCTGTTTTAGGTGCCCGATGTGGATGTGGATCCTGACAGGGACCCCAAGGGGGACCTCTACGTAAATACGTGCATACCGTCCTCGTAGTGTGGATGAAATGCAGATATCCATTTTGACAAGCTTCCCCAGTGAACTCCCTATTTTGGATAGTATTAAGTGGTCGTAAAATTTTGTGGGAAGTTCTGGTAGTCTTATCCAGATAGCTGAGTAGTTTTCCTTAGCTTCGGAGGCCACAAAATTGGGATGCCATTTTTTAACTGATAGGAAACCTTCATTTATGAACCATGGACCTTTTTGTAGTGCGGTAAGCATGTTCTCCTCTTTGAGGAATTTAACAGTGAAATATTCATGACCCAAAACTATAAGTATCATCTCTTCTGTTGGTTTTCAGAGTTGGGATAGACGCTTCTTTAAATAGTCATGGTTGATTTTTTTGTTTGCAAGTTTAACGATTATCGAGTAGACCCGTGGTTTGTAAATTCGCTCCCTATCGAAATCAGATAGTATGATATGGCTTGGGTCAGAGAGCTCCTCCATTTCGTCGTCGTGGTGATGGGCCTTGTTCTCCGCAGACAAGAGTGGTAGCGGGTTAGGTAGTGTTGCCACTTCCCCTTTAACTGACGATACTGTTTTGACCAGCACTTTTAGATAATTTAGGGTGTTATCATGGTTAATAGTGGTACTGATAGTAGTATTTGTATCAAGGGTCATTATGTCGGGTGGATCTGGTAGTAGATTTTTCATAGGAGGGGATTCATTAGTCATAATTGGGTGGGGAGTAACAGGATCTAGAGAGAAGTCAGAGCTTCTCTCACTATTTTCCTGAGTTGATATAAAGTTCTCGTCGCTTGTTGATAATTGATAGAAAAAGATGAGATTGTAATTACCATAAATATTTGATATTTTATTGCGTACATAATTGTAATTACATAATATTTTATTATTTACATTAATGATAATTACCATAAATATTTGATATTTTATTGTGTACATAATATATTTCTTGCAAAATATTACTTCATAATATTTGAGTATGTTGTTGTAGAGGGTAATATTACAAAGAGTGTACCACTATAATAAATACTATTGTTGCTATTGGTAGAATGCCTGTAATACCCCGAAAATCCAAACCAATATTAGCGTCGTGTTTCAAGCTCATGCATAGTACATTATTATTCTTGAATAGTTTTAAGAGTTAGTTTGAGGTATATTAAAGCCCCAAATAAGTCCCAGCTATTAGACAAATCAAAATAATTCTTACCGATTGAAATTTTGATAAGAATGTTGCTTTAGTCAAATTCAAACGAATATATCTTTTGCTCTACTCAGAATTTTTCAGTTTAAGACACACCAAATGGTAGAAAATTGAATTAGCTTTCCAATAATACAAATTTTACCCAAATACGATACTCGGGTGAGAAGTTATGACACCTTTAGTGAAAGCAGTAGCTCAATACGAGCAGCACCGCGTCGCGGTGAACCCAAAAATGGCCTTCATCCTTTTCCAGTGTGCCATCGTGATAATCACCGCGTTGCGCCGATGTGCCATTTCGCAAATGTCACTTTCCAGTGACGCAACGTGTCGCGCCAGAGTGCCAGTTCACACTACACAATTTTCAGTGATGCAACGCGATTCCACCGCGTCGCATTAAAGTACATTTTCACACTTGTCCATGGAATGCAGTTTCATCCAAATTTCAGTGGCTCACCGCGATGGCATCACGTCATGGTAAAGCCCAAAAATGGGATTCTAGTGATGAAATTTTTTAATTATTTCAGGGGCAGTTGGTTTTTTTTTTTCATGACCCTAATCAGTCCAAAACACAAAATTAATGTCCTAAAAGCCTACTTAGTCATTATTTTATTCAATTCATCTCAAATCAAGAGCATTCTCTCTCAAATAGAAAACCCTAGCCTTCAAAATTCAAGGTCAAATCTCAAGAATTCACCATCAATTCTCACGAATTCATCAACCCAAGTATGTTAAGTGTTCATTCATGGGTCCCTTTCACCCATGGAGTCCAAGTATCCAAATTTAAATTTAAAATTGTGATCTTTACGTTACCATGATTTTAACCATGAATCTCCATGAATCTTGACTTTATACCATGCTTACATGAAATTGTTGTTGTTTATCAAACCCCACGTATTTTAATATTGTTATTCACTGATTTAAATCATGATTAAGTGTTATTGATGTCGAATTCATGCTATTACTCCAAGTTTTATACTATTCCCATGATTAGCTTAAAGTATGAATACCAAGTGTTTGATGAAATGCCTACAAAAGTGAATTTTGAATAAATGCTTTCATATTATGTCCCCCAAGGTTTAGTACTATTTTACTAGAGTAAATACATAAATACCCCCTGTCATGCCCTGTTTTTGCCAAGGTCAAACAAAACATGACTTATTGGACTCTAAAGAATTAAAATTTTGTATAGAGTCGCCACCTAATTTTTAAAGGAAAATAAGGAAACCTATTTATTTGTTAATACGTATGATTAATGTTTTAATCTGCGAAAACCTATTGAGACTCTAGGTAAGGGTTCAAATTATTCTGAAGGAAAGGGGTTAGGCACCCTTCAGGATCCACAAATGTGGTACCCGGCTAGACAAAACTTATCAACGAGAGAGGAGGTATAAATATTTAAAATAATATAAAAGTGTATGTGTATTAAATATAAAATAATTCTTTGAAAAAAATATAAATGTTTAAAACCATGTAAAAGTATATGTATATTAACTATATAAATAAAAAACATGTAAAAGATATGTATAAAATGTATAAATTACATGTGAAAAAGAAAAGAATTTTATGCCGTACAAAAAGAAATGTATTTTAATGTGTCATGAAAAGAAAAGGTATTTATGAGTAATATTCTTATTTGATTTAAATTATGAAAAAGTAAAATTTATTTGAGAAGAAAAGATTACACAATACGTGAATTACTTAATTAACTTGATTCTTTTATGTAAATATTAACGACCTAAGTAATTTTGTCTAAAAGTGATGAAATTATGTAAATAAAGAATATCTCCCCCGGCACCCAAAAAGTAAAGTTTTCACTATTTTTTATCTTTATATACAATTATACAAATGAAAATAAACTACAAACATAAAGCTCGAGAATTATGTATAAGTGCTTGATAAAGTAATAAAATGAACAAATAATTATTAAAGTAAGTGAAATAATGTGCACACGTGTACATATAGATGTACATATAAAAATAAAATTTTGTTATAACGTGGGCTCGGATTAAGTTTTAGACTCGCATGGATACGAAGTGGTTGCTCAACTAATCGGCCGTCCTAAATCGCCTTGCCAAGATACGAATCATAAAACGTTTTGTGTTGTCGTGGTGTTATAAAAGTTTCGTCATTGCCCGAAATATTTAATCTTTTTACTACATATTTATATATGTAATATACGTCTTTTATTTGTGGAGGCCTCAAAAATCGATGGAAAATTTCT
Source organism: Capsicum pubescens (assembly GCA_030864215.1). NCBI lineage: Eukaryota > Viridiplantae > Streptophyta > Magnoliopsida > Solanales > Solanaceae > Capsicum > Capsicum pubescens. Next base: position 21,521,387 of record CM061548.1, read on the forward strand.
TCATCGGCCAAGCATTATTTTTGATGTAAATAAGTAAACTTTAAGAAATAAAAATCCGTCTTTTGTTATGGGGTGGCCTCAAGTATCTGACAGAGAGATAATGTCATTGGCCAAATGTTGGCCCTTGGTATAAAATAATAAATTTGAGAAAATAAAGTCCATCTTTTGTAATGGGGTGGCCTCAAGTATCCGACGGAGAGACAGTGTCATCGGCCAATTAATTAATGATATTTAATAACAATGAAAAATGATAAAAAAATTAACAGTCACTGAACGCATATCAATAGTAATTCAAATGATTATCAAAGATTAAAGTAATAAAATGACAAAAAGGTCAAAGTTAATGAATAAAAATGATGTAGACACGACAAAGTAATTGAAAATAACAAAAAATAGAGTAAAATTCCTAATTGTGTAACAAAGTAATGGAATAAAATAGAAATAGTTCAAACATGATTGAAAAATGTGAACATTCACTGAGAAGTGACAATAACCATCATTAAGCATCCATAAACAAAGAAATACAAAAATAAATTCACATAAAATATCAACCAACAAAACTCTTAAAAACATAATGAAGATTGATGGAAATGGATAAAGGAAAGAAAGTCACTGGGACACAAAATTTCGGCCATGAACAGTAAGAAAATATGAATAGCAACAACACTTAAGAAATATATATATATATAATGTAACCAACATAATCTCCAGTAAAAATGGTAGAATTTCACCAAAATAGGGAGCAAATATTTAATTTATTTTTATGTGTATATGTATATTTTTTGTGTGTTTGAGAGAGAGAAAAAGGAAGAAAAATTTGTGTGTATTTGTTTATTCTTAAGAGAGGAGAGAAAGAAGAACATAATGTGTGTGTGATAAAAAAATGTGCATATGCATTTGTGTATTTTTGGGAGAGAAAATGAAAAATGAGGAAAGATTTTTTCTTGTGTTTTTTGTGTATGTATTTGAGAGAGAGAAAAAATATGTGTGGGTGTATGAAAATGTGTGTGTAGAGAGAAAAGATGAATAAAATTGTCTTCCACCCTTGCCTATTTATAATAAAATTGGGCACTTCCTATTATCCAATGAATAAAGGGGAGTCTTCTCTTTTTATAATAGCACATCCTTTAGTCCTTAGGATATTGACCAAAGGATGTTCTTCCTTTTGACCAATTGATAGAGTTATTGTCCAAAGGGTAGTGTCATTGAGTTGTCATTGTCAGATGTGACAAGACATTATGTGTTGTCATTGTCGGATGTGATAAGCTATTATTGTGTAGTCATTGTCGGATGTGACAAGACATTATTGTGTGGTCGTTGTCGAATGCGACAAGACATTGAATTATTATACTGTGTAAAAATAATTGCTCCGACTTAGCATTTGCAGACCGTAAAAATGTACAAAATGCAGGTATTGATTTGTAATTATGAAAAATGTAAAGAATGTTGAAAATATTTAAGAAATATAATTTAATAAGAAAAATATTATAAAAATGTGATGTCATGTCGTGTACGTGTGCAAATAATTGTAAAATGTTAAAAACGATAATGAATTGATAGAAATCCTATTATAAGGAGGATTATTAATAAATTATGAAAAATAAAAATACGACAACAAATTGATAAAAATCCTAAAGTAAGGATGATTATCAATAATTTGTCAATAATTATTAAAAAGATGTGAAAATTATATTTTGTGCCCTTTAACGATCAGGAAGCCCGAAGACATTAATTTTAGGCACGGAGAGCAAAAATTGAGTGTCAACACCCCCTACCCCCCGCCCCGATGTTAGCCGAGATTTTCAAAAAGACATTTAAACTTTGAATTCGACCTATTACCCCACGATTCTTCTTTATTCCTTTGCAAATATACCATTTTTCGCTGAATTTCAGTCACACCAAAGAGAGTGATTGCACGCGCCAATCAGGTGCTGCCACGTGTAAATACGTTTAATTTCATATTTTTTTATATTTTTTAATAAAAAAATTCTTTTAATTTTATTTATCAATTAATCAATTTTAATTTCTTCTTCTCCAATTCTCTACTAATCAATCTTCATTTCTTCTTCCTCAATTCTCCATTAATCAATCTTCATTTCTTCTTCCCCAATTCTTCATTAACAACCATTACTCTTTTTTTCTCTTCTTTTCCCCAATTCTCCATTGAAGCTAGGAAATTTCAAAAAAAAAATAATAATCTCCTTAATGAATCAAACTAGTGGGATAAAAAAATCGTGTATTGACTTTAATATTTTCTTAATTTGTTTAAAAGTTGTGAAATCAAGTTTCCTTTTTGTGATTAAATTTTTTTTTCGTCTTCAACACCATTTACTTGAATAATAAAACTCCATTATGGAGCTTTAATGGAGGAGTTGAAGAAGACAATGGTGTTGAAATCTCATTACTCATTAGTACTGAGTAATTTCTTCCTTCTTCTTCTCCATCAATCTTCATTAATGGTGTCTTTGTTTTTTCTCTTTCCACTTAATTACGTTTCACAAATTCAAATCGACACTACACACTTGGAAGGAGAAGAAATAGAAAAGAAATTCAAGTGACATCATTAATAGAGAAGAAGAAGAAGAAGAAGAAGAAGAAGGAGAAGGAGAAGAAGAAGAAGGAGGAGGAGGAGGATGAGGAGGAGGAAGAAGATGGAAAATGAAGAAAAATAATCAAGAAGACAACAAATGAAGAAGATGAAATGAAGGAAGAAGATGAAAAATGAAGAAAAAAGAAAACTAAAATACAAAATTTAAAAAGTGGGTCCTTTTTATTACGCGTGTCACATGTTAATTGGTTGGTTCAATATTTTTTTCCATTCACGCGCTTCAGGTGCGTGTCTACACATAGGGTACCATTTTTGGTGAAAATGGTGCATTTACAACGATTTAGGTAAGATTCGTGGGGTAATAGGTCGAATTCAATATTTAAGTGTCTTTTTGAAAATCTCGGCCAATATCAGGGGGTATTTATGTATTTACTCATTTTACTATTACTGCTATTGAGTCCTAGGGGTTATGAATACCCGAAAACTTAGTTGTTCACTTAGTCTTAGTATCTTCAGAATAGTTTCAGAATATGTTATGAGCATTATCAGTTCAGTCAGTCATCATAATCAGTTTAACATAGAACAATTTAATATTCCAAGTCAGTTCAGTTGGGAGTAGGATTTAGCACCTAGCGAGTCCAGGGATGACGCCTTTTCTGTCATCTAGGCAGATTCATTGGTAGCAGTCCCTGTATTTCAGAACTACGTAGCCAGCATAGAATATGAGTAGTAACCCGTCAATTTAGGCTTGACTACCTCGCAGGAGTCACCCGTCAGTTTAGGCTTGACACCCTTAGTCTTTTGGGACAGCATATCAGTGGATCCACACAGCAGTGTTAGTACCCGTGGCACGGTACTGACACCCTTCCAACTGGGGTCACAGGTTGGACCCCAAATTGCTCATTGGGGCATGTCGGTTAGATGATAGCTCCCACAGTCTCAGTCCAGTAATCAGTTCAGCAACTCAGTTTCAGTTGCATGACCATAACATACAGATATCAGTTATTCAGTTATCAGATTTCAGTATTTCAGTTTACAGATTGTATTCAGAATATGTTTATACTTGGTCACGTATTCTCAATATTTACAGATTTCATGCATCTTCAGTATTTACAGATTTCATGCGTTCTATTCAGTATTTCATGCTATCTATTTATTCAGTCAATTATTACTCATGCACATGAAACCATGTATATCTGCCTACCTCATTTAGCATACCAGTACTTCAAAGTACTGATCGCATACTCTTTTCTTGCACTATGATATATCATATCATAGGTTCAGATGCCCAGTTCCCGGATCGCGCATAAACCTTTCAAACTATCAACCATAGCAGTGGTGAGTCCTCACATTTTGAAGACAGAATATATTTACTTTCATGCTTTCAGTTCAGTAGTTAGTTAGAGTTAGTTGGGGCCTGTCCCAGCAACTCTCATTCAGTCAGTTTAGAGGCTTTTGGATATTTCAAACAGATAGTCAGTTCTCAAATTTCAGTTGTCATTGTCAGATGTTTTATCAGTATTATCAGTTTTGTTTACAGATTTTATCAGATTTATTACTTAAAACCTTATGCCCTTCCTAAGTTAATTTCCGCATATGACCTTTTGTTATCAGTTTTACTCAGTGCTTGATACAAAAACAGCCCACCAAGATGCCAAAACAGTCCACTTAACGTGAGAAGAACAAGCAACACAAAGGGATACAAGATGACAAACACAAAAACAGATGAATTTCCAAAATAATGAAAGGATAGATAGTGAGATCAAGATTATTACAAGATTAAGAACCAAGTGTATTTCAACACTAACCCTAATGAATATAATAATCAAAACCACACTCTTACGGTGACCTCCAAGGAAATCAACTCACCTCAAGATCCACCGTTTCCAAGCAAAGCTCAATATTGGTTTTTTCAAGCCCTATACTAAGGATGGTTTTTCCAAGCCCTAACTAAGACTCCGCTAAGGTGGTCTACTCTCAAGAGAGAGGATTTTCAAGTCTTTCATACATTCATCCTTCAAAAACTAAAGAGAAAATACCTAATAAGAGACTATATAGCCTAGCTTATTACATAGTATAATGGACCAAAATACCCTTAATGAAAGGGGAGGTCATGGGTTATTTCTTTAACATGTGCAAACCCCAAAATACCCTTAATGAAGGGTGCTTCTTCAATGCTCCAAAACCATGGGGTCACACTTCAAAACTTGTAGTCTCGAATTGGCATCAAATATAAGCCCCCACACAATCTTCCACACACGGATTTGTTTAATGGCATGCCCAAAACGGGTCCTCCATGCATGTTCTTGTATCCTCAAGGTGACCAAGTCTTGAGCCTCTATGTGTTGGCCTCTAAAGATGTCATCAAAAGATAAGATGGTCATTTGTCCCGTATCATCCTCCCCTTCTTGAAAAGGATTCAACCTCGAATCCAAACCTTGCAAAACCAAAGAGAGGACAAACAAATACAAACTCCTCATGGCACGAGGGTTATGGTTAGCACAACAAATCATCTCAACATGCCAAGGTTGGACATATTTGCAATATAACCAAGGATACTTTGAATGAAATATTAAAAACTCAATGAAATATGTACGAAGGATTTGGTTATGGGATTCACCAAGAGTGACACTTTATTTGTCATGTAGACCAAGCAACAAGTTGGGTGAACCAACATCACCATTTCCATATTTGGCACCGGGGTCAAACGGGAAGAGTGGACATAGACACGGGTCTAGACAACACTCTCTTTTCCCATGGTCTCCACCCAAACTAAATGACATACTCTCTATAATAGCATACATATCATCGAAAGAAAATATAGAGAGAAAAGTATCTCTCAAGTCGACTTCTACTAAGTTGCCCTCATGTGTGTACTCACTGCTAGTTTCCCAATCATCACCATGAGTAGTCTCAACAATAAAGTCACACAAAGTAGAAGGAGTAACTTCCAAGACTACACATTCTTTACCCTTAAGAGTACTCTCATCTTCCAAGAAGAGATTTCCATCTTTAGGAGGAATGTTGTTACACCATAATGGGTTAACATATAGGCTATAGCCTCCAAGGTAAGCTATACCATTTTTTTCACCACTAGGCTCATTAGGAGTTTTTATATCATTTTCAAATAAGACATTATACCTAATGAGTGCATGATCCAACCCATGGGAAGATTTGGAACAATCAAGTTCCTCACTCTCTAAGAGATCAATATCAAGTTTCAAAGCGATTTCAAGCACAAAATTGTCCCAAGAATAGCTCTCGGGTTCACTCCCCTTTTGTTGACCAACTTTTTCAAATACTTCACTCACTTGAGTTTGATTAATCACATCACACACATACTCAAGTGGTGGACAATTTTTAAAAATAGGTTGATCAACACCAATTACACAAGACGATGTACTTCCGTTCAACATATAGGCTTCAACACTAGGTGGACATAAATTGATCTTACAAGAAGAGTCAATTTGGTCATCAATAGGATCAACTAGTGTATCTACACTCACAAAATGTACGTCATCAATAAAAGGCAAAGAATCATTAGACTTACAAGTAAGTAAGCTACTACTCACACTCACTGGGCTACTAGCCACACAATTATCATTCACATGCACAAAAGTGTAAGAATTAGCTATTTTACCTTGAAGTTCTTAAGTCGACTCTCCTTTACTGTGTTGTGAAGGTTCTCTACAAGCTTGGGCAGCAACTTCACTTCGGCATTGCGCTCCTTCACTTGCCATGTCGATACCTACACAATTGTCCTTAAAAATAGAAGGAAAAACAATGTTAGCTCGGTTTGGTGACAATCCCCTCACTTCGCTCCACACAACCTCTCCTTTTTCCACTCTCGGATTACCACCTTGCACACCCTTACTCCTCTCAATCTTTTGTATCTCATAAGCATTTGGATTGGAGTAAGTATTCACTTCTCTTTGCGGCTTGGGCAACATATTTGTCACGAGGTGATTTCCCACCGATCTCTTACAACATTAGGCCAATTTTGCACATTTGGAACTCTATGTTGTGCAAACTAATCGGCACCTAAGCATACATGACCGTATGTCAATGGAAAAATATCGCACCACACCTCCTCATGGTATTCAAATTGGGAGAAGACAACTTTGACCCTTTTGGTAACCTTTAACCCGTCCAAGAAATATGGAACAAGTAAAGGCTTGCAAAACAACCCCAAGTAGTCAACCATGGATGGAACGATGTAGTTACTATAGTACCTATCATTTAACACAACGAGGAAGATCGGTATCCCACAAATGGTCACCTTTACGGAGTATACACTCCTTCTCGGATCAACATTGTAAAGAACACGAGTACCCCTCAATTTTGGAGATGCATACCCTCTTCTTCTCGTTGGACAACCTCCACTAGATCTAGTATAACCATTCACACTATATCGACCTTGATAAGAAGTACTACAAGGTGGAGAATATGAATCTTCACACTCCTCACGTGAACTCTCATCATAGCTCTCATAAGCTTTGCGAACGAAAGGGATATACCTTACACCAAATCTAGGTTCAGAGTGAGAAGTGTAAGACTCCTCATATGCCTCAATGTCATCATAAGATCCATCACGAGGTCTTACATCATCTCCAAGTTCACCATAAGCACTAGGCACTTCATTTACCTCATTTTCTCCCTCAAAACCGTAACTTTCAAATCTGTCCAAGTTTTGATCATGGCTATTTTCATAGCCTCCGCAATCTCCCTCAACTTCATAGTCATAAAACCCCTTACTACAATCATAGTCTCCCATGTTGTAGTCACAATAATCCCCAGCTATCGAAGACATGTTTCCCTTATATTACCTTTGTACCTACACAATGAACAAACAAGATTAGTAGGAAAAGCTCCTCACCAACACTCGTATACACCCACCTTTGTGATTCTCACAATTGAAGCGGCGAATATTGAAAGTTACTTATACTCCGGCAGTCAATAGGATGTCAATTCTACCTGACGGTCGGAATGAATTCTTGTTTGATCGACTCAAGACACAAAAACAAATTTTACTTACGAACTTGAAACAAAGAAAATACTACGACTTATAAACGAGAAAAGCACAAAATACAACGCTTAACACGAAAGAAACATACTCAAAAACTAATCTACAATCTAGTAGGTATTTCCTAGTTTGCTAATTAGTATGAGAACTAACAAAATGGAAACCAATAGAATCAAAAAAAGTGAAACTAGGAATTCCAACGTTCTTGAGCTATTGATGATGTGGCACTCGACTATTGGTCGATGGACAAAAAAAATATTGTTGAAGTTGAAAATTTTTGTTCCACAATTTTGGTTGTTCAAATTTCACAAAGATGAGGCGAATTTAGGTTTTGGTAGGTTAACAAACAAGACTTTAAGTCCTTTTTTTCAAAATTCAAACCTTGATCAACTTTCACCTTTTTGGCAAGACAACCTTTTAGAGGTCTTGTCCCCCTTTCCTCTTTTGGCTTGTCTAGAAAAATGAACTTACTCCCTTTTGGTATGAAGACTTTTGGGAGGTCTTTTGTTCTTTTTCCTCTTTGGTAATGTCTTGAAAGTTGTTTCAAGACTAACAAGAGCCCACACTCTCTTTCCTTTGAATTTGGATCAAACAACAACCTTTTACAAGACTTCTTCAACACAGCACAAGAACTTCAACAACAACAACAAAACCGTCCACTCTTCCCACAACAACTTGCAATTTTTTTTGCTCAAGAATTTGGGCTAGACTCAAGTAGTGTTAGAGAGAAAGAAAACCAACACAAGAAACAACAAAGACAATCAAAGCAACACCTAAATCTAGACACAAATTCGGCCAAACAACAACACTTCGACCAAGACACCAAACCCGTAGAATAACTTCTTTTTGTGAAATTTTCGACCTTGGACACCTCTTCTAATGTTAGGAAACAAAGATCTAACACTAGAACACACAAAACACACAAAAAATCACAAGAAAACTAGGCTTCAAATTTTGGCCTAAACACAAAAACATGGACAAATTACTAGTTTTGATTTTTTCAGCTTTTCAACAATTTCTTTTTTAATTTTTGAGTGAACAAACCCAAGTTTGATCTCATGGAAACGAAATCAATGATGGTTCTGCTACCAAATGATACAAAAACAGCCCACCAAGATGCCAAAACAGTCCACTTAACGTGAGAAGAACAAGCAACACAGGGATACAAGATGACAAACACAAAAACACACGGATTTGCAAAATAATGAAAGGATAGATAGTGAGACCAAGATTATTACAAGATTAAGAACCAAGTGTATTTCAACACTAACCCTAATGAATGTAATAATCAAAACCACACTCTTACGGTGACCACCAAGGAAATCAACTCACCTCAAGATCCACTGTTTCCAAGCAAAGCTCAATATTGGCTTTTCCAAGCCCTAACTAAGACTACACTAAGGTGGTCTACTCTCAAGAGAGAGGATTTTTAAGTGTTTCATACATTCATTCTTCAAAAACTAAAGAGAAAAGACCTAATAAGAGACTATATAGCCTAGCTTATTACATAGTATAATGGACCAAAATACCCTTAATGAAAGGGGAGGTCATGGGTTGTTTCTTTAACATGTGCAAACCCCAAAATACCCTTAATGAATGGTGCTTCTTCAATGCTCTAAAATCATGGGGTCACACTTCAAAACTTGTAGTCTCGAATTGGCATCAAATGTAAGCCCCCACGCAATCTTTCACACACGGATTTGTTTAATGGCATGCCCAAAATGGGTCCTCCATGCATGTTCTCATATCCTCAAGGTGACCAAGTCTTGAGCCTCTATGTGTTGGCCTCTAAAGATGTCATCAAAAGATAAGATGGTCATTTGTCCCGTATCAGTGCTCACAACAGGTACCAGCTCATGAGTTAGCTTGTGGTCCCTCAGAACTATAAGCACCGTGTGGCGCCCAGAGTGTACTCTCGGGGTGTTACAATGCCGTTAGAGAAGTAAAATATAATATGAAAAATCAATTTCAGAGAAAATCAAGCCGCTATAATGCAATGTTGTTATAATGATGTGACGTGATAGAGAGGTCTAACTATAATATTAAAGTAACAATAAGTTGAATGTATCAAAATATATATTATTTTTGTGTTCTTAAGCGTGTTAAGAAAAAATAGAATTGACTAAAAAGAAAAATTAGACAAGTAAATTAAAATGAATGAAATATTAATTTTCATTTTGAAATTAAACTAATATTATTACTAAAAAAAAGGTTAGATAAATAAATTGAAATAAATGAAACTAATATTATTACTAAAAAGAAAAATTACATAAGTAAACTGAAATAAATGAAATATTAATTTTTATTTTGAAATTTTAAATAATAAACCAATATTATTGGGCCCATGTGCAACACGCGTTTCGCTAACTAGTATATATATGTAGTCAAGGATTACACCAATGAGAGGAAATTAAGTGGGCGTTTGACCATGAAAATTAATTAGAATTGGAGTTCTATTTGTCCACAGGGGCCAGAGGCGGACCCACGTGGTGCCTCAAGGGTGCACGTGCACCCGGTAGCTTTTTAAAAAAATTGTATATATACATACATATATCCTAATAAAGTGTTAATATATTTAATTGTGCACCCTCAATAATAATACTTGTGTGGGAGCATTGGTTTGGAACTCAAATGTTGACGCCCTTCTGGCCTGGCGTCTTGATTTTTTCATTTTACTTCTCCTTTATATATTTAAATGCCACCAGCTAGGCAACCACCTCATCTCACCCCACCCCTCCTTAATTAATATATACACTACTTGATGCTAATAGGTACACATTTCTTCCTTTCATTTTTTTTATTTTTTGATTCAAGTTTGGGTAATGTTAATTGCTTTTAATATTTACTTGTTGCTTGAAAGTTAGTGTGTAATTTTTTTTTTTCTTGCTTCTATTTAAGTTCATGAGATTTGATTATAAATAAATAAATAATTATTTTTACTTATATTCTTGATGAATTTTTTATTTTATAGGAATTTGTTATTGATTCTTGTGAATTGAAATGGATAGATATTATTCTCCTCAACCAAATTCTAGTTTTAAAAACAATTCTCATCGTCTTAGCAAAAGCAAAAAAGGCAAAAAAAAGCTTCAAGGTCCATTATATTTAAGCACAAATTACAAATAAAGCGTGAGATTTAACAAAAAAAGGCATAAAGGAGAAAAAATATATATAAACATATGTCTAGTTCAAGACTAATAATATAAGCATAAATGACAAATATATGAACACAAAAATTATTTTTTTTTTTATTAAGTCAACTATCAATTGTTTAGTGTTGGTATCTCCAAAAAAGCCTCATTGACAAGGGAAAGTATATCTTATAAATTAGAACCTAAACTGCACATTAAACGAGGCGAGCGATCAACACAAATTTGAGTCTTTATTCAAAACTTATGCGCGCCTTTGACAATACTTGCTCACCCCCAGACTTCAAATCCTAGGTTCGCCTCTGACAAGGGCGGACCCACATAGACTCAACCCACTTCGTCGAAAAATAACACTGTATATACACGTCGAAAAATATTTGAACCCACTATAGACAACTAAAGTGCTTAGCCTAGTGGTAGTGGGTTCATATCTTAAGTGTTACATCGTGTGTTCGAGCCCCATCCATCAGTGAAGAATCTGGGTCGGACACTGTTTGTCCATGAATATCATTGAAGTTGTTTTTGAATTTTTTGAAGAAAGAAAGATGAAAAAAATAAAAATAACTCTTTTTTTAATCACTTTAAAATTCTCATGACTAAATATCAATTTTAAATTGTATTTGACATAAAATAATTTTTTTTTTTCAAGAAAATAAAAAAATTCTTATAGTCAAACGGAGCCTAAATAACATCCGTTTGCCAACTGTTATATAATACTCCTACTACTTGGAACTGAACAAGAGAATCTTGCACAGTCCTTCTAGCTTCCAATTGTTTCGTGACAGAAGTGCGTGTTATACCTCGAATAATATCCAAATGAATAACATGAAATTCTTTAGCATTTGGTCATTAAATAATGAAAAGAAAGAAAATTATATTCCTTTTTTTCATTTGTGTTGGTTGGCCCCATATTGGAAGGAGGAGGAGGTAAAAGAATTTTTTAACCTGAATAAAAATTATAGGAAAAAATTGAGGTGCTTCATCAATTTTTCAGAAGATATATTAAAAAAAATGTAGCAACTTACAATTGAATTCAAGTATTTATAATGACATTCAACAATTTCTATCACTAGACTATTCATTTTAACAAAACGTTTTAAATGTTCGTTAATTCTTTTCCTTCTTTTAATGTGTTCACTAAAATAAATTTGGGATCGCAGAGGCGGATCTAGGATTCGGACTTTCCGGGTGCCAAGTAAAATTATCAACTGGTACATTTACGACGCTTGTTGCCCTGTTTTAATCAAAGTGGCAATACAAAAGTGTGTAAACTATAAAAACGAGTCAAAGTAGATTGTCCCACACTAGCGCTTCCGCGCAATAATTCGACCAAAGGTGATCCTATTACAGGAATAGCGTCAGGGGCACCTGTTACTATTTTCACTGCCCAATAACCAATTTGGTCCCGAGGTAAGGAATAACCAGTTACGCCAAAAGATGCGGTTAATACAGCCAGAACCACACCTGTAACCCAAGTCAATTCGCGAGGTTTTTTAAATCCGCCGGTGAGATACACACGAAATAGTGACATCGACGAAGAAGTAATTAACCCTATACATCAACAACCTTTGCTGGTTAAAATTTATATGCCTAGTATGTAAGCATCTGATGCTGAAATTCTCAAATTGGGCTGCTTGACATATTCATGTTATTATATTCCCACTTCACAAGATATTATTATTCCCACTTATGTCAAACGAGACTATAAATATCAGAGTGATTTGATGCAATACTGCAAAACATTTCTTAGTGTAAGATTAAATTAAAAGAGAATTGTAGAGAGAAATGGCATCAGTGAAAGCTGAGAAACCAGTTGGTACTCAACCATCTGCCCCAGCTACAAAGAAACCATCTACTAAGGCTCCTCTTACTTCCAAGTCCACCCAGAAAAAGACTCGTGAGCCTAAGAAAAAGGTCAATCAACATTTCTGATCTCGACTTTTATATATATATATATACGTTGATTGCGTAAATGATCTTTAGACAATCTGTCTGTTTTAACGTGCTGCTGTAACAGGTAACATGACTTAATTTACGTGTTACTCATTCATCTATCCCAATATATACGCTTTAGTCCGTCTTAAAAAGAAAATCACATCTCTATATTCTGAAACAATCTAAATTTATCATTTTAACATTATATTAATCATGAGATGATTTGTAACCACACAAATATGTTAATTTTTGTTTAAAACTACAAGTCTCAAAATTTTTTGTTTCTTCAAAACTGCCTCATATATTGAGAAAGACTAAAGTATTATGTTAGTACTTTTTATGAATAGTGTCGTACTCAAAAAATTATACTCGTATTATAATAGTACTCTAATATATTTTTGAGAAGGAGTAATATTACTAAATGTTGTTATTATTTCCTGTAAATAATACAGTTTGATTCTTTTGTTTAGGCTTCAGGTAGCAAGGCAACTGCAAAGAATAACTAAGAAGTTGGAGTAATTAGAGTATGATGAAGAATATGGCTGCTGTTTAAAATTATGAGTGATGCAATAACTAGCTTGTACTTTCTACTCTTTGGTTTCCTCTTAATGAAATAATCTCATAGTTAATTTCAATAGCAGCTTGATATATGTTTATTTTTTTTGGTTTCCCATCCGGTGTTCGGTACCCGCATTGGAGTCCGACTAATTCGAATTCGCGCCGCGTAGGGCTCCATTCGGGGGGAAGCGCTCCCTACCAAGAATTTTTTCATATTCAGGGCTCGAACCCGAGACATCTGGTTAAAGGAAGAGCAGCCCCATCCGCTGCACCAAAGAATATTATATGTTTCAACTGTACAGTCTTGACAAGTCATGAAAGAGCTTAGGGACATTGTTGTAAATAACTTTCTCCCTTTTTAATTCAACTTTGATTCATGCAATTTGAATTATTTCATTTCTGACTGATGTGTTTCATTCATTTATTAGAGGGAAAAGACATCATTTTCATTTCATACTATACAAGAAAAATTTAAGTCACATTTAAATTATATAAGTGATTCATTATACACCTTAACTATATAAAAGTGATATTATTACCTCCCCGCGATCCTCATTCTAAGGCGCGTGTGTTACACTTATTTTAGGCGCGTCCAGCCTATTAAATAACAAAAGTAAACGGCTAAAAACATTAAGGGAAAAGGCATCGTTTTCACCCCAAACTATAGTCGAAAAGTCGAATTCACACCTAAACTATATAAGTGACTTATTACACACCTTAACTATAAAAAAGTGATACTTTTTACTGACGTGACAGCGCGTATAAAACACCACACCACATGCAAGTGGTGGTAGCCTGACAGGGTGTAAATAGTTTCACTTTTTTATAGTTTAGGTGTGTAATAGGTCACTAGTATAGTTTAGGTGTGGCTTCAACTTTTCGGGTATAGTTTGGGATGGAAACGACGTCTTTTCCCTTTATTAAAATATTATAACTAAATTTAATCATTTACCAGTTGAAAGTATGAACATTTCTCATTTCAAAGAAACAGGACATCATGACCAAATAGGATACAAGAGAAAGGGATAGAGACTTATTTAAGTAAAATCAAAAGGCTCCAAGTTATGGCAAAAAATCCTCTTAATACAGTTTATTAATCAAATTTTTTGTAACAATGGATTATTATTCTTTATGAACTACCCTTAAATAGAAATGAAAGGCAAGTGACATATGTTACATATGTATTTTTGGTTTACATATATTAGTTTTAAATTCTTTTATATATTGGTATGTCTCAATATATAAAATGTATCTATCCAGCCAAGCTTCTCAATATGCATAACAACCCAATCCCACCGACATGGGTTGTGGTATGTAATAATGGGACTACTCCACCCTTAATCAGAAATCTCGGGTTCGAGCCCTGTATATGAAAAAAAATTTGTTGGGAGTGTCACCCACAGAATGAGTTCTGCAGTGCGAGATCTGAATTAGTCGAGACTTCAATAAGTATACCGAACACCGGATGAAAAATTAAAAAAAAAAAAAAAAAAAAAATATCCCAATACAAAGAACCACAACACCCAACGCCAATGCTGCCCCCATTCTTATCCTCATTCTCTCCTTCTTCACATCAATAATATATGACCTTGCATCATGTGGAGTCCCACTTTTAATACTGCTCAACAGGTAATTCTTTCTTGTAAATCAAGCACATAACAAACCATCCCACTTAGCAAAATATCAATAAAACTAAACCTCACAAGCACAAACAAGATAGAGAACAACTAGGTAACTGTACTATAAAAAAAAGAGTACAAGGGTGTATTTTACGCATTCTTACCTTGCATTTCTGTCAGAGACTGTTTTCAAGGCTTGAATCCGTGACCTCCTGATCACATGACAACAATTTTACCGGTTACTCCAAGGCTCCCCTTCAATTTGGTAACTGTACTATCAGGAGTAATATTACTATAACCAATACTACGCATAGTAACAATGCAAAAATACAAAGCATATCACTATAACCAGGGGGCTGACCTACACATCAACTTTGGGTGCTCCGGCACCCACTAAACTCGACGCAGAATAGATATAATTACATAAAAAAATATATGAAAATGGGTATAAATTGTATAAAAGCACCCACTAAACAAGAAGTTGGTTAGGTGCACGTGATTTTTTATTTTATTTTTCTGTAGTAAGCACCCACTCTCCTTAAATCCTGGGTCCGCCACTGACTATAACCAATACTACACATAGTAACAATGCAAAAATACAAAGCATCAACAACAGGATGAGTTTCAGTAGCCTTAAAATGAACCTGAAATAAAGAATAAATTCCCACACCAAGTGTAAAGTAAAGAGTACTCGTCAAGTAAAGAATCAAAAGCACTACACCAATTGAGTTTTTCCCAAACTGGGGTGGCTTAGAAACAGGTGAATGGTCAAAAGACACTCTATACATCTACATGATCAACTAAAACAAATTATGGGATCTCATACTACAAAATACTCTCTCTTTTTTCTCTATCGACAGACAACTTGAAAAACAATATAATGACTTGTGAATAAAGGGAAGGCTCAAAAACACACCTAAAGTACCTCATTTTGTAAAGTTTTCTACTTGAACTTTCACCAAACTCTCCGTACATCTAAATGATCATCTAAAATAAATTATAGGACCTCATACTACAAATCGCTCTTTCCTTTTCTCTATTGATAAATAACTTGAAAATTACTACGATGACTTATGAATACAGTGAAAGGTCAAAATCATACCTAAAGTATCTCAATCTTTTTTAGTTTTCTACCTAAACTTTCAAACTCTCTGTACATCTAAATGATCGTCTAAAATAAAGTATGGATCTTATACTATAAATCACTCTTTATTCAATCCTATTATAATTGAAAGTAAAATATTTTTCATGGAGTCATCCTGCTTCGATACTTGCAAACATATTCAAGTCACTACGTAAATATTGATCAAGAACTAAATGTTGAATATATTAAAATAACATAATTTATTATTCAAGAATATAATATTAATCATAATGTTATTTCCAAGTACCCCAAACTAAATGGTCTCTGTGAACCTATCTAGCAATACGAAATATATGAGATAATTAAAAAGACCAACATAAACTACAAAAGTTAATATCTAATTTGAAAATTTCATAATATGTAGGGTTACCTTTAAGTTTGCTCCTTTGTGGTATTGTTAGAGTTTGTGACTCGAATTTTGTTGATTCGGTCCTGAAATTCACCCTCGCGGTATGGACCTGTATGTTTTTGGGTTTAGGATCTATTTGTACACACATATTATATAAGTGCATTTAATTAATGGGTTGTTTCGGGTAGTTTTATATGCACGAAATTGAGACTATCGTCTCCACCTTGTATTGCTCTCCTTTTTAGAGCCCGTTTGAATAGAATTAAAATCTGATCAAATCAGCTTTTAATCTTTTTTTTTTAGCTTTTTAAGGTATTGGGTAAAATTAAAAAGTGCTTAAAAAAAGCTAAAAATTGATTAAAATAATAAAAAAGTGAGAAGCTAAGTACCTAGGTTTTTAGATTAAAATTCTTTTATGTTTGATCAAAACTTTTACCTTTTTATTCCTTATATTTTCCTCCAATTTCAGCAATATTCTAAACTTGTAGCCCTTAAATATATAGTTTTTTTTTCTTTTTGCGCTTCGCTTCATCTCTTCCCTGCAATTTCCTCTTTATTTTTCTTCTTTGTTTTCATCAAATCCATCATTACATTGGAGATTTGTTCAAAAATTCTATTTTAGAATTAAAAATTATAAATAATTCACCTTATTTATGGTATTAACAACTTTAAGGACATTTAAGTCATTTTAACAACAAAAAAGTGTTTAACATCACTGTTTACCAAACACATCAACAACTTTCTTTCAGTTTCAGCACTTCTCTCGAGATGAAAGAAAAGATTGGCAATTTGTCTTTTCAGAGCTATCGCCCAATAAAAAAAAAAAGATTCTTGTGGTAGACGCTTAATTTATAAGCACTCATTTTAAACTTTTAATCACTTAAGTTAAAAGGTTATTTTTTTAATCCTATCCAAACGGGCTCATAATGAATTTCCTCTGCCTCTGCCCGTGATTTTTTCCGTCAAGAATTTTCAAGTAAAATTTGTGTGTTCTTATTTTTCTCTTTTGCTGGTGGTATTGCTTATTTCTACCCGAATATAACAGGTATGTTGTCACCCACAGGGGCGGATGTAGCACTACGAATGCGGGTTCCCGGGAACCCCCAAGCATTTTCGTATACCTTGTAATTATATTAAAAATATATTAAATATATAAGAATTATAAATGAGGAACTCATAGACAAAGTTGTTAGTTGGCTTATTGATTCAAAAAGGACTTGAAGAAATGCCTCACATTCTATACCCCAGTTCAAATCCCCTTGGAACAACCCTTTTTTTTTTTTTTTTATTAAAAACCCACAAACTTAAAATCCTAAATCCTCTTCTGGTCACCCACACCACATATCTTTGTGTTAAGCATACTGTACTTCATGTCAGTCATATGAAGACGTTCTTCTTCGACAGATTTGCAAACTGACGATGAAATGGCGATGATTGTTCGAGAAAGAATGCATTCCTTAAGAGCATAAATTAGAGGGATACCATATATCTTTTGAAGATATCTCTGCAAATCAGTATCTTGTGTAGCAATAAAATAAAAAAGTGTCTAGAATTATTCTCCCCAATAACTTTTAAGTTATGCAATCTACAACACATTTACAGTTTTCATGGTCACATCATGCAGTAATTGAGTTATTAAATGCATTCTGTGATTCCCCATAGAAAGCACCAAGGCTCTTCAACTCTGCAAGAACACATTTAGATTTTAAATTCAGTATCTGTTAACTGTGGCGCCCAGATTATTCATCAATGCAATAACAACAGGCGGTATGCGATTCGCAACAAGATGGTGCACAAACGTGATAAAGAAATGGACCTTGGGTCTAACTCAACCTCAAAAACTAGCTCATGAGGGGAGGATTGTTCAAGACCAATGACCCTTTAACCCACCGATGTGGGACCCCAACAAAACGTTCCATCACAAAGAATTTTAAATGGCTCCCTAAACCCGAAACAAGCTGTCTATGTTGTGTAAATCCCATAGCCGGCTGAAGCATAAAGCTTCTAAAGCCTACCCAAAATTTCCTAACATGTGTGCATTATTATTTTTTTTCATTTTTTAAATAAGTGATGTTTTTAGTTTGAGTATGTTTTTCAAAAAAAATTTATTTTTAAAAAATAAGGAGTGTTTTTACCAACTTAATTCTAATTAATTAATTAATAGTCTTAAATAAAGAAGTGATTCTTTAATGTGTGTAGAACTCCATGTATTAAAACAAGAATAATTCAGGAAGCATAAGATAATTCGTTCTTGAAATTCTAAAACATCACTTATTATGAAATATAAAATGAAAAGCTTAAAACACCACTTATCTAAGAACGGAGGAAGTACTCGTATGTTTCAATCATGTGTGGCGTTTAGATTTCAAGGATTAAATGAGTTGTTTTTTTCATAGTAAATTTTCATATTTTTATTTTTAAAAAGTATTTTATATTATAATTATTATGGCTTATTGTACTTGTCAAAATAAAAAAATTTGAATCTCGAAAAGTCAAAATTAGCATATAAATTGGGATAGATAAAGTATTTGAAATTTCGTATATGAAAAATTAGCAAAATAGACTTAAGTGATATTATATACAATATGTTATGGAACAAGAAAGAATAAAGAAGAAGAGTAGAGAGAATGGAGAGAGTAATTCTTATTTCTTCTCTTGATGGATGAATTACAATGAAGGAAAACCCCTTTATTTATAGGGGAAAACTAACCTTGAAGTTTATAACTTTTTCATAAATAGACATACACAATATATGGTAAAGTAGGTATTCATTATATATGGTAAAGTAGACATTCACTATATATGGTACATTTATAACACTCCCCCTTGAATGTCTAATTGATAGATAATGTGCCTCGTTAAAACCTTACTAGAAAAAACTCAGTGGAAAAAAAATCTAGTGAAGGAAAAAGAGTACACATCTCTAACAATACGCATATAAACTGCCTCATTAAAAATCTTACAAGAAAAATCCAGTGGGACAAAACCTCATAAGAGAAAAAGAGTACAACGCGTATTAACTCCCCCTAATGAGAACATCCTTGAACCTTTGCATCCCGATCTTGTGCACCATCTTCTTGAAAGTTGCAATTGGAGGAGACTTGGTGAATAAATCAGTCACATTGCCACTTGAAAGAATCTGTTGCACGTTAATATCACCATTATTTTGTAGCTCATCTATGTAGAAAAGCTTTGATGCTTCGTTCTATCTCCTTTTATGAATTCTCTCGTAAGTTGTGTTATGCATGTTGCATTATCTCCGTATAAAATTGTGGTTACATTGTCATATTTCACACCATATTTTTCTGAATGAGATGTATCATGGATCTCAACCATACTCATTCTCGGTTTGCTTCATGAATAACTATTATTTCAGCATGGTTCGATGAAGTGGCTATGACAGACTGCTTTGTTGATCTCCAAGATATGATAGTACCCCCATATATGAACACATAGCTTGTTTGAGATCGAGCTTTATACGGGTCAGATAAGTACCCAACATCAGCATAACCTATAAATTCGGGACTACAATCTTTAAAAAATAAGATCATGCATTTGATCCCATTTCGATGTCTCCTAGTAAGAGCAGAATTATATCTTGCTAACAAATTAATCGAAAAAGGCTATATCAAGCCTTGTAGTATTTGTAAGATACATTAATACATCAATTGTACTAACATATGGTACTTCATAAACAATTCAATTCGGTATATTTCTCATATCAACAAATAATTTATTGCTTTGAAAACTCTCCAAGAGTTCCAATGATTTTCAAGTTATAAACTAATGCAATATAAGGATTATAAATAAGTTTCCCAGAAACTTTTATATGCTTCAAACATTTTGAATCCTTACAAAGTTTCATATAAATTTTGTCAAGTTACAATATTCAGCATTTCACATGTGACATCGGCAAGTGTTTGGATTGCAAATCAAATAAATTTTATACTTACCAAGATGCATCCTTTCATATCACTTGATAAATGTTTATACGTCAGCATGCTTAAATACATGTAGAATTCGGATCCTCGTAATCTTTTACAATATTGCGTCAATATTGTATCAAAGATATCATTGATGATATATCATTTCGTATCGGTTCACAATTTGACATAACATTTTGAGATCTTATCACTTCATTATTTTCAGATACCTAAACCTCTCATAAGGTTTCATGAAGTGTTATGTCACAGGCTCTTCAAGAGCACAATACCTTCTTATTATGATTATTTGCTCCTTATTTTTCAAGAATTATTTCATTTGGAACCGATTGATCTACCACGTTTCACGCATGCATAGATTTTGTCCTTTAGGGACACAAAATATGAACACTTGCAGCTTAAATATGAGATATTTTCGGCATTTAACTTGAATTATCTTTTGAATGAGGATCTGATGATAATTCCTAACATATTTCTTAGTTGCTTATAATCTCTCCCTTATGTTAGGAAAACTAACATACATCCTCCATCTTCTTTGAGGAATCCATCTTTGTGCATCATATTATTTCCATTAATCGTATACCGCGCACATCAAAACTATTACATGAAATAGTTGGATCCTGGCCTTGAACCAATTGAGAGGGAAGAAATAATCATAATTTATTGGTCTAATGCATACAAGTGCTATTGTATGCAACATATCATATTTCAGACCAATACATGAAGCTTTGTTCTCATTAGCAATGGTTCATCTATTTATCAAAGTCATTCAATGCCAAACCATCATCATCAAGATGAATTGTCTTGATTACACAATCTGAAAATTATGTTCTTAACTCAATTTTATTGAGCAAGAAATTTTATGAATGTCCAACTGCAGGTTTGTTGACAATAAATGTACATGTGATCATCTTATTGATGCATCATTTCAAAACATATCACATGATAGGTGAACGGGCTCTAATTCACCTTTTATACTTTTCAGATTTTAAGGGATCTCATCCCAATATTAGTTGGTCCAACCAACTTGTCATGAGAACAAACAACATAAACAATTCTTGAAGAATCTTCTATTTCTTCAACATATATCTAATACTCAATATGCACATTTTTTAAATGTAGCAATCGTTCATGTCAATTTATGAGTTTTTATACTAGTAAACCCCAAGTTTACCATAACATGTGTCTTTTTACTTTAGTAAAATTTCAGATTTACTATTACATGAATAAATTTTTGAATTTACTACTTTAGAAGTAGATTTCAAAATAACTCTTCTCAATTATTTTGCCTCATTCGGAGGTGAGTTGTGATGCCATCACAATCAAGTCTCAATTATTCTTCCTTATTCGGAGGTGAGTTGTGATACCATCACAATCAATTCTCAATTATTCTTCCTCATTCGGAGGTGAGTTGTGATACCATCACAATCAATTCTCAATTATTCGTCCTCAAATCTAACAATAGTTAGATCATTAATAGCAAAAGACAAATAGCATAAGCATAAGGAATTACTAACCTTGACATTACCCTTAGATTTATAATCTCAACTTTTTTGGTAGAGTCTCCTCCTGATAACGTATTATGAAACAAGAAAGAATAAAGAAGAGTAGAGAGAATAGAGAGTGTAATTCATATTTCTTCTCTTGAGGGATAAATTGCAATGAAGGAGAACCCCTTTATTTATAGGGAAAACTAACCTTGGGATTTGTAACTTTTTCATAAATAGACATACACAATATATGGTAAAGTAGGTATTCATTATATATGGTAAAGTAGACATTCACTATATATGGTATATTTATAACACAATATATATAATATATGATTTTATTTTTTTAATAAAATTTTGAGTCCTCTTGTTGAAGTTTTGGTTTAGGCCTCCATATTGGTTGAACAGTCCCTGGGCCTAAATCCCCACTAAAAACAATATTTTTATTTTCTTCGCTAGTCGTTTTAAAACACACGACTTTCAATTTATTTATTTTTAGTCGTGTTAAATACACGACAAAAGCTATAATTTGAATAATTTGTAGATCTTATTTGGTAGTGGCATACTCAAAAAATAGTAAGCCTTTGCTATAAGACACACGAGGTTATAAAAATTTTAATCAAATTATTCAAGCCTTAATTTGAAAATTAAACCTTACTAACAAATTATTCATATTATTCATGCTTGTAGACACCTAATTTCGTCCCTCTCCAATATCATTTTTACCTATTTTTACCTTATCCTACTGTGCACCCTCATCCATGTTATTATGTCCCCACAAAATGACAAAAAATAACAACCCAACTAATTTTATCTTATTCTAACAACCCCTCCCTATTAAAGTTTAACAGCTCACTCACCTCACCCCATACCTCTAACCCCACTTACCCACGTACCCCATCCCTCATATTTTTAATTTTTTTCCATAACAAAATGGGGCCCACAAGGAATAATCCATAAAAGAAAAAGAACAAAATAAAGGGGAAGGATAGATATCCACAAACAAGGACACGGGAGGAGAGAGAGAGCTACGAGAGGAAGAGGGAGAAAAGGGAGAGTTCACAATTCATCTTCTTCATGAGGGCTATCAACAGGGAAGAAGAGAGATTCACTCCATTTTATTTTCTTCTCCACCGGCCCATTTTTCTTTTCTTCTCCACGAGTATCATCAATAGAGATGAATCTCTATTGACTGAGATAGATTGAGAGAGGCAGAGAGAGAGATTCGAAAAGAGGGAGAGAGGTCATCATCTTCAGGGGGTCTTGAAAAAAAAAACTGGTCCTCTCCATCGATAGACGACTCCCAAAAGAGCTCCTCCATTTGAAAATTCCTTACTCACAAAAATCCTTCTTATCTTCTACACTAAAACCACAGACACACACACATATAAATATGGCGAGAAGAGAGAGAGAGTAGATAACAGTGAAGGTAAGTCGATAGGATGAAGAGATATTGAGCATGGATTGGTCAGTTTCTTGATATTCTCTGGTGAAAGCTAGCTGAAATCAGCCCGCTCAACTTGATTCCAATGACGGGCCTATCGGGTTTCAAACTCACCGACCTTCTTTATCCTAAAATCGATCCATTTTTTAGCGGTTTAAGTACAGGTTCTGTTTACTCTATTGCAACTTTGTTGTGGGCTTGTGGATCCTCGTACTGATTTCAGAAACTTGATTATTGTTTGGTTTTGGGTTTTCAGATTGGAGTTCGAAGGTTATCGGGTTGGAGTTGGATAATAGTCGAGATTTCGTGGTATTCTTTGAGGTTCCGGAATGACTTTATTCTCTTCTTAATCAATCGAGAACATTTGGAAGGTCCATCTCTATAACCCTTGTTCTTTATTTCATTTTTATTTGGTATAATGATGTTGTGATTATGTGTGTGGTAAGTATGATTGTTGGATTTGGTCGATGTCATGATTATGTGCTTGACGGTGTGATTGCGGTGATATATGAAACAAATTGGAGTAATTTTGACGTAATTGGTAAAAACGAAGCTAGCGGAGGGTGGAATTGAGAAATTGATAAAAGGTGAATGTAGATTAATTTTCATTTGTTGTCTTTTTATTTAATTCAGATTAAGCATGAATTTGATAGAATCATTTTAAATCAAAAGCTTGATAGGCAACATAGGTCGGGTAGGCGAATTTAGGGATTGTGGATTGATGGAATATTCAATTTGTGTGTTTGTGGAATGGTTTTAATTTATGCCTTGGGATCTATTGTATTTATTTGACCGGGGAATGCCCCGGAGGATTTGTATTGATTTATCCGGGGAATGCCCCGAAGTATCATGTACTTGAAGACGACGCACGATCAAGGCCCGGAACATCGGGTGGAGAATGCAATGGAGTGTAGTTTAGAATTAGCATAGAATAGAGTAGGTTTATATTTTTGCACTTTTCTATTTCGGGATTGTAATAATCGGACTGGACACTATAATTTTGGATTTGTTTTGTTTGTTTGTTTGATTGATTGTTTTGTGTGGTTTTGTGTGGTTTATATATTCATAATGTCAAATTAGCCGATACGCTCCACCAAGCGACCGTGGTCGAACCACGGAACCGAGAGATGCCTAACACCTTCCCCTCGATCAATAGAATTCCTTAACCGGAATCTCTGTTCGCAGATCAGTTTTTAGAGTCAAACTGTTTTGAAAAGGATCTTTCAAAGGTGACTTGGCACACCGAATTATGTCAAGTGGCAACTCTGAATAAAAAATGTAAATAATCCTTTTTCAAAATAAATTTTTTATTTTTTGTCACTTTAATAATAAAACCCTTTCGAACTTTAGAATTTATCTTTTTAGTTAAAAAAGGGGTGTGACAGCTCTGGCGACTCTGCTGGGGATTTTTCAGAATTCAAGCTTATTTTGGAGTCGTATCGGCTTTGTTTGGAATTATGAGTGTATAAGCATTGTTTGTGATTTTTGTTTGTGTTATTGTTATCACTTTTGTGCGATTTCGTGCTCTTTGTTTACAGTATTTATCCTATGTGTTACCGCTTTTATATCTGGCATCATGTGTCTACCCCTAGGCCTTCTTTCTGCAATAAGTCTGTAGTACACGTGTTGTACACGACCTCTAGTTGAGTCACCTTTATTTTAGGGGATGAGCCATCGGTGTTATGGAGTAGGTGGAAAGCAAAGCAGCCACTATCGACCATATGCTCCCCCGAACAGCCTTGTTAGTGAACCCCAACGTAGGTCAGCCTTTAGGTCATACTTATGTGCATCATATTGAGACTTAGCGGGGTCCACTTGGTCCTTTGTGAGAGACTCACCTCTAAAGCATCCCTATGTGCTAAATGTTGCATTTCTGAGGGTAACGTGGTCATTTGACAGACTGATTTGGGGAAAACTTGTGTTAGAAGTAAAGTGAAAAAAAAAGAAGAGAGAAAAGAAAAAGTGAGTCGAAAAGAATGAATCAGAAGGAGTATTGTAGTTTATTTTAGAGTTTTTTATGGTTTTTGTTCTTCACAATCCAAAAACTCAAAAAGATTTTTTTTACGTTTTGCATTTATCTTCTCAAAGTACCTTAAGTTCAACAAAAAAGAAAAAAAAAGAAAAAAAAAAGAGTTTTGTTTGCCTTTTCTACTTGTTTGTCAAAAGCAAAAATACCAAAAAGATTTTTCTTCATAATTGGTGGTGTCAGTCTTAGTTGAAGTGTCTAGTTGAAAATCCAAAAAAAGTTTTTATTCGTTTGTTTTTTGGTTGTGTCTCTTAAAGCTAGGGTCAATTTATTAGTTAATCGTTAATTGTCCAATCTGGACGAACTACGCACCCCTGATTCTCCTCTCTCGGGAGTGAGATACGTAGGCAACCTATTGTGGGTTCGGGGATCTTATTTTAAAAATTCAAAAATATTTTTCTTCACTCTTCATTTAGAGTAGGTGTCATATACATCAATAAAAGAAAACTACAAAAAGATTTTCCTTTAATAGGTTCAAGTTTCATTTTCGTATGAAAAGCAAAATTGAAAACCCAAAAAAGATTTTTCTTTGGTAATCATAGATTTCATTTTGTATAGGGGTGTTTAAACCTGAAAAATATCAAAAGATTTTCGACAAATTGTTATTTTCTTTTCTTCTTAAAGTTTCAAGAAAAATATAAGAAAAGAGTTGACGCCCTTCTTGGGTTCGGTGATCTTTTCAAGAAAAAAAAAAGGTTTTGAAAAACTGTTGAACTCTAACCATTTGCTATCTCTTGTCCAGTTAGTTTAAGGTGGTTGGTTTGTGGCATTTTGGCTGGTCCTCTATATTGCTCCAAGTCACAGAGGAAGTTATGGCCAACAAGGATACCGAGTTAGTTGTCACTAATCAGATAGGGAGTTCGGGGAATGAGAATGTAGGAGATAATGAAGAGATTCAGAAATTAAGGCAGAAAATGATAGAAATGCATCGAGCTTGGGCTAATGGGTTGCCGCCTCCTCCAGTTCCCACTGATAATCTGGAATATATTTCTAGCTTGCCTCCCGTGTCACATGCACAATTTCCCATTTTTGTCGATATGCCACAACATGCATCAGGATCGACTCCGGGGCAACAATATCCAACTACTTCCAATGTTCATTTCCTCACTCCCCAATCCAAGACTACCACATACTCGGCTCCAGCTGTTGTTCAGGCTTTTGCGGCGCCACCCTCACTTGAAGATCCTACTTTTGATGTTCATCCACAAGTTGTGCCTCCCTACTCTACAAGAGAGCATGTATTGAATATTTTTAGTGATCAGCATTATGCTCTCGAGCCCATATTTAAGTCGACTGGTCCTTACGATTGCCCTCAACCGCCTGAATTTCCTCCTAACACTGAGAAGCCTGTTATGACAGAAGAACAAGAGGAAATATCCAGAAAATTGAGAAGTTTGAAACTGACTATGAAAAAATTGCAAGGACTTGGGGGGTATAAAAGTGTCTCATATAAAGATCTGTGCATGTTTCCTAGTGTACATCTTCCTCTTGGTTTTAAAATGCTGAAGTTTGAGAAGTATGATGGACATGGCGATCCTGTAGCACATTTTAGACGCTATTGCAACCAGCTAAGGGGCGCTAGAGGGAAGGAAGAATTACTAATGGCGTATTTCGGTGAGAGTCTTTCAGATCTAGCTTCAGAATGGTTTGTTGACCAAGACATCGACAAGTGGAACAACTGGGATAACCTTGCTAATGAATTCGTGCAACAATTTCAATACAATATGGAGTTGATTCCGGACGAAAAATCTCTGACTAATATGAAGAAAAAGAGTACTGAAACTTTCAGAGAGTATGCAATTAGATGGCGTGAACAAGCTGTTCGGGTGAAACCGCCAATGAAAGAAAGTAAGATAGTGGAGACGTTTATTCAAGTGCAGGATGAAACATATTATCAACACTTGTTACCTACATTAGGCAAGCCATTTATTGAGGTCCTCAAAATAGGGGAGATGATAGAGGATGGAATTAAGATCGGTCGCATTGTGAGTTTTGCAACATTGAAAGCGACTACTCAAGCAATTCATAAAGGTTCGGGAAGTGTTGGAGGAAAGAAGAATGAGGAAGATGCATCAGCCATTATAGTTGGACAACAGGCACGGGTAAGAGGACCATACCATCGTTACCCACGGGCTCAAACCCAAGTTTATGGCCAAGTTCCACAGAATCTTTCCAAAAATTCATTATATTCCATACCCCCATCTCCATATCAAGTGTATAATGTGCAACCATATGTTCAACCCCCATCTTACCCACACTGGCACGCGCGAACTCTGTCGAGTTATCCTCTATCTCCACATACATACCGAAGCCCTTCTAGGTCTGGTTTTCAATTTAATCCAAATAATGAAATGAGACAGAAGTCGAGGAATAACTTCACACCGATTGGAGAGTCGTATGCAAGTTTATTCCAAAGATTGGTACAACAGAACATGATCACTCCTATCCTTGGGTATACTCCTGACCCACATTCAAGAAGTTTTGATCCTAATGTACGATGTGCATATCATTCTGATATTCAGGGTCACAGTATTGAAGATTGTCGTGCTTTGAAAAGAGAAATTGAAAAGATGATTCAAGATAAATCAATCACGGTACAGAACATTGACAGTGAGGAAAGCTCTAGTCATGCTGATATGCAAACCAGTGGCTAAGTTGTCAGGCTGAGCAATTGAGAAGTCACCCCTCTCCCTACTAGGAAGAGGTCTGGTAGTTTGTTTTCTTTTCTTTTCTATTTTTTGAATTATTTCAGGGTTGTAGTTCGGGATCTATCTTGTTTTGTCCTTTTGTCGTTTATGTGCAAACCCTTCTATCTTTTATTTCAACTAAATGAATTGTCTCTTTTCCTTTGTGTTTTAAATATGTGTTATTTGTTTGTTTTCTTTATACATTACATTTTATGTTGACTCTAGTGATATGACATGCTTGCGAAATTTTCAGCCAGATCTTAAAGTCCAATTTAACCATGAAACATTAAATCAGAGGGTTAAGGTGAGAAAAAGCATTTGAGAAAAATTGATAGAGTGTTGACACATTTGGTGACCATGTTGAAGCCTTCTTTCAAAATTAAAGCAATTATTTTGAGAATCACAAGAATAACTTGGTCATCAATTAAAAAACAAAACTCAATTAGGTCAAATAGCGGATGTGTGCTCCCGAGGAACAGAACAAAATTCAACTCCACGAAAGCATGAGTCATTCAATGTGAGGGATGTACAACGAAGGTGGAGTTGTATGTTCGACAAGTGTAAAAAAAGAGGTGACACATATGCTCGGGGCAAGTTAGTGTTGTAAAACATATCATAAGTGATATTGATTGTGTACTTTCACATTGCATGCTATGTACTAGCATCTTCAAGGATTCATATGACGAAGACATTTCATTCTGTTATCCATATATTGTGTCATCCTTTGTGTACCCCATTTGAGCCTTAGTTTTATTTTTCATACCCCTCTTTTGGAATCAAGATACAGTCAACAAAGCTCAAAAGATAAGTGTCGAGCAAAAGAATAAAGTCAAAAGTTTCAAAAAAAAATGTGTCAAAAAGAAGGAAAAGAAAAAGTGTCAGGTAAAATAGAGTAAAAAAAAATTAGAATCAAGCTGCCAGAACTGCGCGTGACCTGATTCTCATCTCTCAGGGGTGAGATATGTTGGCTGCCCTACTAAGGGTTCGGTCCAACCAAATAAACAATTTAGAGTCACCCAGTCAAAAGAAACTGGGGCATGAGTTAATCCTCATTGTTTGAGTCGATTCCAAAAGTTGTAAGTCCTACCCCATTTCAAGTGTCGTTTGGGCCCCATGCCATCCTTTCTTTCTAACTTTATCCAAAAGCCAAGTTACAACCAAAGAAAGACCTTCAGATCAATCTTTGAGAATGTTAAGGCTAAGCATGCAATGCATATGATGATGCATTTTGGGAACTGCTCCTCTTCCTCAGCATAGGGAATCAAGAGAGAAATAAAAATAAGAGAGTTTTATTGGTGAAAACCCTTACGGGCACCATAAGGCGATGGTAAGTTGAGAAAATAAAAATGAGAGAGTCTTATTGGTGAAAACCCTCACGGGCACCATAAGGCGATAGTAAGCCGAGAGAAAATGAAAGAAGCTTGTTGGCGAAAACCCTTCAAGGCGCCACTAACTGAACGAGGTCTTAAATGCAATTGACTTAAGGAAACAACTCAGTTTCAAGGCCATTAACTCAACAACAATTGGTAGAAAGTTTGGATGGAAAGATCAGGCAGCCTGACCCAAAATGCATGGCATAATCTTTGGAGTTGACTGTCATTTTTAGATAAATTTTTATTTCTTTGTTTCAATGGGGACATTCATTATCTTTTCTTTCTTCTCTTTATTTTGTTTATCTTTCTTGAGTCAGTTATCCAAATAAAATTCATTGTCATTTTTCTCTTGTTGTTGAGTCAAGTCTATGTCGAAACAAGTGAGAAAAGATTTCAAAACTGGCTACCAGCTTCTTCAATTGCAGAAAGCAAGACAAAAGGCCAGCACATAAAAGAGACATGATTGTGAGCCGAAATAAGGCATGCAGAAAGTTGTGTCAACAGAAAATTCTGGGAATTCATGAAAATACCAAGGGTCAAAGAGTTTATCTGAGAAGCATGGAAAAACAAAGATACTATATTTGTTTCAGAAGAACTCTTAATAATCGGAGTTTGGGTCAATGATGCAGCAAGTCAATGACCTATGCTAATGGTTGGAAGCAAGGTTAAATGTGATCGGGGCAAGAGCAATTTCCACGAAAGCCAAAGCCACAAACCAGCCACCATGTTTTTAAACTAACAAGTTTTCTTTGTATGAAACAGGAACACATACTACATTCGAATCAAGGATTTCAAAGCCTAAAAATCAAAGGCCGTAACATTCTCACTTTTTCAAATGCAACAGGCAATATTGTTGCACATATTGGATATTCAAAGCCATGGAAACGCACTTCCTTGTTCGGGTAATTCCAAAAATATTTGTGAGGAAATGCACTTCCTTGTTTGGTAATTCAAGCGATATTTGTAAGGAGACACACTTCCTTGTTTGGTGAATTCAAGCAACATTTGTGAGGAGACACACTTCCTTGTCTAGATAATTCAAGCAACATGTGTAAGGAGACACACTTTTTTGTTTGGATAATTCAAGCAACATTGGTAAGGAGACACACTTCCTTGTTTTGATAATTTAAGCAGCATTGGTAAGGAGACGCACTTTACTGTTTGAGTATTTCTAGCAATATTTGTAAGGAGACGCACTTCCTTATTTGAGTAATTCAAGAGACATTGGTATAGAGACACACTTCCTTGTTTGAGTAATTCAAGAGACATTGGTATGGAGACGCACTTCTTTGTTTGGGTAATTTAAGCGATATTTGTAAGGAGACACGCTTCCTTGTTTGGATAATTCAAGCAACATTTGATAAGGAGGCGCACTTCCTTGTTTGGGTAATTCAAGCAACATTTGTAAGGAGACGCACTTCCTGGTTTGGGAAATTCAAGAAACATTTGTAAGGAGATGCACTTCCTTGTTTGAGTAATTCAAGAGACATTTGTGAGGAGATGCACTTCCTTATTTGAGTAACTCAAGCGGAATTTGTGAGGAGACGCACTTCCTTGTTTGAGTAATTCAAGAGGCATTGGTGATGCACTTCCTAACTTAAGTCTTGAGTCATAGAAAATGCATTTTCTAGTCGAGTTATCGCACTTAACCCTAAGGAGACGCACTTCCTTGCTAGTTTTAATTTGTCAGGTGGCACACTTTTTAACTTAAACTTGTATCTCTAGAAGACGCACTTTCTAGTTAGAATCCCTCACTTTAATTCTTAGGAGACGCACTTCCTAGTCTTGGTTATTCAATTTTACTCTCAAGAGATGCATTTCTTGGTTAGAGTCTTGATTCATCATTGCAACATGTAAGTAGGTATGATGTGACTTTTCCAAAAGTCTTCTGATGATAAACTGAAAAAAAAATTAATTTCTGTTTTTGAAACTTTAGTTTTCTGGCAAACGGAATTTCTCTTTATAATAATCTTTGTTTGGGATAATTTTCTTTTTTTAGTTTTGATGTGATTTCAGGAGTTCGCCTGAAGAACAGGGTGAATAAATAGAAAGTTAAGCAACAAAGTGAAGAAATGAAAAGTCAAGCAACAAGGTGAAGAAGTTGAAAACAAAGCAACAAGGTGAAAAGTTGAAAGTTAACAGATTGAAAAATAGCAAGTTAGGAGCCCTCCTGAAGAATAGGGTGAGGAAATTGCAAGTCAAGAGCCCGCCTGAAAAACAGGGTGATGAAATGTCAAGTCAACAGCCCACCCATAGCACAGGGCGAATAAATGGAAAGTTAAGCAACGAGGTAAAACAATTGAAAGCCAAACAACACGTTGAGGAAATTGCAAGTCAGGAGCCCGCCTTAAGAATAGGGTGATGAAACTCAAGTTAAAAGTCCAGAAAAAGCTGCATAGATAGGATTTTGTAATTTCGTTTATGTTTTTAACTTGTAATTTTCATTTTTGATGTAATGACAGAGTTGCGGATCGAAACTTCGATGGAACCTCACTCGAATCTCCAACTCGGTTGTCATTCTTCCTTCTGTTTCTTCCTTTGAATAATGGTCGGGACAAAATTCTGTCTTGTTGTCTACTTCTTTGTCTGAAAACACTACGTGTTTACATTCAAAAGGGGCATGATGTAGACACCTAATTTCGTACCTCCCCAATATCATTTTTACCCATTTTTACCTTATCCTACCGTGCACCCTCATCCATGTTATTATGTCCCCACAAAATGACAAAAAATAACAACCCAACTAATTTTATCTTATTCTAACAACCCCTCCCTATTAAAGTTTAATAGCTCACTCACCCCATACCTCTAACCTCACTTACCCACGTACCCCACCCCTCACATTTTTAATCCTTTTTCATAACAAAATGGGGGCCACAAGGAATGATCCATAAAAGAAAAAGAATAAAATAAAGGGGAAGGATAGATATCCACAAACAGGGACATGGGAGGAGAGAGAGAGAGCTGCGAGAGGAAGACAGAGAAGAGGGAGAGTTCACAATTCATCTTCTTCACGAAGGCTATCAACAGGGAAGAAGAGAGATTCACTCCATTTTATTTTCTTCTCCACCAGCCTATTTTTCTTTTCTTCTCTACGAGTATCATCAATAGAGATGAATCTCTATTGATTGAGATAGATTGAGAGAGGCAGAGAGAGAGAGAGATCCGAAAAGGGGGAGGGAGGTCATCATCTTCAGGGGGTCTTGAAAAAAAAAGAAACTGGTCCTCTCCATCGATAGACGACTCCCAGAAGAGCTCCTCCATTTGAAAATTCCTTACTCACAAAAAGCCTTCTTATCTTCTACACTAAAACCACAGACACACACACATATAGAGATGGCGAGAAGAGAGAGAGAGTAGAGAACAGTGAAGGTAAGTCGATAGGATGAAGAGAGCTTGAGCATGGTTTGGTCAGTTTCTTGATATTCTCTGGGGAAAGCTAGCTAAAATCAGCCCGCTCAACTTGATTCCGGTGACGGGCCCATCGGGTTTCAAACTCACCGACCTTCTTTATCTTAAAATCGATCCATTTTTAGCGGTTTAAGTACAAGTTTTGTTTACTCTATTGCAACTTTGTTGTGGGCTTGTGGATCCTTGTACTGATTTCAAAAACTTGATTATTGTTTGGTTTCGGGTTTTCGGATTGGAGTTCGAAGGTTATCGGGTTGTAGTTGGATAATAGTCGAAATTTCGTGGTATTCTTTAAGGTTCCGGAATGGCTTTATTCTCTTCTTAATCAATCGAGAACATTCGGAAGGTCCATCTCTATAACCCTTGTTCCTTATTTCATTTTTATTTGGTATAATGATGTTGTGATTATGTGTGTGGTAAGTATGATTGTTGGATTTGGTCGATGTCATGATTATGTGCTTGACGGTGTGATTGCGGTGATATATGAAACAAATTAGAGTAATTTTGAAGTAATTGGTAAAAACGAAGCTAGCGGGGGGTGGAATTGAGAAATTGATAAAAGGTGAATGTAGATTAATTTTTGTTTGTTGTCTTTTTGTTTAATTCGGATTAAGCATGAATTTGATAGAATTATTTTAAATCAAAAGCTTGATAGGCAACATAGGTCGGGTAGGCAAATTTAGGGATTGTGGATTGATGGAATATTCGATTTGTGTGTTTGTGGAATGGTTTTGATTTATGCATTGGGATCTATTGTATTTATTTGACCGGGGAATGCCTCGGAGGATTTGTATTAATTTATTCGGGGAATGCTCCGAAGTATCATGTACTTGAAGACGACACACGATCAAGGCCCGGAACATCGGGTGGAGAAATCAATGGAGTGTAGTTTAGAATTAGTATAGAATAGAGTAGGTTTATATTTTCGCACTTTTCTATTTCGGGATTGTAATAATCGGCTAGACACTATAATTTTGGATTTGTTTTGTTTGTTTGTTTGATTGATTATTTTGTGTGGTTTATATATTCATAATGTCAAATTAGCCGATACGCTTCACCAAGCGACCTGGTCGAACCACGGGACCGAGGGATGCCTAACACCTTCCCCTCGATCAACAGAATTCCTTAATCAGAATTTCTGTTCACAGATCAGTTTTTAGAGTCAAACTATTTTGAAAAGGATCTTTCAAAGGTGACTTGGCACACCGAATTATGTCAAGTGGCGACTCTGAATAAAAAATGTAAATAATCCTTTTTCAAAATAAAATTTTCATTTTTTGTCACTTTAATAATAAAACCCTTTTGTAGTTTAGAATTTATCTTTTTAGTTAAAAAAGGGGTGTGACAATGCTCTAATTGTAAGTCGTGCACTAACGTATAAGATCTTCTAACCTTAGCCAAGATCTTGTTCGCAATGTTAGGAAGAAGGATGCTCATGTTGGCATATTCATCTTCAATCACATGCATGATAGATCGTCTGAGATTTCAAAGCCATCGCTTCATCTACAACAACAACAACATACCCAGTGTATTCGTACATAGTGAGGTCTGGGGAGGGTAGAGTGTACGCAGACCATATCACTATCTACGAAGAAGTAGAAGGGTTGTTTCCGCTAGACCCCCGGCTTAGGACAGATAACAGTATAGCAAATCACAAAACATAAATGCGTATAAACTAGTACAGTATGTAAAATAAACGAACATCAGTATCCAGGTAATACAACAACCACCAGATACTACTAAAAAAACTATCTAACCGAAAACATTGACATCACTCAACACCCACAAACAAGAAACTTCAAACACAAATAAAGAAACACTCCCACCCCCTAACTTTCTACCCTAATCCGCATCCTCCACACCTTTCTATCAAGGGTCATGTCCCCTGTCAGTTGTAACCGCTTCATCTACAAAACCTAAAATTTAAACATATGATCTTGACCTAAGATCATAGGCAAAATTCAGAATATGTCTACTATGAAGCAAAATACAATAATTTGAACTTGGTTTACCTGGCTTGAGTGAGGATGGACCAACTTTGCACTGCCACTACTGTTAAGAGGCAAATTATAAGGACTGCATCTTTGGGAAAGAATACTCTTGGTTGTCCATAAAAGAGCCATATTGTTCCTTGGTGATGCTCTTGGACCTCTTTTTTCTATATCATTAACATGAAGCTTTGGAAACATAGGCCCCGTAAATTTCTCTTCACATAACCCTTTCTTCATCAAGTATTTACGAATCCTTAATCCTAGAATTGAAAAAGAGAGGAAGATATCGGTCTCTTCTTATGCACCATGTATTTCTAGGTTTTATTAGGATTAAATTAGCTCATTAAATTTATATATTATTTTTATTAGGACTCCTAAATTATTATTCTCCTAATATTTCTTACCATATAGGACTCATTAAATTTGATATTATAAAATCAATTAATATATTTTTTTAAAGTAAAAAGACGATTTTGTATAAAGTAAAAACTTTTAATGAAGGACAAAAAGTTCAAACAATATTTCTAAGGCCCTTCACACTTTTAATATAACTAGGGTTTATTTACTCTGTCTCTCCAGTTATAAAACTCACTAATAGATTAAATTGAAATCTGACTGTTTTTGTTTGGGGTGAATAAATTTGAAAAAAAAAAGAAATAAAAAGGAAGATCGAGCTCCTCCATTTTTGGTACGTCAAGTTTTTGGGTTTAGATCAATCTAAGATTTTGAAGTGGAATCAACTCAGTGTTATCTATCATTGTTGGAAACATGATTGTGAAAAATCTGGAGAAGATCGAAAAGCCATTGAAGGTCGATTGAAGCTTGAACCGAAAATTCAAACTCCAAAATTGATGTGTTATTGAATCTGAGTTCGGTTGGAAATTGTTACAATTTTGCCCTTTTCGATTTTGAAGGGTTGGAAAATATTATTTTAACTTTTTAAAATATTTCAAAACCTTAAAGAAAAGTTTGAAACAATTTTAAAATTACAGAGTCGCCACTTGATTTTTGAGAAAATCTTAAGAAAAACTAAAAATATTACTTAAAAGATTCAAAATAGAAAAAATCTTTTAAGTTTAGAAATTCTGAGTAAGTTGTTCCTATTAATACTCTTGGAAGGTTGTTAAGACACCAAGAGTATCCGCTAACTTGCGGTTATCCAGACTATTTGAAAATAATTTTTTTGACTAACTTTAAAAAGGAAAATTATTTTTTGAAAAGAAAACGATTAAGAAAAAAATGTCTTCAAAGATTTGTGCAAAACAAATTTTGACGACTTAGTGAGGATTTTTAACTAAGTCTAAGAAAATTAAGAACAATTAGCATATGAAGGGGAAAGGGGGAGACTAAAGGCATTAAGCTATTAGACCCAAATCCATAAATCATGTCCTAAGCTAATTTGGACTTTTGACCCATCTTCACCTGTCCTAATCTAAATACTTGAGTTATTTGCTCATAACCTGTCCTAAGCTAGTTTTTAGACCTTTGAGTTCCAAAATCCGCTTCACCTGTATTAAATTACAACTTTGGCTTCGAGGCTCAAATGAATGAATGAATAGATAATAAATAAATAAATAAATAACTAATAAGACAATAATAACAATCGAGACTTTTCAAGTCTCTTAGCAACCTCATCAATGAGTTTTGACCCATTTTTCTTCTTCTTCCATCTTCTTGCACCCGCACGCCATATAATCGATTTTAAATTTAGACTTCGAACTTGACTCGATAAGGTGGGCCTCATTGGCCCATTACGAAATACAAGAGGAAAGGAGTCCATTTGGACTCCAAAATAAATTCAGGCAAAGAAAAGGAAAAAGAAAAAAGAATTAATATGTGTTCAAAAATTCTACACTTAATAGATAAATGATGAGATGGAAAAATAGTATTGTCAAGCATAAAGAAATAGTATACTATGATATAAAAAATAAATCAAATTATCCAACAAAAAGAACATTAACCTATTTTTGAAACAATCTTACAAAAAATCGAGCCTAGCACAATATAATCAACTAATCCTTGAAAAAAAAAGACATTGACCTACAAGTATAGTTGCTTAAAATTTGGACAAATATTTCCTATAGATTAACACATATTTGCACCAAATACTATGATATGATATAGTTTAAGACATGTTTTCATTAAAGAAAGAAAAGAGGAATGAGCATAAGATGAGGAAAACTTTTGTGACTTCTCAAATGTGAAATACAAGACATACTAATGCAACAACACTTTTTAAATACCAAATGGAGTCAATCAACAAATTTGAAGAAAAATTTATGGTAGTATGTGAATAACAATGGGACGTCTAAACGCACAAAAATACTTCAAGAAATAAATCAATAAGCGAGGTAAAGCAAATACCATATATTAAACATGTTTGAGAAATGATATTCAAAGACAAGATAGAAAAAATAGTAAAAGATTAATTCTAAGAAAAAGTGTCCAATTATGCCAACTCCTACTTTAGTTTTACACCATTTCAACAAAATCCATAACCCTAACAACTTTTCAATCTAAACAAGAGAAAATCAAAGACAATTTTGACCACGAAAATGAGTAAATCATAACTGCAAACATATATCAAAAGGACTTAGCATTTCATCGTGGCATATAATCCTGGAGAAAAATAACTCTTTAATCAAAAGAATTAAGGATCGATAGAAGAGTTAGATCTTAAAAGTAGCACTTGAATTACAATTTCCACATGTGAATGAGCCAACTATCATGTGTATGCCAAAGCGGTCAACTTCAACCTTAAACGGTGATTTTGCAAATCGCTAAACCACAAACATAGCACACTATGATACACCTTTCAAAAATAATACTGAATTTCTAGATACAAGTAACTCACTACTTCAAATTGAGAAACAATTTCAAAACTCTTAACAATAGTAACTATTCTTTTCCGACATAAAGAAAACAACTTTACATGCTAAAAGCGAACATATCCTCAATAACGAATTTAAAAAAGATATGAGTACGTATTTTAATCAAGTAAAGATCGAAACTTTATCCACCTAGTCATAATAATCAAAGAAGAAAGTCGAAGAAACATGTTCAACTATTGTTAGCTCATTTTATACAATGAACATAAAAATAACCATAATATTGATATCACAACATCCTATGGTCTTCAAGGTCGTCTACAACAAACAATTCCAGTAAATAAAATTACAACTATAAAACTACGAAGAAGGAATTGAAGAAGAAAATGATAACAAAACTAAAAGGGAAAGGTGTATTTACCTTTTCTGGAGTAGCAAAATGGGACTTTAAACTTTATTCGGAGTCTTGATCACCACCGAAAAGCAATCTTTTGAGAACCCCGAATTAGACTACCGCATGAAAAATTTTAGTAAAAAAAATTAACTCTTTGCTCAAAAAAATTTTCCACTCTTTTAGACTTGGTTTTCTACCAAAATTGTGGTAGTATTTATAAGAAAGGATGGAATTCAATTCTTTTCATCCACCAATGTGGGAGAAAGAATTTAAGGGTATTTTGGAAATTTAAAATTGAGAAAAAGATTTATTGGAGGATAAGGTGAGGGGGAATTGTACAATCTAGTACAAATTTCAATTTCAAAAATAAAAAAAAGGACAAGGTTGGGGGATTGTACAATCTAGTACAAATTTTGAATTTTAAAAATGGAAAAAGGACAAGGTTGGAGGAGATTGTAAAATCTAGTACAAATTTGAATTTCAAAAATGGAAAAAGAACAAGGTTGGGGGAGAATTGTACAATCTA
The DNA here is from genome assembly GCA_030864215.1 of Capsicum pubescens. Lineage (NCBI taxonomy): Eukaryota > Viridiplantae > Streptophyta > Magnoliopsida > Solanales > Solanaceae > Capsicum > Capsicum pubescens. Next base: position 21,559,823 of record CM061548.1, read on the forward strand.
GTACAATTTTTGAATTTTAAAAATGGAAAAAGGACAATGTTGAGGGGGAATTATACAATCTAGTACAAATTTTGAATTAAAATGGAAAAAAGACAAGATTGAGAGAGAATTGTACAATCTAGTACAAGTTTTGAATTAATTTTATACGAAAGATGAGTTCATATATTAGATTAGGCTAATAAGTTAGACAGAGATCTAGTAGCCAATGCATGGCTATAAAAAATATTAGTCTCAGCCACAACTCGGCTTCGTAGGTTAAAAGAAGATTGTTTAACTCGTCTAGTAAAGATAGTTCCCCTTGTGTCTGCCTCTAGTGTAGCACGTACAAATACATGGGGAACTAGCAAAACATTGGTGCTTCCAAAAAGGTGTTTCTTTCTCCCTTCCCTTGCTAGCGCATTGGCGACACTGTTTTGCTCACTAAACACGTGTTCCAAAACCGTTGCTCCCAGCTCCAACATTAGTGACCTACATTCACAAATAATACTACAGTAAAGTGGATGGTCAGTTTTGACTGTATCAATTAAAGATTTGCAACCAGTATCAATTTGAATTAGCTTGAAGTCATGAGCTGCTGCTAAGAGAAATCCCCTTCGCAGAGCTAAGAGTTCAGCCATGAAAGAATTTGTGTGGAGGATATGTTCACAAAATCCCATCTTGCAGCTGCCAAGACAATCCCTAAAGACACTTTCTAAACCCCCAAGCACGGGTTTAACATTAGCTAATCTATCAATGTTGAGCTTGTAACAACCTATCGGAGGGGGTTCCCATTTCACTTGGATAGTTATTTTAATATCCGGGTTTGCATTATGCTTTATAATGAGGAGGTGGTATTCCATGGCTAGTTGAACACTGTTCTCAGGGGATACAAGGTCCCTCTTATGATTGAAAGTGTTGTTATTCCTGGTCAGCCAAAGGCTCCACAGACAGTGAAGAATGAGATCTTTCCAAGTGATGGTGGAGTTGTAATTAACTTTTAGAAGAAGCTTTCCAGTAATCCATCCAGCTATAATTGTTAATATTATTAAGCCCTTCCCAATGGGGGATGAGCTGGAAAGAGTGGGTTTCTGCCAGAATTGGAGAGCATTGGGGCAATGGAAGAAAATGTGGGAAATGTCTTCCTGAGGGGCATTATAGAAGTAGCAATTATTAGGAATGTTGAGGCCAATCTTGTGTAGGTAGTTGCTGGAAGGGAGCCTTTCATGGTACATGATCCAAAGGAAGGTTTTAACCTTGTTGGGGTAATCATCCTCTTTAATATGTGCTTAAAGTTTGGATTAGGGCTAACCGTGTCTTGGTTGGTCCCCTTTCTGAGTCAATCATAAACACTGCTGGTTGAGAACAGATCATTACTAGTGAGGGACCAAATAATGGTATCCTCTTTAAGGCTGTTAAGATCGATAGAATAACTATTAAGGACATGAATCATATTTTGGGAAAGATCAAAAGAGATTTTGGAGAGGTCTCATGTGGCATTTATATGGACATCCCTGACTGTGAGGGGTCCCTCTCTCCCCGGTTGTAGGGACCCTGAATGGTTCTCCTTAAGGACCTAGGTGGGGAATCCATTTGCCTGCTAGGAATTTTGCTTACTCCTCTTTTTGGACATTCCAAGCCCAGCCTTGGGAACAGTCAAACCATTTATTTTTAATGTTTCTCCAGGTCCTAGAATTGTGATGCCATAGCCTCTCCTCCTCCTGGGATATCTTTGATATTTTGTGAGGAGGATTTGAGCCTAGAGACTGTTGGGGTTCTTAAGGATTCTCCATGCCAGGCTGGCATGAAAGGTCTTATTCTATAGTTCAGCCTTGTGTAAACCAAGGCCTCCAGCATCTTTTCTTTTGGTAATGGTATCCCAACTGAGTAAGTGGAGTTTTTTTCTTAACATTACTTTCTCATATGAAGTCTCTTTGGGTTTTATTAGTGTTGTCAGTGATTCTAATAGGGAGCTAAATGTAATGCATGATATGGGTAGGGATACTGCCAAGAGTAGCTTTCGCCAGAACAGTTCTACCAACTAGGGTGAGGAACATAGTTTTTCAGCTTGTTAACTTGTTATTCATATTATCAATGATGAACTAAAAGTTACTGTTGACAGGTATTTTGTTGAAGATGGGTACCCTATGTACTTACCAAAAGATGAACTGACCCCATCTTAAGAATGAAGAAGCAAAGAAGGGAGGTATCATTGGAGTAGTTTCTGGAAAAAAGGATCTTTGACTTAGAGTGATTAATCTTTTATCCTGAGAGTCAACATAAGGAGTCGGGAATGTTAGTGATAGTTATGCAATTAGCCTGATTAGCTTTGGAGAATAGGGTAAGGTCATCAGCAAAGAATAAATATGAAATTTTTGGACCACCAGTAGTGATGATGATGGATCTAGACTCTTAGACATGACAACTTTATCTAATTCTCTAGACAGTCTTTCCATGTAAGGAATGAAGAGGTCGGGGTACATATGATCCTCTTGCCCTATTCCTCTGGTGGGGTGGAAGTAGGGGGTTTTCCTCTTATTCGCAAGGATGAAGATTGAGTTGGTGAAAACATAAGACATGATGAGGTTGGATAATTTGGGAGGAAAGTTGAATTAAGAGAGAGTACTCTTGATAAATGACCATTATAGCCTATCAGAGGCTTTTTCTACATTAATTTTAAGGATCATGTGGGGGTTCTTGCCTTTTATTTTCCTAAAGTGAATACATATTTCTGAACAATGATGGCATGGTCACTGGCTCTCCTTATGGCTAGGAAGCTAGCTTGTCTAGGAACAATGATGTGTGGTAATAGGGGCTTAATTCTGTTAACCACTATCTTAGTGATGAGTTTGTAGTTGGTGTTGCAAAGGCCAATAGGTCTAAAAAAATTTATGGAGGTAGTATTTTTATGTTTAGGGATAAGGCACAATAGGGTTTTGTTGTTTTCAAGGGGTATGGTATAGTTGGTGAAGATTCTTCAGTCTTTGCTTCCCACCAGCTGCCAGAAATTTTCATAGAATAAGGGGTGCAACCCATCCGGGCCAGTAGCCTTGTAAGGTTTGAAGGAGCTGGGGGCATTATGGATTTCAGTATCCAGCTTGGTAAATTGATCAAGCAGCTGGTCAGTAATGCCCTTCTTAGGGTCATTGTTCTTGAAGGAGGAGTAGGTGTGGTCTGTAACATAAAGATTTGTATAGAATTGATGTAGGTTATTGCTACCGTCATCAACACAGGATACAATTCTATTCCTTCTTCTTCTAGTAAGAGTGGAAGCATGGAAAAAAGAGGTGTTGGTATCTCCCTCGGAGATCCAATTGATTCTGGACTTAATTTTTTAGAATTCCTCTTCACACTGGAGAAAATCGTCATATTTAATAGTGAGGTCATGCTCCAGCTGTTGGAGGAAGGTGCTATGCTAGTAGTGGTGAGATTTTTGAATGCTATCTAATCTACAAAGAATTTTGTTCATCTTCCTGAAGATGTTACCAAAGACATTAGTGTTCCAGATAGATGCCTCTTCCTGAAAGGAGGTGATGGATTGAGTGAGGTTACTATGGGGGGTGAGACACCTATGAATTAAGTCTTTGAAGGATGGGCGACTACACCACATGAGTTCTAGTCTAAAATACTTGTTATTAGTTGGGGCTTTATTCTTAGAAAGGGAAAGGAGGAGGGGCATTGGTCAGACTTGGTCCTAGGTTGGTGCGTTATAGTTGACTCCGGATATCTTTTAATCCAAGAGTCATTAGCGAGACACCTGTGAAGTCTTTCCTGGATTAAACAATGCTTATTCATATGCCTCTTATTGGTTCAAGTGTATTTACAGTCTTTAAAACCTAAGTCTACCATGCTACAATGGCTAAGACATTATCTAAAATCATACATTCTTCTATGAGGACTGTTTCCCCCAAGCTTCTCACTAAAACTTAGAACTTTATTGAAGTCTTCTCCAATTAGTCAGTCCTCATTGTAGGATTGGGATAATTGGTAGAGTTCTTTCCAGAGAGGAAGTCTAGTGTTAAGCTCAGGACTTGCATAAATTGCAGAAAAAAACCACGGTTTTGGATCAGGAGGTACCTTAACCATAATAGAAATGTTATCCAGCTTAAGGGTGTCCTCTTTCCACGTTACGACAATGCCCCCTTTGAGGCCTTTTGTACTAAACTGTACCTGAGCATCAAACTTAAAAGTTTTGGTAAGGGCCTTATGTTCTGCTATCTTGGTTTCCAGTAGCACGAGCATCGAAGGCTTGTGAGTTCTTACCATGGCTTCACATTGCCTTCGAAAATTTGCATTATTGGATCCCCTTGTGTTCCATATGATGATCTTTATCTCTAGGGGTTCCTGGTGTGGTTGTGAAAGCAGACTCTTCCCTTTTCCCACCTGGGGTGTCTGTGCTTGTTCCATGTAGGGGCTCACTATGGCCTCTGGGGGGTATTGTCCCCCATGGTCCTCAGAATCAGAGAAAATATCATCATTTTCTTTAGACAATAAGCTATAATAACTGTGTTGAAGGGCTCGCTGAACTCTTTGAGTAGGGGCTTTTTAAGAAGAAAGTATTCAATGTTTGGTTCTCCAAAGCCCGTTAAGACTTGCTTGAGTTCCAGGTTGTTCTCTTTTAGAGCTTCCAGAATTGAGTGATCTCCCTTACTTTAGCCTTCTCACTCTAGAACTAGGGGTTTCATGGGATGAATGTTAAAGTTTCGAAGATGGGTAGATAAATAGTGGTGGGATAGATGGGCAAATTATTGAATGTGTGTTCCATGAGAGAGTGCAATTCCCATGTGTTCATCATGTTCAGCGTGCCCATTAGCTGGGCAAAGTGGAGAGTTTATCCTCAAACTTGGTTACCCAAGCCTTGTATTATCTCATCTACCTCCACTTTGATGATTTGGGCTAGCCAAGCTTGGTCTTGGATTATCAGGATTATTGGTTAGTCCCCCACTGTTATACAATGGGTTATCATTCTTTCGTGCAGAATGAGTTCTGCCCAGGATGTTGGAGCCCTGTTCGGTGTATGTGTAAGGGGGATGGGAGTGACAATATGAAGACTAGTGGCTCCTTCAGTTATTGATTCAATGGTTATGGACTTGCTATATTTGGATGAAGAGGAGGTAGCTTGGAGAGTTGAAGTGGTTTCTCTCTACGACCATTTCTTATAGTTGGTTGAAGGGGCTGAGTTAATTGACGTGGCGACATTGGTCACTTCAATCGATATAGGGGCATGATTGCACTCCGCAGGGGAGTAATTGTTACTAGAGGGAGATACAACATCGAAGACCTCCATTAGAGTGTCTGAAGAATTGGAAACGATGGATGGTTATGGGCCCCATTTATCTTTTTAGAATTAATAGAGAAATTATTAGTGGAATAGAGTAAATGTCCACTTGGGGAGGGGTATATTTAATATGGGGGTTGGCACACCTGCCTTCTTCAGTGTTGACTTTGGGAATAGTCCCATTGTCAGATCCCATTGTTTCGATTTTTTTAATTTTTTTTATCATTACTTTTTTGTTATTATTAATGGGCCTGCTTTTATTAGGTAAACTGGCTTTATTATTGCTAATCACCTTCAGTAATTCATTCCCTTCTACAGACAATTGTTTACAATCCGTAAGATTCTAATGAGTGTTGAAGAGATTTGTGGTAGGTTTTTTATGGTCTTGATTAGGAATGCTAGCAAGGGTGGTCTTAGGGGACTTACCTCGCACTATTGCTGGTGGTGTGGGGCTTACCTATACTGAAGGCCTTTTTGTGCGCATGTTCAGGCCTGTTATTCCCTGTCTAACATGGTTTTTCCGTTTAGGGAAGGTGACGACTTGCCAATCCTCTTTGCTGTGCAGGTTATTGCCGTGTGAGGTAGATGGGATATCTGGTGAGTGAAATGATGAGCATGTGAATGTACATCTCTGTTGGGTATGGCCAATTCTCCCACAAGCAGTACATAGAATGCCCTTCCCTTCATACACTATCTTTTGCTTATGATTCCCAATAACGATGTGGGTCTTGACCGTTTCTTCCAGGGGTACTTGTATGCATATCTTTGCATATCGTCCTCTCAAGGCAGTAGAGGTACAAGTGTCTATTCTCAGCAGCGACCCTAATTTCTTTTTGATTATTTCTAGGATTTCCTTATCATAGAATTCAGTGGGCAATTGGGGTAATCTTATCCAAATAGCTGTATGGGTTAAAGTAGCTTCCTCGGGGACAAAATTTGGTTCCCATTCCTTTACTGTTAGGAAACTACCAGTTAAGATCCATGGCCCTTCAGGCAATACTTTGTGCAGACTGTCTGATTGTGCAGATTTTGCTATGAAATAGTCCTTTCCCAGATCAATTAGAGTGAGTAGTTTGGAGAGTTTCCAGAGATCAACTAATTTATTTCTCATATAGTTATGAGCTAGTTTTTTCCCATATAGCTTCACAATAACTAATAATCTCTAAGGGTGGTATATTCTAATTTGATCCTTTAGTGTAAGTTGAATTGCCTCTGAGTCACTTGTGATTTCCGTGACTTTCATTATAGATTGTGGGATATAAAGCATGTTAAGTTATAGGGTTTTGTTTAGGAGTGCCTCCCTGAAGGATTGTTCTGCTGATTTATCCAGGATTAATGGGTCCTCTTCCATACAAGTTATTATGTCTGGTGGGTTTGGCGACATTTGGGGTGGGATCATTTCGTTCTAAAGTGGGATCATGGCCAATGCTTTCCTCTCTCTAGATATCTAGAGAGAAGTCAGAGAGTATCACTGGGTATGTTGTTCGAGAGTTATTTGAACATTATTATGAATCTGTACAAATTTTGACTTTCAAAATGGAAAAAGGACGAGGTTGAGGTGAAATTGGGGATTTAGGATTTTGTAGGAATTTTAGAAATTTGGCCAATTCTATTTAATTTTTGGCCACATTGAAAATCAATTGGCCAATTACATTGCAATTGTGGCCAATTTGATTTCAATTATGGTCATAGCTAATAGATTGACCAAAATTAAATCGAAATTCGATACGAATTAATACCTCATTTAATTCCAAGCTTCATGATTTAATAAAAGTCAAAAAAATATTATTCCAAATAAATTATTTTCAAGAACAAATTACATTCAAACCAAGATTTTAACCATTTGAATTTATTTTCAAGATACGTCTTGATAAAAAATCGATGTTTCGTAAAATAAATATTTAAGTAACAAAATTATATAATTTCGTATAATTGAATACGATAATATATAATCGCTACTTAAAGTGACGAAATTACCCAAATAAATACTTTGAAAAGCTTTTTATTTGGATAAAATAAATATTGTAATTTTATTTGAAACTCGAAGAAACTCAAAATTAAACTTAGTTATGGAGGGCAAAAATTAGGTGTCAACAGTTGCTATGATGTCTGTGAGGTGAAAATTAAAGAAAACTAACTATTTTGACAAGGTTTGGTTGGTGAGATCAAATCCACCATTGAAGAACATTGAGGCTTGGTTAGAGAATCTCGATCTGACAATAGCTATTATTTGGTTAAATTAAATATCGATATCTTAATTATCTCTATTTTGTATCTCGTTATACATCATAACGGGTGGATGGTCAATGGGTGGGGGGTGAGTGGGTGGGGATGTCCATCATAGCCAACCTCTCGCACCTCATCACTCGGGTATATGTGCATCTCCTCTTTATTTGCACGAGTCATCTTAGTCTTACCCCCTCATCTTGTCCACCACAAGGGTCACTCCCACCTTGTCCGAACATCTTTGCTTCTAATCCTATCCCTCATGGTATGCCCACACATCAATTTCAAAGGTGCGTTTGGTATTGATTTTAAAATTTATTCATGTTTGGTTGGTCAAAACTGTTTTCTCTAGAAAACAAGTTCCTTAAAATGAGAAAAATGACTTTCCTTATTAAAATAGAAGTAGTGAAAATAAGTTTTATAAATGACATGTCAAATTCATTGTCTCCTAACCGCCCACCCAACACTCCCACCCCTTAACCGTCCACCCACTATGATGTATAATGAGATACAAAATAGAGATAATTAAGATATTGACATTTAATTTAACCAAATCAATAACTATTGTCAGATCGAGATTATCTAACCAAAACCTCAATGTTCTTCAATGGTGGATTTGATCTCATCAACCAAACCTTGTCAAAATAGTTAGTTTTATTTAGTTTTCAACTCACAAATATCATAGCAACAATTTCCAACCGAACTGAGATTCAATGACACATCAATTTAGAGTTTGAATTTTTGGTTCAAGCTTCAATCGACCTTAAATGGCTTCTCGATCTTATCTAGATTTTTCACAATCATGTTTTCAACAATGATAGATAACACTAAGATGATTTGAATCCTAGTTCCACTTCAAAACTTAGATTGATCTAAACCCAGAAACTTGACGTACCAGAAATGGAAGAGCTCAACCTTCCTCTTTGTTTTTTTTTTCCAGATTTATTCACCCCAAACAAAAGCAGTCAGATTTCAATTCAACCTATTAGTAACTTTTACAAATGGAGAAACAAAGTAAATAAAACCTAGTAGCTACTATTTATAATAGTAGATAAAGTAACCTAATCAAGTTACAATAATACCCTTAAGTTAAAATAGGAAAATTATTTAAAATGTAGTCATTTCTTGCTTAAATTTTCACTTTAATATATTGTAGACCTTCCATGCTTCATTTATTAATCTTCTAAGGTTTTCAAAATGTTGCATATCTAGTTGACGGTCTTTATGTCCATAATAGCTAATCCATATTCCATCACGCTACCCTCGAACCCTCAGTCTCCACCTCATTCCACCACATAGTGTTTTACTAAATTACATAATTACTTTTGAAATTTTTTACTTTTTTGTTTACTTACCAAACACTAAAAAAAATAGATAAAAATTTCACTTTATTTCCAAAAAAATATTTTCCTTCATATCAAACACACCTAAGAAGTCATTTGACCATGAGAATTGCTTACTTTTTCGGAATAATTTAACTTTATTTCAAAACCAGCCATAAAACTTTGAGTGGACATTTGGTCATGAAATCAAACATTTTTCACTCTATCTAGAATTTTTAAAGATGGAGTTATTTTTTATCATATTTTTTGTAAAAATATTTAGAATTTGATTGTCCTTTCTCTAAATATGATCGGTAACAACCCCTCCCCCCAATCTAATTAATTTTTAACTTTTAAATATTAGAAAAAATAGTGAATTTTTTCTTTTGTCTAAAGCAAAGCTTTTTATGAAGGACAAAAAGTTTAAACAACATTTCTAAGGCCCTTCACACTTTTAATATATTAGAGATTATATATATATATATATATATATATATAGAGAGAGAGAGAGAGAGAGAGATTATTGTCATGTGATTAGGAGGTCACAAATTCGAGTTAGAAATAGTTTATTCTAGAAATCCAGAGTAAGACTACGTATAATAAATCTTTGTGGTATGGTCATTTTTCAAATCCCATACTAGCTGCAAACAAATAATAATATAGACGGTAAAATCTCATAAGTATGATTTGGAGAAGGTACAATAGAGTGTAAGCAGTCCTTATAGTATATAGGCATCGGAATCTGTGTACGTTCTTTTTACGAAGAATCCTTCTTCTTTGTTCAGTCCTATTGAGAGAACGATCCATGGCCATTGCCTATGGTGGTTAGATTAGACCACATCTAGTTTTGGATTGGCTTAACCTAACTTGATTATACAATTGGCTTAATCTAACTTGATGATATGTTTGTAGATTTTTTCAACCTAAAATGACATGTAAAATATCTTTCTTGCTAGGTGATCAGTCAGTAAAATCACTTTGGATTTCTAACTCATCTCGTTCTGAGCCTGTGCCCAGTTTGACATCGGATCAAATCTGTCGTCCAGGCATCGCCCCTTTTTTTAATCAACTTCGATTACACCTCGATAATGAGTAAAGAGGGTTAAGTAAGGTATTGGGTTGAGAGGAGGGTCATAGTCATGCTATCTATGAAATACTTAATAGCTAACGACCGTATGATACGGAGACAGAGAGACTGTTTCCGAAAAAAAGGACTTCTATAGAAGGAAAACATATTTTGTTAGTGACTATACTGTATCCCCCCAAACAAATTAGGACCATAACACCATTCACAGAACTTGAAAGATATAATATTTTACCCTTCTTCCCTTCTCACCAAAATTCCCTTACACCTCTAATATATCAACCTAGGGTTTTCACTCGCCGGAAAAAATTCCAATTTCCGACGAATCGACCGGCGTGATTTGGGGATTTTTATATGAGAATACAATATGCCGCCGAAGCAATCGAAATCAGATATAGCAAAGAAGCAGAAAATAGTAGAAGACAAAACATTCGGTCTCAAAAATAAAAATAAGTCTAAAAATGTTCAGAAATATGTTCAGTCTTTACAGCAAAATGTTGTCCCTAAAGTCGACCCAAAAAAAGCTGATGCTAAGGTACTCAAAGTCTCTTTTGTTCTTCCTATTCTTTTGAATTTATGTATTTTTTATTTTTTTTATTTTTTTAGGGATTGAATATTGTATCGAGTATTAATGTAGCTGAATCTGATTAGATTTTTTGTTTTGTATTGAGTGTATTTGTGTGATTTTCTGATAGATATGTAGGATCCTTATAGCTGAACTCAACTAGCTTATTATTTTTTTTTTTAAAGGAATTGAATAGAGTATCGAGTATTGAATAGAGTAGCGGTTAGATTTTTTGAATTGAGTGTGTTTGTGTGAATTTTTCGATAGATATATAGGATGCATATAGCTGAACTCAACAATTTTTTTTTTTTTTTTTAAGGAATTGAATAGAGTATCGAGTATTGAATAGAGTAGCGGTTAGATTTTTTTAATTGAGTGTGTTTGTGTGAATTTTCCGATAGATATGTAGGATGCATATAGCTGAATTCAACTAGCTTATTTCTTTTTTTTTTTTTTTTTTTTTTTTTAGGAATTAAATAGTGTATCGAGTATTTATGTAGCTGAATCTGATTAGATTTTTTGAATTGAGTGTATATGTGTGATTTTTTCGATAGATATATAGGATGCATATAGCTGAACTCAACTAGCTTATATTTCTTTTGAATCTATGTTTTTTGGTGAAATTTTAGTAATTGAATAGACTATTGATGATTACGATTCATGTAGCTGAATCAAATTAGATTTTTGATTTGATGATTTGTTTGTTTAGTTCTGACTTGAGACTGAGTTTAAGAAAGTAAAAAGGCTTTTGAATTTATGTTTTTTTGTTGGAATTTTTGAAATTGAATAGAGTATCGAGTATTCATTTAGTTGAATCCAATTAGTTTTCCGATTTCATGGTAGTTGTGTTACTCGTTACGTTGAGATCTGGTTGTTTGGTTTTGACTTGACGCGGAGTTTATGAAAGTAAAAGATTTTTGAATTCATGCTTGTTTGGTGAAATTTTAGATATTGACTAGGATTATTGACGATTATGATTCATGTAGCTGAATCAGATTAGATTTTTGATTTGATTGTAGTTATGTTACTCCCTCTGATTTCGACTTGACACGGAATTTAAGAAAGTAGAAAGACTTCTATGTTTTTTTTTGGTGAAATTTTAGATATTGAATAGGAGTATCGATGATTATGAATCATGTAGCTGAATCCAATTAGATTTTTGATTTGATTGTAGCGGTGTTACTCCCTCTGGTTTCGACTTGACACAGAGTTTAAGAAAGTAAAAGGCTTTTGAATATATGTTTTGTTTGGGAGAATTTGAGAAGTTGAATAGAGTATCTAGGCTCGATATAGCTGAATGTATTAGCTTTTTTGGATTTGAATTTAGTTGTGTGATTTTTTGAATAGATATATGATGCATATAGCTGAACTTCTGTTGTTGTTATTGTATTGTTTCGAATTTATGTTTTGTTTTTATGAATTTTTAGGAATCAAATAGAGTATCGAGCATTCATGTAGCTGAATTTACTTAGCTTGTTGATTTGAAGGTAGTTGTACTAATTTTTTGATGGATATATAAGAACTAGCTTGAGTTTGAGGCGTAATTTTTTTATTCTCGTGTGAGTTGTTGCTGTATGTATCTAAAGTGCTAAGGTGAAATTCATGTAGCTGAATCAAATTAGATTTTTGATGGTAGCTGAATCAAATTGATGGTAGTTGTGTTTACTCCCTCCGTTTCGGTTTGTTTGTGTGGTTTAACTTGGCACGGAGTTTAAGAAAGTAAAAAGTCTTTTAAAGGAATGTTTTTTGGTGAAATTTTAGAAATTGAATAAGAGTATTGACGATTCATGTAGCTGAATCCAATTAGTTTTTTGATTTGATGATAGTTGTGTTACTCCTTACGTTGTGAGTTTAAGAAAGTAAAAAGACTTTTAAAGTTACGTTTTTTTGGTGAATTTTTAGAAATTGACTAAGAGCATCGAGGATTTATGGAGCTGAATCCAATTATTTTTTTGATTTGATGGTAGCTGTGTTAATATATTTTTTTTGCGATTTTTTTGAGAAGGCGTATAGCTGACCTCAACTAACTTGAGTTTGAGGTGCCATTGTTGTATTGTATTACACTCTGTTTGGATGGTTGTTATTGTGTTGAACTGTATTGTATTAATGAATACAATGTTTGGATAGATTATATACACATGGACAATTTGAAAGATAAACCTACCAGAGAAATCGGGTATGGAGTAGAGCTACTATAAAAAGACGGGGTAAAGGATAAGATAAGATTATTAAATAATAAGTGAAGATAAATTAAGGTAAAAAATTTGGTAAGGACATGATCACACCTAATCGGCCATTACACAAGATGGGATTTTTATCTTACCTAATGATGAATTTAACGATATGATACAATAAAATTGAAGTAACAGTCCAGATAAACTTTGTATTTAAACTAGCAATGAATGCTAACAGAGAGGACCGATGTAACCAACCGACTATTTTGGTTTGACCCATAGTTGTGTTGTACTCCTTTGTGTTATCTTTCTCAAATGGAAATAGGGAAGGTGTTATTTTTCGATGTTCTTAAGTCCAAACAGGATAGGATGAATGAACAATCAGAGAAGTGACATGTATGACATGTGTTATTATTTCATGCCCAAATGGACGGAATAATATTGAGTATTATACAGCTGATCCTGTTGTTGTATTAGTTTTCTGTTTTTTTTTGCATGTGTATTGACATTTAAGCTTAATTTTGTCACAGAAAAAGAAGGAGGAAGAGAAAGCCAGAGAGAAAGAGCTTAACGAATTGTTCAAAGTCGCTATTAGCCAGCCTAAAGTGCCCCTGGGTATTGTTCTTGTGACTGATTCTGTGTTGTCTTAGTTCTATGTGTCATTATTAAAGAGTCACTGTGGCTTTGTTGGATTGAAACAATTGGGGATGTAGTGTAGGAAAATTCCATGGCAATTAACTACTTTCTCCTATATCAAACTGGGTCTATCTATTGAAGGCTGAATTACAAACTGGACCTTTTGCCAGTTTTCTGTAAAGCTGATAAGTGTTGCAACTTTATTATGGAATTCCAAATATGGCTTAATATTAGCCCGGCAATTTATTTCAAGAGACCCTTTTTTTTATTATTCATAGTTGATTTTGATTCTCTTATCGGTAGTAGTTTGTTTGGAAAACTTTCTACAAACTCTATCTTGCTCTAAAGTTTTGATCTTATTTCATTTTTTTCATTTGAAATGCTGCTGCAAAAAATATCGTATATCTTAAGAATGTTGGGTATCTGTATTCAGGTGTTGATCCAAAATCTATTTTATGTGAGTTCTATAAGGCGGGGCAATGTGCTAAGGGTTTTAAGTGCAAGTTCTCTCACGATCTGAATGTTCAGAGAAAAGGAGAGAAGATTGATATTTTCAGCGATAAGCGTGATGAAGGTGGTTAAGCAACTTATTAACATTTGGGATTTTTCATTAACTTTTGTTTTCCATGTAATAATCTTTATAATGGTTTTTGTGTTTATTGACTGACATTTCTTGCCCATAAAAAGATGGAAAGGGAACAATGGAAGAATGGGATCAAGAGACATTGGAGAAGGTTGTGGCGTCAAAAAGTCAGGAGTATAACAAGAACAAACCAACTGACATTGTAAGCATTGTTTTTTCCCAGAATGTACCTTGTACTGCTTTTCCAACCTTGAAAGTCATTTTTCAGGGGATAAGTTTGAACTTGCTGCTGACTCTCTTTCAATCATTCAGCACCCATTTACCAATATTGCAGGGATTTTCAGGATACAGTTCATTGCGTATGGTTATAAAAAAAATGCATTGCACATGATCTTCTAAATGGTTATTTGGTGTCCTCATTCATTTTCCACTGATACTTACTGCTGTGAGGAAACTTTGATTGTGGTTATTGGTGTAAAATCCCTCTTGGTAAAATAATTATCATCCAGGAGATACAAGAGGTTATAATTGCTTAGTGTTATAGACATGCATCAACTTGGCACGACTCATAGAACTTACAGGATCTGCAGACTTCACTCCTAATGTCCTTTCTTGATTTTTATCCCAATTAAATTGCCACTCTAAGTAAAAGGGTAACAGATATGGATGACAGAAGTACCTAATAATGACCAATCATTGTACCATAGACAAAGGATGGTAACGTACTTAAGAAGGGCTCTCATTGTTTTTCAATTAAGAAATGATCTTTCACACTTTTTCTTTGCCAGGCATGTTGTTGGATTTTGATGCTTTCTAGTTTCTACTACATGTTTGACTTTTCGGCAACTTCCTAGAAGTTGATCAGCCACTATTTGCAGAAAGCAACATTGAATTTGCTGTAGTCAGCATACTATGCATGATGACAAGAAAAAGCTAAACCACTGAAATGGAACAAAGCCTCCAAACTAGATACGACTATTGTGATCTCCCACAATCATCCAAGAAACAAGAAAGAATTCTCGCGAAAGCAATAAAAAGTATAATTACTTTTCATATTTTGTAGTAATACGAAGGAGAACTGGTATACCACAGAGCAGCTCTTTGGTACTGCTCGTTTAAAAAGAAATATTTTTTCTCACTGATCCAAAAAAAGAAGATGGTCCTCGTTCATGAACTGTACTATCCTTCGCTCAGAAGCTTCTGCTTATTTAGGATATAGGAGACAGAAGATTGCAATCAGATTCATTGACAGCCAAAACACTGTGCTCTCGTCATATCTATAAGAGATTGGAACCCCATAATTTTGTTAAGCTAATTCCTGAACTCTGGTAATTGGCGGTTGAGGTTTGGCTGATTGATTCCGTGAGTTTCTGGTTATCCTTTGGACATCAAGTATTCTTAGTGATAGAATTTCACAATCTCAAGAATGTGGATGACCGTATAGTATACTCTGAAATCAGGATGGATAAAAATACTGGAGGAAATGACCGGATGTCAGGTTAAACCCATCTTCTTTTGACGAGTTTTGTGATAGATAGACTTTTGAAACTTCGGGTTTAGCACAATCTTCAGCGGTAGATGTGTTCCCTGTGAAAATCAGATCAAGGATACCAGCCACCTATGAACCACTGCAACTTCACTGCATAGTTTGGAATCTTTCCTTCAAAATTTTGTGGTTGTCCTGGTTATGTCTATGCCTATCCTCGATTTTCTGCAATGCTGGCATAGGATCCGTCTCGGAAAAGCTGCTGTCAAGGTCTTGAACTCAATCCCAGTAGCCATCTGGTGGTCCATATGTAATAAAAGAAGTGCAAGACTTTTTGACAGCAAAAAAGAACAATAATTATCATCAAACATAGATGTATCTTCTTACTTGTGGTGCAACATGGCTTCTAATATAGAAGCCATGATTGATTTTTTGAACACATTACACAACATGTAATGTTGCTGGGCTGTACATACTCCACAACATTTTCTTATTACTGGAATTCAGTATAAGTACCCTTTATTGATAAACAGAGTGGTCCCATGTCTTTCGTTCGATGGTAAGGACGCACCGTGGAATGTTTTTATTGAGCGCACATCATAAATTCGAACATTGCGACATGAAACCCAAGTGAGAGCTAGGGAGAGGAACAGGTCCGTGCTCCTCAGTTTTTCGATCATGTGAAAATAAGATGACCATATGAAGCAAAAATGTGAAAATAGGATAACCTAGACAGCTCGGTTGTGTAGAATGCATTAAATATCGTTCATGTATTCGTGATCGTATCGACAAAGAAATTTCGCTGAGCTAGCACTCCATTCGAGTGTCACGATTAATTTGATTTTCCATTGCATGGAGCTCAGTAGAATGATATGTAATTCATTTGTTGGACATTGTATCTATGATCATATTCCCTCATTTTGAAGTGTATTTTTAATGCT
The DNA here is from genome assembly GCA_030864215.1 of Capsicum pubescens. NCBI lineage: Eukaryota > Viridiplantae > Streptophyta > Magnoliopsida > Solanales > Solanaceae > Capsicum > Capsicum pubescens. The sequence goes on from CM061548.1 coordinate 21,576,094, forward strand.
TCTGTTTTTATTCTTCTTTGTCACTGGAAAAGTTGTATTGTAGCAACAAATTACTACTCTCCCCCAGTTTGTTTGGCACTCTTTCCTTTCCAGTCCATCCTCGAGAAAAAGATTGGCACATTTTATATCCAGAAACATTTAATCTTTACAATGCTCATTTTATGCTTACTGTTGTCTCCACTAGATAGGAAACCAGGGTGCCCTTGGTGTTGCATATTTCGCTTATGTGTCTAAAGTCTTAATATTTTCCTTAAAACTCCACCTCTAGTTAATTTGAAATGGGGGGAAGTGTTTGTGTCAGAAATCAGGCTTATGATTTGGCTTATATGCAGGTATGTAAATACTTTTTGGAAGCTGTGGAGAAGAAGCAGTATGGTTGGTTTTGGGCCTGTCCAAATGGTGGTAATGAATGCCATTACAGGCATGCCCTTCCTCCTGGATATATTCTGAAGTCACAAATGAAAGCTTTGTTACAAGAGGAAGCTGACAAGATGCCTATTGAAGAAGAAATTGATGAACAGGTGACCGTACTGCCCGAGTATCTATATTGCCAACTACTGACAGCCATTGGAACTTATATGAATTTGTTCATTAATGATATTACTTTACATTTTTCCTGCTCTGCCTGCAGCGTGCAAAATTGACTTCTTCAACTCCTTTGACCACTGATTTATTTATGGAATGGAAAAAGAAGAAAATGGAAGAACGAGAGGCCAATTTGGCCAAGGAGAGGGCAGATAGAGCTAAGAATGATCGCATGAGGTATCATTCTTTGCACTTTTTTTTCCTCTTTAGTCAATAAATATGTGCTCATCAGCTCTGAAAAGCTTTTCCGGATGCATGTATTAATTGGGAAATCATATGCTCTCTTTCTTGCAGTGGTCGTGAGCTGTTCATGTCGGACGCTAGCTGGTTTGTGGATGATGTTGGGGCCTATGACAAGTATGAAAGGGAAGAACAGCCTGCTGAACCCCAAAAGGTGAATATATGATCAAACTTTTTCTTTTGTGTATCCTTTATTGGACTGTTTTGACCATCCAAGATTCTTTGTTGTTGTTCATTGGTGACTCTCATAGATCTGCAGTTCTGCGTAACCTAGGATAGGGTGAAATGTCAGGACTGAGCAGTTACTATGTGTGAGTGAGCGCAAAAAGTAAAAGAGCACAAAAGACTATTACTTTATGTTCTGTTGACTTTTAGCAATAATTTGTATTATTACATCAAGTAAAATGTCCATTTGGTTGAAGTTTTAATTTGACTGAGATGCTTCTAGAAGTTCTCATCATGATGAATTTCTTCATTGATTTCTCACCCAACTTGGCAGGAAGTCTTAGTTAGATTCACTTGCCAGTACTGTTTCTTTACAAACTCTTTTAAAGGTGCTTGTGCTTTCTTGCTTTTGAGATTTGAATTTATTAGGTTGATGTACATGGCTTCACCCTTTTGCTGAACTTCTCAAAGTCATGCTTGTGTAGAACCTGCGCATTTCAGAAATATTTTGAGCATGTGCTAGGTTTGCACTAGGCAAAGAATAGGGGTATTGCATCCAAAGCTTTTGTTCCCTCAACTTTCATCTGCCTTGGGTAGACAGTATGCAGATTCCATAGAACTAGAAGATGACAAATCTTCTAATGTGCCGAAGTACAGAATGAACCACTAAAGCATCTTGAAAGCATTTATGTAACTGCATATATATTGATCATCAAAGTCGCTTGCTCGGGCCAAAGCATGGGTTCTATAATCTAGCAATGACTTTGGGAAAGTAGACACAAAAGTTTGCATTCATATGGTGTTGGTTGGTTTACGGCACTGTAAGCATTATTAGAAAGAGAATTGATAATCTTAGTGTGTGTACTTATGGGTAGTTGTAGTGTTTTCCTGTTGCGAGTTGACATTAAAGAAGCTATGCTAAGTAACCAGTGATCCCCTGGTGTGGACATTTGTTGAGCATAATACTGATGGCATGTGCTTTTGCTTGCTTAAAAAAATAAAGTGACTGTTGCACGTATTTCTCATTCTGTACAGTTAGTTACACCACATCATTTTCTAAGCAGATCACATTTCATTTACAGGAGAATAAGGATTCTGCTGGAGGTGAGGCAAGCTCCTCAACGTCAGCCCAGACTACCCACGATGGTGGTGAGACTTCTCATAATAATGAAGTGGATGACAATTATGACGACGATGATGATGACTTCGATGTGGACGAGTTAAATGAACTGGAAGCTAGCCTTTCAAAAACGTCGTTACAAATCAATGAACCTGGTAGTCGCGCTTAATCCTTGGGCCCAAAATTTATGCACATGGTATACTTATCGGTGCATGTGCTTTCATATCCATGTGATTTAGAATATGTTGCCATGCCAAATGGAATGGGATGAAATGTACCATGTCGAGATGCCCTAATAATTGCCCTCTATTTATTAGGTCTTGCCTCAGTTCTGATGAGTTGTGACTTCTTTCCAGAATTTTGTGATGAATTGAACTTCTCTGGTTGTCTTTTTGCCACATAAGAGAGCTATCATTTGTATTTTACTTCTACTACAACCACCACTACTAAGCTTTGAAGCATGTGTTTCCTTCTCCTTGCCCCTCGATGATGATATTCAAGATTCTTGAGGACATCTCTTCTTGCATCTCGTCTAGTATTGCTTTGGTTGATATCCAGTGTTGAGCAATGACTATGTTTTTGGCCTATAAGTAGTGTTTGAGTTCAAGTAGTCAAGGGTCTTCAGGAGCAGCCTGCCTACCATCAGACGGTACGTGTAAGGTCTGGGTATACGCTACCTTCCCCCTATCCCATCTGTGGGATTAAATCGGGGGTTTTGTTGTTGAAGTAGTGATTTGTTTAACACAGAGTGCAGAGCAGTAGATGGCTTAGTCATGCCAGTATGATGGCTTTGTTGACATTCATGCTAGTTGTGATACATTAATACAAATTGGTGTATATGTTGAAGCCGGAATCGCTAGTAATCGCCCGTCAGCCATACGACGGTGAATTCGTTCCCGGGCCTTGTACACACCGCCCCGTCACACTATGGGAGCTGGCCATGCCCGAAGTCGTTACCTTAACTGCAAGGAGGGGGATGCCGAAGGCAGGGCTAGTGACTGGAGTGAAGTCGTAACAAAGTAGCCGTACTGGAAGGTGCGGCTGGATCACCTCCTTTTCAGGGAGAGCTAATGCTTGTTGGGTATTTTGGTTTGACACTGCTTCACACCCTCGAGTTGCCGGCTCATTCTTCAACAGGCATGCGGTCATAGCCCTGGCTCCTCCCACTGCTTGGGAGCTTACAGTTTCATGTTCTATTTCATTCCCCGATGGGGTCTTTTCACCCTTCCCTCACGGTACTACTTCGCTATCGGTCACCCAGGAGTATTTAGCCTTGCAAGGTGGTCCTTGCTGATTCACACGGGATTCCAGATCTTCCGCTGCGCGAATTTCTTGAGAAACGAAGTCATAGGCACGTAGGTTCAGGGCTAGACTGACTACTCCAAGAGCACTCATCCATAAATCGGTTACTGGTACAAATAACATAAAGAAATGTAATCAACGTTTATTGGAAGCCCAAAGTTATGTCTCTTTCACCTTCAAGTTTACCTACTACAGTACCAGAGTGAATATATCCACCAGACATACGTAATGCTTTTGTTAATACTCGGAAGTGCATACCATGATTCTTCTGTCTATCAATAACCGCATGCATTGCACGGTGGATGTGAAAAAGTAGACCATTATCTCGACAATAATGAGTCAAGATAGTATTTGCGGTGAATGCCCCCGTTAAGTAGTACTTGTTGCTTTCTGCTGAAGGGCAACCTTGGAGTAACTGGTAAGGTGCTATCATGTGCTCAGGAGGCAGGTTCAAGCCTTGGAAACATCCCCTGACAGAACTGCAAGGTAAGACTGCGTATAATACACCCTTGTGGTGGAGGGTTTGTCCCGAACCTTGCGCATAGTGGGAGCTTTAGTGCATCGGGCTGTCAACCAATCGGGCTGTCAACCAGCAACATTTTTTTTCTTTGTTAGAAATGTGTAAAAATGAGGCTATTGTCGTCAAAATATAGATATTTGGATGATTGTAAAATCGTAGAGACGTTCCAATACATTTTGCTAAGTTTATGTTTTTGTGCACTAAAATAATTTCGACGACAACAAAAAATCCGGTATAATTTCACAAGTGAAAAGTCGGAGAGAGTATAATTCCACAAGTGAGGTCTGGAGAGAGTAGAGTGTACACGTATCTTAGCAAACCTTAGGAAGTATTAAGAATGGTTATTGGATGGAAACATTTTCAGTCCATTGTTATGGAACAAGTAAATAAGCGAGCGAAAACAGCTCTTTTAATAATTGGCAAAATGGCTCAATGGACCCTTGTATTATGTTCATTTTGTAATGTGATACTCTTGCTTACATGTTTATCATCTGACCTGTTGAACTCATTAAAAAATAATATTTTAAACCCTTTAATCCTTGACCGAACTTATGTGGCATTAAAATGAATGATTAGGACAAAACGCGTGTAGGCACGCACCTAGGGTGAGAGTGAGGGTCATTAAAATAATTTAATTTTTTTTTAAAAAAGTCCCCCCCTCAGCCCTCAAGGCTGCCATGGCCCTACCACCAAAGGCTGGCATGGCCACCAAAACCAGCTTCACCATTAAAGTGGCCCATTTATTCTCAACCACTGTGAGCTACTCAAAGTAAACAGATAGTAAAACGTACATAAAAATCTATTCCATCGATCTATACTTCTCGGACTCAATATCAATATCAGCTATTAGACCTGGAAAACAAGAAAACTTCAGCATCAATATTGGCTATACTTACTTGTCATGGCCAAAACCACCGCCGCCGAGGAGTTCTTCGATGAATCGTCTTTCATTAGTCCATTAATCTAAGTACCTATCCAGTTTTATCATTTTGTTTTTCCTCCAATTTACGTTATCAGTTGAAGGAGCAAAATCTAGTCAACTAAAAATTCTTTCACGATGACGACGACTCCTTCAAGAACCACCCATCGTTCCACCATCAAATACAAATCGGAGCTCCTCTCCTCCATTTTCCACCACCATCGTACCTCCACTCCTTCAGTTTTTACCGTCTTTGAAATTACTGAGATCAAAATACCAAAAATATAATTTTCTCAATTAAGAATAAGTACTAACTAAAAATCTTTTCAAACTAAACAAGAAATTTCAAAAACTATAATTTTTTCAAATAAATTTCTCAAATTTTTCAATTAATTTATGATGTGAATTTTCAAATGCCATCGAGAGATGGCATTGAAGGGGATGTTCAAAATGGAGATGGGAGGATAGAAGGGACATGGGTGGGACAGGGGGAGGGGGAATTTTTTTATTTTTTTTTAAAAAATAATTTTTTATTTTTAATTAAAAAATGACGTGGAATTTACATGGAAGTTAATGTGGCAGTAAGTGTGTTACACACATTGAAATAGGGTTTAAAATGTTGTTTTTAAATGAGTTCAAGATGACAAACATGTAAGTAGGAATATCCACATTACAAAACGAACATAGTATAAAGGTCCATCAAACCATTTTACTTTAACAATTTGTATAAAAGAAAATAATCTAAGATCGCTTATATAATATCTCATGCATAAAATTAAAAAATTAGAAGAGACTACAGAAGGTTACTCAATAAATAGACTTAGATTTTTCCATGACCTAAAACCTTGGGAAATGTACATATTAAGAGGTTGTTTGGTTGGAAAAAGGTTATTTTGGAATAATTATTTTAAAATTAGTTATTTTGGAAAAAGTTATTTTATCATATATATGAGATAACTTATTTCATTATTATGGTGTAAATAGCGGGATAAATAATACCGATGTCAATTAATACCTCACATCAAACATGAAATAAAATAATCCTTCATTTTAACTCGGGACTTTTTATCCTTATACCTTACACCAAACGACCCATAATAGTTGTCTCACATTTTTTGTTCATTCCTATTGATAAACGACAGTTTGACGCATTAATTTTTCACTATGTCCGGTGTTTAGGGAAGGTCGAATTACAAAGGCTTATATTGTACGCAGTCTTTTTGTACATTTCTATAAGTGATTATACTCACAGTTCGAAATTATAACCTCCTGGTCACATGACAACAATTTTATCAGTTTTTTTTAAATTTTAGTATTATAAAAATAAACAGATAGACTATGTACTATGTTATTAGGCTTAAGTCATCGATAGACCCTCAAACTTGTCCCGAAAATTCACTTAGACCCCTCAACTAAGGTCTGTACCTATCAGACCCCTAACCCACCCGAATTTTGATTCAATTGGGCCTTTTTTGTCCAATCAGCTAAAAGCTTAAGTGTGTGTAATACACACGCGATGATGTGGCAAAAAAGGCTAATTGGAAGTTGACACGTGGCATTGTGGGTCCAATAATTATTGAAAACTAATTATAATTTTTTTAAAAAATAAAAATAAAAATTGGTTCCTTCAACCCCCACCCCACCCGTCCCCTTCACCCCCTCCCCCGCCATCCCTTTCATTCTCTTCTCCATTGTTTATAGAAAATGAACTTTTAAAAAAAAAAAAATTAAACTGGTTCACCCGCTGCCCCCCCCCCCTCCATTCTATTCTCCATTGTTCTGCAAGAAGCAGAACTTTAAAAAAAAAAAAAAAAAAAAACTGAAGCTGAATTTTTTAAAAATAAAAAAATTACAAACTAGTTTTCGATTTACTAATTTCTCATGATACTTTCTCCATCAAGGATACCAATTTCTGCAAGAAAATGGTTCCTTATTATATTGAATTTAAATTATTTAAGTTCATAAACATGTAATTTCGAATAATCTTGAAATTTCGAAGTTGATTTTCCGACGAGTCTCGTCGGAAATGCATTCGAAAACGGCTAAAGATGATGACGACTGAAATCGTGGTTTGCAAAGGAGGGCGATGATGACAGAGGATTGTGAAGAAGACGATGAATGGGGGCAGGAGTTGCGAAGAAGACGATGAAAGGGGGTGCTTTTCTTTTCTTTTTTTACATTAAGTAATTATAATAATTAAAAATTATATTAATAAAATATAAGGTTTTTAATTAAAAAAAAGTAAAAAACTATTTAATCTACTGTTCACGCGCCCAAGGAGAGTGTGTTACACACTCCTTGCCAAATCAGCATTTTGTGTGTGATAGGTACCAATTTTAGCACTTGAGGGGCCTGATAGGTACAAGCCTTATTTGAGGGGTCTAAGTGAATTTTCGGAACAAATTTGAGGGCCTGGTGATGACTTAAGCCTAAAAAAAATAATGCATGTATTAGCTCCATGTATTACTGATACCTTATTTGGTATTTCTTTTCAACCTATGTATAACTAATGCTTGCATTAATTATACAATAAATTGTGTACTATGATATGCATAACATGTAAACAAAGCTTTCAACACATGTATTATCTTATTAAATAACGAATTTACCCCTCAATTTTTTCTCAATTTCTTTTTCGTTCTTGTCCCAAAAGTATACTCATTTCACCAGAAATTGAATCTGGTAAATATTATAAAATTATTGTAAATTAAATTATCTTTTGAATTTTTTATGTCAAAAAAAATTAAATATTATAATTTGCTCAAATTTTGCCTTTGTTTGATTCTTCTTCTTTTTCCGATTTCTTTGTCTTTTTTCTGATGAAAAGTTCGCCAATTTCGTTGCTGGAATTGTTGATTTAGACAAAGTGAAAATTAAGTTTCTTTCTACAATAGTTACGGTTGCTCCCAATTGAGACTTTCATTGTGGCCATCTGCAGCAATTGCTAGAGAAGAAATCTCTCTTTTCTTTCTTTTTTGGTAATTTAAGAGAAGAGAAGAAATCTTTAGCATATGAGATACTACATGTTATTTTCAGATAAGTAAGAAGAGTTTTAGTTTTTGACAAAAGATTGAAAAGAGAGTATATAATGCTAATAAAGGATATTTTAATAAATAAACATTGTTTGATAAATAATATATTTTATATATTATTTTTAATACATCGAACCAAAATAGTGTGTAAAAAATATTATTTGTATAATTAATAACAACATAACTAATATAAGTATTATTAATGCAAATATTATCAATGCATTCTATTCAATATTTTTCTTATACACTCTACCAAACGACCCTTTATTCAAATGACCATTCTCAATCTTGTCAAATTTTGCTAAGCAACCCCCAACCCCCAATCCCCAATCCCCAATCCCCAACACCCACCCCCCACCCACCAACAAACAACCAAAAAAAAACATGTTTTTGTGGCTCTATTATTAGATTAATTGTATTTATTGGCTTTTATGACTACACCTTTGTCATTATGCAAGTGACAAATCCAACAGCATAAAGTAACATTCCATTTCCATTTGCATAGTCACAACAAAATTGAAAATACTAATGTTGATAAATAAGGTTGTAGTTAATTAGAGCTGGGGAGTATCTCACTTGATGAGTTTTTCTATCTTTTAATTATAATTAAAATTGAGAGTTCAAATCTCATTTATATATTATTTTCTTTTCTTCTTTTAAGAAATGGGATTATCACTCCCCAATTATTACAAACCAATCTTTATTGAGTGTGCGAGTAAAATTTCACCTTTAAAAAAAAATACATATAAAGGTGCAATACTTTTAGTTGTGTGGAGTTTGTGTGGGGTGTGTGTTTGGAATGGGGTAAAGCGTAATGTTATACTACCTGTTTTACATTAAATTCACGTAATTTTACTTAAAAGGCTTATATCATTAAGAATTTTAGTAGCCGTTTGGCCATGAAAATTACTTTTTTTTCGGAGTTGGAGTTGGAGTTGAAGATGAAGTTGGAGTTTGAGTTGTGTTTGGTCATGTCTTTTTGAAATTTTTTTTTAGACTTTTGAAAAAAAAATTAAATATAATTTTATGCCCTCAACTTTTAAAAATTATCAAAATCACCCAACTACTACTTTACCTACTAACATAGAACCAAATGTTGAGAAAATAATTTATATGTCTTCGATTGATAAAATAATTAACAACAAGCTAATTATTATGATTGTTATTCTTCTAAAATTTGAATAAAAATGTCACAAGCACGAGCTAAATAAGTTTATCTAACCATAATCGATTAAATAGAGAAAAATATATTTTGATAAATATGACTGATAGATAGAAATATATTTTATATATTCTTAAATTTGTTAACGGAAAAGGCTCAAAAATACCCCTGAACTATATGAAATAGCTCAAAAATGCCCTTCGTTAGATTTTTGGCTCAAAAATATCCCTCCGTTAAATATTTGGCTCAAAAATACCCCTCCCTCTAACGGAATTCAAAAAAGGATCAAAAATACCCCTGAACTATCTGAAATGGGTCAAAAATACTCTTATGTTAAATATTTGACTCAAAAATATCCCTCCCTTAACGAAATTAAATTATTTTGATTACTTCGTTAATTTATATAAAGTTCATCATTTAATTTATATTTCGTTAATTTCTTTAAGTAAAAATTTATATTTCGTTAATTTCTTTAAAGATTAAAAAGATGTAAAGTGAAAAGACCTTTTTAGAATAAATGTATGTTTATTTTCTAAATCAAATTCAACCAATTTATATTATAATTCAAATACTTTTTTTCATTATCTTATTTTAAAATTTAAAAAATACTTTTATGTAAAAAAATTAAAGTATTAGGATTAAAAAGTTAAAGTTAAGGTTTAATTCAATCGAAATAATTTAATTTCGTTAAGGGGAGGGGTATTTTTGAGCCAAATATTTAACAGAGGGGTATTTAACGAAATTAAATTATTTCGATTATTTCTTTAATTTATATAAAGTTCATCATTTAATTTTTATTTCATTAATTTCTTTAAGTGAAAATTTATATTTCATTAATTTCGCTAATTTATATTTCGTTAATTTCTTTAAAGATTAAAAAGATGTAAAGTGAAAATACCTGTTTAGAATAAATGTATATTTATTTTTCAAAATAAATTCAACCAATTTATATTATAATTCAAATACTTTTTTTCATTATCTTATTTTTAAATTTAAAAAATACTTTTATGTAAAAAAAATTAAAGTATTAGGGTTAAAAAATTAAAGTTAGGGTTTAATTCAATCGAAATAATTTAATTTCGTTAAGGGGATGGGTATTTTTGAGCCAAATATTTATCAGAGGGGTGTTTTTGACCCATTTCAGATAGTTCAGGGGTATTTTTGATCCTTTTTCGAATTTCGTTAGAGGGAGGGGTATTTTTGAGCTAAATATTTAACGGAGGGGTATTTTTGAGCCAAAAATCTAACGAGGGGCATTTTAAAGTTATTTCAGATAGTTCAGGGGTATTTTTGAGCCTTTTCCGATTTGTTAATGAAAATTCTTGATTATTTTCACTTGAATTAATTATTTTATTGAATTTGATCTTTTAAAAAAAATTACGGAATTAAGTTAATAAGAGGGGTTTGTGTAAAAATTTAAAGATTGGGGTTATATGTAATAATAATGAAAGTTGAAATTAGAAGTAGAAAAAAAGGAAAACAACAAAAAGTTGTTTTCCATTTTTGGAATTTTATTCCGGAATTATTTTTCAAAGTTTCATGGCCAAACACCATAATTTCCAACTCCAAAAAAAATTTCCGAAAAAAAGGAAAAAATATCCATGGCCAAACGGGCCCTTAGAGTGTTTCTACTTCAAATGTATATTCTTTTCCGTATTAGATTTTAATTGTGAGACTTTATGATAAGAATCGGGGTACGTTGATAAACAAGAAAAATAATGCGGAAGCAAAACCCCTAAGATTAAAGACAAGAAATTAAAGATAGATGAAATTTGAGAATAACTCTCCAATTTCGAGATGAAATGCTAAGAACCCTAATTAATCTTAGTATTCAAAATTAGTGGATTAAGACTAATTATGATACCAATAGAGTCAATTCAAGAAGTTAGACCCAAAGGTGATCTAGACCCTTATTTTGAAGAAATTAAAGACAACAATTAGTATAAGACTAATCACCTTCTTTAATTAACTTTAATATAAACCAAAGATATCAAGTTAAGAATTAATCTTACCTCCTAAAGAATCGTTCTTATAAGGTTGCAAGATAAATCCCAAGTAGCCGCACACAAAGGTGTAAATAAGAAAAACTCTCAATTAATAATAATATTGTCTCATTGAAAATAACAAAATTCATTCCTATATATATAGGGAAAAAAACTATCCCAAATAACATGGAATTCGAATTCTATTTTTATGGAAATAAATAAATCTAGGAAACTTTAAACTAGGAAATTTTAAAACTAGGAAACTTTAAACTAGAAAAATAATCTAAAAAATAAATCTCTAACAAAATAAGAAAAAGTTCCCAAATTTAATCAAAACTCATATGACTCAATCTTCTTCCGTTTGGACTTGAACTTGAATCGTGAAATATGTATAGCACTTAGCCCATGCTTATTCTCGGGCTCGTTCTTAGATTTTTCTTCCATCATAAATTCTTCTTGATTCACATTGAAGTCCGTCAATTTTAATGCAAGTGGGCTAGACTGGATGTTATCACTTTATTAGCACATCCAACTAGCTTTAACCGGTCAAACTTTTTTTTGATCTACTATTGGGAATATATATAAGTATCAATAAAATAATAAAAATAAATTGTGAAAAAAACAAAATGACATGAAAGAGGGAGAAAGCAAAAGAGATGATTAACAATCATTTTTGTCCTAAAGGATTTTGTGTACACATCTTGGATATCTTGGAAGATTCTTGCACAAATCTTGGATATCTTGGAAGATTCTTACTTTATGACTTTTGAATATGAAATTATATTAAGATCTAAATTTTCAACTTTAAATTTCAAATCAAATTATTTTTTCTTGATTCAAAAATCCGATAAAAATTATGTTTTTTTGTCTCTCTGTCATGCGTGAATCTGGACTTAGTACTAAAAAAAAACAAATGGATAAGTTGTTGACAAAAAATGACAGACCAAAGCCAAATATATATAGTTTGTTAGTAATTCTGGGGACAAAATTACTATGCAGTATGCACGTCTCCCTAGTCCTTTTAATTATAGACTTTGCAAACTTTTGGTCAAAAAATTACTGTATATATTGATGTTAATTACTGCAATATAATAATATAGGCTTAAGTCATCGTCAGACGCTCAAATATGTCCCGAAAATTCACTTAGACCCCTCAACTAAGGTCTGTACCTATTAGCCCCCTCAAGTGCTAAAATTGGTACCTATTAGGCACAAAATGTTGATTTGGCAAGACGTGTGAACAGTAGATTAAAGAATTTTTTACTTTTTTCTTAAATTAAAAAAATTATATTTAAATCATTTTATTAATATAATTTTTAATTATTATAATTAATTAATTTAAAAAAAGAAAAGAAAAGCCCCCCGCTCCCCTTCATCGTCTTCTTCACCCCCCCCTTCATCGCCTTCTTCGCAACTCCCGCCCCCATTCATCGTCTTCTTCACAACCCTCCGTCAGCATCGTCTTCCTTTGCAAACTACAACCTTAGTCATCGTCTTCTTTAGCTGTTTTCGAATGCATTTTTCAGCGAAATTCGCCGAAAAATCAACTTCGATATTACATGTTTATGAACTTAAATAACTCAAATTCAATATAATGGGGAACCATTTTCTGCAGAAAATGGAGAAATTGATATCCTTGATGGAGAAAGTATCATGAGAAATTAGTAAATCAAAAACTAGTTTGTAATTTTATTTTTTTAAAAGTTCAGCTTCAGTTTGTAATTTTTTTTTAAAAAGTTCAGCTTCTTGCAGAACAATGGAGAATAGAATGGAGGGGGTAGGAGGTAGTGGGAGAACCAGTAATGCCACGTGTCAGCTTCCAATTAGCCATTTTTGCCACATCAACGCGTGTGTATTACACACACTTGAGCTTTTAGCTGATTTGACAAAAAAGGCCCAATTGAATCAAAATTCGGGTGAGTTAGGGGCCTGAAAGATACAGGCCTTAGTTGAAGGGTCTAAGTGAATTTTCGGGAAAAGTTTGAGGGCCTGTCGATGACTTAAGCCTTTTTTTTATCACACTCTACCAAATGACCCCTAAATATATAAGAATGAGATAAAATATAATGTATTAGTAATGTTTATATTAGTTATGATTGTTTTTTTTTTTCCAGTGTTTGGTTTGATCTATTAAAAATAGTATAAATAACATAAATACCAACATTTTAAAAGTAATTACACTCTCTCCCACTTTTTTAATTACTTTATTCTCTCTCCCTATTAATTTAGTACATAACATAGCCGACATATACATAGCATTCTATGTATATGTGAAATTTTTGTAATATGTTTAGGGAGTTGAGATTTTTTGTAATATTGAAAACATAAGTTGTGTATTTGTGTAATTTTTTGTTAAAAATAACATGAATTGTATAAATTCTTTAAAAAGAATATTTGTTTACAAGAATACCCTTCTTAAATATTGTGGAATTTTTTTTTGAGAGACAACTGTATCTTTAACCATACTAATGCTTGTATTAGTCTCCATTGCATTATTAATAACATGAATTTTCATATATTAGTTAGTAATACACTTCTTAATAACAAATAAAATGTATGAAAAAAATGTATCAAACAAGATATTAACAATACACAAAGATAATAGATGCATTACTATTACTATTACTATTAGTCTATTACATTCTACCAAACCCCCTTAATCTCATATCATTATAAAATGCTCCCTAATAAAAATAAGATATAAGCATCCAGTACCTTCCGAACTATAGTCAAAGTTGTCAGGACATACTTCAACTTCATAGGGATCCTATTATCCTCGGAATTCAATTTTAGCATATTTTTGTCATCATCTGTGCTGACGTGACACCTTTATTACATAAAATGGGGTCTATGTCAAAGATGCCACATCAGCTAAAAAGATGACAAAAATACGCTAAAATTTAGTTCAGGGATAATAAAACCCTGTAAAATTAAAATGTGTCATAGCAAATTTGATCATAACTTAGAAGATACTAGATGTTTTACTCTAAAAATAATCCTAACAATGTACCACATTAATTAACTAATACCCTTGAGTAGGAGTGTTCAATGAAAATTTAAAAGTTCATAATTCGTCCATGAAAATTATAATTTTTTGGAGTTGGAGTTGGAGTTGAAGTTAGTTGAAGTTGGAATTGTGTTTGGCTTGAATATAAATTAAAGTTGTTTTTGAAATTTTGTAAGAGAAGTATGAGTGAAAAGGGTGAAAACAAGTACTTGTTTTCACTTTTTTTCAATACAATTTCGGAATTGTATTTGAAATTTTTATGGCCAAACACATCTTTTTTTCACTTTTTTCACTAAAGTGAAATAATTTTTTGAAAAAAGAAAATAATTTTCATGGCCAAATAACAATAAAAGATGAAATCTTATAAACTTATGGATTGTGAAATAGTTGTCCCTACATTATGGAGACGGAACTATGGCTGTCAAGTGGGCCGGGCCAACCCGAAACAGGCCCGTGTTATTTAACCGGGTTGAGGGCCGGGCCGGGGCCGGGTTGGGGTCTAAGTGGGTCGGGCCGGGCCCAACAGTAAAAAAATCAAAAACCACCCTAACCCGGTCCACTTAACTCAACCCGGTCAAACCCACCTAAACCCGGTCAAACCCGGTAAAAAATATAAAAAAAAAAAACTTTTTTTCAATATACATTATATATACCCACCTATATACATTATAAATACGTTAAACAATATATATACACTATATATATAGTATATACTACATTAGAATTTAAAAAATATATACACATATACACAATTACACATATATACGCACCATCCAAATATATATGTACTACTTTAAACTTTAAAGTTTAAATAAAATATACTACAATATATATATATAATTATATATATATATATATATACACATGTATACGTTAAATATACACGTCTATAGAAGATCTATTCACATATATACACTCTAATCTATGTATATGTAATACTTTAAATGAAATATACTATAATATATATACATTACAATATATATTTGTATAGTTATATACTAATTTATAAAACATATACACATGTATACGTTAAATATACACGTCTATAGAAGATCTATTCACATATATACACACTCTATTCTATGTATATGTAATACTTTAAATGAAATATACTATAAAGTTATACATTACAATATATATTTGTATAGTTATATACTAATTTATAAAACATATACACATGTATACGTTAAATATACACGTCTATAGAAGATCTATTCACATATATACACTCTATTCTATGTATATGTAATACTTTAAATGAGATATACTACAATATATATACATTACAATATATATTTGTATAGGTATATACTAATTTATAAAACATATACACATGTATACGTTAAATATACACGTCTATAGAAGATCCATTCACATATATACACTCTATTCTATGTATATGTAATACTTTAAATCAAATATACTATAATATATATACATTACAATATATATTTGTATAGTTATATACTAATTTATAAAATATATACACATGTATATGTTAAATATACACGTCTATAGAAGATCTATTCACATATATACACTCTATTCTATGTATATGTAATACTTTAAATCAAATATACTACAATATATATACATTACAATATATATTTGTATAGTTATATACTAATTTATAAAATATATACTCATGTATACGTTAAATATACACGTCTATAGAAGATCTATTCACATATATACACTCTATTCTATGTATATGTAATACTTTAAATCAAATATACTATAATATATATACATTACAATATATATTTGTATAGTTATATACTAATTTATAAAACATATACATATGTATACGTTAAATATACACGTCTATAGAAGATCTATTCACATATATACACTCTATTCTATGTATATGTAATACTTTAAATGAGATATACTACAATATATATACATTACAATATATATATGTATAGTTATATACTAATTTATAAAACATATACACATGTATACGTTAAATATACACGTCTATAGAAGATCTATTCACATATATACACTCTATTCTATGTATATGTAATACTTTAAATGAGATATACTACAATATATATACATTACAATATATATTTGTATAGTTCTATACTAATTTATAAAATATATACACATATATACGTTAAATATACACGTCTATAGAAGATCTATTCACATACATACACTCTATTCTATGTATATGTAATACTTTAAATGAGATATACTACAATATATATATACATTACAATATATATTTGTATAGTTATATACTAATTTATAAAACATATACACATGTATACGTTAAATATACACGTCTATAGAAGATCTATTCACATATATACACTCTATTCTATGTATATGTAATACTTTAAATGAAATATACTATAATATATATACATTACAATATATATTTATGCTACCGAGAGACGGAATCTATTTTCTTTATGCTACCGAGAGACGGAAAGAGGAACCAACTCGTTCCTAATTTCCTGCAGAGGACGAATCAAGGCCTGAATTAGTTGGTTTGCCGAGCAAGAGGAGAGAAGGATCAACAAGGATTTTATTCCCTATGCTAGTTCTCTTCATGCTCGTTCTAAACTCGAAATACCATTTGTACAAATACACTAAACATTACTGTGATAAGAATTGCAAAACCTTACGAAAACCCTAATATTCTTGCAGAATATATAGCTGGACAATTAAAGAATAGAGTTTCATTTTGAAAAGTAATGAGATTTTATTAGAAAGAACAAGGTAATGACTATCAGTAATAAAACACAAACTAATTGCACAAACCAATTATCAAAAGAAGAAAGGCTTAGATTATCTCCTAAACAAAATATTTTTTACAAACTTCACCAAACACTTTACTATCTTAACCTTAATTTGCCCTCTCTTTGATGGAAATCTTGCTTTCTTTTCCTTTTTGAGTTGAGCACATCCCATGTCCTTCATGATTGATAAATAATTAAACTCTAATCAAATGAGAAAAAATTTCAATATCTTATATATGGAAGTATACCTTTTTCATAACTATAGATAGACTCCTCTTATATAGAAAACCAACCATAGCATAAAATGATTTACAAAGAAAGAAAAGTGTGAATAGTTGACATTGACATGCACACGGAGGGACTTTTAACTTGACCCCCTTGACTCCAATGTTAATATAGTTTGTATTAAGGTGTACATGTCGTTCGTATAAGAAATTTTCAAATAATAGCGAGAGACAAATTCAAGATTTGAAATTTATAAGTTTTAGAGATAGGAGCGGAGCTAGCATGCCGATTATGGGATCAACAAAATTCAATAGCTTTGACACAAATCATGTATTTCATTTGTATATGTTAAACTTAACGTATAATAAATAATTTATCAAGAACTCAATAGCTGAAGAAGAGCACCTAAAACCTATGTTGTTGCTCGAACTCTTCAAATATCCATGGATGCATGTCGAATTTTCTAAAAGTAGTATATTTTTAGAGAACCCGACACGAATGTGTCAATATTTTTAGAGTCTTAGCAACATAGCCTAAAATTGCCCACAACAGCAGACATCTAGAATACATGAATTCCAAAATTCCATTATAATATGTTTCTTTTTGTGAGAACAATGAAAGCTCTGCTTGAGGAGATAAGCAGACAGGTCAAAGTACTGTCTAACAAAATGTAGTAAAAAGTGAGAAGTCAATAAGGAAAGACCAATAATTTGTTAATATTCCATCTATGTGATATGTATTCAATGCATCATCTTCTTTTTGGGAATTCCAGGATGTTAAAAATAGTTATTGAGTACTTGATAAATTTGTACATCTCTTTTTATAACCGTGGTGTTCAGGGTAATTTGCACACACATCGACTAATTTTACAGGACATTTGTCACCGATGCACCAGCAAGAAGAACCAGATAATTACTCTGTCCACCAAGGCTAGGACAAATGAGAAGCAATCACCTACTCCATCTGTCCCTATTACCAACGCTATGTTGTTATTGAAGGATCGGTTCTGATGCATATATACATCTGTATAAGCCTTTCATGCAGCAGGCCAAAAAGGACAATCTTACCGGTTACTCTAAGGCTCCCCTTCTCTCTGATTCAAATATCACAGAAATTGTAGCTTCCTCCCCCCCCCCCCCCCCCCCTCTTTCAGCAACTAGTGGTGATTCCTGCTAAACCAGATACTAAGAAGCTGGCCGCGAAGGGATACCTCTGCATAGCTAGTAAGCAAGCTGAGGTCTCGTTCGTATTAACCAGACAAATTGCTCCAGCAACTAAGAACGGCCATGCCTCACCACCCATAGAATCAAGAAAAAGCTCTCAGTCTGTCAATCTTTACTGTGTCTGGACCTGGTAAGTTTTCCTGTGTTGATAGGGCAGAAATTTGAATGATGCGTCACTAGCACGATGGTCGTGCGATCCGTCAAGTTATATCCGTCGAGTAGCACCGGACGTCGAACTCGACAAAGACACCACCATGGTAGGCTACTATAGCTCCATCCACGTTTGACATCAGCTATGGCCTTGCCCGCGTCGGCTGTGGGCGTTGGGCGCATGCCCCTGCCGATGTCGGCTGTGGGTGCTATTCACAAGACACAACCAACTTAACAGGAAGACTAACATCTTCTTCATTGATACAACTTCACATACTTTATAATATTTTTCGTGTATACACGTAGCAGCATCGATCTAAAATTGAGTGAACCTTCATCAGACAACCATTATCCTAGTGATTCTTTACATTTCGAAAAGTTCATTTTGTTATAGCAAGAATAGAATAGACCAAAAGAAATGTGACGATAATAATAGCTCCAACAAGTGTGAACTGTGGACTTGTCCATAGCATAAGGTTTGATTTCTCTGCTCTTTTAATAGGATCAACTTCTTCAGACAACGGATAGTCAGAACGCTTAGGATTCCACGTTACATACTTGTTCGGAGAGAATTGCGAAAAGATGTTCGAGAAGATGTTCTTCTTGCTTCGCTTCCTGAAGCTTGACCAGGCTTTGTCCCAATCAGTTGAGAATTTATCACCTGCAAAAGGAAAATAATTTTAATTGATAGTGAATTACCAAGTATATAAGGTGCAAACAAGTGCAAGTAGCATACGTTGAGGATAAAATTAGTGAAGGTCGTTTGAGATGGTTTGGTGATATCTTGCATCAACCTACAGATACACTGGCTCATAAGTGTGGAATTAGCTGACGGAAGGTGTTAAAAAGGGACGAGGTAGACCTAAATTCCTATGGAATGAAGTCGTCTTGAAAGACCTACAATGCATTACCCTAGAATATTCCAACGAATGCAAACTTAGCTAAAATGACAACAACTTATTCAGTGTAGTCCAACAAGTGGGGTTCGGGAAGGATGGAGTGTACGCAGACCTTACCCCTACCTTGTGAGGGTAGAGAGCTTATTTCTAATAGACCCTCAGTCAAGGATAAGCATTTCTAAGCAGGTCGAACAAACTTAGCTAAAATGGAGGGAAAATATCCATGTAGGTAACTTTTACTTATATTTTTATTAGGTGTGATGGTGACCCGAGTTAAGTTTAGAAGGAATAGTGAGGATTCATATGGCCGACTACAAAACTTGTTTGGCACCTGTAGAATACTTGTCGTTGTTGTTGTTGTTTAACTAAAAATTTACTAAGATCTAAGGTCTTGCAAGTTCAACTCTGTAACAATATTTCACCAAAGGTGCATAGAGATGCGAGAAAATACCTCCACCCTATATAATTCTGAAGTAAATAAAACCCAGAGTTGATGGTAAAAAAAAATGCCTAAACAATCGCCTGTTCACGAGTTTCATACTTCATCTATCCATCGTTCTATTTACCCACCTAAACTATCACCTTTTCGCGAGTTTCATACCTCAACTATCACTCCCGTTGTATTAAAACACACCTCAATGTTGAGTTGACCTAAATGTTCAACACTATTAGTGAAAGAGTTAGTTACACAAGTTAGTTACACTGTTGGTGCAAGTTTATTACAATGTACAGTGCAAGGCACGTGTAGTCTAGTTGGTTAGTTAGGTAACTTAATTAGATGAGTTAGTTCGCTTGAATGATAGGTCCCTCTATAAATAGAGGTGTAAATAGTGTGTGAAGGTTGGATCATTGTGATAAAATAAAGTGGGTTCATATTCATTCTTCTTCTTCTTCTTCTTCTTCTCTTCTTCTCTGAGCTAAACTCTGCTCAATTGATCATCATTGTTGATCCTCAACACTAAACGTGTTGTTGACTATTACCTCTAAAATATCAAAGATAGTCAGAAGCAGGGGCAGCTAAATGGTGATGAAAAAGGAACAAACTCCATTTTCACTTCACCCGCTCTCTCTCTCTCTCTCTCTCTCTCTACTCCTAAACTTTGTGATCAGTTTTCATTTGTTGGGAAAATCAGCACACAAAGACAATATTCACGGCAAATAATACGAATAATGATAGACACCAAGATACGGAAATCAAAAGAAAAACCACAACCTGGAATGAAACAACTTAATATCACTAATAGTAAGGAAATTTGAACTTAGTAGTCTCAAGTAAAAACTCAAGGGACCAGTATACCCTCCAAGAAAGAACCTGAGTTTGATTTTCACGCCTCACTATAATTTCGCCCACTCTCTATTTTCCGTCGTATTTTTCTTCTGATACAGTCTGCAACTTGCTTGGATACACAAATGAGGAAGATATCCTATATTTATACAGAATCTATGCTTGGCCCGAAGCACAAAAAGAAAAAAGTAAAACTTTTCTAAAAGTTCTCCTTCATGCCTTTTCAAGATTTGCCACAAATAATTTTACCTGCTGCCAAAATATTTTGTAAATAGGCTCACGCCTATTCGCTTTTCTAGAATGAGATGGATCCCAAAATCTCGCCCTTCAGACCCATTCACCTGGAAAAAGATAATCCCAAACTTCTAGTTTGAGCAACAAGTTTTTTACACAATTCGAACTTGTCTCTTGCTACCATCTTAGACAGCATATCATAAGGATTTTCACTCGTGGAAATCTTCTGAGCCTGCAGACATTTATTCTCCACTCTCAGAAATTTAGTGACATCTACATCCATAAAGTTCATTCTTGTGTGGTATGTAGAATTCTTGCTCAAAGTCTATTGTCCCTAACTATCATAATAGACGCATGCTCCTCTTGAGACAAGGCAATTTCTTGAAGAAACCGTTTTAGCCATATCATTTCTTCGTCAGCGTCCGTAGCAGCAAATATACTCCGGTTTAGTTGTAGAGAGTGTGACACACTTCAGCAGCTTTGGCTATTATGATATGACTTCCATGGAAAAAGTAAACATATATCAGTAGCAAATTTTCTAGGATCAAGATCACCCGCTATATCACTTGACAACATACACTCAAACTAGAATTTTGATATTACCTTCCTCGAGTGAACAGATTTGAAAAAGGAGATTTCTGGAGCCAATCCCCCACTCCAGAAAAGTAAATAGACATGCTCCCGTTTACAAATACTTTGGTAGCAAGCAAATAGTGGTGGTTGTGAAATCTTAAATGAAAAGAAAAAGGAGTGAGAGAGAATTTCTAGCTCTTTTTCGCTCTTTCTACTTTTGCTACTTGGAGGCCAAGTCTCTTTGTGCATAGATAGAGGGTCTCTCCCTCATTGTATCCAAGCAAGTTACAGAAAGTGCAGGAAGAAGAACAGACTTTGAGGAAATAGAGTATAAGTGATATTATAGCCTTGTTGCTCGGACTCATCAAAAATGTCAACGAGTGTGTGTCAGATTCGCCAAAAGTAGTGTATTTTTGAAGAATCCGACATAGGTGCAGCATCGAAAGTGAAGATCCCGTACAACTTAGTATTATAGTGAAGCGGGTAAATCAAAAGAAGTTTCTTCCTTCTGAGTTTGTAGAGGTCTACTCGAGACTGGCAAGTGTAAAATTCCTTACCATGGTGATTGTTACTCGATTGCAGGAATCACAAGGATTCGAGGATCGAGTTGATTGCCCAAGAATTAACTCGAGGATACAATCTCAGAAGAACGAAGAAACAGAGAGAGAGAGAATTAAGAGAGAAGGAATTGGGTTTATTTCATATCATGATTATAACTGAATGATTACATGCCCTATTAATAGAAAATACAAGTTGATCAGCTATGCTAACTAACTAAACAGTTACAGCTAACAAACTCAATTAATTGTTCTGTAGCACACTGTACTTAACTAACTTTTGAATTCTAACTTGCATTCTATTTATGATAACAGTTCTTCCCCCTTATACAAGATCCTTATCCTCAAGAATCAAAAGATGGAAAACAAGCTTTCAACACATCAACAGATTACCAGGTGGCTGCATTAGTAGGAATATCAAGCCACTTTACTAACACCTGCGCAACAGCCTTATTGCCCTTCTTGACCATTCTTCTTTGCAAAGCAGACTCGGGATGAGGAAAATTTGGATTAGCCAAATCCACTGTAGGAGGACAAGTGATAGTAGAAGGAACTTTATAACATCTTTTCAACAAGGACACATGCACTGTAGGATGGGTCTTGACAGAGCTAGGCAACAAGAGAGTGTAGGCCACAGGTCCAACCTTCTTGATGATTTGAAAGGGGCCATAATACTTAGCAGACAGCTTATGAGTAGAGTGACTAGAGATAGTAACCTGCTTATATGGTTGGACTTTAAAATAGCCCCAGTCACAACTTTAAAATGTCTATCGCTTCTATGAGAATCTGCCTATTGCTTCATTCTTAATTGAGCCCTGAGTAAATGGTGCTTCAAGAGCTGCAACTTAAGCTCTCTATTAAGTAATGTAGTGTCCACCTCAGTAGAAGTCGATTCCCCTGGTAGATAAGGAAGATGTAGAGAAGGAGGCCGCCCGTATAAAGCCTCATAAGGAGTAGTCTGGATAGCAGAATGAAAACAAGTATTGTACCAATACTCGGACATAGGTAAGCAGGCAAACCAATTAGTAGCATCATCACTACAGTAGCATCTTAAGTAGGTCTCAAGACATCTGTTAAGCACCTCAGTTTGTCCATCGGATTGAGGGTGGTAGGTTGCGGAAGTATGCAATAGCACACCCTAAAGACTAAGGAGCTCTTGCCAAAAAGAGCTAAGAAATACAACATCTCTGTCACTTGTAATGGCATCAGGAAAACCATGCAATTTCACAATATCGTCAAGAAACACCTGAGCTACTGATTGAGCTGTATAAGGATGTTTTAGGGGAAAGAAGTGGCCATACTTGCTCAATCTGTCAACCACTACTAATATGACCTCATAACCATGAGATTTAGGCAGACCATCAATGAAGTCCATGCTAATTTGAGACCATACAACTTCAGGGATAGGCAGGGGTTGTAATAGATAAGGGTAAGCAGCAAGATCTGACTTATTTTTCTGGCATACATCACATTTTTGGATGAACTCCTTCACCTCAGTTCTCATGTTCTTCCAATAGAACAGTGTCAACAACCTCTTGAGAGTAGCTTCTAACCCTGAATGACCTTCATGAGGTCCAGAATGCCAAAGAGTAATGATATCAGTCCTCAAATTCTATACCTTACCAATTACCAATTTTCCTTTCCTTCTCAATTGGCCTTGCATCCAAGTAAATTGTTTATGAGAAGAAGGATCAGCCTGCAAATCTGTAATTAGCTGATTTAGTTCAGGATCAGTCTGCCAACTGTCTACAATAGCATTGAATAGATCAATAGTGTCAGGAGAAATAACAAGAGCAAGCAACTCAGCACCAGTAACCCTTGAGAGGGCATCAGCTGCTTTATTTTCAGCACATCTTTTATATTCAACAGAGTAGTCAAAGGGCATCAGTTTAGTCAACCACAACAACTGAGAATTGGTATGCAGTTTATGTTCCATCAAGAACTTCAATGCCTTTTGGTCAGTTCTGATGATAAACTTTTGACCCAATAGATATTGTGACCATTTAGTAACAGCCTGCACAATGGCTAGTAATTCTCTATTATACACTGATAGAGAAGCATGTTTTGGAGATAAAGCTTTGCTAATAAAGGCTACAGGATGCCCTTCCTGCATAAGCACAGCACCAATGCCATAACCACTTGCATCAGTTTCCACAATAAAAATCTTGCTAGCATCAGGTAAAGCTAAGACGGGTGATTGCGTCAATGCTTCCTTCAATCGTACAAATGCATCATGAGCTGCAGAGTTCCATTTAAATCTGTCCTTCTTTGTCAAATCCTTTAGAGGTTTGCAAATTATTCCCAAACCTTGTATGAATCTCCTGTAATATCCAGCCAATCCTAAGAAACCCCTTAATTGTTTCAAAGTAGTAGGAACAGGCCAATTACTGACAGCTTGGATCTTTTGAGGATCAGTAGATACACCCTCAGCAGTAATAAAGTGGCCAAGATATTCAATCCTCTGAACACCAAAAAAACATTTACTTTTCTTGGCAAACAACTGATGTTCCGCCATTTTCATGAACACAAACCTCAGATGTATTACATGCTCTTCCATAGTTTTACTATAAATCAGAATATCATCAAAAAAGACCAATACATACTTCCTTAAAAACTTCTGAAACACCGAATTCATCAATCCTTGAAAAGTTGCAGGAGCGTTTGACAATCCAAATGGCATGACTAAGTATTCAAAATGTCCGGAGTGAGTTCTAAAAGCAGTTTTAGGAACATCTTCTTTCGCCATCCTCAATTGATGATATCCAGATCTTAAGTCAATTTTAGAGAAGATTTTGGATCCTCCTAGTTCATCCAATAAGTTTTCTACAATAGGGATTGGAAATTTGTTTTTCACAGTAAACTTATTCAAGTCTCTATAATCTACACATAGTCTCCATGTACCATCTTTCTTTCCTACTAACACCACAGGTGAGGCAAAAGGACTACAACTAGGTTGAATGATCCCTTGGTCTATCATTTGATGCACCATGTTTTCAATGATATCCATCTTAACCGAAGGGTACCTGTAAGGTCTCTTATTCACAGGCTCAATACCAGATTGCAATACAATTCTATGATCGAATATACCTCTAGAGGGTGGTAGGCTAATAGGTTCTTCAAATAATGTAGCAAATTCTGATAATACCTCTAATATTGTAGGATCTTCCTTTCGATCATTATCAGATTTTGCTGGATCCCACTTTGCTTCATCACCTCCTTGAGGGATCACCTGAATCATACACAACTGAGATTGCATTCCTGTGTGCTTTACCAATTTTCCAGCACTAGGAGTTAACATTTGACTGTCGAACCCTCTAAGTAGATGTTTTCTCCCTTTGTGCTAGAATTCCATTGTTAAGTTTCTAAAATTCAACTTGATATCACCTAGAGTCAACAACCATTGAACTCCCAATACAACTCCACAAGATCCCAGAGGTAACAATAAGAAATCAGCACAGAATTCCGCACCTTGCAACAACCAAGTGATAGTAGTCATTTTATCCACTTTCATACTTCCATTTGCAGCAGCCACTACCTCAGGGTTAATAGATCTTACTTCACATCCCAATTTTCTGACTAGTTCAGGATCTATAAAGTTGTGAGAGCTCCCAGTATCAATTAGTCTATGCAATCTCATTTTAGAGTGATAATCAGTCACCTTCAAGGTTCTAAATCCTAAAGATCCATTCAAGGCATGCATAGAAATCTCCGTGTGTTCTACAGGTTGTACCAATTCCAGTGGATCAACATGTTCCTCTTGTACTTCTCTATTGTGTTCTTCAACTAATGTCTCCATTTCTTCCGTTTTATCTATTTCCAACAAATACAATTGCTTGGAGGTGCTGCATTTATGTCCAGGTATATACTTCTCATTGCAGGAGTAGCACAATCCCTTTGCCCTTTTGTCATTTAGTTCTTCTATGCTCAAAGTCCTTCTATTCACACCCTTAGAAAAATTGGGGATTATAGTTACCAGGTGTAGGCAAAAGAGGTTTGTTATTGCTATTTTTCTGATCTGCAATCCTCCTTGCATTCATCTGAGACTGCACAGCTGCTGGTTGTCTCATAGCATTTTGATATGCTTCTTGCATTCTTGCATTTTTGTACACTTGGGAAAGTGAGGAAGGATTAGTGATCTTCACGGCAATGTTTAACTCAAGTTTTAAACCCCCAATATAACAGCTGATAGCATTCTCTTCTGAGAGATTTACCCTTGTCAAACTTCTCTCAAACTTCTCTCAAAGGCTGCTTGATACTCCCTTACACTTCCCGTCTGTCTGATCTTTTTTATTTCCTCCATAGGATCATCAAAGTCATGCCAAACCTCCCAACCAAAGCTCCAACATACTCCTTCCAACCAATTGTCTGCAAATACTGTCTATATCTCACAAAAGACACATGCCATTGGATGGCTTCCCCTTCCAACTGCATAGAAGCAATTGTCACTTTTTCTTCTGCTGCTACATTCTCCATAGAAAAGAACTGTTCAATCTTAAACAACCAAGATCTCAAATCATCTCCATTGAATTTCAAGAATTTCATTCTTGACCATCGATTGAAGCTTGAATGATGGAATTTAGGACAATTATGAAATTGAGAGTTATTGCAATTGTCAGGACTCCATTCTCTTTCCCTATGCAATTCGACCCTCTCACCTTGATCAGAATCTCCTTCATTCCTCAATGGAACAGTGTTTCTTCGATTATCACCAGCTAGCTGCTTCCTTAATTCCATCACTGTGTGATCTAATTTCTCCAAGGATGAGACCTTCCCAGCTAGATGTCCCACCTCTGTTATCAGATTTTGCATCATTTCACGCAAATCCCCAATTTCTGCATTAGGGTTTTCGTTACTCATACACCAGTTACTCGAGCTCCCTTCACCATTGATGCCAAGGATCGTCAATCTCTGATACCAATGTTTCTCGATTGCAGGAATCACAAGGATTCGAGGATCGAGTTGATTGCCCAGGAATTAACTCGAGGATACAATCTCAGAAGAACGAAGAAACAGAGAGAGATAGAGAGAATTGAGAGAGAAGGAATTGGGTTTATTTCATATCATGATTGTAACTGAATGATTACATGCCCTATTAATAGAAATACAAGTTGATCAGCTATTCTAACTAACTAAACAGTTACAGCTAACAAACTCAACTAACTGTTCTGTAGCACACTGTACTTAACTAACTTTTGAATTCTAACTTGCATTCTATTTATGATAACAGTGATACTGTTTTGCTCCTATCAGACCGTCTCTTTCCCTATTGACAAGTATTTTCCACGTCAAAATCTTGTGCCCTTGTTTCTCACTTTTTATTCTTGTTGATTACCTCATGTTGGTGTCCATTTTTATTCCTATATCGTGATTCGTGAATATTATTAATGTGCGCTATTTTCTCCCAATTGCAATTCTTTTTTCCCCCATCACATGAGCTCTTTCAATCAAACTCTTCATAATGTGCTTAGTCTCCTCTTGGGTAGACCAGCCTAACCAGTAGAAATAATGGATGGAGCTCCAGTCGGATTTCCTACAGAATCCAAACTGCAGAAAGACCAGTTCAAAACCAGTAAGACTAGGAACCATACATCTCATTATGAGAAGGGAACACCGCTATCTCAGTATATTCCTCTGGGGGATGTGTGTATCTCTACTGGATTTCCCTCAAGTCACCTCACCAGAATCTCTTTATTAGTAAGAGGGCCTCTCAATCTCTTTCAAGTTTACGTGCTTCCGACTCATGGCTAACATTCCATGAGCCAATAGAACACTTATTACCACTAATCAACATAGTAGAGCCATTTGTCATGATAAACACCCTCACAGAGGAAGCTTATAATAGGCAGCATGCAACAACATAGTAGATGTACTTGATAGATGTGCCAATTGAATTGGTCAGTATCATGTCTGTCGAAGATTACACCACGGAACAGTTTCTAAGGACTCCTACTGACCAAAGATTCCTAGGTACCCTAAACTAATGTCTATGAACAATAAGGGAATCCTCGAACTGCTGGTCGTAAATAATGATTATAATCAGGGAAGGGGACACTCAAAACAGTATAAATTGTAGAGTAGCGAAGTTTGATAATGAGAAAAAAAATGGCCATTGAAGATGACCTGGAACACAAAAGCACTCTAGAAATTCCCTGTTTGGAAGGCTTGCCTCTAAAGAAGCTAACTCACACAGGACAATTGCTAGGGGTTGTAATTTGTGCAATAGATGTTACATTTGTAAAAGCACCTTCCAATCACAATGCTGCATTACTGGGAAGTCTGGCAGTCTAGTGCATGACTGCATGCTGCTCAACTTGTTTGCGCACAATGGGTTATGTCTAGGACCTTGAAGGAGGCAAAGCTAAGAAGGACAAAAGATGGAGAAACAGATGAAGCCTTTTTTGGGATGATTAGAGTATGCATCTTATGGACAGTATGGCTAGAAAGAATCAATAGATGTACAAAGGAAAGAAAAAAGCAGTTTTTATTTGAACAATTGATGCTTAAAGTAATTACACTTTTGGTATAGAATGAAATGATGTACATCACGTTGATAGTATTTTGGAGCTTCGGGATTCTATGCAAATGTAACAGGCAGAAGTTTTGTACAGTTTTCTTGAGCACCCTCTTGGTGCTTTTACATTAGCGAAGTTACCAACCATATAGAAAAGGGTGCCAAGGTTGATAATGCCATCACATTGTTTATGGACATAGAAGCATTAATTACTGGAAAGAAGAAAGGAGAAGATCGCGTTTATAGGTAACATTAGGAAAGTGACACTCTTTTTAGTACATTGCCACTTTACCTTTCCCTGATAAAGTTATTCATTTAGCAAAGACCAAACAAGTAATCACTAAAACATTTCGAGGCAGTTACTGTAATGGGGCCAAATCTAGAGGCAGGCTCTATACCACAGTCTCAAACAAGAAAGGAGGTTATTGTAATTTACCTTTTTTTGTTGGATACCCCAGCCATTCAAAAAAACAGATGGTATTCTTTGAAAACCACTGCCAGAGAAGCTTCAGAATTGTAGAAGGCATTCTTAGAGAGCTTAGGAGGTTTATTTCATTCATCAATCTGAAGAAAAGATAAGCAGTGTTTTCTATGGATTATCTATTAATCGAACCTACAATTAGTGACTTCCACAGTGTCTTAGAAGCAGTTCAAACTTTTGGAAATCGCAGAGAACGAGATTTGTTCTTGATACTCACTAATAACCGGTTCTGGAAATAAAGAACTGGTCTAAAGATACTGAATTGCAACTAAAAGATTACAACTTTGCAGCAGTTTTCACTATAACAACGATAAGGGCCGAGCCAGTTACTAGTGAATGGTTGAAAGCTGCTGATCTGCAACTAAAGGACAATTATTTGGCAACTCCAACACCATCAATCAATGAACGGTCAAAAAGAGATATTGAATTGCAACTAAAAGACTGAAACTTTGCAGCAGCTCTCACTATAACAAGAAAGAATTAAACCGTTACTAGTGAATGGTCGAAAGCTATTTATATGCACTAAGGACAATAATTTGGCTACCAACATCAAAAAAAGGGGTTAAGCTATATATCAATGAATGCCACAAAAAGATGCTGAATAGAACTTTGCAGCAACTTTCAGTACAACAAGAAAAGGAATGAACCAGCTACTAATAAAAATTGCCTAAAGCTACTGATATGCAACTAAAGAACAACAATTTACAACAATTTCAACACATCAAGAAAAGATTCCAAGACCTATATCAATGACTTGGTCAAAAGCTACTGAATTGCAACTAAATACTAGAACTTTGAAGCATTTTTCGCTCTAACAAGAAAAAGGGTTGAGCCAGTTACTAGTGAAAGTGGTCGAAAACTACTGATATGCACCTAAAGGAAAACAATTTCAATAGCATCAAGAAAGGGGTCAAGCTATATCATCATTCTGCTGTCAAAAGCTACTGAATTGCAACTAAAAGACTAGAACTTTGCAGCAGTTTTCACTATCACAAGAAAAGGGTCAAGCCAGATACTAGTGAAAATGGCCTAAAACTACTTAAACTAAAGAACAACAATTTCAACAACATCAAGCCAAAGGTCAAGCACAAGATCAAGAAAAGGGTCGAAAACTACTGTTATGCAACAAAAGGACAACAATTTCAGCATAATCAAGAAAGGATCACGCCATATATCAATGAATGGCCATTCTGCTGTCTAAAGCTACTGAATTGCAACTAAAAGATTAGAACTTTGCAGCAGTTTTCACTATAACAAGAAAAAGGTCGAGCCAGCTACTAGTGAAAATGATAGAAAACGACTGATATGCAACTAAAAGACAATAATTTCAACAACATCAAGAAAAGGGTCAAGCTATATATCAACAAATGTTCAAAATATTTTATACTGAAGTGAAATACCCAACCTAATTTGCTGTTTGGAATCACCACATGCTGTCTAAAGCTACTGAATTGCAACTAAAAGACCAGAACTTTGAGGCAGTTTTCACTATAACAAGAAAGGGGTCGAACCAGTTACTAGTGAAAATGGTCTAAAGCTACTAATAAACAACTAAAGAACAACAACTTAGCAACAATTTCAACAACAGCAAGAAAAGGGAAGAGCCAGTTACTACAGATAATGGCCGAAAACTACTGCAACTAAAAGACAACAACTTCAACAACATCAAGAATAGGATCGAGCCAGTTACTACTGATATGCAACTAAAGGATAACAATTCAACAAAAATGAAGAAAAGGGTCAAGTCAAAAATCAATGATTCAAAAAGAAAAATTATACTGAAGTGAAATACCCAATCTGACTTGCTGTTTGAATCAATATTCTGCTGTCTAGAGCTACTTAATTGCAACTAAAGAAGAACAATTTGGCAACACTTTCAACAATATCAAGAAAGAGGTGAAACACAACATCAAGAAAATGGACTAAAGCTGCTGATATACAACTAAAGAAAAACACTTTCAACAACATCAAGAAAATGGACTAAAGCTACTGATATGCAACTAAAAGACAACAATTTCAACAACATCAAGAAAAAGGTCAAGCACAACATCAAGAAAATGGACTAAAGCTACTGATATGCAACTAAAAGACAACAATTTCAACAACATCAAGAAAAAGGTCAAGCACAACATCAAGAAAATGGACTAAAGCTACTGATATGCAACTAAAAGACAACAATTTCAACAACATCAAGAAAAAGGTCAAGCACAACATCAAGAAAATGGACTAAAGCTACTGATATGCAACTAAAAGACAACAATTTAAACAAAATCAAGAAAAGGGTCAAGACAAATACCAATGAATGATCAAATTAAGTGTAAAATACCCAACCTGAATTGGTGTTGGAATCACCATTTTGCTGAGAATCTTTTCGTGAAGAGCAAGGTTTAAGACCCTTTTGAGTTCTTGGAGAAGACCATACACCATGAGAAGAAATGTTTCTGAATGATAATCGAATATCCATTAGTATATCTGTGCTTTGATTTCAAGAAGTTTGTCTATAACTACTGTCACTACCACTTTTTCCTCTTACTGGAACTGTAAGAAGTAAGACAAAATATACGTGGTGCATAATGCATCATACAGAGGGTCAAATATTTGGGACTTGTCACTGACAACATGAATGAAAGATTATGTCTATTTGGGACTTGTCACTGACAACATGAATGAAAGATTATGTCTATTTATTTTCTTTCAATGGTAAAAACTATAATAAGATATACTACTCCTCCACTTCGTTTTAGTTAGCACTTTTTTCAATTTAATTAAAACTTATATTTCAAAATATAATTAATAAACCTATTAAATATTCTCTTAGGAGGTATCGAGTCGAGGAAATATCGGTATTTATTTTTTCCAACCAATACATTACGATCTTAAAAAATATTTAAAGAATAAATAAATAATAATAAAGATAAAACGTGAAAAAAAAATTGTTGAAAAACTATTTTGAAGTGATGGATAAATA
Source organism: Capsicum pubescens (assembly GCA_030864215.1). NCBI lineage: Eukaryota > Viridiplantae > Streptophyta > Magnoliopsida > Solanales > Solanaceae > Capsicum > Capsicum pubescens. Next base: position 21,607,990 of record CM061548.1, read on the forward strand.
AAACTGAAGAAAGGGAGTACTAGGTATTAATTTTAGGTTTGATTGATTCAACTTCACATTAAAATACTCAGTTTAAGAGTAAGTTATAATGCTTTGTCTTAAAGTAAGTGTCATCCTAATAAAAAAAAAAAAATTCTAAAATAACTGTCACCTGAAAAATATATTTAAGATAAAAATTAGTAATATGTTATTTCAACTATATACTTAAACTAGTAATGTGGATCGTAGGAAATGAGGATTAGTCTCACGGCTGCCGGCTGTGAAAATAGCTTGGAAACCAAAAAAAAAAAAAACTATATCTTTGAAGTTCATTATTTTAATAGTGCTTAATTTCAAAAAATATTTATTAAAAAAGAAGAGTTTATAGTAAACTATATATTATGTTTAATTATTAATTTGTTACTGAACGTGATCTTTACTCAGAAGACATTAGTCTTCATGAAACTTCTTGAAGGATGAAAATTAAAATGAGAGTATAATTCAATAATTCAAAGATTTTGAGTAATATGTTATTTCAACTATATACTTAAACTAGTAATGTTGATCGTAGAAACGGAGTATTAGTCTCATGGTTGCCGGCCGTGGAGATACCTTGAGAAATCAAAAAAAAAAATTATATCTTTGAAGTTCATTTTTTTAATAGTATTCAATTTCAAAAAATATTTATTAAATAAGAAGAGTTTATAGCAAACTATATATTATGTTTAATTATTAATTTGTTAATGAACGTGATCTTTACTCAGAAGACATTAGTCTTCATGAAACTTCTTGAAGGACGAAAATTAAGGAATCGTTTGATAGAGCGTGTAAGAATGATGCTAAACATGGTATATTAGTAATGTTTTTATTAATAATTCTTATATTAATTATATTGATATTAGTTATGCAGTCAATATTTTTTGCACACTGATCGATTTGATGTATTATTAATAATATAAAAAATATAATTTTTATAAAATAATATTTATTTTAAAAAATATCCTTTCTAGCTTTGTACACTCTTTTTTCAAGTGGAAAAAGAGGTAGGTGGCAACAACAACTGTTGTAGAAATTTCAAATTTGTTTGATTGTAGTTCAATTTGGATTCTTCGACTTTTTTTTTTGCATATATGTAGTCTTAGAGGCATTATTCTTAAAAACAATTATCAGAGTGAAAGTAAATTATTTATCAGAGTGAAAGTAAATGGACTCAAAACAAGTTGTTGTTGAAGACTACCGTTGCTTTCCCATAGTGACTTCATTCTCAGGTTGGAAAACCTGTTACGGGTTGGCATCTAATGAAACATCAGAGAAATTGAGATTTTCTGTAAAATGTGGTTGCACTTCTCTGCTATGCCAATGATTTTCATTGATAACGAAAACAATCAACAACTAGATATAAAAAGAAAGAGAGAAAGTACAAAGAAAATGAGCAAAAAGACGGAAATATCTAAAGAAATTAAAGGGTAATTGTGTCATTTACTAAGTTAATGCATGTGTTGAAATATTTTGTATTACTAATGCATAAAAAATGTGGTATTGAAATATACATCTTAATACACAATAGAGTGTATAACTAATGTTTGTATTAGTTATACGTAAATTAAAAAAATATATTAAACAAGATATTAATAGTAGACACAACTAATGCAACTATTATTCTTTTTACGGAAAAGGGCCAAAACTACCCCTGAACTATATGAAATAGAGTAAAAATATCCTTTGTTTTGGCTCAAAAATACCCTTCTCTCTAAAGAAATGCCACTAAGCATGCCACATGTATAAAAAAAGCACATGGTCAGTCCATGTCAGCATCCACATGAAAAATTCTTCATTTAATTCATTAGCCTACTTAACAACCAATCCAAATTTGACCCATTTAATACCGAAGAGCCAAAAATCCAACCCAAGAAACATTATTCATCGCCCTTTGCTTCCTCGATGGATCACATAATTTTCCCAAATTCAAATTGTGAATCCAAAATCATATGCCATGAGTAGAGAAGTCTTCAACCACACAATCCTTGCGGCAAATATTCACCAGTGACAAAGTTACTTTTCCTGTATCAAGCAAGTTAGCCAGCAGTATTCCCCTATTTACTAGCAAATTACCTTTACACATGCCCACGTCATGTTGGAAGCACCAATTATATTGAACTACTACAATACATTTCATCAAAAAATTCTCCCAAACTTCGATCTTAGCTACAAATTCTCTTCGACTTGCAACACGGTCACAAACTAACTTGTCACATTGTTATTGAAGCTCATCCAAGTAATAACATTAAAAATCCTTCATTTTTGTTCAACTCCTTCGACATGGCTTGATCAATAGCACTAGAGACTCTGATTTGAGTTTTCGTAAGAATACTTAAGTCAATGATACGGCAAAATCAAGTGGCATTCTTCATTTAGAATTTTCCTCATATTCACTTCCGATCCCAATTGGTATTGTACCTCATCTATAAATAATGATTGTCGAGGAAATCTTCATCATGTTTATCCTTCGATAGAAGCGCATACCAAAATATCAGTTAGCCATGTTCGTTTGAGGAGATTCAAACAACTGATCAAATGCAAGGGGGTGTATCAGTCAGGTTATTTGGCTCTTGGGTCGGGTTGTATATTAAATGGATCAAATTTGGGTTGATGGTTGTTAAGCAGGCTAAGGCTAATGGATTAAATGGGAAATTTTTCATGTGGACGCTGACATGGATTGATTATGTGGCTTTATTTTATACATGTGGCATGCTTGGTGGCATTTCGTTAGATGGAGGGATATTTTTTAGCCAAATATTTAACGGAGGAGTATTTTTGAGTCAAAAAATTAACGAAGGATATTTTTGCTCCATTTCATGTAGTTCAGGGGTAGTTTTGACCCTTTTTCGTTCTTTTTAATACACTCTATCGAACAACCCCTTATTATCCACACAAATAGATTAAAGTAGAGACATTATATATGCATGAATGTAATATATTTTACTAAAAGTGGCAAATGGGTCAGTTTGACACGACCCGATCAACCCCCGGGTTGTAGGATTTCGGATCCCGGGCCAGGCCAATTTTTTCTTGGGCCCGGTTAATCCGGCCCGGACCAAAACCGATCCTGTCCTGCTGGTTAACCGGCCTGGCCCAATTATATATATATTTTTTTAAATCCAAAATTTGACCGTTGGGCCAAAAATAGTCGTTGTGCCCAACGGCTATATGGTCATTTGAATCCAAAAATAGTTATTTTGGTCCTGTTACCCCCCTCCCCCGAACTACCCCCAAAGAGTTGTGACACACCTCAACTTCAGGGGGTCCTATTACCCCCCAAACTAAATAAAAGTTTATTATTTACACCCTTGAATGCCTACATGGCGCCTCCATGTCACAAGGCGTGCATGAAAACGCTGATGGCGCGTGAAGTCCATTTTTATGTCTCTTTGTCCAATAAACACTCGCCACTTGTTCAAAAAAAATTAAAAAAATAAATTCTTTATTTAAACCCTCCATCCTCCATTGTTCATCCTCTATTGAAGAAGAAACTCAACGGTTCTTTCTTTCTCTGCAAATTCTTCTTCGAAATTTCATTATTCTTCTAATTTCTCTTTGTTTGGGAAGACAAAGGTAATTTTTGTGTAAATTTCTTATGTTTAATTCATGTAATGTCGTTATTAAAGTTCTGATTTTCGGTATGTTAATGTAAATCCGATTTCATTTATGATTAATCCAAATTTTGAAGTTTTTCAGCACCATTAATGAAGTTTTTCATCTCCATTAATGAAGTTTTCATGCTTTCTCTTTCTAAAATTTTATGATTAGAAATGAGAAAATACAAGTTGAATAAGTTGTGTATGGATGAGACTGATCCAATGATCACTGCTGAAGTGCGATGTAAACATGACACTTTATTACAAATGCAGACATCTTGGTCAGATCGCAATCCTGGTAGATGATTTTGGGCGTATCCTCATTATGAGGTTTGTGTTGATTCTTGGTTAATTTGTTAATGTTGATCTTGGTGTAAAGATCTATTTTTATGTTCTTAATTTTTAGGCTACGAGTTGCAATTATTTTAGATGGAGAGACTTGGAACGAGTTGACGAAAGATTGAAATTTATTCTTCCAAGATTGGTGAACAAGATTAATGAGCTAGAAAAGAATTACAAGAGTGTTAAGATGTAATTGAATAAGCTTGAAAGCTTGAAAGCTTGAAGACTCAGCGTCATAATCCCATCAACATGAATTTAGACAATTTGGAGTCAAAACAGGAAAATGACTTTGAAAATATGCATACTAAATTTCAAAGTCTCAGTATCAAGACAAGTCGTTCAAATATGAAGAATGAAGTAGATGAGAATGTGATGGGTAATTTGAAAGGGAATTGCAAGTGCGATTTGAAAGACAAGAGAATAGAGATGGAAAAAAAGAAAAAAAGAGCATGTAACTTTACTGGAAAATTCCTTTGTTGTATGATTATATGTGTAGGTGTTGTTGTTGTTAGTTTTGTTATGCAATTTGGCAACATGAAGAATAGTCTAATTAAGTTGTCGTAGTATGTAGTAGGGACTCATTTTGTGTAGAAATGGAATTGCAATTTGCTATGCTAAACTACCGAAGTATGTAATAGATTATCATTTTGTGGTAATGTGACTTTACTTTGATCTTATTTTAGTATTGTTACACTTTTTTCTTTATGATAAAGAGGGTTGTGAATTATTGTGTAAATAACCGAAAAGAAGCAACAAAATAGAACTTGCAATTTGAAAGAAGAGAAGCAAAATTAACATTGCATTCAAGCAAGAGACTGAATATCAGTACATTTACATAAGACATTCACGAGTGACAAAAATAACAGCTTAAAAGATCCAAAATATTATCTTTATGGGATCAAAATAGTAGATTCATTGTTTCATACAAGAAAAGTAGCTAAGTGACACCAAATTAGTAATCAACAGACGACTATAGTCTCCAGGGGTCTCGGAGTTGTGAAGAGGATGAGATATGCATGGTTACATTGTTTGAAGGCCTTGATTGATCTCTTATTTATTTGAGCCTTCTTGTTATAATTACTTACTTGCCTTTCCACTTCAGTCCACTTGAAAGTTTGAACCCAGTGTCTCCAGATACAACTGCCGATTTCATTACTTGCTTAGGTCCAGTGGACACTATTCTCCTACTTGGCAGCCCAGGCTACAAAAAAGGGTTGTTTAAGTTCAAGATATTATAGGAAAAGAACACAAGCACTGTGAATGTTTTCACTTACATTAATGGTTGTGAAGCCGTTTTCAGCTTAAAACACACCCATTCCAGTCATTCTTGGTCTTTTATATTGACTTGTTTTTCCAACTAGTTTTCGCCTTCCTCTAGCAGCAACAACAGTCTCTCTTGGTGCAAAATTTGAAGCATCATGTGTTGTACTACCTTGAGAACAGGTAAACCAACTTTCAAGTGGATAACCATTTCCTCTACCCCTTCCTCTGTCACTTCTAGTTCTTGATGACACTCCAGTTAGGGGTGGACCCACGTGTCACCGTGAGGGTGCACGTGTACCCTGTAACTTTTTAAAAAACACATATATATGTATGTATAGATATCCGAATAAGGTTAATATAATAGATTGTGAACCCTCAATATCAAATTGTGTCTTGATGCACTGGTTATACGCTCAATTGTGCATGTCATTGATGCCCCGACGTCGCGGGTTTGATCCTAGAGAGGGGTATTGTTTTTTTCTACAAATTCCTTCCTTTGCTTGCCACGTCATCTGGCCCCACTTAGTTGCTTTTGACCTTTACAAATACAATATTTTCTTTTATATTTAATTATTCCATATAATTAGAATGTTAGATTTGACCCACCACACTATTATTTTAATAATTAATTAAATTAATAACCCATGGAATGTTTTATTCCCAAATCCCAATTCCCAATCCCACTGCCCACACGTATTTTTCTCCCACAATTTCCAAATCCTTAAAAACTAAATTATTTTCCTCAAAATTCACTCCAAGCTCCAAGCTAAGGAAAATTTTTACAACTTGAAAATACTTACGCAGCCATCATCATCAACGGCCAAGTGCCAACAAAAATACGATGTCATTCCAACAAACAACAATACAAGTCAGAAGTTGATTGTCAGAAGTTAAAGATAATGGTTCACCCCCTATCTTCAAATCCTGGGTTTGCCTCTGACTCCAGCATTGTGTGTAGGGACTTCTAATATTGTAGATGGTTTAGCATGTGTTGCTCTTCCTCTATTGTTTAGTGGTATTGCAAAATCAGTACCAACAGATGAAACTGGTTCAGCATGTGTTGCTCTTCCTCTATAGTTTGGTGGTGTTGTAAAATCAGTACCAACAGATGGAACTGGTTCAGCATGTGTTGCTCTTCCTCTATAGTTTGGTGGTGTTACAAAATCAATACCAATAGATGGGACTAGTGTTTTTCTAGGTCTCCATTTCCTTCTCTTTGCAGCAGGTTCTTCATCAGTATTTGTTTGTTTCTAACAAACAAAAGATAAGGATATGTATTAGATGGTTATTTTTTTTAGAAAGGTAACATAAATGTATTAGATGGATATAAACATAGTAAATTAAACAGTAATAGATAAATTACCTTTGGTCTACCCCTTCTTTTTTTTAGCATGATGATTCCGCAGCACTTGCTGCCTTTGGAGTAGCAACATCACCACCACTTCTCTTCATAAGAAAAGCTTTTTTGTTGTGACCCTTAGAATGGCATTCACTACATGTCATAGTAACTCCAGTTCTAGGCAATTTCCCAGAATTCTTGCTTTCACCAGATTCCTTTGTTCTTTTCTTTTTTTGGCCTGCCTGACAACTTCTCTATCTTTGGTGGAGCGACAAATGAGTTTGTAGATACAGGTCACAGTGGCATGTTACTCATTGGTTGCATGAAATATGAGTAAGTGGACTTGTATCTCTCTTTAGAGTAGCATGGATCAATGAAATCTAGTGGGTTATATTGCTTATGCAATATTGCAGCTAAGGCATGTTGACATGGTATCCCTTTCAACATCCAAGATCTACAACTACACTCCATTTTTTACAAACGCAGTGTGTTGTTTATATCCATCCATAACTTCATAACCTATTACTCCATTGAACTCTATGGTACAATTCATTGACTTATCAATATTTCCCCCTAACACTTTAATTGACATTGGAGAGAAATTACTGACCCGAGTTCTTGAAAATTCACTTAACTTGGCTAGCCTAGTCATGACCTTGACTCTTATCTCTTCAAGCATACTAATAATACTCTTATGCCTTGCTGCTAAAATCCATGAATTAAAACTCTCACAGAGGTTGTTATCTATAAAATCACACTTGACTTGACAATTAAAATAAACCTTGCACCAATACTCTTTATCATAGTAAAGTAGATCAGTAACAATGTTCTTACCAAGTTTAGACAATTCTGCCAGATTTTCCCTGAATTCAGCTTCAAAAGTGCTTCTAGCACACTTCCAAAATGTCATTTTCCATTGAAGACCCCTCTAATCCTTTGACCGATTTTCTAGGATATGCCTAGCACACCTTATTTCCTCACAGACTGGTAACAACTCCTTAACAGCCAAATCAAGTCCCTAAAAACATGAATGTTATTAGTAAAAGCAAAAGCATACATAAATAGATTTTTTCCCAGAATAAAATATAAATTGTAATAAAAAAAGAGTTAACAAAAGAATACCTTTTGCATGTCTGGCATAATAGTGAAACCACTTCCATCTCCTAATCCCAGGTCAGCTTGCTAGAGAGAGAAAAACTAGCTCCATGAATTTTTATTCTCTTTTGGCACTACAGCCTAAGCAAGTGGAAGTATTTGGTTGTTTCCATCCTTAGCCATAGCAACCAGTAGCTGACCCCTACATATTCCCTTTAAGAAACAACCACCCACACCTATGAATTTTCTACATGACCTGAATGCCATCTTGATTGCTTCAAAACAGATATAGAATGCCTCAAACAATGGTCTACCAAGCTCATTAGCTTCACCGAGTTTAACACACAAGTACTCCCAGATTGGACTTTAACAATTCATCCTTGTAGTCAAGAATTTTGCCATACTCTAGAATATGATTACTCATAATCTCATTCAAAATTCTAGCTCTTGCTCTCCTAGTTGTTGTCTTACCTACATGCAGCTTAAACTTCTTTCTAATTAACTGTTGCAATTTGAAAATTCGGATGTTAGGTTGCTCAATTACATCCTCTCTCATAGCCTTGGCCAAAAATCTAGTGTTGTACAAGTAATTTTTGGTGGCCCTCTCACAATTATGTACTGGAATATAAGTCCTAATAACAAAGTTCTTGGACTTAGAATCAATACTTGCATACAATAACCACCTGCAGTTTTCCTTGCTGCATCTCACCCTAACTCTATTTGGCTCATTTACATACTTTTCAATTTGAACCCTTTTTTGAATTGCATACTTAGTCATTGCATCTCTAAACTCTTTCACACTTGCAAAAGACATACCCAGCTACCACACAACAATATCACTATCAAGATCATACTTTACACTATCAGTCACAACTTTTTTTTTCTTCTTCTTCTAGACAGGTTCAATCTCATGTTATCTCCTTCTTCAAGACAACTAGAATCTTTATCTGTTTCATAGCTGTCAGGATCAAAATGACCATAATATGGTTCATCACCCCCTAACCTTCCTTCTAAATTATTTCTCACTGGGGCAGTCTCATCAAATCCCAGATCTGGTCTAGCTTGACCACAAGGGACTTTATGATGGTCTATAGGAATTCTCTCCCTTCTTTTCTTCCTCAAGAAATCCCTTTGCTCAGCCCTCAGTTGTTTTACCTCCTTATGGACATCACTTCCATAGTCATCATCTCCAAGTAAATTTATTGTTTTCTCATTTTCAGATTCTGTACTATCATTACTAGATTCATCAGATTCTTTTACAGCATAGTCATTATCATCAGAATCAGATGAATCAACGTGATGATCTACTAAATCTGAAGGATCAACAGTATTTGGAGCAATTGGATTTGATGTGGAAGTAATGTTTGAGGCAATATTTAAAGCTGCACCAACTACCTTTTTTTAAATAAGGCTCACCTACTTCCTTACCCCCTATTTCTATATCAACACTATTTTCAGTGAGGCCCACATCTGTAGAAAGAGCATCACAAGATTCCTCCTCAGCCATGTACACATATACATCCAAAACAGCACCATTTGGCAAAGTCTTGCATATTGTTAATAGAATAGCATTATTGTCTATGTCACCTAAAATGCAACTATTGGGTGGCCTTATACTAAATTTGCAATTAGGGCTATACCCAAGTTCTCTAATATAATCATTCATCTCAAAATAAGAAACATTACCCACATCAACATTAAAATATTCATTCATTAAACCACCCACATATCTTGCATCTTCACCATCATACAATAATGTCCCACCATGATAGAATCTTAAAGTTATATATGTAAACCTACTCATACCTATATGCAAAGAATAGTATTATTAAAATCAGAACAGTTCATTGTTATTATTATTAGAACCAAAACAGTACAAACAAGTAAATTATTAACGTTCATTTTCATTCATTCAACAAAAGACATTGACAAGTTCAACAAAAAGTGATAATTTTTTGGTTGTCTAAAACTGAGAGAAAGTTTTAACTCTTGATCTATGTGTTTGTCTAATAAAGTTACAAAGACACACCATCCAACGACTATGTCATATTCTATCCATATTCTTATACTTTTCTCTTTCTTTTATGGACAATTTAAAAAGAAACAAAACAAGAACAAAAGGTCCATCTTTTATCACTATAAAGGTACATCCTATGTTACTTTACAAAAAGCACAAAAGGTCATTTTAGCACAAAAGGTCCAACTTTATGAATATATGTAGGCCATGCATCAAGAATTAACATCAGTAGTGCATAAATTCACATTGTAACAAACCAACAATCACAAAAACTATCTAGGTCATGCATGTACCAAAATCAACATATTTAGGTCATGCATGTACCAAAATCAAACCAACAATAAACACTAGTAACAAAAAGTAACAAAAACTCAACCTCAAATCTACATAGTGGCAAAATCAGACAAAAAAAAACAAATCTCACAAAACTCGACCATAAATCGACATTGTAAGACAAACCCTAATTAGATATGCTTCACAACAAAATCAGAACACAAATATTACCACAATTAGAACACATATTAACAAAAGAGCATCACACGTTACATTTTTCTTGAAAAAATCGAAGGTCAAACATTAATCCTACCAAAATATACCACAATCTAACTAAAATACGAACTCAAAACAGATTATAAGTCACAAATAACTAACCTTTATATTTAGAAATTGAAGATTAAGGATCAAAAATTCTTTTTTGAAGAAATCACAGCTGGTCCAACATATGAGATTTTGGGTCCAACTTGTGAGTACCAAATGTAAATTGTGATTTAGGATGAGTTTGGGTGAAAATTATCAACGTCAATCGACTAACATTTGGCCAAACGATCACTTAGAATCAACATTTGTTAAGGTTTTTGAACTTGGAAGTGAAAAGCTTCTCAGTAGTTGTTAAAAAAAAATTGGTAAAGTAATGTTATTCTTTCTGATACTTTTGAGGAAATGAGAAAGTGAAGAGTTCAAGTTAGTGGACTGTGGGCCCCACCGATAATAATTACGCGTGTATTACACGTCCATGCATTTGGCTGAATATATCTGCCACGTAGGCAGTCAAGGGTGTAAATAATACACTTTTATTTAGTTCAGGGGGTAATAGGACCCCCCTAAAGTTGAGGTGTGTCACAGCTCTTTTGGGGGTAGTTCGGGGGGGGGGGGGTAACATGCTATTTTCTCATTAAAAAAAAAATAACTTAAAATATATTTTAAAATTAAAAAAAAATCTATTAATACCCTACACTTTCAAATCATTTTCCACACAAGTTTCATTCTCTCAAATCTCATTCTCTCTAAAATCTCAATTCTCAAATATTCTATATATCTCCTAAAGTGCTCAATTTAATTTTTTAATTTTGCGATTACAAAGTATGAGTGAAAGTTTCTAAAGTCGCAACTTTCGGATACTTCCAAAAATTAGTATTGTTGTTCCATCTCTTACTTTTAATTTTTAATTAGTGTATTAATTGTTGAATATTTAATTTTATTATTTTTGTGTATTTTGAATTTTTTTTAGTTTGATTTATAATTTTATATTATGGATAAACTAAGAAACCTTGCCAGTAAAAGTGTCAAAAAAATTTCTCCCGACAGTGGTAGTGGTAGTAAAAAGTGAATTACTGGCGGTAGAGGTAATTCAAGTAGTAGATATACCCATGTGCCTCCGGTACCGCTTAGTCAACCTTTTGAGGAAGAAGTAGGTGTAGGTACTCACAATATGAATTATGCAGAAGCCCAGAAAAATTACGGTATAGAAGAAGAAAATGAAGTAAATGCGGTTAATTTAGAAAATGATGATGAAAATATTGGTGAGACACCCGCAGTAGGAAATACTAATGTTAAATCTGAATCGGTTAATCGTCCTCCTCGTGCCCCAAGAGCTCATAGAACAACTAGTATTGCATGACAATTTTTTACACGTATAGAAGGAGAGACTAAGGTGCAATGTAATATTTGTCGACAAGTATATGAGCATAAAAGATAAGACAGTCAAGGTGGGTACGAGTACGTTAATGAGACATATAAATGATAATCACGAAACTGAGTTATTTACTGCACGAGGTAGGGAGGCTGTTGGTGGACCAACACAAATTAGAATGGACCCAACAACCGGTCAGGTAATTAAGAATTATAATAAATTGAGGGACCGGGAAGAAATAACAAAAATGGTAGTTGTGGGTTGTTTGCCTTTCAGTTTTCCTTCTTTGGATGCTTTTATTTATTATATTCAAGCAATTTATAATCCTATGTTTAATGGTATTCTTAGAAGTACTTGTCGTGCCGATATTTTTAGACTTCATTCACAATATGTTTTTATTTATCTACATTGTTAAAAAATATTCAATGTAGAATGACTCTAACTTCTGATCTTGGTCATGCTGTTAATAAAAATGATTATTTAACCGTTACTTGTCACTGGATAGATAGTAATTTTGTAATGCAAAAACGTATTCTAACTTTTTTGTATGATGAAGATCGTAGACATACTGGAGAATTTATTGTTGATTCGATTAATAAAGTTGCAGAATTTTATGGTATTGAAAAAAAAGTCTTATGTATTACTTTCGATAATGTTTCTAACAACAAGACTGCTATTACGAAGTTAAAAGATAGACTCTCTCCGTCGTTACCTGAAGTATTTCATATTAAGTGTGCTTGTCATGTATATAATTTAATTGTAAGATATGGTTTTGAATTTTTTGAGCTTTATATTAAAAAAATCCGGCTTGCTGTTGGCTTTATTCAAGAAAATAATCGAAGAAAAAGAATTAGAGAATTTAAAGTTAAATGTGAACAAAATGAACTCAGACCGATATTGATACCTGAAGAATGTGATACTAGATGGAATGCTACGTATGATTATTTTAAAACTTGTCATACTTATAGAGTTCCTATTACACTAACTTTTAACCAACATTGTGGTTCATTTGTTGATTCGGTTGAATGTATACTACATGATTCTGATTGGGCTGTAATTGATGATCTTGTTAAGTTTTTGGAAAAAATTTATATAGCTACGGTTGAATTTTTTGGTGCTTATTATCCTACTGTTTGTAATATTTTAGCATATATAACCGACATTTCTGCTTTGCTCCAAGAATACAAGAATAAAGAAGATTACAAAGAAGTTGTTGGTGCTATGTTTGCTAAATTTAAAAAATATTTTTTTCCAATTTCCCCTATTTACTTGGTTGATGCTATACTAAATCCATGTATGAAATATACTACTATGTGTAACACCCCGTATTCAAGTACATGTATTGGCGTATTCAAGTACGTGTATTGGTCTTATTTATATGAAATTAATTTTTTTTTTATTTATACCGGAATTTGCCCGTCGATGGTTCCATACGAAGGTTATTGAATAAGCTTTCCAACGATATAAAGATTTCCAAAAACGGATAAGTTTCGGATATAATCGAGCACGTTCGAAATTATAAAACGGTGGCCGGGATATGGTGAATAGTAAATGTGCAGGAAAATTTCCTGCACACAAACTACTGAGGCCTGCCAGTTTTTTGGGTCAACTTTGAACGATCATAACTCCCTTAATTTAATGAAATGGGAGAGCTACGACCTATCAAAAGAAAGATCTTTGAGTCTTCTTTCCAATTCAATTGGTTTCATCCAAATCCAACGTCTGAGTAAGGAGTTATACTCGTTTTACTTTAGCCTCTCAAAACAGATTTTTAGGGTCAACTTCAAACGATCATAACTCCTTGAACAGGACAAACTGGGTGGCCTACTTCATATGAAATGAAAGCCCTTTGAATTATCTTTCCAACGATACAAATTTCACCCAAATCCGATATCGGAGCAAAGAGTTATGGTCGATCTACTTTAGCTTGTCAAAACAGTCCACCATGGACAGATTCGGATTTACTTAAAATTTTAAGGGCAATATGGTCATTTTCCATCACCTCATGAACGAAAATTGGTCATTATATACATATACTTAGCCTCATATCCATGATTTATCATCCATTATTGAAGAATAAGAAACTCTAGCCAAATTTCAACTCCAATTATCTTGTGATTCAACCGTAGAAAATCCAAATTGATTCCGCAGTTGTGTTCACCGTCTCGAGGGTTTCGAGAAGCACCCCTTATTTGTGCCAATAGGACTTCGAAATCAAAAGGGCCATTTTATGGTAAGGATGTAAATTATGTTGGTGTTATTTATATGGATATGTATATATATGCATGTAAGCATAAGAAGTGTGTTATTTGATTGTTGTTGAAAGATGATTGGAAATGATGTTGGATTATTCTTGTGCATGGTTGGATTATGTTGAATTGTGAAGGGATTTGGTGTGATGATGTGGTATTGAAATGATGATTATATATATATATATATACACATAAACCTATTGTTCAAGTTGGTTTTTGGAATGCTTTGCAAATATTGGTTGTATGGAATTATGGAAGAGAATTGTGGTGTTGGGTTGCTAATACTAGATGCCAAACATTTCATTGTAGAAAAGTGATTTGTAAAGGCGGGAAGTTGTGTCGAATTGGTATCCGAATCTACGACGAGGTATGTAAAGCATACTCTAACAATGTTCTTTGGCATGAAAACACCAATGTTCCATCAAGTAAGATTCCGAGGTTGTCCAAAAACATGTATTGTTCTACGTTACCAACGAAGTTGTTTCCATCCTATAAAGTGTCAAAATATTTCATTGATATACCAAAAGGCTCCTATTTCATTGTTGTGATATTGATGATTCTGAAACACATTGTTGATATACCAATAAGTTCCTACTTTATTGTTATGGCATTGATGACTCCAAAACACTTCATTGATGTGCCAATGAGTTCTTACTTCATTGTTATTGCATTGATGGTCTATTTATATGTCTCCTATTGATGTATCATTGTTTCAAAGTATCAAAAATGTGGTGGCGACCGAAATAACAATCTCAAAGATTAATTGAACTAAGTGATGAAAGTTCTCTCTTATCGGATGGTATCCCAGGGGCATAAGCCTAGCATGGGTCGATCCCTATTTATGTGTTTATGGGTGGTATCCCAGGGGCATAAGCCTAGCATGGGTCGATCCCAGTTGATATGTACTGGAGGCAGCCTAATGGTCACAGTACAGTACAGTAATGATTACAAAGATGATAAGAACGAAGGTAAAGTGATTGAATAAATGCAATGTACAGGTTGTCACAAGTTCTAGTAAGTGTGGTCCACTCCTATTACGCTTTATTCACTTGTTTCTGATTTCTATTGAGCTCCTATATCATATGTGATTATCTACAGCTTTACATACTCAGTACATATTTCATACTGACGTCCCCCACGGGGACCTGCATTTCATGCTGCAGGCACAGGTACCTCAGCTCATACACCGCACAAGTAGGAGCCAGGTCATACAGCTATTGTTGGTGAGCTCCAGTTTGCTTCGGAGCTTTCCGAGTCGGTTCCTTATGTTTTGCTATTGTACAGGAGTTATGTGTGGGCGGGGGTTTGTCCCGACCCTAGTTATGTCATGTATATCCTAGAGGCTTTGTAGACATAAGGAAGGGTAAAGTCATGGAAGTTTATATAGTGATGTTATATTTGTATATGTGGTGGCCCCGACGGCCAAGTATTATATATATATATATATTTGTGTGTGTTGTGCTGATACAGGAAATTAGACCCTTCTATATGTAACGAAGTGCTGCCCAAATTTTTGGTGACATGTAAGTGAAAGTACAGGTATTTGAACGGGTTCTCCCGGGCCTTCTCGACTTCGGGTGCCAGTCCGGCCCGATGGGATTTTGGGGCGTGACACTATGTGCCACTTTAGTACTCTTATTTAATCGAACTTAGAGATAAATACTAACAATGATTCTGATGATGAAGAACAAGAACAACCAGATTTGTATACGTCTATGAGTGATGCGGACATTTACATAGATAAATTATATAACCATTATGCTGATTTACTTGATTTAGCTGTATCGACAAATATCACTCCAACTGTCGCTCCTCATCCTCCCGAGGAGCCATCATCTTCTAAAAGGCCGACACATAGTGGTTTTCCTAATTACTTTTATGATTTAAATGTTTGGAACATTTTTTAGGAGGGAACTTACACAATAACTTCTCGGGAAGAGCTTAAGTATTATCTTCGAACACCGATAGAGGATCGTAGACGACGGATCAACGCGTTGGATTGGTGGAAGAATAATGAAACACAATATCCTGTGCTTTCAAGATTAGCTAGAGATATATTGAATGTTCCAATGTCAACCGTAGCATCGGAGAGCGCTTTTAGTCAGGGACGACAACAACTTGGAGACACCTGACACTCATTGGGAAACAATGCTATGAATGTTCTAGTTTGCTTTAGAGATTTGATTAGAGCAGAACGAAGAAATCAAGGAATGGAGGTGGAGCCGAAAGACGAACAAAATCTTGAAGAAATTATGACTTCAAGAAAGAACTCAGTACAATCAAGTCTAATGCATGATCCCCCCCCCCCCCCCCAATTGATTTTGACTATTCCATGCAAGTTCCCGTTAATATTAACATAAATGAGTTGGAAAAAATGATGAAAACTTTGTAGATTTTTCATTCATGTTGATGTACATTACAAATTTTGAATCAATAAAATATAACACTTATTCACTCCTTACTTTGTAATTTTTTTCATTTAATGATTTAAATTGAATTTTTAGTTTAAATTAAATACTTAGTTTTAGTATATTACTAATTTACTATCAAGCTTTACACTAAGTAATAGACAATTAAAATTTAAACATAACAAACATATAATCATATATACACATAATGAAAAAATAAATTTCTTTTAAGTTCAAAACCTGAAGTATTATTAATTTATTATATTAAGTAACATATTTTTAAAATTAATACATGTATTGAATGATACGTATATATGTGTATATATTTTCTATAGACTCTAAAGTAGTATATATTTAAGGTATACATGTGTATATATTTTATAAATTAGTATATATATATATATATATATATTGTAGTATATATCTTGTAGAATATATTTTATTTAAAGTAGTACATATATTGAATGATACGTATATATGTGTATATATTTTCTATAAACTCTAAAGTAGTATATATTTAAGGTATACATGTGTATATGTTTTATAAATTAGTGTATATATATATTGTAGTATATGTTTTATTTAAAGTAGTACATATATTGAATGGTACGTATATATGTGTATATATTTTCTATAGACTCTAACGTAGTATATATTTAACGTATACATATGTATATGTTTTATAAATTAGTACATATATATATATATTGTAGTATATGTTTTATTTAAAGTACTATATATATTGAATGATACGTATATATGTGTATATATTTTCTATAGACTCTAAAGTAGTATATATTTAAGGCATACATGTGTATATATTTTATAAATTAGTATATATATATATATATATATATATATATATATATATATTGTAGTATATGTTTTATTTAAAGTAGTATATATATTCAACTAACGTATAGTCGTATACATGATTACATTTGTAATTGTGTATATGTTTTTTAAATTCTAATGTAGTATATACTATATATATAGTGTATATATATATATTGTTTAACACATTTAAAATGTATATAGATGGGTATATATAGTGTATATTGGAGAAAAAACTTTTATTTTTTTTGGGGTTTTGACCGGATTTTTGATCGATTTTGACCGGGTTTACCCGAGTTGGACCGGGTTAGGTGTAATTGGCCGGTCCCTGGTTATTTCTTGAAAATTTACTATTGGGCCCAAAACCGAACCATCCCGTTAAATCAGGCCCAAAATCAGACTGGCCTACAATCCATTTAAAAGTGACGAACCGATTTCAGGTTGACCCGGCCCGACCCCGTTAACTGGCTTATATTTTACTATTAAGTATCATCACGTAAACGATTGCAGTGTATTCCACTACAACAATATGGTATGTGTGAATAATCTTATTTTGAGCATCTGTTATTATGTGTGGAAGGTATTTCACTATATTTTAAAACTAAAATGTCAGTTATATATATTTCTCCCTTCGTTTAGAAAAGAATAACTTATTTTGATTTAAGACGAAGTTTAAAAAAAAGAAACTTTTAAATTTTATAGTCTTAAATTAAAGTTAAGTTTAAATGTACCAAAATATCCTTATATCTTATTGTCTTAAATATGACACGAGGAAAGTTGAAATCATATGTTATCAAAAAATGAAATGGTCATTCTTTCTTAAACATGCTAGAAATGAAAGTAAATCATTCTTTTTGAAATGGAAGGAGTACTAACATTTCATAATTTTTTGTAAATCCAAGCGCAAATTATATCAAAAGGCAATCTGATGCATAAAAGCTCTCGCTATGCATGATATTCAAAGAAAGACCGAATCACAAGTGTTGTTTATTGCACACACCTTACCTTACCCGTTATCAGAGTGCAAATAACATTGTTTACGAAAATTTCACAAAATAATTAAGGGGTCGTTTGCTGTGAGGTATAAGATATAATAGTCCTGTGACAAAATGCAAAATTATTTTATCTCATGTTTGATTGGAAGTATTATTACTTAGTTTCCAAATTATTTATTCCATCATTTATACCTTAGTGATGGGATAAACTATTTTATATACATGATGGGATAACTAATATAATTAATTTCAAAATTACTTATCTTGAAATAACTTGTTCCCAATCAAACGACCCGGACGAGTACTAACATTTTCTTGACTTGAAGGTTGTAGAGAAATCCAAAAAGAAATAAATATGGGCTTTGAAGCCCATCATCCAATCTTGGCCCATTTCCTCCATCTCTCCTATAAATTCCCATTTCACTTCGAAACCCTAATTTCGCCATAAGCTTTCACTCTTCTGTTATTCCCACAAAAAACCCTAGCCGCTTCCTACAATGGCTACCGCCGCCGCCATCCCAACCACCACCGTCCAAACCCTAGAAAATGACATGTCCACTGATTCCACCGCCGTTCCTCTCCCCGCCGTCATGAAAGCTCCAATCCGACCCGACGTCGTCACCTACGTTCACTCCAACATTTCCAAAAACGCCCGTCAACCTTACGCCGTTTCGAAGAAAGCTGGTCACCAAACCTCGGCTGAGTCATGGGGTACTGGTCGTGCTGTTTCCCGTATCCCTCGTGTACCTGGTGGTGGTACCCACCGTGCTGGTCAAGGTGCTTTTGGTAATATGTGTCGTGGTGGTCGTATGTTTGCTCCTACTAAGATCTGGCGAAGATGGCATAGGAAGATCCCGGTGAACCAGAAAAGGTACGCTGTTGTTTCTGCTATTGCTGCTTCTTCAGTCCCTTCATTGGTTCTCGCTAGGGGTCATAGAATTGAGACTGTTCCTGAGCTTCCGCTTGTTGTATCCGATTCGATTGAGGGGATTGAGAAGACTAACAATGCGATCAAGGCGTTGAAGCAAATTGGTGCGTATCCAGATGCTGAGAAGGCGAAGGACAGTCATGCGATTCGTCCAGGAAAGGGAAAAATGCGTAATCGTAGGTACATTTCGAGGAAAGGGCCATTGATTGTGTATGGAACTGAAGGGGCTAAGTTAGTTAAGGCGTTTAGGAACATACCTGGTGTGGAGATTTGTCATGTTGAGCGTTTGAATTTGCTTAAGTTAGCTCCTGGAGGTCATTTGGGTAGGTTTATTATCTGGACGAAATCGGCTTATGAGAAATTGGATGAGATTTATGGCTCATTTGATAAGCCATCGTTGAAGAAGAAGGGGTATTTGTTGCCAAGGCCAAAGATGGTGAATGCTGATCTTGCTAGGATTATCAATTCGGATGAGGTGCAGTCTGTTGTTAGGCCAATCAAGAAGGATAATAAGAGGGCTACTTTGAAGAAGAATCCATTGAAGAATCTGAATGTGTTGCTGAAGCTCAATCCTTATGCTAAGACTGCTAGGAGGATGTCCCTTTTGGCTGAGGCACAGCGCGTTAAGGCCAAGAAGGAGAAGCTTGACAAGAAGAGGCACCAAATTACAAAGGTATTAATCTTTAGTATATTTGCCTAATCTTATAACTTGCGATAATGAAATGCTTATGTTTCAGTTATTGTTAAAGAATTAATTGTAATTATTTGCCCTTAGAGCATGTTAGATTGAGTATAAATACATGATTAAAGAAGTAAAAAGAAAATATTTGCTCATAGAATCATGTTAAGTAACTCCACTTGTGAGATTGCCCTGAGTATGATGATGTTGTAGTATAAATACATGATTAAAGAAGTAAAGAGAAAATATTTGCTCATAGAATCATGTTAAGTAACTCCACTTGTGGGATTGCGCTGAGTATGATGGTGTTGTTGTAGAATTATGTTTTAAGTATTGTTGTATATTATGCAGCAGTCTTAAAAAGGGGGGTATGATTTAGGTAAAATTTGGTTTTGCTGAAAATAATTATGGTTCTACTTTTGTGCTGTTTATGGCTTGTGAGTATAATTTCTGAATCTATTAGTAGTACTGCACAGGCTTCCATTTTCTGTCACCCTTAGTTGTGCAGCTCAATTGTAGAAAGTAGACACCTGTTTTTGCACATGGTATACTTGATTGTTTTATGAACAATCTTGGTTCAGTCATGTTTCCTTCATTCGAGTGTGACACGTGGAGGTGATAAGAAGATGTTTATTACTATTGTGGTTCTTAAGTATTGTGGGAAGTTATTGCTTTCTCGGGTTTTAAGCTAAGATCGAGTGGCAAATTTATCAAAAAGTTGTCTCAAAGCTATGTTGAACTGTGTTTGGCTATGTTGTGAATTTGGTAAGTGCGGCAAAGATGGTCAGGTGCTTGGGATTAGAAATAGTGTAACTAGATAATAAGGGTGTTGCTTTCACGCTGTTTCTATTGTATTATTTGTGGTCTGATGTGAAAGTCTTCTATCATGTTTGAGAAGTTCCTCTTATCCTGTTTAAATTCTTGTACGCTGGCTGGATAATACCGTCACATGTGCATAACTCTTTGTATTAAATGACTATTACATCTTAGAGTTGTCACCCATTTTGTCGTTCTCAAGAGAACTTCATTGAAACTGTGCATAAACTTTCTGAGCTGCACCATGCATACAGCTTGCACTGTTTTCCTGATTCCATTTTTTTTGGTTGTAGGAGGAGGCATCAGCTATCAGGAGTGCAAGCCACTCGTGGTACAAGACAATGATCTCAGATTCCGACTATGCAGAGTTCGACAACTTCTCAAAGTGGCTCGGAGTTTCTCAGTAAAGGGACTTCTATTTATGAGAATCATGTTAGAGAGTATTTTGTTTACTTGTTTGTTTAGTCTGTTCTTTTGTTCTACTTTGGTGGTCCAAGACATGAAAGATATTGAGCGGGAGGAAAACTACGGGCTCCTTGCCTGGCTTTCCCCTGCTGACATTTTGAGTTTTCCTTTTAGCTGGAGTATTACTTTACGTGGTATGGAATCAAGGATTTTTATCGAGTACTTTTTGATGGTTGATTTTCTAATATTGCATGTCTGATTTATATTTCTCTGCTTCAAATGCATATAATTACTGTTTGACAATAAAAAAACGGAACTTATATTTCTTGTACTGGATAGGTACATGTTAAATTGTTTTGTTGCTTCAATAGTTTTAAGTTTGTGTCAAACGGATTGAACGATCTGATTGCTTTGAAGCATTAATAATATGATATTGTTGTTATGGTTACTGTTAAGGTCATTCGGAAACATTCTCTTTACCTCTGAGGTGTAGTGATAATGTTTTTTTCACTCTATGCCTTTTGGTTATTTGTTATTGTTGTTGTGGTACCCATAAAGGCATGAAACAGCCTCTCAACCCTGTGATGGGGGTAAGGTTTGTGTACACAATACAACCCTCCCACTTTTTGGGTTATATTGGGTGTGTTGTTTTTACCAATATATAGGCATGACAAGCTTCTTTTCGAATTAGGAATTGGTATCGAAACATAGCATCATTACAGAATTTGCTTTCTGGTTTGGAATCTAAACTCTAAAGTTGCTTATGCTTGTTTAAATAAGCTAACCCACAAATTTGTTAAATGCTATTCTCACTAACAGAGCTCTAGCTTGGATATAAGTAGTGTAAAAGATTTATGTTTTTGTTGAGTTTTGGTTGTTCCCTTGGACATATTTATCATCCATCATTGTTATATCATCTCCTTCCCCCAAATAATGGTACTCAAAAAACATATCTCACACCTATGGTAAAGTTGTGTTAAGGTGTATTTTGTTTAAATAAGAGGATACAAGGATGGCTTAGAAATAATTAAAAGATGAGTACTAGGTAGGCGTTTGGCAATGGATTCTAAATATTTCACTTATTCGGATATGAATTGGAGTGGAAGATGGGAGTTATATCCCCGTTTGGCCATAAAAATAATAATTTTTTAGAGTTGGAGTTGGAGTTGTGTTTGATCATGAATATGAGTTGATTATTTTTGAAATTTTGTGAGAAATAGGAGTGAAAAAAGTGAAAAATAAATTTTACTTGTTTTCTCTTTTCCAAAAATATTTTTTACTAAAGTGAAATAATTCTTATGGCCAAATACCATTATTTTGTACTTTTTTTTAAAAAAAGTGAAATAATTTTTAGAAGGAAGTGCAAAAATTTTCATGGCCAAACACATACTTAGAGCTATATTTTTTTTCGCACATAGTATTAAAAATAATACTTCAGAATTCGGAGTGAAACTTTAAAAGTGAAGTGAATTGAAAAATCATTTTTAAAGAAAGGTGAATAATTTTTCATGGCCAAAAGTAGAAAGAAATGTTGTGAAGAGACAAAGCCCCTACGCTATGCAGTAATATGAGAAGTGGACAATCTTTAATTTAACAGTAATAATAGCTATGAATGATCAACCAAGTCATTTAAATAAGATTAATTACATAAGGTACCTTATTGGAGTGGATTCTCCAATCTCAACATGTTAATTATAAGAAAAAATAACATAAATATACACCTTAATTTATCATATTTACATAAATTTTCACTCTTACAAATTAATTATAAAAATTTCAACTAACTATGTATCTTCGTTGGATGTATAGAAGCTAAATGTGTTTCTCAATAGATTGAAAATAAAAAATAATGTAGCGGGAGCTAATTATGTATCTTTACAAATGAAAAAATGTATTTTTGTTAGACGTATTATGTATTTCGACAGGCTCAATATTGAAAAAAATGTACTGGGAGCTAATTATGTATTTTTGCAAAGATAAAAATGTATCTCCGTTGGATGTACCGGGAGCTAATGATAAAAATGTATCTCCGTTGGATGTACCGGGAGCTAATTCGGTACTCCCTTTATTCCAAAATAACTTATTTATTGGGGTATGACGTACCCTTTAAGAAAAATCTTTTTAAGACATAAATTATAGGTTACTTTCTACTAGTACCCTTTTAATTGTTCTTAAATTATCCTCCTATAAAATGTGAAGTAATTAAGAATCCCATTAAATGAAAGAGTAAAATTGAAATAAATTTTTAATATGTCTCTTGAAGAATGAGCAATTCTTTTATTTTGGACATTGAAAAATAGCTCAACAATTCATTTATTTTGGAATGGAGAGAGTATCTCAATAGACTCAAAATTGAGATTTTCAATAATTACGTAAAATATCAAAATTTTCTGTAATTAAGCTCCAAACTGTCGGAACTTATGTTATTTGCCCTAACTATAATGTTGTCGGACTATTTTCTATCAATTGTGAATCTCCTCTTGCCACAAGCATCTCTCGATCAGTAGTACAAATTTTTCAAAGTTAATCTCTCGAATTAACTGTAACTAGTAATTCAAACTACACACAAGATCATGTCGAAGTTGTGTTATCTCTAATTTCGCCTTTTAATCTAAGCAATTAATCTCTCAATATATAAAAGTGATATTATTCAAATAAAATCTAATATTATCGTATTCTTTTTCAAGTAATACAAGATATAACAATACCGTTGATCACTTCTCAATGCATTTAACATTATATAGTTTAAGTCACCATGGGTTAGACAGAGAAAGTCTCACCTTTCTCTAACTTTACCCTCTTTCCTTTTTAATCTTTCCAATCTTTTATCTCCTCTTATTTTTGTCTATTCCAATTTTCTGTTTTCAATTTTCATATTCTTTTCTTTTATGGATTCCCCCATGCTTCAAGCATCTCCTTCCTATTGTGATATCGTGTCTAATAAAATTTCTAACCCCTTAACTCCTATGGCAAATAACATGGTAGAGGATAATCCAACTGATCTCGACGACTCTATGGTTAATTTATCCGTCGAAGACATGCACCGCCTCTATGCTCCGTGACAGTTCTTCGTTATTGCCAAGACTTTTGGTTCCAAATTCACCCACCAATATCTCAAGACGAAGTTGGAAGCACTATGGCGGTTGTCTGAACCTCTCTGCTTAATTGATTTGGGATCTGACTTTTACACAGTCAAATTGAAAAATTCAGAGAGTCAAGGGAAAATTTTGCAAGTCTGGCCTTGGTTCATTGCAGGCAGTTTCGTCTCCATAAGGAAGTGGGAGCCCAATTTCGTCCCCAACAACTCTAAGATCGACTACACCGCCATTTGGATACGTTTACCCCAGCTGCTTATCGAGTTTTACGATATCAATATTTTAGAGAGGGTGAGGCAGAAATTGGGGAAACTGCTGAAGGTGGATGCATGCACTTCAGCAACGATTAGGGGTCGATACGCCCGCATCTGTGTACAAGTAGAAATCAGTCGTCCTGTTAAATCCTTCGTGACCATTGGAAAGCACAGGCAAAGCTTGGTTTACGAAGGGGAGAAAATCCTTTGTAAAGTGCGTGGTCTCCTTGGCCATACAAACAACACTTTACCCAACGGCCTGTACCTCAGCCGATCGCCCCACCCACAAATCAATCTACCTCGCCGGAACAGCCTTCAGCCAAATAGAAAACCATAACTTTTGCACGAAGGAAGAAGGTTCTACATCATCGGGACTCAGAGATCCATTAGCAGGCCTTGGCTAAGGAAGGGAAACAACTGGTTACTCCGGCTCCAGGTAAGTCCCCTCATCCCTCCGCCCCCATGGTTGTCCCTGCTACTGCCTTTTCGATGAACAACGATGATGGTAAATTAGGGCTTCCGCAAAGACTGGGCCTCTTCGGGTCAGTCTAAGTCCTGGGCTGGTCTCATATGATACCAAGACTAACCACAACCCATTAAGTGCTAATCCAGCCATCAGTATTCTCTTAGGGCCTGGGAAAACCGCTACTAACAGGCCCCAGGAGGTACAAGCTCAGGTAGGCCCAAATATTTTGGGGCCCCAAACTAGTATGGGCCTTGACCCAGCTTCTTCAACCGAATCCATTCCCTCTCCTCTTATTTCTTCTACTCCTTCTATGAATTTTAACTCTTCACCCACTACCAAAAATGAACAAAATAACTTATCTCATATGGGTTCCAGCTCAAGGAAGCTAATGATTAGCTCTACACAACCTGGGGATATTCCCATCAACATGCTGGCGGCGAACCCCTCAACTCCCAAGGGAGATTTTATGGATATTACACCCCTCCCAGACATAGTATTTAATGTAGTTGTTTCTCCCTAAGATCCAACCTTTCATCTCACTTTTAGTACTGATTTAAAAGTCCATCTTCAAGCCATGCAACCCGAGTGCTGCAAAAACGAGCTACCCAAATCCTCCTCCAATAGTCTCTTTGTTCACCAAACCTCTTTCACCAACTCACTCACCAGTATCACGGTTGGAAGTCTTCCTCTCCAACCAAGCTATTCCCATGCACCTTCATTGGCAGGGTCACCAAATAACTCTGTTCATCCAGGACCCACGTTACTTAGCCCAATTGGCATTGCACTGCCTCAACAAGGTTCTTCAGAGTTTTGGTCTGAATGTCTGGTTAGTGCCTCTATTCCAGATTCTCAGCCCCACCTTTCAGGGAGACCTTAATATGACTCTCATCTCGGAGCTCATGACTCAAACAAGTATGAGTCTCCCCTTCTTTCCACCTCCGAACCCATCTCTTCTAGCACAAGGACCCCTTTTTGTGAATCCCTTTGGGGACGACCTCCCAGTCCTTCTATTACCTTCTCTTTCTTTGCAGACCTCATCATCACTGTCCCTAGAGATGTTAGAAAGAGAAAAAACCCTTGCATCCCTGAGGGAGAGCAACAGAGAAATGGAAAATCTGCTAGTACAAAGGAGAATTCCAAAGATAGATGTTCTCACTTTGGTAAATCCTACAAATTTGTTGTTTGTGGAATCCATGTACGAAATGGTGATAGTGTTGTTGCCTCAGGACTTAGACAAACTAGAAATAGAGGTAAGTCTGCCAAACTATATGATAGGAGACCCCCTCAAAGTGGAAGTCACTCTCAAGTCCTAGTAGAGAAAGAACCTGACTCCCCAAAGGCCATCCAATCTAATAGGGAAAGGGAAAACAATAGCTAATCAATCCAATGATGCAGAATTGCATAATATGGAATGCCAGGGGAGCAAATAATGCTGAATTTCGTAGGCATTGTAAGTCTATGGTTGGCATTCACCAACCTTCCACCCTAGCCCTCCTTGAAACTAGGATAACTGATCACTGCAAGCTTGCTGATGAACTTGGGTTTTCCTGTTTCCTCCAATCCAGTGTCTCTGGACAGTCTGGGGGCCTTGTTATCCTTTGGAAAGATGACAATATAGACATTAAAGATATCTCCATCTCTCCTTAAGCCATTCATGCCCCTGTCAAGGTTAGTAACCCTCATTCCTCTTGAATTCTTGCTATTGTTTATGCTAGTACTATATTTGCTAGTAGTGTTGCCTTTAGGAGCAGCTTAGAAACATTTCTAACTCCCTTGATTCCCTGAATAGTCCCTGGTTGTTAGTGAGGGGTGATTTTAATGATGTTTTACAGACGTCTGATAAATTTGGTAATAATAGAATTAACATGCATAGGGCTACCACCTTTTGGAACTGTATTAACTATTGTAAGCTCATTGATCTAGGTTTCCAGGGCAGCAAATACACCTGGTCTAATATGCGATATAGGAATAGACAAGGCTTATTTTAGAAAGACTTGATAGATGTTTGGCCAATAATCATTGGCTACACCTTTTCTCTGACTCTTCTGTTCTCCACCTCCCTAGGATCCATTCAGATCACTCTCTCCTTCTTTTGATATTCACCAGACCTAATCCAAATCTCCATAAACCTTTTAGGATTGAATCTATGTGGTGTAATCATAGTGACTTTCCTAGCTTGGTTAGTCAATCCTTCCCTGAACAGGCTGACCTTACTAGTGCTACCATTGATTTTGAGTATACGGTTAGGACCTGGAATAGAGATGTCTTTGGTAACATTTTTCATAAGAAAAGGCATATACTGGCCAGACTGACTGGTATACAGGAATCCCCTCATTACCTCACTAGCACTTTCCTCCATATTTCGAAACATCAACTTTTGGTGGATTTTAATTCTACTCTTAGGGATGAGATGGATTTCTGGACGTTGAAGTCTAGAATTAACTGGCTTATGAAAGGGGATATGAACACTATTTTTTTCATACCTCTACTCTTAATAGAAGGGGGAGGAACATCATCAATTTCTTGAATGAGAATGGTACTTAGCTCCATGAGCAAGAAGACATTAAGCATGCCATTTTCTCCTTTTACACTTCCCTCTTTTGCATTGAACAGTCCACTAGGACTCTAACTTGCCAGGAAAATCCCTCCATCCATGGATCCATAAAACCTTCCAATCACCCCCTCATAGATTCTCTCCCCTCTCTTGCTGAGGTTAGAAATTTAGTTTTTTTCTTTTAAGCCGCTTAAATCTCCTGGTCCAGTTGGGTTCCACCCCTTCATGTATCAAAAATATTGGGACACCCTAGGGCCCCTCCTCTTCGAGTTCTGTACCAGTACCTTCTCCACCTATTCCATGAATGATAGAGCTAACTCTACCTATTTGTTTCTAATTCCTAAGTGTAAGAATGCTACAACCCTTAGGAACTTTAGGTCCATAGGTCTTTGTAATACCCAATATAAGGTTGTGACCAAAATTATTGTCAATAGAATAAAACTCCATCTTCAAAACCTCATTGGCCAGAATCAAGCCAGTTTTCTCTCCAAACAAAGAGCTTCGAATAATGCTATCATTATCCAAGAGTATCTTAGGCACTTAAAGAAATTGAAGGATAGAACCTATAAAATGCTTCTTAAGATTGATCTTGAGAAAAAATTCGATAGGCTTGAATGGTCTTTTATTAGGCAGACTCTTTTCTTCTTCAGTTTCCCTCCTGGTCTCTCTAAACTTATTATGTCTTGCCTTTTCACTTCCTCTATCTCCATCCTTGTTAATGGAGGGAAAACCAACACTTTTCTGCCTTCCAGAGATATCAGGAAAGTGACCCCATGTACCCCCTATTTTTTCATACTTTGTATGAAACTACTGTCCAGAAGGATTAACTATGAGTTTGATACTCTTCAGTGGTCCCCTATTTAAATTAGCGGGAGGGGTCCTCATATTTGCCACCTATTTTTTGCTGATGACCTCACCCTTTTTGCTAAAGTTGATAGGGCTAACTGCACCCCTATCATCAGATCCTTTGAAAGCTTTAGCAAACACTTTGGACAAAAAACCAATCTCCTAAAATCTAAGGTCATCTTCTCTAGCAATTGTGACACCCTTACCCAGGCTGATCTTTCTAATCTTCTAGAAATTAAGGTTAGTACTTTCTTTGAAAAGTACCTTGGCTTCCCCATGTTTCATACCCCTCCCAAGCTAGCTCATTTCCAATTCATCCTGGATAATATAAATGCTAAATTAGCTGGGTGGAAGACCAAGTTCCTTAACATGGCATGTAGAACTACCCTGGCCAAAGCCTGTCTTAGCAGTGTACCTAACTATGTGATGCAATATATTCTCCTCCCAAGTGAGATCCATAAGCTCATTGATAGAACTCAAAAAGAACTTTATTTGGGGGGACTACTGTGTAACACCCCATACTTAATTACGTGCATTAGCCATGGTTATATGTGTTGGAGTATAAGTATTGATCCTAAGGTATATATGAGTTTAAGTATGAGTATTGATTATTTTGAGATGGTTTCAAGTGTATAGTTTGATTATATGTGTATAGGAATCGACTGTATGTATATCGGAATTTGCCCGTCGATGTTTTCATACGAAGTTTATTGAATAAGCTTTCCAACGATATAAAGATTTCCAAAAACGGATAAGTTTCGGATATAATCGAGCACGTTCGAAACTATAAAACGACGGCCGGGATAATTGTGAACAGTAAATGTGCAGGAAATTCAAACTACTGAGGCCTGCCAGTTTTTTGGGTCGACTTTGAACGATCGTAACTCTCTCAATATAATGAACTGGGAGGGCTGCGACCTATCAAAAGAAATATCTTTGAGTCTTCTTTCCAATGCAATTGGTTTCATCCAAATCCAACATCTGAGTAAGGAGTTATACTCGTTTTACTTCAGCCTCTCAAAACAGTTTTTTAGGGTCAACTTCAAACGATCATAACTCCTTGTAAAGGATGAACTGGGTGGCCTACTTTATATGAAATGAAATCCCTTTGAATTATCTATCCAAAGATACCAATTTCACCCAAATCCGATATCGGAGCAAAGAGTTATGGCCGATTTACTTTAGCCTGTCAAAACAGTCCACCATGGACAGATTCGGATTTACTTAAATTTTTAAGGGCAATATGGTCATTTTCCATCATCTCTTGGACGAAAATTGGTCATTATATAGATATAATTGGTCTTATATCCATCAATTATCATCATATTATTGAGAATAAGGAAACCCTAGCCTAATTTCAACTCCAATTATCTTGTGATTCAACCGTGGAAAGTCCAAATTGATTCCGTAGTTGTGTTCATCGTCTCGAGGGCTTCGAGAAGCATCCCTTATTTGTTCCAACAGGACTTCGAAATCAAAAGGGCCATTTTATGGTAAGAATGTAAATTATGTTGGTGTTATTTATATGAATATGTATATATATATATATATATATGTATGCATGTGAGCATAAGAAGTATGCTATTTGATTGTTGTTGCAAGATGATTGGGAAATGATGTTGGATTATGTTGAATTGTGAAGGGATGATGTGGTATTGAAATGATGATTATATATATATATATATACACATAAACCTATTGTTCAAGTTGGTTTTTGGAATGTTTTGCAAAGAGTGGTTGTATGGAATTATGGAAGAGAATTGTGGTGTTGGGTTGCTAATACTAGATGCCAAATATTTCATTGTAGATAAGTGATTTGTAAAGGCGGGAAGTTGTATTGAATTGGTATCCGAATCTACAACGAGGTATGTAAAGCATACTCTAACAATGTTCTTTGGCATGAAAACACCAATGTTCCATCAAGTAAGATTCCAAGGTTGTCCAAAAACATGTATTGTTCTACATTACCAACGAAGTTGTTTCCATTCTATAAAGTGTAGAAATGTTTCATTGATATACCAAAAGGCTCCTATTTCATTGTTGTGATATTGATGATTCTGAAACACATTGTTGATGTACCAATGAGTCTTTATAACATCGTTATTGTATAGAAGGTCTATTACTTGATTCCTATTGATGTATCATTGTTCCAAAGGTACTATATTGGCATGAACACTAATGTAATAATCTCAAAAGCTTTTGAACTAAGTTGTTGGAAAGATCTCTTATGTGTGTTACTTGATATACGTGTGGGTGGTATCCCAGGGGCATAAGCCTAGCATGGGTCGATCCCTATTTATGTGTTTATGGGTGGTATCCCAGGGGCATAAGCCTAGCATGGGTCGATCCCAGTTGATATGTACTGGAGGCAGCCTAATGGTCACAGTACGGTACAATATTGATTATTGTTAGGTGGTTGGAGGTTCGGGAGGAGGAGGTAATGGCGAATGATAATTGTAAAGAATGAAATGAACGAATGTATACCGTTCCACAAATGTGTTCGAATTCACGAACCCAATTCAGATTAATGATAATGTACATGATCCTAAAAGTGTTTATGAAGTGTGGTTCACTTCTATTATGATTTATTCACTTGCGTCTGATTTTCCTGATCCCCTATATTACATATGATTATTTGCAGCTTTACATACTCAGTACATATTTCGTACTGACGTCCCTCACGGGGGACCTGCATTTCATGCTGCAGGCACAGGTGCTTCAGGTCATTCGCAGCATAGATAGGAGCCAGATCATACAGCTATTGTTGGTGAGCTCCAGTTTGCTTCGGAGCTTTCCGAGTCGGTTCCTTATGTTTTGTTATTGTACAGGAGTCATGTGTGGGCGGGGGTTTGTCCCGACCCTAGTTATGTCATTTTGTCATGTATATCCTAGAGGCTTTGTAGACATAAGGAAGGGTCAAGTCATGAGAGTTTATATAGTGATGTTATATTTGTATATGTGGTGGCCCCGACGGCCAAGTATTATATTATATATATATATTTGTGCGTGTTGTGCTGATACAGGGAATTAGACTCTTCTGTATGTAACGAAGTGCTGCCCAAATTTTTGGTGAATGTAAGGGAAAGTACAGGTATTTGAACGGGTTCTCCCGGGCCTTCTCGGTTTCGGGTGCCAGTCCGTCCCGATGGGATTTTGGGGCGTGACATACTGCTACTAGAAAAAAATACATATGGTTAGTTGGGACATTATAACCCAGCCTAATCACCAAAGGAGGGGGGGGGGGCTTGGGATGCAATTTGCTATTTTAAAAAATGACACTCTTCTTTCCAGTTTGGCCTGGAGGTTCTATTAAAATCCCTCCTCCTTATGGGCAAGTTTCTTAACCAAGAAATACTCTGCTCACCATCCCAATAATGCCCATGCCTACTCTCCAATTTGGAGAAATATCCAAAGAGGGTGACATCTTTGCCATGATGCTATCCAATGGTCTGTCCATAATGTAAAAAAGGTTAATATTTGGCATGATTGTTGGGTTTCTTCCTTTTCTCTCCTCTCCACTGTTATCCAAGGGCCTCTTCCAAACCCCTGTCCAACATTAGAACTATCATCCTACTGGAAGCAAGATACTCTAAATTTTGACTCCCTTTCTTTTCACATCCCAGGAAAAGTTAGGGCTAGAATTGAGAGCACCTTTAGTCCTGACCACTTTGTCCAATCAGATACCCCCCGTTGGATACTTACGAGTAATGGCATATTCACTTGTAAGTCTGCTTATCAGCACATCTCCACCAAAAGAAATGGTTCAAGCAGGAGCAATCTCCATTTGGGTTGGGTTTGGAAGGCCTGAGTCCCTAACAAACTTAAATTTTTTCTTTGGATCATTCACCACAATAGCCTTCCTACTAAAGCCACCCTTGCCCATAGAGGTATAAGAATCTCCCCCACCTGTCATAGTAGTGATCATTTCCTTGAAGATATTAACTATGTTTTTTTTGAATGTTGCCGTGCTACTTCCTTTTGGGAGTATCTGATCATGAATTACTCCGGCCACATAACCATTTTCCTTGACCTCTTCAAGATTTCTAACTGGGAAATAACCTGGAAAGTTATGCACAAAACCCATTATGAATGCCATCACTTGGTTCACTCTTCTCCCTTTTTGTTTATGGACCATTTGGAGAACCAGAAACACTAACCTTTATTAGAAAAAAAATTCCTACCCTTCCTTCAGACAAGCATATGCCGAGGCAGTGGAATACTCTCACCTTCACTATACCCCTGCCTCCCAAGCTCATACCTCTATCATGGTTTCCTAGACTCCTCCCCCAGAAACTCCTACAAGCTTAATACTGATGGATCTTGCTTAGGTAATCCTGGTACGGGGGGTATTGGTGGGGTTATTAGAAACTCTAACGGGAACTGGGTTTTGGATTTCTCCCAACATTTCATTCATGCTACCAATAACTTGATGGAGCTTATAGCCCTTGCTAGAGGTTTTAAGATGGCTCTGAAGCACTAACTGTATCCCATTGAAATTATCATTGACTCAAAGAAAATCATCCTTATGCTAAAAAATAGAAACCTTCTATATAACCCCTTGTTACATGAATGTAGGTTGATGCTAAGCCAATTGGGACGTCCACTTGTTTACCATAGCTATAGAGAGCAAAACATGGTTGCAGATGATTTGGCAAAATATGGAGCAAGGATGGAAACTTTTGAAATCTGCAGGATTTTTGTAACCCCGCCCCCCTCTTTTTTTGTAGCTCAGACTGTTTGGACGAATATTAATAGAACTAACTATCCAAGAAAAATTTCTGTACATTCTCCTGGGCATGACCCAACTGTTTTTGTTTTAGAGCTGGATTGAGCTCTTTCTTTGTAACTAGAACTCCTCTTTTATTAATGCACTCTTTGTTCACCAAAATAAAATAAAATAATACTGTTGATCAATACATCTTAAGTAAAATCAAAATGAATTTGGATGAATTCCATATCGTGCAAAATATATTTTCAGGAAAACAAGCTTTGGCACTAAATGATTTGTAGGTTTTATGTCAGCTTTTAATTTAATGGGAAATGGAAAATTATTTTATACCAAGTAGGTTTGGTCATGTTTCATACTGTGAAATAGAAAAAAAAAAAGCTTTTGTTTTCAAATTGAAAAATTATATTTAAAAACTGGAGTTATGATTGACCATGAAATAAACTAGAGTTTTATCCTGATTCATTTATTTATGCAAGAAGGGAAGATTCGAAGCATTGCCCCCGCCGATATGAGGCCGGATGGACATGTCCCACAAGCATTCGACCTTCCTTTCTTTCTTCCTTTGATTTGCCTCCACAAACACATTAGGAGTCCTACTCATATTCCAAAGTATCAACTCAATGATACATAACACGTATATAGATATACTGTTATTACTAAATCATACTTAATTAATACATATCTACCTTGATTTTAAAACTTAATAACAATAAATTACTGTAGTATAATTTATGTTGTAAGTTTTTACCAATTTCAAATTCCTATTTGGGGATATTCAATATTTAAGTAATACACTCTTATTTTAAAGTTTTTACACATTTCTTTGCTTTATCAATGCATAAATAAGAGACATAACTTTGATGTAAGACAATTGCGCTCTCCATCGATTAAATGCTTTCTTTCATATCTCGAGGGTTAAACTACAACAACCTTTACAAAAATTCCTTAATTATGTTGTACTTTTACGAAATTTCTAAAACTATCCATTAGGTTGAGCGAATAGATACAATGAAATTGAGCGTCTAAATATAACGAATTAAGGGATAGATCCAATAAAATTTAGCAACAAATACAGCACATTTGAATGAATATATACAACGAAATTAAGCGAACAGATAAAATGAATTTGAGGATACAAACAATTGCTATAAATCGTATTAGGCAAACTATAGCTACTAATGATAATTTAACTAACAAAATTACTACTGATTACCCAGTAAATTAAATGAAACATCTAATTTCAAGCACAAAGTCTAAAATAAGTAAATTAAATTAAGTAAAAATAAATGCTAGAAGAGTTGTATTCTAATATTGAGTTGTCAACTTTTAGTTATGTTTTTTTTTTCCAACCTCTTTTTATGTCAAACTTGAAGACAAGAAATGATATGATGAAGAACACAATTATGAAAAATATTCAAATCAGACAATAGTGCACTAATACAACTTGATTTGATGAGAACATTCATAATCATTTTCAACAAATTAAAATTGAAATTAATATTCTTTTTGTAATAAGAATGGTAATATCTCATATTACCTTTTTTTCATTTCCCACTTAGATGTTTGATACTTGCTTTGAAGAATGTCAGAAAGACAGAAAATCTCACTTTGAGGATAAACGCTCTCTACTAAGACGATTCATTATTCATGAATTTAAACACAAAACATTTTATCAAGCATGGAGAAAATACTTATCACTAGAATTAAAATAGAGTATGAAATGTCACTAATCGTTAGCTTATCATTAACTATCAACAAAAGAAGGGAAAAGAGGTAGAAATATATCTAAACTTTGGCGAAATTTGTTGTAACACACCTCAACTTTGTGGGGGCCCTATGGGCTCTCTCGACTATTTATTACCGTATTTATGTGGCATATATTTGTCCAGCTGGACTACTTCAAATTCTTACGCGTTCAGAGTGTGTATTCACGCAGTGGTCGGTCCAGCTGGGCAAATATATGTCACAGAAATATGGTAATAAATAGTCGAGTAGGGTCATAGGTCACCCGCAAAGTTGAGACGTATTACAATAAATTTCGCCAAAGTTTAGATATATTTCGAATCTTTTCCCCATAAAAGAATATGAAATTTGAGTAAGCACAAAACTAGTGAAGAGAATTGAAAATTGTGATGGGATATACTGAATTCCTCTAATTTTAACTAGAAGTCTTTACAAGTCTTGAGTTTGAATCTTAAAAGTTTCCCGCTATGCGATATGCGAATCCAGATTATTCGAGCTAATTCATTACAATACTAAAGTTACATAACAAAAAAGTCATTAAACCCTTTTAAAATATTTTTAGAAAACAACAACCTTGTCTTATACTCTTATAATATGATGCAAACAACCCTAATTAGGAATAAGCCTTGTTAGTTAATTTGAAGAGGAAAAAAATTTAATGTAAACGACAATCTAATTCAACTTTTGGATCTAGTACAAGTATTTTAACTAGCTTCATAGGGCAATTAGTTAAATCTATATCTATATCTATATTATTATTAAAAGGACAGGACAAAGCCTCTCCATTTAGCCAAGCGCAAGCATTTACTAATGACACGTGTTATTTTAGTTAATTAGTTAGGAAATAGTTGTTACATTAGTTGGTTTTAAAATTTCAAATGTAAATTTTCAGTTACTTTATAATTATATATATTAAGTTCAAATTGTTCGTCAATTAGGTAAGAATTAATTATTATTTACTTTTCTTTTTTACAATATTTTTTTAAAATTTACATTTACAGTTACTTTATGTTTTTTTTCTATATTTTTATTGTTAAGTTTTACAGAAAAAAATTAAAAGACCAAAAAGATTGTGACTTTGAAAATTTTCTAAGTTTATCCATTATGTTGATTATTTAATTTAAGTTTAAGTTTTAAAATATAAAAATATTCACTCCTAAAAACGTGCAACCATAATACAAGGCGTGTAGGACTATTTATTTGGAAGTAATAATTTTTTAATTAATTGCACATATTTAAATGTAAAAAATTAAGGTTTGAAACATAAAAATAAATAAATGTTATATTTTGAGTTGGAAACAGTTACAATCTCTTCACTTAATCCCAAATAAAAAAGATATCCATAAATTTGTAGCTACTAAATTGTTTTTCTTTTTTATTCTTCTCTACGTAAGAGACATCTTCCGCTATGGGAGGATCTTGATATAAACACAATTTGACAGTCATGCGCTATTTGAGATGATTCTATTCGACCGATGAAATGGATAGAAGTGAAGATGATGAAAACATAATAGGTATGCAATTGTGAGTATCTTTAAACATGCGAGTTTTTTTGGTGTTTACTTTTCTTATGTATTGGCTCCATTATATAATGGTGAACATTATGTAATACAAAACAAATTATTACCATAAAAAAGTTGTATTAGTTAGAATACCTCATTTAAATGCATCGAGTTTCTTAGGATCTTATATGTCTTTGAATCTTATGAAATATTGACTTCTATTGTACGAATTCTAACCACAACTTAAAAAATATATAAATATGTAAAATAAACTGAGTAAGCTATTCACGAATTATTTACTGCGTTAGAAATTTAAATAAAATTTATCAAACTATTAATATATAATCTCCTATTGATTTTTGAAAAATAATGAATTTCTCTTTACTTAACTCTATTCTACTAACGTTCTTTTACATCTTATTGTATATAAAAGAATGGGATGCATCTGGATTTGCAGTAGATTATAATTTTAACATATAGGTCTACAGATAGCAATAGTAGTAGACCTATACGAGATTCTAATTAACAGAAGAAGAAAGAAAAGGAAGAGGTCTGAAATGTAGGTCTTCTCTTATTTCGGCTAATTTTAAAGATTGAATTAGGTCTCCAATCTGCACTAGTTCGTTATTTTGGCAAAGACTTGCTGGGCAATAATTTAGGTTACTCGTCCTCCCTCTTCTCTACCAGAGATCGCGACGTGATCGCACTGCAGTGGTGCAACACACCAACATCCTCAAAACTCACAACTCCCTTCTTCATTACCAACTCCTTTAAAAACTTGGTGTACTCAGATCTGCTCAAGAGACTAATATTGAAAAAATACAAATATAATTGACTTTATTTTTTTGATTAAGCACATTTTATTTTGAATTATTGTGTTTAACATGTATCCATTTGGCTTTATGATTTTAGTTAGTTTTGAGAATACTCTACAGTAACTCTTTTCATTTTAAGATTACAGACTTTAATGAATATCTGTGGCTTCTTTTTCTTTTTTTTTTAAATGATAAAACTATTTGTGGCTTTTATTGAAACGTAATTAACACTTCTATGTAAATATATTTAAATATTATATTTATTTTTAAAATATACACATATATAAATTGTGTTTATACATAAATTTTAAATTTATAAGATCTATCTTATTTCGTGTGCAAAATCTACCAGCAAATTAGTAAAAGTGAAAAACAAACATATGAACATACTGAAAAGAAAATCAACGAGAAAAGTAATTCAATTGCATTTGACTAATAGCATAACATTAAAAAGCAAGAGAATAATAAAGATCATTAATTTTTCAATAATGTTAGAAAAAAATATTAATAAAATATTCATGTCGAGAAGATGTATCAACTTTACGGGCAATGCAAAACCATATATAATTTTTAAATTTGATTTGAAATATAAGCCTTAGTGTATCAATTTAAAGTGTTGAAGCAAATAAATTAAATATAATAATATAATTAACATATGTGACTAATAAATAACCTATTCCTCAATTTTTTTTTATTTTTTTTTTGCAGAATTTAAAATATATTTCCTACAAATATGAATGTGATAGTAGGAAGATCTTAAGATCA
Organism: Capsicum pubescens; assembly: GCA_030864215.1. Classification (NCBI taxonomy): domain Eukaryota; kingdom Viridiplantae; phylum Streptophyta; class Magnoliopsida; order Solanales; family Solanaceae; genus Capsicum; species Capsicum pubescens. The sequence continues at coordinate 21,645,655 of CM061548.1, forward strand.
AGAGAAGCACTATAATCTTTCTACTTAATAATGTGGATGAATTTGTTCTATTATCGTTTATAAGATGTTTGTGAAATTTTTATTTGCCGCGCATCGTGCGGATACAAATACTAGTTTTTTTATTAAAACAAAGTTCATTCTTGTTTGGTATTACTATTTAAATTAACAAGCCTTAATTAGCAAACATAGGACTAGTTAGTACTACTAATACATACAAGAGCCATCAAATCAAAAGAGGAAAATACTTTCCTACATTATCTTATTGTTTTATCGCTTAGAGGAAAACACGAAACAATTATTAATTACATCGTTGTCTAATTTACACTAATTTAGAATTAGTTATTTATTAAGTATCTTTAGAGTGACACTTGGTCAATTCATAGAGGTGGGCAAATATGCGGGATGGATTGAATTTGAACGGATTAAGATGGGTTGAGCTAATAAGGATCGGATATTGACCGACGTAAAAGTTATTTGAGCTGAAATGATCTAAAATGCTGGTCAAAACGCAACTTCGTCCTCCAATTCGTTTTAAATTTGAATTATTTTATTTGTTCTTTTATAAAATAGATTGGGCTAAATGAGCGGGTCAATAATCAGTCCATACTCAATGAGTCAGGCGGATTATACAAACAACAACAATATTTCAGTGTAATTCCATAAGTGGGTCTAGAAAGGGTAGAATGTACACAAACCTTAGTTCAAAAATTTTGTGCCTTTACCTGAGGAAAAAATTAGATATTTATAGTCAAAAGATTGGTTCTTCCGAAAAGAAGCAATGGTTCTTGAAAAGACGCACTATTTCGGACTGTCGCCGACCTGTGCACCTCACCTGTGCTTCCAGATGGTCCACATACCACCTGTGCCCGCAGATGGTCCACATACGACCGCAGGTTGCATTTTGTCCAAAAAAAAAGAACCTTTCGTCCCACCTACGGACCCCATATGCGTCCGCAGGTCGCATTTCCGTTTTCAATACAGTGCGTGTTTTGACCTGAGTCCACCAATGAAGAAAATTTTTCTATCGGAATCATTAAGGATTTTTGATCACAAATCCAAACCTAAATTTGAAGTCGAGTCAAGCTAGACTTGTCTTCTTCTCGCCTAGCTAGCTATCCACATGAAGGAATGCTGCTTAATTTAAGCACAAAAATGTTCTTTTCTCTCACCAATGTGGGAGAAAACTTCTTTCTTATAATGAAAACTCAATTCATTTTTCATTTTCTTCTCTCCATTCCATTCACATATCATCACTTACAACCAACAAGTGCTTTGTTTACTTGTTAGTTTAGTCTGTTCATTTGTTCTACTTTGGTTGTCCAAGATATGAAAGATATTGAGTTTTCGTTTTTGCTGGAGTATTACTTTACGTGGTATGGAATTAAGGATTTTTATTGAGTAGTTTCCTTTTGATGGTTTGTTTTCTAACATTGCATAGTTTGACCTTAAAAGACATAATCACAGCCTATATAAATTGGTAGGATACTTTTATGATGACTAATGATTCTCCTACCTCTATTAATGGTGGTTTCCATTAGTATTGATGAGTTTTGTTGCTTCAATAGTTCAAGGTTGTGTTGAGCTCATTGAATTATCTCTGAGGTAGGAATAAATTTGCGTATTCTATGCCTTTGATATTGTTGTTACGTACCCATAAAGGCGTTTTGGAAACAATCTCCCAACCTTTGAGGTAGGGGTTAAATTTGTGAGCACTATACACTATACACTCTCCACACTCTGCACTAAAGCTTCCGCTATGCGTAAGGATTCAGGGAAGAGCCCCACCACAAGGGTGTATTGTATGCAGTCTTACTTTGCATTCTCGAAGGCTTGAACCTGTGACCTTCTAGTCACATGACAACAATTTTACCAGTTACTCCAAGACTCCCCTCTGTGTTAAGGTGTATTTTGTTGAAATAAAAGGATGGTTTAGGAATAATGAATAGATTCTAAATATTTCACTTATTCGGAAATTATGAAGTTGGAGTCAAAGATGATCCTATATTTAGTTGTATTTTTTGCACATAGTATTTAAAATAATATTTGTACTTTAGAATATTTGAAATAATATTTATACTTGAGAATATTTGAAATAGTGTTTATACTTTAATGTAATTAAGTAAATCTTTAACAGTGAAGTGAATTGAAAAATCATTTTAGAAGCAAAGTGAATATATACTTTATAAGAAATATGATTTGTTTTCCTCTTATTATAGCAAAGGGTCTTCTGGGTGAATGGTTTATTGAAGCAAACCGATCTCAATGGAGAAATGTAGCAAAATGAAATAAGGATTATCACAACTTTTTATGGGAAGTGGAAAATTATTTATATTCATTGTAAAAATAGAAAAGGTAATTTTTGTTTCCAAACTGAAAAATAATATTTGAAATTGGAGTTATGTTTGGCCATGAAATTAATTAGAATTTTTTTTTTTAAATTTTTTTGTGAGTAATTTAAAGTAAAAACACCTTTTCACTATTTTTTATTTTTTTTGAAGAAAGTGAATAAAGCGAAATAAAGTCTTTGTTTGGCCATGAAATTAATTAGAATTTTATTTTTAAATTTTTTTTGTGAGTAATTTAAAGTAAAAACACTTTTTCACTATTTTTTAATTTTTTTGAAGAAAGTGAATAAAGCGAAATAAAGTCTTTCATAATTTCATGGCCGTCCCAAGAACATGCTTACAGAATTAGTTGAACAATTGAGTATATTAAGGGGGGAAAATAGGTCTGCATATCAATTATTTTTATATTAATAATAAATAAATTAGAATAATTGTTATTGTAAGCCACCAAAGGAAAGTTAATTATAAATCAAACTTGTGGTCTCTAATTTCCTGTGTGTCTCGAAGTTGCCCTTATTAACTGTTGGTGTAATATACCATAATTATAATAAATTACAGTTGAAAGTATAAAAAGTGTGAAGAAAATAAAATAATCTTCTTTTTGACTGAGGCGCGGATATCTCACTCTCTTTAAGGAGATTCAAGTCCACTACAACATAATTTGTACTGATCCAACAGTATCACTTCTTGACTTGTCCTCTCCAGGATACAACAACCCATCAACGACGTACAACTCAAACAACTCCAGACTAGTTAAAGAGTCCAAAGCTCCACCATAAAAAACACCTCCCTTCAACATATTAAAGCTTGTTATAAAGTAAGAAAGAACAAAGAAGAGTAGAGAGAGAAGAGAGAGTAATTTTTATTTCTCTTGAAGGATGAGAGATCATAAGATTGTGAATACAATGAACAAAATCCCTATATTTATAGGGAAAATTTACTTCTAGTCTGAGTAAAAGATAGATGCTTCAAATCCTAATAAATATCAGAGTAGATTTTGATAGACATTCACTATAATGTAAATACATTTATAACACTCCCCCTTGAATGTCTAATTGGTAGATAATGTGCCTCGTTAAAACCTTACTAGAAAAAACCCAGTAGAAAAAAAATCTAGTGAAGAAAAAAGAGTACACATCTCTAATAATACGCATTTCGGCTGCCTCATTAAAACCTTACAAGGGAAACCCAGTGGGACAAAACCTCGTAAGAAAAAAAGAGTACAACGCATATTAACCCCCCTAATGAGAACATCCTTGACCTTTGCATCTCGATCTTGTGCAGCATCTTCTTAAAAGTTGCAATTGGAGAAAATTTGGTGAATAAATCAGTCAAATTGTCAGTTGAACGAATTTGTTGCACGTTAATATCATCATTCTTTTGTAGCTCATGTATGTAGAAAAGCTTTGGCAAAATGTGTTTCGTTCTATCTCCATTTATGAATCCTCCCTTAAGATGTGCTATGTATGCTGAATTATCTCTGTATAAAATTGTGGGTAGATTATCATATTTCACACCACATTTTTCTCGAATGAGATGTATCATGGACCTCAACCGTACACATTCTCGGCTTGCTTCATGAATAGCTATTATCTCAGCATGATTCGATGAAGTGGCTACGATAGACTGTTTTGTATATCTCCAAGATATGACAGTACCACCACATATGAACACATAGCCTATTTGAGACCGAGCTTTATGCGGGTCAGATAAGTACCCAACATCAGCATGACCAATAAGATCGAGACTGCAATCTTTAGAATAAAACAAACTCATGTGTTTTATCCCATTTTGATGTCTCATAGTAGGAGCAGAAATATATCTTGCTAACAAATTGACTGAAAATGCTATAGGCCTTGTAGTATTTGCAAGGTACATGAGTGCATCAATTTCACTAAGATATGGTACTTCATAACCAATCCAATTAGAAATATTTCGAATTTCAGCAAATAATCTATTGCTTTGAAAACTCTCCAAGAGTTCCAATGATGTTCAAGCAATAAGCTTATACAATATAAGGATTATAAATAAGTTTCCCAGAAACTTTTATATGCTTCAAGCAGTTTGAATCCTTAAAAGTTTTCACATAAGTTTTGTCAAGTGACAATATTCAACATTATATGAGTGACATCTTTAAGTGTCTGGACTGCAAATTAAATAAGTTTTACGCTTACCAAAATGCATCCTTTCATGTCACTTGATAAATGTTTCTACGTCAGCATGCTTAAATTAACGTAGAATTAAGATCCTCGTAATCTTTCACAATATTGCGCCAATATTATGTCAAAGATATTGATGATATATCATTTAGTAACGGTTCACAATGCGACATAATATTTTGAGATCTCATCACTTCATTATTTTCAGGTACATGAATCTCTCATACGGTTTCATGAAGTGTTATGTCGTAGGCTCTTTAAGAGCTCACTGCCTTCTTATTATGATTATTTGCTCCTTATTTTTCAAAGACTATTTCATTTGGAACCGATTAGTCTACCACGCTTCACGCATGCATAGACTTTGTCCTTTAGGAACACAAAATAAGAACACTTGTGCTTAATATAAGATGCTTTCGACATTTGACTTGAATTATCTTTTGGATGAGGATCTGGTGATAATTCCTAACATATTTCATAGCGCTTATAATCTCCCCCTTATGTTAGGAAAACTAACATACATCCTCTACTTCTTTAAGGAATCCATCTTTGTGCATTATGATATATTCATTAATCGTATACCTTACATCAAAATTATTAGCTGGAATAATTGGTTTCCGATCTTGAACCAATTGAGAGGAAAGAAATAATCATAATTTATTGGTCTAATGCATACAAATGCTATTGCAATATATCATATTTTAGACCAATACATGAAGTTTTGTTCTCATTAACAGTGATTTAAATATTTATCGAAGGCATTTAATGCTAAACCATCATCATCAAGATGAATTATCTTGATTACACAATCTGAAAGTCATGCTTAACTCAATTTTATTGAGCAAACAACTTTATGAATGTCAAACTGCAGGTTGACAATAAATGTACATGTGGTCATCTTATTGATGCATCATTTTAACATATCACATGATAGATGAACGGGCCCTTATTCACCTTTTATAATTTTTAGATTTGAAGGGATCCAATCCCAATATTAGTTGGTCCAACCAACTTATCATGAGAACAAACTACATAAACAATTCTTGAAGAATCTTCTCGTTCTTCAATACATGCACATCTTCGAGATGTCACAATCGTTCATATCAATTTATGAACTTTTATTCTAGTAAACTCCAAGTTTACCATGACATGTATTTTTTCTTTAGTAAATTTCAGATTTACTATTACATGAATAAATTTCAGATTTACTACTTTAGAAGTAGATTTTCAAATAACTTTTCTCAGTTATTCTGCCTCATTCGGAGGTGAGTTGTGATACCATCACAATCAAGTGCACGTTTGCATTAATAAGGTTCTCATTCCCCAGGAATGAAATATAATTGTACCTTAAGCCTATCAAATTATGATAGCTTATAACCCCTTTCATGATATTGCTACTTCAGGAGCAAATCGAGGAAAAAATATGATAGAGAGAATTTCTCTATATTGCTACCACATTCACTTCAAGAATGGAGCAAATTGTCATCTTTTAGACTTATCATATATTGCTACCACATTCACTTCTTGGAATGAAGCATATTCAATGAGCAAGTCTCGTGACTTTTCATTAGAAACACATTATTTTGCCTTAGCCATCATAATACCATCAATATGGTGCATTGAGATTCAAACTCAACGTCTTATCCATATAAAGACGTCTTAGGCATAAATCAATGGGACTTGAACCCAACATATTATCATTTTTTTTATAATATTGTTCTTGAGGAATAAATTTAAAATATAAATGGTTCCAAACCAATTATTTTTCCTCAAATCAAATAATAATTATATTAGTAGTATCAAAAGAAAGATAACATAAAGAATTACTAACCTTGAAATCCTTCAGATTTATAATCTCACCTTATTTGACAGAGTCTCGTGCTGATAACGTAAATTAGTTAGAGACTCGAAAACTTGTGTAGCCACGTACGAACAGATCTCAATTGATAAGAGACTTCGTACAGATCTCAATTGGTAAGAGATTTCGTGCTGATAACGTGTTATAAAGTAAGAAAGAACAAAGAAGTAGAAGAGTAGAGAGAGAAGAGAGAGTAATTCTTATTTCTCTTGAGGGATGAGAGATCATAAGATTGTGAACACAATGAACAAAACCCCTCTATTTATAGGGAAAATTTACTCCTAGTCTGAGTAAAAGACAGATGCTTCAAATCCTAATAAATATCAAAGTATATCTTGATAGACATTCACTATAATGTAAATACATTTATAACAAAACTTTCTTTGTACAATGAATATAGTTAAAGATTTAGATATTTATTATGTCTCAACAGGGGCGGAGCTGTGTGGTGTTCAGGGGGTTCACCTAAACCCCTTCGTCGAAAAAATACATTGTATATATATTGTAAAGTTTTTTTTCTATATATATTATATATATATATATTAAATTGAACCCCTTGATACCAGTAAAAAAGTTGGTTCAGTGCCAAAAGGGGTTCAACGACCCAGTCGCAGCAAGTTTTTAAAAAGAAAGCTAGGCTTATTTAGAAACCAAATGAGGTCGTTTTCCTCCTTTTGAGAAATGGGACAAATTGAATTTAATTAGAAATTCAAACGATGTCGTTTCCCCCCAAATTTTTAAATTAAAAACCCTTATTTATTTCTCTGATTTTCTCTCTAACAGACAAAATCACGTTCTTTCTCTCCAAGCTGAGCTGAGCTGAGTTGAGCTCCTGCTCGCCTTTCACTTTTACCTTCCGATTATCATCTTCGGCATCTCCTTCCGATCTCTATTTGGCTCCGATTTTCTCTAATCTCTGTTATGGCTTCCTCGGTATGTTCTCAATTTCTTTTTTTTTTTCAGAATTCTATTTTTATATATGTGCTACTTGAATTTTGATTTTTAATAGTGTAAAATCTCTTTTCTTATTGTATGATTTATGGTGTAAAAGATGACTTATGACTGATTTTAGTTTTTAATTGCTTTTAAGGGCCACTGTCAGTCAGGCGTCAACCACCATCTTAGTCTCAAATTGAACCAAATTAAAAATGCGAACAACTAAAACAAAATGACCTACCTACTTTCTATATCTTGTGCTTGCTGGTTCTAAGTTCTGCCTTCTTCTCTGTTGATAATTTGCCTACTTGACTACCTGTTCAATTGTACAATCTATTTTGAATTTGGAGAGTTAAATAAGAAAATATCTTATTGCTTGATTTTTATAAGTTCTAATTAAGTTCTTACTTTACGTCAGTCTCAACATTCGATGAAGAAATATTTTATCACTATACCAAAATCAAATTTAGTCTCCACGATTCCAAAATCCAGTTTAGTCTCTCATAATCATAGTCAATCTCACCAAGAAGAAAATGCCAACCATTCTGAAACACTATTACCTCCTTCTCAAGAATTTGTTTTGAGTTCTTTAAATTTTGATCCCGGAGAAAGAATTCCAATATTGAAGTATCCTTCAAAACATCGTGATCTTATTAGAAGAACGTATCTCTTGAATGGTCCTTGTCAACCTCGTTTGAAGCTTCATGAGTATTGTAACGACCCGAGAATACCCCCTAGTCGTCACACGGTGCTTAAGACCACAAGTGGTCCTAAGCTAACCCTTGTACTGGCATACTGTTAAGTAACTGATCTAAATCTGTATAAAATGACTGAGTTTACTGTGCGGAAATATAATCATGAGGAAATCTGAGAAAAATACAACACTGGTACAATTTAACATTTTGATAAAACTGAAGAGCGAAACTGAAATTACATGACTGACTCTGACTGACATCTGTGAAGCCTTTACTATACTGACTATAGATAACTGGGACGCGACTCCAACTACCACTAATCAATACATATGAGTAAGAAAGTAAAGTACATAAATAACATCTAACTGAAATCCCCGAAGTAGGAGGACTCATCATCTGCTGGCTGGAATCTGCAACCGTCTAATCGTGATATATGGACTACAACTGAACTGGTACCTACATTATTAAATAATGTAGCACATAGACGTATATTTGGATCAGTACTTTTGGAATGTACTGAGCATATGGGGTGAATGCACAAGTAAATCAATATCTCAATATTACTTCAAATTTGTAAAAGAATGCATGCTAAATGTAGATGACTCACATGAGCTGGAACATTTGAAAACTGAAATCATAATCATGAATAACAAAACGTGCTGCATAAATGTAGTGAGTCATAACATTTAGTTTCTAAAAGCTGTACTGGTATTCTGTCTTTAACTCATGCTGTCTAAGTGTAGGACTCACTTCTGTATCTGTAAACTGAAATCTGAAATCTCATAGCTAATGTCATATGTAAAGCAATATCTGAATAAAACTGTGAAGCTTTACACTTAATTTCTAAAAGCTTTTCTGTTATTCTTTACTCTTTTATGTAGCTGTAGAGAAATACTTTTAAAAACTATTCTGAAAATCTTTACTGTTAGGTTACTCTTTTCTGCAGGGAGGTTCTTCTAACCGACATAAACCATGTGAGCTATCATGGAGTCCAGCGTCTAGTTCTCTTTTGGAAAAACCTCACGTTGGGGAGAGGTGTCATACTTTTGCCAAGGAGTATAACCTAATCTAAGTGATCACATCTGTAACTGTCATCCATATAGAAATGAAAATAATCTGATATTCTGTACCTACGTTGGCTCGCAGTTCTGGGGCATGTAAACATACCCAACTCAGTGCTAAATACTACCTTTAATATGCATGCTCATTCTGTTGAAAATCCACTTTAAAAACTAGTATAATGGTTTATAATTAAAACCGACTGTATATCAGTTAAATTAAACTGTAATCTGAAACTGTAAAGTGGATTCCATATCTAAGCTGAGATCAAAACATCAAATCTTTATCGAAAGTCTGAAAATAATCTAGTTACAGGGTGCTTATAGCACAATCAATCTTGAAATAACAATATTCTACTAGAGCTTAATACCCATGCATCAAATTCATGTCAAAATATAATAATATTCATGCTTTATAATGAAGATATTGATAATTCAACTCAAAATCTGGGAATTTCTGCAATACGCATGAAAATACGAAAATAAACATGCAAATTCATCATTTAAATCACTTCAAATCTCATAATCTTTCAATTAGCAATATTGGGTATGAACCCTAATTTGAAACTCATGAAATTTCATACAAAATCAGCTTTAAAACTAATTCTGGGCACAAGGATGAAAGAATTATCCTTCTTGAAAAACCCCCCATACCTTAATTGATGCAATTGATGAGAACGCTTGATTTTGGATTTCTATTTGTGCTTTTGAAGATGGATTCTTGATTATCTTGAATAGGTAACCTTGAATTTTGAGTTTCCTTGGAGAAAGAATGGTTTAATTTTGGATTTCTTTAGAGGTAGTGGTATGGACTGCGTACATTCTACCCTTCCCAGACCCCACTAGGTGGGAAATATACTGGGTTTGTTGTTGTTGTTGTTGTAAGTTTTGATGTTCTAGGGTTTCTTTGAGAGGAAGTTGATGAAAAGTGAGCATATAATGGTTGGAATAAGATTAATTAATTGTTATTCACGAATTGGGGCTGAGGAAAAGACTTGATTGCCCTTAAAAAAATTAAGTTCAAAAACTGAAATCCCGATTTTGGGCCCACCGCGACACGGGACTATCGCGGTGGCTCACTGGATAAGGGAACACTGCCATTTTGGGTTGTGGCGCGACGCGGTGAAATCACGTTGGGCTACTGGAAAGGGACGAGTCCCATTTTGGCCTTTGGCGCGACGCGACGTAATCGCGTTGCTTCACTGGAATCGGACAATTGCGATTTCGTCCTTCACCGCAACGCGGTGCCTGTCGAAATGCCATACTGTTTTACTAAAAACGCCATAACTTCTCAACCGAGTATCGTATTAAGACGAAATTGGTATCGTTGGAAAACTGAGCCAATTATCTATACATTGGTGGGTCTAGAGCTTGAAAATTCTACATGTATCAAGAGTTATTCATTTTTAAAACTAACCCTTGACATTCTAGGAGCTAAACTGAACTAGGAGGTATTACAAGTATCCTCAAACAAATATTTCTGGATCAATGCGCCGTTTCAATCATGAATGGTTTGATGATGTATATAATGATTGATTGGAGTATAGTGTTAGTAAAGATGCAATCTATTGTTTGTATTGTTATCTTTTTAAAGACAATATCATTCATCAAGGTGGAGGTGAAGTATTTTCAACTACGGGATCTAGAAGTTGGCATAAAAAGAAGAGTCTTGGAAAACATATTGGTCTGCCAAATAGCATACACAATCCATCAAAGAAGAAATGTCAAGATTTATAACGACAACGACAATCGATTCAATTTGAATTTTATAGGCAATCGAATCAAATTAAAAATGGATATTTGATTCGCTTAACTGCTTCGGTTGATGTAGTAAGACTTTTCATAACTCAGGGGTTTGCATTTCGAGATCATGATGAATCTAAATCATCACTTAGTAGGGGTAACTTTCTTCAAATACTCTCATGGTATGCAAAAAAGTGATAAAATTCATGACTATGTGCTAGAACATGCTCCTGTAAATGATCAAGTGACTTCTCCAATGATTCAAAAAGACATTGTGACTGCATGTAAAATAGAGACCGTTAAAGCTATTCTTGAGAAATTAAATGGTGATTACTTTGCTTTATTAGTTGATGAATCTTTTGATGTATCCCGTAAAGAGCAAATGACTATTGTATTGCGATATATTGATAGAATGGGATTTTTAATGGAGCGACTTATTGACATTGTTCATGTTAAAAATACTAGTGCTTTATCTCTAAAGGGGGCAATTGTTAATTTACTTGCTCAACATTTCTTGAGTCTATCATCCGTGCGTGGACAATGTTATGACGGGGCAAGTAATATGCAAGGTGATATTAATGGTCTTAAATGTTGATTAGGCAAGAAAGCAAATCGGCTCATTCTATCCATTGTTTTGCTCATCAACTTCAACTAACTCTTGTTGGAGTCTCAAAAAAGTGTATTGAAGTGGGAAAGCTTGTAGTGTTGGTTTCAACTATTTTTAATGTGTTGGGTTCTTCTTTTAAGCGTATGGATGAATTTTGAGATTCTCAAAAAAATAAAATTCAAGAGGCATTAGATATGGGTGAAGTTACTACCGGCAGGGGCTTGAATCAACAACTTGGTCTATCAAGAGCTTGTGATACTCGTTGGGGATCCCATTATAAATCCTTTAGTAATTTTATTTTGATGTTTGACTCTATTCTTGATGTTCTTGAATCACTTCTTCTTGATGCACGGAATATGGATGAAAGAGCCAAGGCAATGGGACATCTTGAAGCTTGTTGAACATTTGAGGTTGCTTTCATGTTGCACTTGATGAGAGATATTTTGGCTATCACAAATGAGCTTAATAAATGCTTACAAAAAAAAGGAGCAAGATATTGCAATTTCCATGTTACTTGTTGAAGTAGCAAAGGGAAGGTTGCAAGTTTTAAGGGATAATGAATGGGATTCTCTTATTGATAAGGTGTCTATATTTTGTACTCAACTTGATATTTTGATACCTAACTTTGAAGAACCATATGTTAGCTCTTTAAGACCCCGACGTAAACTTGCTAGCTATACAATCTTACATCATTATTGTGCTGAAGTGTTTTGCAATATTATTGATTGGCAACTTCAAGAACGTAATGATCGTTTTGATGAGGTGACGACTGATTTGCTCCATGGAATTGCTTGTTTGAACCCAATTAACTCATTTTCAAGTTTTGACATCAAAAAAATAATGAGAATGGCGGAGTTATATCCAGATGACTTTGATGAATCTAATATGGGTACTCTTGAGAATCAACTTACAAGTTACATTATTGATTTTCGTGATGTTGATGAACGGTTCTCCGATCTCAATGGGCTATGCGATCTTTCCAAAAGATTAGTGTAGACAAAGAAACATTCAAATTATCCTCTAGTATTCCGCTTAGTGAAACTTGCTCTACTTCTACCCGTTGCTACCGCATCCGTTGAAAGAGCTTTTTCGGCAGTAAAGTATATCAAGAATGATTTGCGGAGTCGAATGAGTGATGATTTTTTTTGTGGTTGTTTGGTGCCTTATCTAGAAAAAGATGTATTTGATAATATTTCTAATGATGCTATTATTAAGACATTTCAAGATATGAAACCTCGTGTAGTACAATTGTAAATTGTAATAATGTATGTAGTTGCATTTTGAATAGTAAAACTATGTTTTAAGGTCAAGTTTGGGACTTTTGAATGTTTGTTTATGTACATCGTGTAATTCTAGTTCTTGTATGGCAACTTTCCTTCTTATGTGCTGACCTTATTCTTGCAATTTATGGAAGTGTCCATTTATTCTTTTCTGAACTATTTTTCCTTGAGCCGAAAGTCTACTTGAAATAGTCTCTCTACCTAATAATTACATGATACCTTAACTTGGTTGTTGCATTATGCACATTTTAGTTTGTATTTTGTAGCCTTGAAAATATCCTTTCAGCTCTTTGTTCACTGCATTTTGGACATGGTTGTTTTCTTCGGTCCTTGAAAATTCCTTGCAGTTGGTTCATCGATATCGTCTCTATCAGGTTTATGTACAACAACCATGAAAGCTGCAGGAGCAATTAGAGTGTTTGAGCTTCTGAATTGCATCTCAAACATGTCTACATCAGGAGATAAGTGCCTTGTAAGGTTAGTCTGTCATTTTTCACTCGCAAACATCCTTTTATGGGGGTGCTGGTAGTAAGAAGCTTGTATTCCACTGGCGATTACTTATTTTGTTGAAGTGAAAACCAATAGAAAGACTTCTTATAACATCTCGGCTGTTGGTGCAGATGGAGACGTTGAACTGGATGATATTGACCTCCGCCATAATGACATTGGAAACAGTCTTCAGACAACTTCCATTCTACTTTAAATTTCAGGACTAAAAGGTTAAATAAATCAGCATTATATAATTTCGAGTCACCTGGCAACCTGATAAATGAACAGTTGGCAGTAAGATTGCCAGCTCGAATATCCCCATCATCTACAGCGTCACAAAGCTTGTAATGTTTGCTGAATCATTGGTTGCATTCACTGATGCAGAGAGGTTAATTGGAGAAGTTGAAAAGAATCAAGCAGCTCTTAACCCTGAACGTACTATATATGATGTTAAAAGGCTCATTGGAAGGAAGTAAGTTTGAACATGTTACAGTTTTTTTGTTTTGTTGTGAATGTTGTATTGTGGGGCTTGTGTTTCTTGAGATTTTTGGTGTTTTTGATTTGATTTTGTTGTTGTTGTTTGGCAGGTTTGATGATCCAGAAGTTCAGAAAATTATCAAAATGTTGCCTTTTAATGTTGTGAACAAAGATGGCAAGCCTTATGTACAAGTGAAGATTAAAGATGGCGACGTTAAAGTGTTTAGCCCAGAGGAAATTAGTGCTATGATCTTGCAGAAAATGAAACAAACAGCTGAGGCGTATTTAGGGAAGTCAATTAAGCACGCTGTCATCACCGTTCCAGGTATATTTAACAACAAAAAAGATATCCAAAGATGTATTTTCATATTATTGCTAACTCCTTGATCATGAAAATGTTGTTGTCTATTTTTTTCGATTGAGTAATTTGATTCATATGTAGATTATTTTAATGATGCACAAAGGCAAGCAACCAAGGATGCTGGCACCATAGCAATTAGCAGGGCTGAATGTAGTTTGGATAATAAATGAGCCGACTGCGGCTGCTATAGCCTATGGTTTGGACAAGAAAGGGAAAGAGAAGAACATTTTGGTGTATGGCCAGCAAAGTGGTTGATCTTCTGGGTAAAACCAGTGTTGTTGCATTTGAAGTAGTTGTAAATATCTTCTGGGTAAAACCAGTGTTGTTGCATTTGAAGTAGTTGTAAATATTCACTGGCTTGATTTTGAGGAAAATAGAAGCAGAGACTAGAAGTGAGGTGTGTTTGCTAAAAGTCTGTCAACATCATTTGAAGCTTCAGGTCCCAAAGAACAACTGTATGCTCTATTGCAGGTAAGAATGCATCTTCCATATTAAGTTTTTAATGCTAGAAAGCTTTGTTGGGATGTAGATTTGGTTATGACATTGCCTTTTCTGGTTAACTGTACGAATAGGAAATTCATGGTTTACTCAGTCAAGGTGTTTCTGCTGATAAGATTTCCTCTCAACTATCACCATGGGCTTCTGCACTTTTCAAATTTGTATCACATTTTATCAGAAAATAGGTGCAGTTTCTGTATGTGTATCAATTGACTGACTCAAGTCTCATTAGGATAGTGCTTACACCCCTAGACTTGTGATTTTGTAGCTTCTCTTGCACCCAGAATCAGATGACTCCGCTCAGCTATCGCAGGTAACTACAGTTGCTGTTTGGATGGTGTTGCTTGATGATATTTGAGCTATCTTTTAGTTGATTGTCTTTAATGCTTCCTTACAGATTGAGATAGAGAAATTTATAGCTCATCTTGTGAAATATATATTTTATCTTTTAACCCGACCCGCTTATTTGTGGATATTAGTAGCATGCTTACTTATTTTGTTTGAACCCCCTTGATAAAAATCCTGCCTCCGCCACTGTTTCAACTCTCTCTTTCACTACTACTCATAATAATATTTTCCACACTTATCATCTTTTTTTTCTCATGTCTCACAATATACTACAACTCGTCTCTTTTCTTCATATACCACAACAAAGGAAGAAACACCACTATTTATAGGTGAGGAATTCATCCTTATATTGAATAGGAAGAATATGGTGTAGTAAAGTGGGTACATGAATGGTATTTAGGTTGCAAATATTACAAGAGTTACAAGAGTAATGAGGTAGACTAATGGTAGAAGTTACAAGAACTAAACGTCACATTCTACCATAAAATAATGAGTGAAATAGAGGGTTAGTGGTTATAAAAGTTACACAAAGTAAATACACTTTTGCTCTTAATAATATGGCTAAATAACGTAAACCCCAAGTGTTTCATATATATTTACCATCTCTCCCAACTTTTTTAAATATTATTGAAAATCCCATTTCTGATACATTACTTGATATCGTATGATACATTATTTTAAGATAATTAAGTATCATATTTAATGTTGTTCAATATTTAATAACCGGTAATTAAGCAGAAGATTGTTTGATCAAATCCCTTAAATATAGGAGTTGCCGTTTTGTAATACATAAATCACGTAACAGATTTTTTTTTTTAATTTTGAATGCCTATTTCATTTTTTTCAGCTCTTTGTTTCAGAAAACTTATTTTTGACAACTCTTTTCATACAATTTAATGTCATGAATATTTCAATTCTGCTGAGACATTCTGGTATCTGGCAAAACGAAATTATTTATGAAAATTACAAAAGTGATGGAACTGTAGTTAGCAAAAGTGTGTCGTATTTCAGGTTGATTTCTGTTATTGCATCGGAACTTGACATAGATCAAGTGAAGAAAAATATAGATGTTTGTTTTATTGTTGACGGAAATATGGCTCCAATGGTTATTAGAAACAATAATGGTATTAAGGTTTACGTTGAGTTAAAAAAAATATTTACAGATTTTGTAATGTATTCGTTATGCATTACGACAAGGGATAAATCAACTAAAGATCGAGAATTTGATGTTGAAACTGGTACGGTTATGTGTGTCGAAGGAACAGAATCAGATGCATCTGCACTTGCTGTTGTTGAGTCTAATAATCAATACGCTTTGTATGTATCCGAAATTGAAACTAGTAAATTCATCACCAATTGTCATTCGGTTGAGATTTTACGGTGTTTGAATGAATCAATTTCAATATTAACAATACAAAAGTAATGAAATTATTGTTGGAGAAAGTATTCTTTTTGAGATTGATTTCAAAAAACAATCCCCTTCGATGAAAATTCCAGAAAACAAGTTCTCTCATATCAGTTTTTTTTTTCTGATTTCTTTATTTTGAATATGTTATGAACATCTCCATTCTGTTGAGATTTTACAGTGTTTGAATGAATAAATTTCAGTATGAAAAATATAAAAGTAATGAAATTGTTGTTGGAGAAAGTGTTCCGTTTTTTAGTTGATTTCGACAATCACAATCAAATTTGGTATTGATAATCAAGAAAAAAATCGACGCCAGATACGTTGTCAAAGAAAATTCATCGCCAATGATGATTCGGAAGACAATGAAGTAAAGGTTTATGTTGAGTTCAAGAATAATGTTTTCGAATTTGTAATGTAGCTCAAATGATGATATATTGGTGTTGTAATATGATATATTACTGCTTATATTTAATGTATTAGGTCACAAAAGATGCATCTATGACTTCTTTTCGAAAGAGAATTGATATTTATATTTCAAGATACATAGCATGTTTCACATATTCTGATTAATTTGTTGCTTTGTTTTTAGTTGGTCTAACGTTGAATATTGTTTAAACAATATTGTAGTATATTTCATTTGAGACCTGGTACATTTTGATGTATTATAGAATTTAATTTTACAGTATATTTCCTTTACATAAACATGTAATTCATTTGGATTATCTTGTACAAGCTCAAGCATTAACATGCATTTAATTTTTTGTCCTTACAAATTTGATTTGGACGTATCAATAAATACATCAAAGCATGTCTGCTTAACAATTTGAGTACTTTTACCCAAAAAATTCTTAATATCAATAGCAAATTTATGATTGCACGAACTACCAAGCCTCATAGGATGAGGTGGAACGAATTTGATAACATATTTCATCCCGTGTGTTCAGAAATATTGAACATAATATAACGCAACAGAATAATAAAGAAATATTTATTTTTATAATATATTTCTTAACATAAATAACATTATTATATTGGATGAATCAGGTGTAAAAGTATTCAAAACACACACAATTTTTACTATGTATTAGAAATAATGAAATATTTTATTAAGTTAGATCTATGTATCAGATTCAATATATTGAATGTATCAGGTGTAAAAGAACCCAAATAACATACAAATTTCAGTATGTATGAGAAAACATGCAATATCTCAGTAAAATTTGATATATGTATCAAATTCAGTATATTTAATGTATCAGGTGAAAAAAAACTCAAAACACATACAACTTTTACTATGTATCATAACGAATGCAATGTCTCTGTAACATTACAGTTATGTATCGGATGGATCGTTTATATTATCGTTTGTTACATTTTGTATTATGATACATAATTTTAATGTATACGGGCGAAATTCATCTATCAAAAACATAAAAATCATATTTTTGATAGTGGGTCTCTTTCGCTACTTCCTTTCTATTTCTTTTTCTCTTTAAAACAACATTCTTTTTTCTCTTTGAAACAACCACAAACTTTTTTTCATTACTTTCAGCAGCATCCCGTAACTTCTTCATCATTGTCAGACCGTTTGCGTCAATGGAAGACCAATTTTAAAACTAATAAACTTAAAGAGAAAAAGCCACTATCAAATACGAAAAATCAAATAAACTAATAAACTATCTTCCATTGATAGACTAATAAACTAATGAGAAAATCTAAGATATGCATCGTTTACAACTAATGAGAAAAACTAATAAGAAAACTAATGAGAAACTTCCACTATCAAGTACAGAAAATCAAATAAACTAATAAACTATCTTCCATTGACCAATTTTAAAACTAATAAACTTAAAAATCAAATACGGAATTTTTGGAGTAATTTGCGTCAATGGAAGACCATTACTCCAAATGGAAGACTGTTTTCCTTTAACATGGGATTTAGAGTAATCTAAGTTAATGAAATCGTAATTTAAGGCAAAATTTTAGGAGTTGTTTGTTGTGTATTGAAGTGGCTAGTAATGTATTAGAAAAATAGCGTGTAAAGTGGTTTAGGAGGGATTTTTGTAATTAGTTTAGTGGGATGGGATTTTAAGTAATATTAAAAAGTTAAGGTGTTGTTTTAGGTAATTTTTTCTAATAATATTCCACTAATGTGCATTGTAGAAGTGCATTGTAGAAGTGCACTTAGTCAATTTGATATAATGCACTTTAATATAATTAAAATATTAAAATGCACTAATATTTTTCCACTCATTTTAATATTCAAATAAGAGAGTTCACCAATTTAATTTAAGGAAGACTATTGTGCATAATGAAGGTGTGCTTTGCATTGAACCTCCACTTAGTACAACATTAACCTTTACTCCAGAGTCAATAATTGTAATACCCCGTACTTTTCCTAGCTTGAAAAATTTCCCAAGAATGTTAGAAGCTTTCTTTGAAAGATGAATCCACTTTTGTACACGTGGAATTTTCAAGATTTTCACTTTTTATCATGTGGAAAATTCAATAAGCTTTCCATCGAAATAAGATTTGCTTAAATCCTATAACCGGGTAAGAAATTATGCCTATTTCAAGTTCCCATAGTAAAACAACGCCATATTGGTCAGTGGCGCGTCGCGTCACAAGCTAAAATGGCAATTATCCTTTTCCAGTGTCTCAATGCGATTTTTCCCGCGTCGCGCCAAAGTTCCAGGTCAGGAAGGAAGGGGCAACGCGATGGTTCTGCGTTGTGCCATCCCTCAGTTTTCCAATTGTCAAATTCCAGTGACACGGCGTGATAGCGCCGCGTCGCGCCATGGGCCCAGTTCGGAAATTTTTTACTGAAATTATAAGACACGTTCAAGGGTTAAAAGGGTCAATTTTCTACCCCTATTTAAACCTAATAACCCGTGATTTAGCCATTCTTCACCTAAAATATACTAGTTTCTCTCAAGTTTCTCTCAAGAACAAGCTAGGGTTTCTATTGGGGATTCAAATTCAAGAAGGTTTCACCGTCAATCTTCATGAAATCACGAATTAAGGTATGCGTAGTGTTCATTCATAGACTCCTTTCGTCCATGAAGCCCGAGAATCTCTTTTCTAAGTTTAAGTTTATGGATTTCTTTATGAATTTCATGTTGGGTTTGTTTTGTTTATGTTGAGAATGATCAATTGAATTCAAATCTGTGTTGGGTGATCTATTTTATATGGAATTGATTTGTATAGATGTATATTCATGTGAACCTATAAATAAACCCTAGGATGACGAAATTAGAGATGAATCATGATGATTAATTGTTGTATAATGTTATTGTTGTATAATGTTGTCTACATGTGCTATGCCTACCATGTATATGATTAAATGCCTAGATGAAGGAACAATGCCCAACTAGTATTGATACAAGAAAGACAACGGAAGCACGAAAACAAATACCAAAATTAGTCCACTAGCCAAGAAACCGAGGACCTCTTTTGGTGACCCCTCTCGGATTCGCTACCAACAAGAAGAATACAAGGCATAAGGGCGTAATAACACCAAAACAGTAGCAACACAACAAGAAAAAGATGAACAATAGACTAATTTCGGATTCCACATTAACAACACAAACACACGGTTACAACATCAACACTACTATACGATTACAAAGAAAAAAAAGGATAGATAGTTAGACAAATTGAAGGTATAATATTAACAACCCAAAAGCCTATTCCACTCTTGGAACTTTAACATCACACACATCAAATACATAACTCTTACGTTGGCACAAGAGTGACCCCGATCTCCCAAGCATCCAACGTTTCCAAGCTTGAATCCAACACGAGCGATTCCACACTCAAGTTGATTTCCCTAGTTACAATTTCAGGTTGATGGTCTTCTCTCCTTAGAGAGGAAATGTTTCAAGTGTTATAAACTCATAATATTCATCAAAAATCTCCCTAATGAAACCCTACATTATTCTATTTAGAGTGTATTACAAATAATAGGTAAAATGACCAAAAGGCACCTTAGTGAAGGGGCACCCCTCTAGTATATAAAGTGGACTGATTTGACCCATTTAGTGTATGTAGTGGACTGTTTTGGTGTCCATTTAGGTGCTCCTTTGCACTTCATTGCACACACCAAGCCTCGGGTCTAACGTACGCCCTCATAAGTCCATCTACGTGATCGTACTCGTATCATCCTCCCCTTCTTGAAAAGGATTCGACCTCGAATCCGTACCTTGCAAAATCAAAGAGGAAACAAACAAGTACACATCCTCATGGCATGAGGGTCAGGGTTAGCAAAATAAAAAATTAGCACTATCATGCCACGGTGGTACACACTTGAAGTACAACCAAGGATCCTTTGTGTTAATTATGAAAAGCTTCAACATCACAAACGAAAGGGCTCAGATGAACATCAAGAATTAAGGGACAAAAATCGAGACTACACCTCTCATACGATTTATATCCAACAACATCATGAATATCATCATATGCATATAGGTAGTGAAGAAAGGCACCAAAGACACAATTCTCATCTAAGAAGTATTCACAAGTAAGAACACACAACGAGAGAAGGGGACATTGTAAGCACGTAGGACCTCTCTCCTTCCAACTACTTACCGAGGGAAGGCATTCCATCAAGAGAGTCATACCAATAGGGAAACTACCATGCAACAATCCAATCCAAGGCAAGTAGTTTGCCCAAGAACTCGGTTTCCCTCTACAAATGATGTGAAACACGCTCCCAAGAGTCCCACAAGATACTTCAACTTGTCCAACCCCATGAAGGTGACAAGAAGTCTTTAACATCCTTGGACCCTTCCACAAACAAGAATACAACTTGTCATCCTCAAGTTGTGGTTCACATAACTTAAATACAAGTGTGTCAAACATGGATGCACGGATATGAGCAACACCCCAAAGAGACAATGACACATTTGCCCTACGGTCCTCGAGTAAACACAAACCACCATTAACATCAAAGGGATCACAATTCAAGTCGCCATATTTTTCAAGCACGGGTGGGGTGTCATGCAAAGGAGTACAAGCAAAATCATTTTTCAAAGATATGTCAAGCACATGATTAACCCTATGAGCCAAGCAAACATTAGAATCTTTACAACAACATAGGCTCACGGGTTCACTCCTTTGTCCTTGACCAACATCTTCAAATTCTTCATTCACTTGAGATTCATTAATCACATCACACATATTCTCAAGTGGTGGGCAAGTTTTACACACAAGTTGATCAACACAATTTTCACATGACGATGTACTTTCATTCAACACAATAGCTTCAACACTAGGTGGACACAAATCGATCATACTAAAAGAGTCGATTCGGTCATCTATAGGATCAACTAGTGTATCCACTCGCACAACATGTACATCATCCACAAGTGGTAATGAATCAATATACTCATATGTAGGTAAGCTACTACTCACACTCAACGGTTTATTAGTCACATGTTCATCATTCACATGTACCAAAGTATAAGAGTTAGCTGTTTTTCCTTGACATTCATGAGTATGTTCATCTTTACCTCAGTGTGAAAGTCCTTCACAAGTTTGGGCAACAACTTTCTTCGGGAAGCTCTCACCGCAAGGTGTTTAGACCTTAGATTTTGGATTTGTTGAGATAAGTGTGGATACCAATTGGCGTAGCCTTTCAACGTGCATGAAAGTAGCCTTTCAATGTGCCCTTTCACGTCTTCAATATTGTTAGTGATGCGGTCAAACGTGGCATCGAGATTGGTGGCAGCCATGGTACCTAAAAGAAAAGACAACAACGAACAACAAACTTGTTAGCTCAAAAATCCCTCACCACACTCTCACTCTCGATTTTTACCTCACACTTGGTTTCACAAGTATTGAAAGTCGGCTTGTACTTCGCGAGTGATTGAGGGTCGAGTCTACTCTTGCCCGGAATAGATTTTTGTTTGAGTTGACTCAAATAAAATTTGTTTACGGACTTGAACCAACAAGATACAACGAATTCACAAAAGATAAAAGCACAAAACAAACGTAGACACGAACAAGCAGACTCTACAACTAACTTACAATCTAGTAGGAGATTACTAGTTTGTTAATTAGTGTTCGAACCAACAAACGGAACTAGGAAACAATAAAATGAAACTAAGAAATCTAAAATTTGAGCTTAAAAATTATCGGTGAACAGTAAAAACATGATGTGGCAGCCACGTATTGGTTGCGGTTGTTATCAAATTTTATTTTCTAATTCAAGTCTTGGTCAATTTGGAATTGGTGGGAATTGGCTAAGGAGAGAAAACAAGTCTTGAAATCCTCTTTCAAATTCAAAAATCAAGACTTGACTTGCAACTACAAGTCTTGAAACTCTTTTCAATTTTCAAACAAAAGTCTTGCCTTGGCTAATACTATTCCCACAAAACAAGGTCCTTAAATCATGGAAGGTTGTTGGAAGTGGTTGTAAAGTCTTTGTTTTGTGTAGGAAAAGTTTTGAAAGACCTTAAAACTTGGAAGATTGTTGGAGAAGGCTTAAGGGTGGTTGAAAAAAGTCTTCAAAACTAACAACAATACCGCTCTTTCTTCTTGGTTTTAAGATCAAACAACACCTTTTCTTCAACAAGTTATGAAGGTGGTGAAGAACACCAAGAACACAACACTTGGAATTCCAAGGTTCATGTTGGGTTCTCCATCATCAACAACACATGTTCAACCTCAAATTTCCAACAACAAACAACAACAACCCAAAGTTCAACTCCAAATCCACAATACAACACACGGCCAAGCTTGAACAACAACAATATCACACGACCACAATAATGCTCACAACAACAACTTTCAACAAGTTTAAGCTCAAGTTTAGATCTAGACTCAAAAGTGTTAGTGAACAAGAAAACTAACACTAGAAACGACAAAACAAACAAGAACACTACTAGATCTAGACACACAACAAAAAAATCTCGGCCAAGACAACAAGAACACAATTTTCGGAAAAGAAACAAAAATGGACAGATTTCAACTTTTCTGGATTTTTTTTTTTCAGTTTTCAGTTTTTTTTTTTTATTTTCTAAGTAACAAACCCAAGATTGACTACGTAGGAACGAAATTAAAATCGGATTTGATACCAAATGATACAAGAAAGACAACGGAAGCACGAAAACAAACACCAAAATCTTTCCA
This sequence comes from Capsicum pubescens, assembly GCA_030864215.1. Classification (NCBI taxonomy): domain Eukaryota; kingdom Viridiplantae; phylum Streptophyta; class Magnoliopsida; order Solanales; family Solanaceae; genus Capsicum; species Capsicum pubescens. Next base: position 21,669,045 of record CM061548.1, read on the forward strand.
CTAGCCAAGAAATCGAGGACCTCTTTTGGTGACCCCTCTCGGATTTGCTACCAACAAGAAGAATCCAAAACAATATTAGAGCCATGTACCAAGCTCATGTATAGTACATCATGGTTCTTTTATAGTTTTATTATTAAGTTAGATGTATATTAAGGCTTCAAATAACTCCCAGCTATCAGACGAATCAAAACATTCCTTACCGATTGAATTCTTGAGAAGGATATTGGTATAGTCAACTTCAAACGAGCATATCTCTCATTATAATAAGAATTTTTGAGTTCATGACCTATAAACAGATAGATAATTGAATTATCTTTCCAACGATACCAATTTTGCCTAAATCCGATATCGGAGCAAAGAGTTATCCCCATTTTATTCCAGCATGTCAAGCTGGAAAATGGTGACGACGTTTCTGACGGACTATCACGTTTCTGACGACCTTTTTGACGACGTCGTCACATTCTGACGACATTTCTGACAATGTTGTCAGTCCTGGGCAGAAAATCAAGAATTTGGACCCCTTTTGTGACGACCATTCGTGACGGCCTATCACGGACCTGAAGGCCTGTCACGGATGGCGTCAAGTATATTTTTCCAGCAATTCAAGGGCGTTTTTGCAAGGGTATTATGGTCATTTCCTTCACCTTCCACGACTTATAACCCTAAAGAGGCATAATTTTTCCCATTTTTCTTCAGTTAAGCATCTCAAAAACCCTCTCTTACACTCTCAACCACAAGATTAGGGTTTTTATCAAACTCATCTCTCAAAAGCAAGATTCAAGCCTTTTTCCAAGATAATCAAGAATTAAGTTTCCCAATCCAAGAACTCTCCAGCAAATCATCAAGGTTTCCTTTCTAAGGTATGTGTGTGTTCATTCATGGACTCCTTTCGTCCAAGAAGTTCAAGAACCCTTTTTTTTTCTAAAACTATATATTATGGTTTTCATGTTATGAATGGATTGTTGATCATGTTTAAGTGTTGAATGATTCCAAGATAGAATCTTTATGTGTTATTATGAATCTATGACATCATATGAGTTGAAAACATGTAAGTTTGATTATTTATGATGAGTAATTGTATGATTTACACCTATGCCTAAGTTGTATATGTAAGGTGTTTGATAAAATACCTAAGAGACTAGAAATCATGCATTATAGCTAAATTGTGACTAAGTGGAGGATTCATGATATGCCCCCATATTCCAATGATTTTCATGTTGATATTGTGTCTTGTAAATGTTGTTGGGATGTTCATGAACTAGTCTTATGGAATTATGCTATGCTTACTTGCAAAACCCACTCATGTACAAGATGTAGAATACCTATGTACTTCATGAAATTCCCCAAGTTATGATATTATGGATTGTGGTTGTAATATTTAATGAGCATGATATTGAAAGCTATGCAAGTATATACATGTTGTATGAAATTCCCTTCCATGAAATAGATTGTTGAGAACCATGCTTAGTATGAAATCCCTTATTTATGATATTGTGGATTATGAACTCTACTCTTATGATCAAGTCAGTCATGTGTGTCAATTTCCTTCCATCGAGTCCTAGGGGTACTTGTACCCAAAAAATATAGCTGTGTTCCTAGAGCCATGTCATGTTTTCACGATACTCTCAGTCAATCCATGATCTATAGAAATCAGTCAGTCATGTGACTCAGGAAAATCCAGTAACCTCAGTAATCTCAGTAGTTCAGTAATCTCAGTGATCTCAGTACTCAGTAATATCTGTAACCTCAGTATTCAAAGTCAATCTCAGTAACTTCAGTACTCTCAACCAGTCCTCAGAACTCAGTATATTTCGTCAGTCATCGAAATCGAGTAAACTTAGTTTAGCTCCGCTAAATAATACCACTAGTATCGGTCTAGTTAATCAGTATCAGTTCAGCTAATCAGTTCAATTCAGTTATTCAGTTCAACCCAGTTATTTACTTCAGTGTCTTTCAGATGGGAGTAGGATTCAGCACCGAGTGAACCTAGGTATGGGGACTCACCCGCTAGATTAGGACTGAGATCCTTAGAAGCAATCCCTAAGTTCCAGAACTACGTAGCCAGCGTAGGTACGAGATGTCACCCGTTAGATAGGACTGACATACTCAGGGGTCACCCGTTAGCACATTTATATGTATAGGACTGATCCCAGGAGTCACCCGCTAGATTAGGACTGACTCCACATCAGATGTCTTTACTGATGGCACGGTACCGACACCCTTCCAGTCAGGGCAGAGATTGGACCCCAGTCAGCTTAGTTTGGGGCATGTCGGTTAGATGAACACATCCCACAGTTTTAGTTACAGATTCAGGACTGTCAGATTTAGTCAACTCAATTCAATAGTACAAATTCAGTACTGTTAGAGACAATCAATCCTTATCATTATAAATAGACTTCAAGATGACCCTTTAGACAGGACTGATCTCAACTATAGTTAAACAGTATCAGAATCATCAGATTTAAAGATCAGCCGCTAGATAGGACTGATCTCAAATTCAGTTACTCCATATAAAACAGTTCTCAGATAGTTCCATCAGAACTTAGACTGTCAGATACAGTCGCTCAGTATCAGTTACATCGGTTAGACCGATCATCATAGTTATATCAGTTATATCAGTTTTCTGAACTCATGTATCAGTCATATCAGTTATCAGAATTTATGATATCACTATTCAGCTTCAGGAATGTCAGCCACAGTCAACCAGACCAATTCTTCATAATTCGAACTATCAGAAATAGTCGTTCATCTATTCAGTATCTCAATATCACTACACTCATGTTGTCAGTATTCAGACTCAGTAGTCAGTATCTCCACGAGTTTAGTTACAGTTATGTATGCATGTATGTATTCTTACGTTCATATTAGTCAGCATTGTTCATGCATATAACCCTTTGCATTTAGCCTACCTCACTTGTATACTCAGTACATTCAGACGTACTGACGCATTTGCTCTATGGTGTTTTCTCTTATGTTACACCATAGGTTCAGAGGCACGAGCTCCAGATCAGCAGTAACATTTTAGTGTTCAGAGTTTGCAATGAGTCCTTCTCATTCGAGGACGATATGACTATTGCTACATTTACTATTCAGTTGCTAGATGGAGTTAGATGGAGACATGTTCCTTCAACTCCTTATTCAGTTCAGTTAGTGGCTTTCAAACTAGATGTCAGATTAGATATTCAGATCTCATTATTTTCAGTATTTATGACTTGTTTTGGCATTGTTATACCTTTTTCAGACATTTTGTTATCAGACGTTTATTCAGTTTGAACCTTATGGCCTTTCATGTTTATGTTTCCGCATTTTATAATATATTATGCAGTATACAGGTACAAATATCCGTCATGGGTTAGCTTGTGGTCCTTCGGAGTCATGAGCACCGTGTATCATTTCGGTTCAAAAAATCAGGGTGTTACATCTCCGAAACACAATAGTTACAGTAACAAGGTGCGTCCTTAACTGAAAACAAAAAGTGGTTTCCTAATCCTTGTCAGATCTGTGGACTCAACAATAATCAAGCTAAGTGGTGTCACAAACTTTATAATCATGATAATATCACAACCAATTCCATAAATGTTACTGTTTCTTCTAATGATTGGTTTCCTAACACTGCTGCTTCTCATCACATGACTCCTGATTTTTCTGCACTTAAAATCTCAGAGGAGTACAAAGGGCCTGACATGGTCACTATAGGTGATGTACATGGTTTGAACATTAAAAACATTGGTCACACTACACTATCTTCTAGTAATAATCAATTTCATTTGAAAGATATTTTACATGTGTCTGCACTACAATAACAATTGTTGTCTGTTAATCAATTTGCCAAAGACAATCACTGCTCTTTTAAATTTGACTCTGCTGGGTTTACTATGAAGTATCAGACAAATAAATAGGTGTTGTTGAAGGGACCAGCTGGGGACGGAGTTTACAAGCTTCCTATTGTTGCATTCAAGAACCTTAACGGCTAGACCAAGGCTTTTAAATCCTTTCGGACTGCTGCACTAGATTGGCATGCTCGGCTTGGTCATCCTCAACAATCAAATGTCTCCTTTATTGTTAATAAGTTTTGTTTGCCTAGTAATTCAATAAAATCATTATGCCTTTGTGAAACTTGTTGTTTAGGCAAACATTGTCAGATTTCTTTACCTATTTTTGACACCTAATTTTGTCCTCCACGACTTAATTTAATTCTGGATTTCTTCAATTTTTTTTAATAAAATTGAAATATTTATTTCATCTGGATAAATGCACTCTAAAGTATTTATTTGGGTTAATTTTGTCATTTAAGTGACGATTATATGTTTTCATATTTACATATGCGAGCTTGTATAAATTTTGTTACTTAAATAAATATTTTTGTCACTATTGGACTTTACTGAGATTAAGTTTGAAAATTAATCCAAACGGATAAAGTCTTAATTTAAATATAATTTGTTCTCAAAATTAATTAATTTGGATAAATATTTATGTGACTTTATTAAATCAAAAAGCTCGGGATTAAATGAGGTATTAATTCGTATCGAATTTCAATTTAATTTAGCCGATCTATTAAATTTGGCCATAATTGAAATTAAATTGATCATAATTGTGATGCAATTGACCAACTGATTTTTAATTTGGCCAAATATTTAATGAATTGACTAAACCCTAAATTGATTGGGTTATTTTTAAAATAAACTCAAAATCCTCCTAATCCTAACAACACCAAGATCAATTCAAATCTCAAAATTCAAATTTGAAATTCAAAATTTGTACTAGATTGTACAATTCTCCCTCAATCTTGTCCTTTTTTCATTTTTGAAATTCAAAATTTGTACTAGATTGTACAATTCCACCTCGCCTTATCCTTCAACAAGTCTTTGCTCAATTTTGAAATTCTCAAAACACACCTAAATTCTTTCTTCCACATTGGTGGATGAAAAGAATTGATTCCTCATTCTTTTCTATAATACTACCACTATCTTAGTAGAAAATCAAGTCTCAAAGAGTGAAAAAAAAAATCGAGCAAAGAGTTAAAAAATTTTCAAGTGGTAGTCTAATCGGGGTTCTCAAAAGATTGCTTTCCTGTGGTGCTCAAGACTCCGAAGAAAGCTTAAAGTCTTGTTTTGCTGCTCCAAAAAAGATAAACACACTTTTTCCTTTTAGTTTTGTTATCATTTTCTTCTTCATCTTTTTATTCGTAGTTCCGTAGTTTTAATTTTGTTTGCTGGAACTGTTTGCGGTAGACGGCCTTGAAGGCCATAGGATGTTGTGATATCAATATTATGACTATTTTTATGTTCATTGTATAAAATGAGCTAATAATAGTTGAATGTGTTTCTTTGACTTTCTTCTTTGATTATTATGATTAGATGGATAAAGTTTTGACCTTTACTTGATTAAAATATGTACTCATGTCTTGTTTAAATTCGTTGTTGTTGGATATGTTCGCTTTTAACAAGTAAAATTATTTTCTTTATGTGAAAAAAGAATAGTCACTATTGTTTGTTTCTCCTTAATAAATTAGATGGATAAAGTTTCGACCTTTTCTTGATTAAAATATGTACTCATATCTTGTTTAAATTCGTTATTGATGGATATGTTCGCTTTTAGCATGTAAAGTTGTTTCCTTTATGTCGAAAAAAGAATAGTCACTATTATTTGTTTTGCCTTAATAAATTAGATGGATAAAGTTTTGATCTTTTCTTGATTAAAATATGTACTCATGCCTAGTTTAAATTTATTATTGGTGGATATGTTTGCTTTTAGCATGTAAAGTTGTATCCTTTATGTCGGAAAAGAATAGTTACTATCGTTAAGGGTCTTGAAATTGTTTCTCAATTTGAAGTAGTAAGTGACCCGTATCTAGGAATCTGGTGTTATTTTTGAAAGGTCTATCATAGTGTGTTATGTTTGTGACCTAGCGATTTGCAAAATCACCGCTTAAGTTTGAAGTTGACCACTTTGGCATACAAATGATAGTTGGCTCATTCACATGTAGAAATTGTAATTCAAGTGCTATTTTTAAGATCTAACTCCTTTATCAATCCTTGATTCTTTTTTATTAAAGAGTTATTTTTTTCCATGATTATATGCCACAATGAAATGCTAAGTTCTTTTGATATATATTTGCAGTCATGATTTACTCATTTTCGTAGTCAAAACTGTCTTTGATTTTCTCTTGTTTAGATTAAAAAGTTGTTAGGGTTATAGATTTTGTTGAAATGGTGTAGAACTAAAATAGTATTTGGCATAATTAGACACTTTTTCTTAGAATTAATCTTTTACTATTTTTCGTATCTTGTCTTTGAATATCATTTCTCAAACATGTTTAATATATGCTATTTACTTCACCTCGCTTATTGATATATTTCTTGAAGTATTTTTGTACATTTAGACGTCCCATTGTTATTCACATACTACCATGAAGTATTTTTCTTCAAATATGTTAATTGACTCCATTCGGTATTGAAAAAATGTTGTTACATTAACATGTCTGTTATTTCATATATGAGAGGTCACAAAAGTTTTTCTCATCATATGCTCATTCTCCTTTTCTTTCTTTAATCAAAACATGTCTTAGACTATATCATATCATAGTATTTGGTGTAAATATGTTTAGAGATAATACATCGAAACACCACTAAACTTGTAGCCAAAACTTACTTTAGACCCTAAACTAATCGGGTAATTATTTACCCCCTTAACAACTTCCAAGTGAATTTTTTTCCACCCTAATTGCCGACATGGCAATTTTTTAAAAAATCAGCGCGTTAATTACTTAAAAAACATGAAAAATGGTGGGTCCCACCTTTTAATTTTACAAGTTTTCTTTATATATATATATATTAAATTAAAAAAAATAAATCAAAATCCACTTCCATCTTCATCTTCTTCATAACCACCCCCTTCCCCCACCCCCAACACCCCAATTTCTTCATCTTCTTCGTACCCCCCACCCCATTTCTTCATCTTCTTCATATCCTCCATGTCCACCCCACCCCATTTCTTCATCTTCTTCATTTAGGCTAAATTCATTTTTTTTTCAAGAACACCATTACTAAGCTCCATTAACCCCTCCCTTCATTATTTTTTTTGCCTTTTATTTATTTTTTTCAAATGACTACACCCAATTTGTGATGATAAATAACTTATGACAATTTATCACTTCCTCGTCTTGTGCTTATTGGGGCATTTGAGAAGGTTTGAAATAATGGTTTTAATGGTGGAAAAAATTAAAGGAGGAATCATTTTCATGGCAGATCGGAACAAAGGAACGAATATTAGTATTATTACTGCTAAATCGTTTGGTAGATCTGGAATTATTGTGGATGAGTTTAGGTTTTGTTCTACTTGCAATTGTTGATTTCTAAATGTTGATGGAGGAGTCATGGCTTAATCTACATGAAAAAGTTATTTATCAATTTTTTGTTAAATTCGAATCAAGTTATTGGTGTTAATGGTGAAAAATGGTGTTAATGGTGAAAAAGAAATTAAAGGAGGAGGAGAAATGGGGGCTGGGGGGCTGTTAAAGAATCGAAGGAGGAGGAATGGACCGGGGGGGGGGGGGCTGGAGAAGAAGAAGAAGTAGGGGGGGGGGTCTTTTTTTTTTATATATATATATTAAAAATAATTATATATATATTAAAAATAATTATATATATATAATAAAAATAATATATAAATAATATATATATATTAAAAATAATATATAAATAATATATATATATTTAAAAATATATATATTTTATATATATATAAAGTACAAATATATTTTTTGCTTTTTTAAAAAAAATATATATAAATAATGTGTATTGGATTATTTTTTTTTTAAAAAATTACAATTTCTTACGTGGCAATGACATGACACTGATATGGCACTGATTTGGTAATGACGTGGGGCGTGTGTACTTCACTCTCCGTAGTGAGAGTGGTATAATTTTTGTAGGGTGGAAAAAAATCCACTTGAAAGTTATTAAGGGGGTGAATAATTACCCAATTAGTTTAGGGTCTAAAGTAAGTTTTGGCTACAAGTTTAGGGGTGTTTTGATGTATTATCTCGTTAATCTATAGAAAATATTTGTCCAAATTTTAAGTGACAATACTTGTGGGTCAATGTTTTCTTTTTAAGAATTAGTTGATTATATTATGCTAGGTTCGATTTTTGTAAGATTATTTAATAAGTTAATTTCCTTTCGTTGGATAATTTGATTTGTTTTTTATATCATAGTATACTATTTCTTTATGCTTGAGAATACTATTTTTTCATCTCATCATTTATCTATCAAGTGTAGAATTTTTGAACACATATTAATTCTTCTTCTTTTATCTTTTTCTTTGCATGAATTTGTTTTGGAGTTCAAATGGACTCCTTTCCTCTTGCATTTTGAAATGAGCCAATAAGGCCCACCTATTCGAGTCAAGTCCAAAGTTTAAATTCAAAGTCGATTATATAACATGCGGGTGCAAGAAGATGGAAGAAGAAGAAAAATGGGTCAAAACCTATTGATGAAGTTTCTGTGAGACTTGAGAAGTCTCGATTTTTATTATTGTCTTATTCTTTCTTTCTTTCTTTCTTTATTTATTTATGTATCTATTTGTTCATTCATTTGAGCCTCGAAGTCAAAGTTGTAATTTAATACAGGTGAAACAAATTTTGGGCCTCAAAGGTCTGAAAACCAGTTTAGGACAGGTTATGGGCCAAAAGTCCAAGTATTTAGATTAGGATAAATGAAGATGGGTCAAAAGCTCAAATTAGCTTAGGACAAGGTTTGTGAATTTGGGCTTAATGACCTAAGTCTTTACGTCTCCCCCTTTTCCCTTTATATACTGATTGTTTTTAGTTTTCTTAGACTTAGTTAAAAATCTCCGCTAAGTCTTCAAAAATTATTTTGCACAAATCTTGAAGACAAATTTTTCCTTAATCGATTTCTTTTCAAAAACCAATTTTTCTTTTTAAAGTTAGTCAAAAAAATTATTTTCAAATAGTCCGGATAACCGCAAGTAAGCAGATACTCTTGGTGTCTTAACAACCTTCCAAGAATATTAATAGGAACCACTTACTCGGAATTTCTAAACTTAAAAGTTTTATTTTTGTTTTGAATCTTTTAAGTAATATTTTTAGTTTTTCTAGATATTTTCTCAAAAATCAAGTGACGACTCTGTAATTTCTTAAATTGTTTTGAACTTTTTTTTAAGGTTTTGAAATAGTTTAAAATGTCGAAAATAATACTTTCCAACCCTTCGAAATTGAAAAAGGGGCAAAATAGCTATCACTTGCTCTATTGCTAGTAAACTATTGGAATTGATTCGTGGAGATGTGTGGGAACCAACTCCCAACTTATCCTTTTATGGAGAAAAGTATTTTATTCTATTTGTGGATGACTTCTCTTGTTATTGTTGGTTATTTCCAATTAAACACAAACCTGAAGTTCTTTCTACTTTTGTCAACTTCTATAAATTGTTTGAAAAATAGTGTCAAACCAAAATCATTAATTTCCAACCAGATTAGGGTGGTGAATTTTGTTCTGTCAATACTTATCTGAAGGAAAATGGTATTCAACACCGCATTTCTTGCCCTCATACCCACCAGCAAAATGGTCAAGTTGAAAGAAAAATTCAACACCTAGTGGATACATGCCTCACTCTGCTTGCTTATGCTGCAGTTCTTTTCAGATTTTGGAACTTCGCTATGCACACTATTGCATTCTTAATTAACAGGATCCCAACACTTCAACATGTCTCCCCAATTTGAAAAACATCATGGAACTCCACTAGATTATGAAATTTCTCCGTGTCTTTGGCTACACTGTCTATCCTTTGTTATAATCCTACAACCAATACAAGTTCTCCTACAAAACTGTAACTTGTGTTTTTCTCATGATAGTAAAATCTATCTCAGTACATATGTACGTATTGATGAAACTCGTTGTCTATATAAGGATAAAAAGTTATCTGATTCCACTGTTCTAGGTACTCCTCTAGAATAATTTAATTCCAATCCTTGGCTCATTTTAATTGCGTCAATACCGCCACCTAACTTCATTGTACCATCATCTTCAACACTTTCACCCAATTCTGTAGATCCTTCTAACAATAATAACTCTGGTTTTAGCCTATCATCTTCCAGTGCTTCTCAAGATCCTATTAGTTCTCCTGCACAACAACACCTTTCTATCCTTCCAACCCCTCCCGAACCATTACAATCACCTGGACGTAGTCATTCAATGATTCTGAAGCCAAATCCTAAGAAAAAGACATTGACTTTCATGTCTGTTTTTTATGGTAAAGTTCAATCTTCCCCGGTTACTTTTTCGGAACCAACATGCCACACAAAAGCACTCAAAGTGCCATTATGGAGAGAGTCTATGAGCTCTAAAATAACTGCTTTGATACAACATCAAACATGGGAACTTGTTCTGAAATCATCAAATTCCAATATTGTGGGTTGCAAATGGGTTTTTTGACTCAAACATCATCTAATGGCATCATCGAGCGTTGCAACGCTCACTTGGTATCCAAAGGCTATAATCAAGTTGAAGGAATAAATTATGATTTCACTTTTAGTTCGGTTATCAGGCCTACAATAGTCTGAGTTGTTCTTTCCTTGGCAATCTCCAATAAATGGACTCTTCAGCAATTGGACATTCCCAATGCATTTCTCAATGGAGCCTTAAAATGGGATGTGTGTATGTCTCAAGTCCCAACTTTATTGATCAACTATGTCCTGATTATGTGTGTAAATTGAAGAAATCAATTTATGGCCTTAAACAAGCCCCACAGGCTTGGTTTTACAGACTCAGTTTTTATCTTCTAACAATTGATTTTGCAGGCTCTCATATTGACTCCTCGCTCTTTATAAAACACCATAACACTGATGTTGTTTATATCCTCGTCTATGTTGATGATATTATCATCACGGGGAGTAACTCCAATGCAGTTCACACCTGCATAACTTAGTTGTCCAAAGAATTCAAGTTGCGAGATCTTGGAAAACATCACTACTTCCTGGGAATTGAAGTTAGATATCTCAACAATGGTATTATTCTTTCTCAACAAAAATACATTTAGGATCTTCTCACCACTACTCAAATGGAACATGCCATATCTGCCAAGTCTCCTATGGCTAGCACATATAATTTGCAACTTCATGAAGGTGAACCGCTGGTTGATCCCAAGTTTTACAGGTGAACCGTAGGCGCATTACTATGTGTTTGTCTAACTCGTCCTGACTTGGAATTTTCTATGAATAAGTTATGCTAATTTTTATCTGCACCAACAACCACTCACTGGACAGCTTGCAAACGTGTTCTTCGGTATGTCAAAGCAACCTTAGATCAAGGAATATTTATTACTCACCCAACAAACTCCCAACTTCAAGCCTTTTGTGATGTTGATTGGGAAGGCAACCGAGATGATAGGAGATCCACATGAGGTTTTGTTGTGTATGTGGGACGGAATCTAATATCTTGGTTAGCGAAGAAGCAACCAATAGTTGCTCGATCATCAACCGAGGTTGAATATAGAGCTGTCGCCAATACCACAGCAGAAATAATTTGGCTTCATTCTTTTCTTCAAGAACTTAAACAACCAACCCATCATCCCACGATCATCTGGTGTGACAATATTGGATTTTCATATCTAGCAGGTAATCCATGTTTTAAGGCTCGAACGAAGCATGTTGAATTTCACTTCATCAGAGAACAAGTCAAGGCTGGTCATATATCAGTGCAATTCATATTCTCTATCGATCAATTGGAAAATATATTTACTAAGCCCTTATCGATCAGTCGGTTTTAATTTATCAAAGACAAGCTAAGAATCTTGGAAAAACCTTCTTAGCTTGAGGAGGGATGTTAGAGATAAGTTAGGATAGATAAGTTTAGTTAGATATATTCTAGGATAATGGCTTAGTGTCATATGTTGGCTATAACTCTCCATTCTTTTGTAGTTTGTTATAAACAACCGTGTATATATTCAGTCATTCTACTCAATAGAAAATATATAGAATTCTCCTAATTATCTCATTTTGCAACAACTGCTTCCACACAAAATTCAAGGTGTTGACATAAGCTTTCATAACTAGCATGTTACAGTCATGTGCTATCCCATTTTTTCATGAGCGTTTTGAGAATGAGCCCATTCTCATAGGAGGCGGTCTACTTCCACACTTACATAAGTGAAATTTGTCAATGGTGGTCCTGTAATTTCGACACCCCACTCATGCAAGACACAAAATTTCATTGAGTTCTTAGACTTAACCTTCACAAATCATTACAGGAACAAAATGCACTCACATCATAGGAAGGATTACATAATAGTGCATTCCATACCAATTCATCATATAATTCGTTCTTATCATTGAACTTGGTTATAGGATCTCTAGTCTCCGGATTGGGTTTCCTCATATATGACTCATGATTTTTTATAGGCTTCTCCCCCCCTCGATGTGATTCAGACCCTTTATTTTGTCAAGGCCTTGCTTAGTTCATCTGCAAGATAATCACATAATTTAACATACTCAATGTTAGTGGTACCACTTGTCAAATATAATATCACAGTATTATTTCTTCTCACGGGCTAAATTTACTGTTGTAATAACAACTTCAAACTTTATCAATAATATTGGTTCTATCACAATAACTCAAAACTAGAGAAATTAATTTCTCAAAATAAAGTGATTGATTAATTCACTTTTTCACTAGTTGAACCTAAAATAATTAGTTTAACCTCCACGATAGAGTTAGCAAATAATAATTTGCTTTTTTGATTTCAACAAATAGCAACAATTTTTTTCATTTTGCATCAAAAATACTTTTTAAGTATAACATGATTTATTTTAATTAAAAAAGTCACAATATTTTTTTTCCAAGTAAATATACCTGATTTGCATGTATAACCTGCTTAAATACTTTTACACAATTTCAGGTCAAGTGTAACTAGCCATATATCTCATATTTTAGTAGGGTAGTAAACTCCTTTTTTTTTTCCACGCTACTTTCACATATTTGAATAAAAAGAAGTTGCATGACTCATACAATCAACAAAATGTATTTCATGATTTTTATTTTTAACCATAATGTGACATGTCAAGAAAAAATTTATCACATGATTTAGGTATTTTTTATTCCTAAAATACAATTTATCTCACCCAAATATTAAATGTCAAGTGGCTACTCAACATTTTTTATCCTTTCTTTAATAACATGTTAGAGCCAAATATAAAGACATCAATGCAAATTAATAATGACATGTGATTTAGTCCAATAATAATTATGCATTTATAACACTTTTTTAACTCATTTTCAAAAGTGCAAATGTCACATTTTTGTGGTGATTTTTTCTCATTTCATTAGCCCCCACTATTTCAAGTATTTGAATACCACTTTATGTTCATGAAAAATAGTATCACTTTATTCATTAAAAATATTAAGCAAAAGGTTTTTTACCTTTCTTCCACAATAAGTAGAATTTTTTTTACATTTTCGCCGCTTGAGTTGAGGAAGTAGAAAATACTTTACCCTTCATTTCTTCTCTTCCATCTCTTGAAAAGATTAGTGGCGTTAAGATGTTGACTTCTCCATCTTGATATTCACATTTTTTCAAACTGTAACAAAACATGAATATCCTTAAAATTATTGGTGTAATATACCACAATTATAATAAATTACAGTTGAAAATACAAAAAAAGTGAAGAAAATAAACTAATCTTCTTCTTGGCTGAGGCACGGATATCTCGCTTTCTTTGAGGAGATTCAAACCCACTGCAGCATAATATGCACCGATCCAGTAGTATCAACTCTTGACTTGTCCCCTCCAGGATACAACAGCCCATCAATGATGTACAATTCAAACAACTTCGGACTAATTGACGAGTCCAAAGCTCCACCACAAAAAACATCTTCCTTCAACATATTAAAGCTCTCTTTGTATAGTGAATATTGTTAAAGACTTAGAATATTTTCTATGTCTGAACTCTCTCTTTTACTACAACTCATAATAATATTTTCCACACTTATCATCTTTTAATTTTCTTCTCATGTCTCACAATATACTACAACTCATCTCTTTTTTCCTTATACCACAACAATGGAAGAAACACCACTATTTATAAATGAGGAATTCATCCTTATATTGAATAGGAAGAATGTGGTGTAGTAAAGTGGATACATGAATGGTCTTTAGGTTACAAATGTTACAAGAGTTACAAAAGTAATGAGGTAGACTAATGGTAGAAGTTACAATAACTAAATATCGCATTCTACCATAAAATAATGCGTGAAATAACATGTTAGTGGTTATAAGAGTTACACAAAGTAAATACACACTTTGACTCTTAATAATATTCCACTAATGTGCATTTTAGAAGTGCAACCACCAACAACACACTTTGTCAATTTGATATAATATATTTTAATATAATTAAAATAGTAAATTGCACTAACATTGACTATGCTTTGAATATCCAAATTTAAGTATAGAACTATTAATACATTCAAAAGTTATTTGAGAAATATTTTAATAATATGGATAAAATAGTAAAATATATTTTTATCATATTTAGAAAAATGTATTGGAGATTTAAAGTAATAAAAAGACTAATTCATTAATAAAATCAGATCACAAATTCATGAACAATTCTTTCATTTTGAGTGACAGAAAAGAAATAGTTATGTGCATTTTTCCTCTCTGATATTATCAGTGTCATCATTTTGAATATTAAAAAAACACTTTAACTCTATCTTAGTTACAACATTATATTGAACAAATAAAGTAAATAACTAATCAATATAACAAAAAATACTCTAAAAAATAGTAAGTACACAACATGTAGAAGGATGTCATTGAATGTTAATAAAACATTCAAAGTTTATCATATTTGTACAAATTTGTATTGGACAAGTAAAGTTAAAAAAAATAAACAATTTACCCAAAAAATACTTTAGAAAATAGTAAGTACACAACATCTATAAGGATCCAATAATGAGGAGTTTAGTATTATAAGAAGCTAGTCAACTTATCCGCGCTTCGCGCGGTCATAAAAAAAATATGAATCTATTATAACTTTTTGGTATTAAAAAAACACTAATAAACAATATTATTTGTGTCAGTTCATGAATATGAAAATAGCACTAATCTATTCTTGGTTACATGTAATATTTCATTTACCTTGAAGGTCATCTCTACTCTCCTATTGCAAGTACAAATCAGAAACACATTTGTGCCAAATGTGTTATATATGTTGAAAGTTTTAATTATGAGATTATTGAGCAATTAGGATAATTAAATTAGTTTACCTTAAAGCATAGAGACTTTGGATAACTTGAAACTTGTGTGAACTAAACATTATAGGGAAAAACAGGAGAGAAGGGTTCTCATAGTTCAAGTAGTACCATACCTTGTGATTAGTGGTGAAATCAGAAATTTCACTAAGGGGATTCAAAATACGAAGAAGTAAATACACGAAAAAGTAAAAGTGGGTTCAACTTCTATTGTATATACATAAAAGATAATTTTAATCATGTATAAACAATGTAAGTTTCCATCTAGAAAATTTGGATGAACCCCTCAATGTACCTGGTTCTGCCCTACCCGCGATGGATTAATATTATGGAGTTAATTCTCCTTAAAGAAATTGTATAATGCAGTGAATAAAGAAAAATAAATAAAACATATGTTTCAGAGGAGCTGAACACTTCTATGTAAAAAAAAAGTGAACATACCCCCTGCAAAACATAAATTCAACAACTTTGTAGTAATGACTTTTAATGCCATTAATGCTCACCATCAATAACTCACCCTTCTTTGTCAATTTCAATATACTATATAAAGAGCACCTACAGAGAATAGAAAACAACAAATAGAAAGAAAAAGAAAAAGAGTTTTCCTCCTTTCCTCTTTTTGAATTATTGTGGGTAATTGGTTTAGGCAACCTCCAAACTTCCAGCCACGAGTGCACATGTTTGAAAGTAGCTGTGGAACCTTGGGGAGCGACCGAATCGAAGGATTTACATTAGTAATAATGTTTCTAACATTATTACTGATTCTAACACTATTGTGATTTTTGATAAATTTGCTAAAAAGAAGGTTAAAAATGATACAAAAATGTTTGAGGACATTTATTGAGTCATATGACTAACACTTTATTTGATTTATTTTTTACTTACAAATCTGCTGAAGAAATATGGGATAGTTTGCAAAACTCAAAATAGGAAGGACAAAATGATGTCCAAGTTTATTTTGGTAAGGGTGATGAAGTGATTGCAACAGTAATCATCGAGGAAAATCTGGTAGCTAACAAGACTGATTATGATACAAGATTAATGGGCTCCACTCCTTTGGGATCGATGCTTCAAAGATTACATCACGGATTCAAGACTTGATCGTTTTAGGAGGTCAAATATGTGAACGGAGGATAGCTTGGAAAAAAGCTATATTTAGTGATATACTCCATGAAAGGAATGGTCGACACCACATTTGGATGATAGCTTGGGATTCGAGATAGTATGGGAGTGCATTCCGTTGTTTTGAGCTTTGGGTCACTTTTGGGCCCAATAGTTTTAGGATTACTTTTGGGCCCATTGTGTAATAAATAACCCATGGCTATAAATAGCTAGTTTTCTTTCATTTTTAGGTAGTTGTTGAATGATGTGTTGATTACACTTGAGAGTGTTTTGTAGAAACTTGTTAGGAGTTTCTTGAGTCATGAGAAACGTGGGTGCTCGAAATTTGTTTACGTTGTGTCCTCATAAGAGGTTGGTGTTGTCGATGATTGATAGGAAGGTCTAAGGTTTAATATACCCTTGGTTGTCCTCTCGTTATCGATTTATGTCAATCTATCTATCTTTTACGTTATTGTTTTGTTTTCCTTTGTTTGTTCTTGTTTCGTGCTTGTTTCCATTTTCGTGTTTTACGTCTCGTATCAGATTGGGTGCTGGACACAGGTGCTTCAAGACATTTTTGCGCCAACAAAGAATTATTTCATGACTTTCATGATAGTGGCGAGTGTGTCTACTTGGGTAACTCCACTACTGCTGGAGTTTTGGGTAAAGGAAAATTTTTACTTAAATTAACTTCTAAAAAAATATTATTCTTGAACAATATTTTGTATGTTCCCTCGCTCCGTTGAAACTTAATTTCTGGAGCACTTCTCAATAAAGTAGGGCTTAAACTTATTTTTGAAGTTGATAAAATAATTATTTCTCGTGGAGGAGACTTTGTTGGGAAGGGATACCTTAGTAGAGGCTTATTTGTACTGAACATTGATCAAGAGATTGCCAATAATGGAAATATTTCTAATTCTGCTTATATTGCTGAATTTATTAATTTATGACATAGTAGACTAGGTCATGTTAATATTGCTTCTATTAAAAGACTTTAAAAAATGGGATTAATTCCTGCAGTAAATATTAAGGGTGTCAAACGGGCCGGGCTGACCCGGCCCACCTAGTCAACCAGGCCCGATTTGATCCGACCCGGCCAGCCCACGGGCTGTAGGGTACCGGGTCCCGGACTGGGTTATTTTTTTTGGGCCCGGTTAATCCAGTCCAGACCAAACCCGGTCCAGGCCTGCCAGTTAACCGACTCGATTTTTTTTTCTTTTAAACCACAATTGGACCGTTGGGCCCAAAGTAGTCGTTGGACCAACGGCTATATAGCCATTTTTGGGTCCAAACGGCTACTTTGGCCATTTTTATTAAAAAAAAAATTCATTCAAAATATTTTTTTAAACCCAAAAAAATTCCTATAAATACCCTACACTTTCAAATCATTTTCCACACAATTTTTCATTCTCTCAAATCTTAATTCTCAATTCTCAAATATTCTATATATTTAATTTCCTAAAGTGCTCACTTTAATTTCTTAATTTTGCAATTACAAAGTACGAGTGGAAGTTTCTAAAGTCGCAACCTTCGAATACTTCCAAAATTTGATATTGTCGTTCCATCTCTTACGTTTAATTTCTAATTTGTGTATTAATTGTTGAATATTTAATTTTATTATATTTGTGTATTTTGATTTTTTTTAGTTTAGTTTATATTATGGATAAATTAAGAAACCTCGCCATTAAAGGTGTTAAATTTTTTTATTCCGGAAGTGGTAGTGGTAGTAAAAAGCGAATTACTAGTGGTAGAGGTACTTCAAGTAGTAGATGTACCCGTGTGCCTCCGCCTCTGGTACCTCTTAGTCAACCTTTTGAGGAATAAATAGGTGTAGGTGCCCACGATATAGATTATGTAGAAGCTCAGGAAAATTACGCTAAAGAAGAAGAAAATGAAATAGATGCGGTTAATTTAGACGAAGATGATGAAAATATTGGTGAGACACCCGCAGTAGGAAATGCTAATGTTAGATCTGAATTGGTTAATCTCCCTCCTCGTCCTCCCCATGCCCCAAGAGCTCGTAAACCAACTAGTATTGCATGACAATTTTTTGATCGTATATTAGATATTGAGGTGCAATGCAATATTTGTCAATAAATATATAAGCATAAAAGAGCAGGCAAGCAAGGAGGTACGGGTACGTTAATGAGACATATAAATGATAATCATGAAAGAGAGTTAAATATTGCACGAGGTGGTGCGAATGTTGGTGGGCCAACGTAAACTAGAATGGACCCAGCAACCGGTCAGGTAATGAAGAAGTATAATAAATTGAGGGACCGAGAAGAAATAACATAAATGGTAGTTTGGGTTGTTTGACTTTTAGTTTTCCTTCTTTTGATGCTTTATTCATTATATTCAAGCAATTTATAATCCTATGTTTAATCGTATTCTTAGAAGTACTTGTAGGGCCGATATTTTTAGACTTCATTCACAATATTATTTTTATTTATCAACATTGTTAAAAAATATTCAATGTAGAATGTCCCTAACTTCTGATCTTGGTCGTGTTGTAAATAAAAATAATTATTTTACCATTACTTGTCACTCGATAGATAGTAATTTTGTTATACAAAAATGCTTGCTTTTTTATATGATGAAGATCGTAAACATACTGGAGATTTTATTGCTGATTCGATTGCTAAAGTTGCAGAATTTTAAGGTATTGAAAAAATATCTTATGTATTGCATTTGATAATGCTTCTAACAACAAGACTGCGATAACAAAATTAAAATCTAAGCTATCTCCGCCGTTACCTTAAATTTTTCATGTTAAATGTGCTTGTCATATATATAATTTAATTGTAAGAGATGGTCTTGAGTTTCTTGAGCTTTATATTGAAAAAAAATCGGCTTGCCGTTGGTTTTATTCAAGGAAATAATCGTAGAAGAAGAATTAAAGACTTTAAAATTAAATGTGAACAAAATGGACTTGCACCGATATTGATGCCTGAAGAATGTGATACAAGATGGAATGCTACGTATGATTTTTTAAAAACTTGTTATAAATATAGAGTTCCTATTACACTATCTTTTAACCAATATTGTGGTTCGTTTGCTGATTCTACCAACTGCATGCTACATGATTCTGACTGGACTGTAATTAATGATCTTGTTAAGTTTTTGAAAAAAATTTATATAGCTACGGTTGAATTTTTCGGTGCTTATTATCCTACTGTTTGTAATATTTTGGCATATATAGACGATATTTCTGGTTTGCTCAAAGAATATAAGAATAAAGAAGGTTACAAAGAAGTTGTTGGTGCCATGTTTGCTAAATTTAAAAAATATTTTTTCCGATTCCCCCTATTTACTTGGTTGGTGCTATGCTTAATCCGTGCGTGAAATATAATACTATGTGCCACTTTAGTACTATTATTTATGCTAACTTAGAAATAAATACTTAGAAATAAATACTAACAATGATTCTGATGATGAAGAACAAGACCAACCTGATTTGTTGTAATACCCCGCATGTTTCTAAGCTAGGAGACGAACCATTTTTCCTACATACGAAATCTCCTATCCTGTGATTCATAATTGAGTACATGACTTACAATGAGTTTCCTAGCGATAAGATAGCTTATGATGTGTTAAGCATGTTCAAATGAGTCACTTAAGGTAATACAAGCTAAGAGTTTTTGAATCCATCAAGTTTTAGTGTTCGATTTCGTATAGGTCATATTTGAATGAGTATAACTTGATGTTAATATGGTATTTCTGCATATTTCTACCCACCAAATTGTATAGAATCTAATTAGCTTTCTAACGATACCAATTTCGCCTTAATCCAATACCCGAGCAAAAAGTTATGCCCATTTTCGTGAGAGACAGTAAGGATATGCGATTGGTTAGGCGCCGCCCAACCAAACTTAGGCGATTGGTTAGGCGCCGCCCAACTTGGCTTGTGCGATTACTTGGGCGCCACCTAAGTCTGTTCCAAGTGCCAAAAACACTCTGTTTTGAGTTATTTTGAGGGTAATTAAGTCTTTTAACACTCCTTACACGTCCCTAAACTTAACCCTACAAAATATATAGCTTCTAAACATATTACAGCCCTATTAACATCTCAAAGTTCATCATCCAAGAACACTAAAAGAGAAAAACAACTAGGGTTGCATAGTTAAACTTGAAGATCCAATTTCAAGGAAATTCCTCCGTCAATCATCAAGAATCTTCCTTCTAAGGTATGCGTGAGTTGATTCATGGACTCTTTTTGTCCATGAAGCTCAAGAACCATCTTCTAAATTATGTATTATGATGTTTATGTTGTTGGTGGTTGATGTTCATGTGGTTGGAGTTTGATGATCCCTAAGATGGGATCTTTGTATGTTTTGTGTGAGGATATGGTGGTATTTAATGTATAAATATGTGAAATTGGTGGTTGAATATTTGTAATATTGATGAATCCACCTATGCCTAATATGTGCATGTAAGGTGTTTGTGAAAATACCTAAGGGAATAGAAATCATGCTTTTATGACATAATAAGTCCTAAATGACTATTCCATGTTCTAAGTTTATGTTCAACATGATCCCCATGCTATTGTCTTGAATTGAAGATGTTGTATGAGATGCTCATGATATTGTTGTGATATGGAATGACCATGTTATTGAAGACATGCAAGTAAATACATGTTTTGTGCATTCCCGATCATGTGATAGTTTGTTGAAAATCATTCTTATTATGAAATCCTTACTTATGATATTGTGAATTGTGGACTCTACTCTTATGATCAAGTCAGTCATGTGTGCCAGTTTCCTTCCATCGAGTCCTGGGGGTACTTGTACCCGAAAACTATAGTTGTGTGCCTAGAGCTAGTGTCATGTTTCAAGACATCCTCAGTCAAGCTATGCTCCATAGATTTCAGTTAGTTACGTGACTCAGAAAAACTCAGAAATCTCAGTATTTCAGTAGTCCCAGTAGTTTCAGTACTCTCAGTCAGACCTCAGATCTCAAGTAGCTTTTCCGTCAGTCAACAGAACTCAGTGAATTCAGCTTAGTTCAGCTAAGAAAAAATTATCAGCTCAGTTAATCCATTTATAAATTAGTTCAGTTCAGTTAGTCAGTTCAGCGCAGTTAATCTTTTTGGAGTCTTTCAGTTGGGAGTAGGGACTAGCACCCAACGAGTGCAGGGATGGCGGCCCGTTATAAAGGTAGAGCTGTTAGCAGTAAATCCCTGTACTCCAGAACTGCGTAGCCAGAGCAGGACAGGAGTCACCCGTCAGATTAAGGCTATACTTGACTATTATATTGCCATAGGCTTGATTTTCTGTTCAGGATCACCCGTCAGAGAGGTTTGACCATAGTAGAGGTCTCTACCCGTGGCACGGTATTGACACCCTTCCAATAAGGGCAAAGATTTGACCCCACCAGTACAGTATCGGGGTATGTCAGTTAGGTTACTACCTCCCACAGTCACATTTACAGTTACAATTTCAGTATCAGTCTTCAGAGTAGAAATCAGGAATCAGGACTGTCAAATACTGTCATCGATCTCAGTAAGGAACTCAGATAGTTCCATTGATTCCTGGACCATCCCATCAGATAGTCTTGGTCCCATATTCAGATGCTTATTATTAGATCTAGAGGTCACCCGGCAGACAGGCTTGATCTCAATCTCAGATTCAGTCGAGTATTCTCATTATCAGTTTCAGATATCACTCATTAGCTAGGATTGAGCTCAGACTTAGATGTTCAGATACAGTTTGGAACTCAAATAGTTTTCCCTAGAATTAGGACTGTTAGATACAATCATCCATGTTATCAGTCATTCAGTATCTCAGTATCACAAAACTCATGTTGTCAGAGTTCAAATTCAAGTAGTCAGTATCTCCACGAGTTCAGTAGCAGTTACGTATGTATGTATGTATGTATGTATTCTCACGTTCATATTAGTCAACATGTTTATTCATATAAACCCCATGCATTTAGCCTACCCTCACGTATACTCATTACTTTAGTTGTACTAACGCATTTGCGCTATGGTGCTTTCTTTTTATGTTACACCATAGGTTCTGAGGTGTAGATTCCAGATCAGCAGTAGAAGTTTAGTAAGCAGTGAGTCCTCATCTCTCGAGGACATGATCGTTACATTTATTATTTCAGTTTATTTTCAGTTTAGGGAGTTAGTTAGAGATATGTTCCTTCAACTCCTTATTCAGACAGTTTAGAGGCTTTCAGACGATTATAGAGTTTCAGATTTAAACATTAGTATTTTCAGTTTTGTTTTGGTACTGTGATACCATCTTATTTCCGATATTTTATTATTCAAGATTGAACCTTACGCCCTCTTTATTCATGTTTCCGCATTTTATATGTATATTATGCAGTTATAGGTACAGATATCAGTCATGGGTTAGCTTGTGGTCCTTCAGGGTCATGAGCACCGTGTAGCATTTCGATTTAGAAAATCGGGGCGTTATAAACTTGGTATCAGAGCCTAAGGTTCAATAGAGTCCTAGAAAGTCTGAAAGCCGCATCTAGTAGTGTCTTGTACATGAGTGTGTTGCGCGCCACATTTATGTACAGGAAGCTATAAGATATTTTAGTAATAGTCTCTCTTCTTTTAGTATTCATGTCGTGCCAGTAAGCAGTCAGATTTGTATAGCTTGTTTTCTCATCCTTGCATCTATTCATGCTATCCAAAATCTCAGAGAATGTAACTATTTCAAGGTAGAACCTCCTAGTAGTTGTAAGTTCAGTCCATCTCATGCATTAGTTTCAGACCCCCCGAAGTTTAGTTATAATATAGTTCGTAGAGGCCCTGTGCATCACCCCAGTATCTTAGCAAGGTAAACATTCCTAGAGAGACATAGTGTCCCAAGGGGGAGATACCCCACCTTTTTCTTGTGCTTTCATATCCTGTTATAAATTAGTTATCAAGTGTCATGGCATAATCAGTCAAGCTTTCAAGAGTCAGCTCAGTCAGATATTCAGGCATTAGATATACGTGTTCAATAGAGAAAGTACTATTTATCAGTATCTTCACTCATACATTTACATATCATGTCAGTCATGTAATCATGCATCAGATATGCATGGATTCAACCTTTTAGTTATGCATCGGATATACATTCTCATTTTGAGAAAACACACTTTATTAGAATCCTCAGTCTTATATTCATGAATCAGCTTCCCATGCATCAGATATGCATGTTCAGTATGTTGTGCTCAGCTTTCTGTCATGTCAGTCATGAAACCATGTTTCAGTAGTGTATGTCTTGTACGTACTTCATCTTATTATCTCTCCTGCCTCAGTTAATTTCCATTCGAGGATGAATGTTCCCAAGGGGGAGATATTGTAATACCCCGCATGTTTCTAAGCTAGGAGACGAACCATTTTTCCTAAATACGAAATATCCTATCATGTGATTCATACTTGAGTACATGACTTACAATGAGTATCCTAGCGATAATATAGCTTATGATGCGTTAAGCATCTTCATATGAGTCACTTAAGGTAATACAAGCTAAGAGTTTTTGAATCCATCAAGTTTTAGTGTTCGATTTCGTATGGGTCATATTTGAATGAGTATAACTTGATGTTAATATGGTATTTCTGCATATTTCTACCCACCAAATTGTATAGAATCGAATTAGCTTTCCAACAATACCAATTTTGCCTTAATCCAATACCCGAGCAAAAAATTATGCCTATTTTCATGAGAGACAGTAAGGGTATGCGATTGGTTAGGCGCCGCCCAACCAAACATAGGCGATTGGTTAGGCTCCGCCCAACCTGGCTTGTGCGATTACTTGGGTGCCGCCTAAGTCAGTTCCAAGTGCCAAAAACACTCTGTTTTGAGTTATTTTGAGGGTAATTAAGTCTTTTAACACTCCTTACACGTCCCTAAACTTAACCCTACAAAATATATAGCTTCTAAACATATTACAACCCTATAAACATCTCAAAGTTCATCATCCAAGAGCAATAAAAGATAAAACAACTAGGGTTTCATAATTAAGCTTGAAGATCCAATTTCAAGGAAATTCCTCCATCAACCATCAAGAATCTTTCTTCTAAGGTATGCGTGAGTTGATTCATGGACTCCTTTTGACCATGAAGCTCAAGAACCATCTTCTAAATTATGTATTATGATGTTTATGTTGTTGGTGGTTGATGTTCATGTGGTTGGAGTTTGATGATTCCTAAGATGGGATCTTTGTATGTTTTGTGTGAGGATATGGTGGTATTTAATGTATAAATATGTGAAATTGGTGGTTGAATATTTGTAATCTTGATGAATCCACCTATGCCTAAGATGTGCATGTAAGGTGTTTGTGAAAATACCTAAGGGAATAGAAATCATGCTTTTATGACATAATAAGTCCTAAATGACTATTCCATGTTCTAAGTTTATGTTCAACATGATCCCCATGCTATTGTCTTGAATTGAAGATGTTGTATGAGATGCTCATGATATTGTTGTGATATGGAATGACCATGTTATTGAAGACATGCAAGTATATACATGTTGTGTGCATTCCCGATCATGTGATAGTTTGTTGAGAATCATTCTTATTATGAAATCCTTACTTATGATATTGTGAATTGTGGACTCTACTCTTATGATCAATTCAGTCATGTGTGCCAGTTTCCTTCCATCGAGTCCTGGGGGTACTTGTACCCGAAAACTATAGTTGTGTGCCTAGAGCTAGTGTCATGTTTCAAGACATCCTCAGTCAAGCTATGCTCCATAGATTTCAGTTAGTCACGTGACTCAGAAAAACTCAGAAATCTCAGTAGTTCAGTAGTCCCAGTAGTTTCAATACTCTCAATCAGACCTCAGATCTCAAGTAGCTTTTCCGTCAGTCAACGGAACTCAGTGAATTCAGCTTAGTTCATCTAAGAAAATATTATCAGCTCAGTTAATCAGTTTATAAATCAGTTCAGTTCAGTTAGTCAGTTCAGCACAGTTAATCTTTTTAGAGTCTTTCAGTTGGGAGTAGGGACAAGCACCGAGCGAGTGCAGGGATAGCGGTTTTTCCCGTTATAAAGGTAGAGTAGTTAGCAGCAAATCCCTGTACTCCAGAACTGTGTAGCCAGCGCAGGATAGGAGTCACCTGTCAGATTAAGGCTATACTTGACTATTATATTGCCTTAGGCTTGATTTCCTGTTCAGGGTCACCCGTCAGAGAGGTTTGACAATGGCACGGTATTGACACCCTTCAAATCAGGGAAAATATTGGACCCCACCAGTACAGTATTGGGGCATGTCAGTTAGGTTACTACCTCCCACAGTCACAGTTACAGTTACAGTTTCAGTATCAGTCTTCAGAGTAGAAATCAGGAATCAGGACTGTCAGATACAGTCATCAATCTCAGTAAGGAACTCAGATAGTTCCATTGATTCCTGGACCATCCCGTCAGATAGGCTTGGTCCCATATTCAGATGCTTATTATTAGATCTAGAGGTCACCCGGCAGACAGGCTTGATCTCAATCTCAGATTCAGTCGAGTATTCTCATTATCAGTTTCAGAGATCACTCGTTAGCTAGGATTGAGCTCAGACTTAGATGTTCAGATACAGTTTGGAACTCAAATAGTTTTCCCTAGAATTAGGACTGTTAGATACAATCATCCATGTTATCAGTCATTCAGTATCTCAGTATCACAAAACTCATGTTGTCAGAGTTCAAATTCAAGTAGTCAGTATCTCCACGAGTTCAGTAGCAGTTACGTATGTATGTATGTATGTATGTATTCTCACGTTCATATTAGTCAACATGTTTATTCATATAAACCCCATGCATTTAGCCTACCCCCACGTATACTCAGTACTTTAGTTGTACTGACGCATTTGCGCTATGGTGCTTTCTTTTTATGTTACACCATAGGTTCTGAGGTGTAGATTTCAGATCAGCAGTAGAAGTTCAGTAAGCAGTGAGTCCTCATCTTTCGAGGACATGATCGTTATATTTATTATTCCAGTATTTCAGTTTATTTTCAGTTTAGGAAGTTAGTTGGAGACATGTTCATTCAACTCCTTATTCAGACAGTTTAGAGGCTTTCAGACAATTATAGATTTTTCAGATTTAAACTTTAGTATTTTCAGTTTTGTTTTGGTACTGTGATACCACCTTATTTCAGATATTTTATTATTCAAGATTGAACCTTACGCCTTCTTTGTTCATGTTTCCGTATTTTATATGTATATTATGCAGTTACAGGTACAAATATCAGTCATGGGTTAGCTTGTGGTCCTTCGAGGTTATGAGCACCGTGTAGCGTTCCGGTTCAGAAAATCGGGGGGTTACATTAGTGGACGGCTATGGCCGATGCAAACGCTTACATAGATAAAGTATATAACCACTATACTGATTTAGTTGATTTAGCTGTACCGACAAATATCACTCCAACTGTCGTTCCTCGTCCTCCCGAGGAGCCATCATCTTCTAAAATGCCGGCACATAGTGGTTTTCCTTATCACTTTTATGATTTACCTTGTTGGAATAATGTTGAGGAGGGAGCTTACACAACAACTTATCGGGAAGAGCTGAAGTATTATCTTCGATCGCCGCTAGAGGATCGGAGACGACGGATCAACCTGTTGGATTGGTGGAGGAATAATGAAGCACAATATCCTGTGGTTTCAAGATTAGCTAGAGATATCCTGAATGTTCCAATGTCAACCGTTGCATCGGAGAGCGCTTTTAGTCAGGGACGAAAGCAACTTGGAGATAACCGACATTCATTGGGAAGCAATGCAATAGATGTTCTAGTTTGCCTTAGAGATCGGATTAGAGCCGAACGAAGAAATCAAGAAATGGAAGCGGAACCGAACGATGAGCAGGGACTTGAAGAAATTATGACTTCACGGGAGAACTCAGCAGAATCAAATCCAATGCCGTTAACTTTGACTATCCTATGCAAGTTCCCGTTAATATCAACATGAATGAGTTGGAAAAAATGATGCAAAATTTGTAGTTTTTTTATCCATGTAAATTATAAATTTTAGATCATTTTCCAATCAATAAAATTCAACATTCATTCACTCCTTAATCCTTACTTTGTAATTTTTTCCATTTAATGATTTAAATTGAATTTTTAGTTTAAATTAAATACTTAGTTTTAATATATTACTAATTTACTATAAAGTATTATTAATTTATTATATTAAGTAGCATATGTTTTATTTAAAGAAATACATATATTTTATATGTGTACGTATATATTGAATCGTACGTATATATGTGTGTATATTTTCTAAAGTAGTATATATTTAACGTATACATGTGTATATATTTTAGAAATTAGTATATTACTATATATTTAGTGTGTGTACATATTGTAGTATATATATATTACAGTATATGTTTTATTTAAAGTAGTACATATATTGAATGGTACGTATATATGTGTATATATCTTCTATAGATGTATATATTTAACGTATACATGTGAATATGTTTTATAAATTAGTATATAACTATATATATAGTGTGTGTATATATTGTAGTATATTTTATTTAAAGTAGTAGGTTTATGTTGAATGGTACGTATATATGTGTGTATATTTTCTAAAGTAGTATATATTTAACGTATACATGTGTATATGTTTTAGAAATTAGTATATAACTATATATTTAGTGTGTGTATATATTGTAGTATATATATATTGCAGTATATGTTTTATTTAAAGTAGTACATATATTGAATGGTACGTATATATGTGTATATATCTTCTATAGACGTATATATTTAACGTATACATGTGTATATGTTTTATAAATTAGTATATCACTATATTTATAGTGTGTGTATATTGTAGTATATTTTATTTAAAGTAGTACGTATATATTTAATGATACATAGATATGTGTGTATATTTTGTAAAGTAGTATATATTTAACGTATACATGTGTATATGTTTTAGAAATTAGTATATAACTATATATTTAGTGTGTGTATATATTGTAGCATAAATATATTGCAGTATATGTTTTATTTAAAGTAATATATATATTGAATGGTACGTATATATGTGTATATATCTTCTATAGACGTATATATTTAACGTATACATGTGTATATGTTTTATAAATTAGTATATCACTATATTTATAGTATGTGTGTATATTGTAGTGTATTTTATTTAAAGTAGTACGTATATATTTAATGATACGTATATATGTGTGTATATTTTCTAAAGTAGTATATATTTAACGTATACATGTGTATATGTTTTAGAAATTAGTATATAACTATATATTTAGTGTGTGTATATATTGTAGTATAAATATATTGTAGTATATGTTTTATTTAAAGCAGTACATATATTGAATGGTACATTTATATGTGTATATATCTTCTATAGACGTATATATTTAACATATACATGTATATGTTTTATAAATTAGTATATAACTATATATATAGTGTGTGTGTATATTGTAGTATATATATTGTTGTGTATTCTATTTAAAGTAGTACGTATATATTAATCGGAGCATATATATGTGTGTATATTTTCTAAAGTAGTATATATTTAACGTATACATGTGTATATGTTTTAGAAATTAGTATATAACTACATATTTAGTGTGTGTATATATTGCAGTATATATATATTGTAGTATATGTTTTATTTAAAGTAGCACATTTATTTAATGGTGTGTATATATGTGTATATATCTTCTATAGACATATATATTTAACGTATACATGTGTATATGTTTAATAAATTAGTATATAACTATATATATAGTGTGTGTATATATTGTAGTATATTTTATTTAAAGTAGTACGTATATATTGAATCCTACGTATATATGTGTGTATATTTTCTAAAGTAGTATATATTTAACGTATACATGTGTATATGTTTTAGAAATTAGTATATAACTATATATTTAGTGTGTGTATATATTGTAGTATATATATATTGCAGTATATGTTTTATTTAAAGTAGTACATATATTGAATGGTACGTATATATGTGTATATATCTTCTATAGACGTATATATTTAACGTATACATGTGTATATATTTTATTAACTATATATTTAGTGTGTGTATTTATTCTATTATTGTAGTATATATATATTGTAGTCTATGTTTTTTTAAAGTAGTATATATATTGAATGGTACGTATATATTTGTATATATCTTCTATATACGCATATATTTAACGTATACATGTGTATATATTTTATAAATTATTATATATATCATTTCATTGTAGTATATGTTCTATTTAGAGTATTATATATATATCCATGCAAATTA
The DNA here is from genome assembly GCA_030864215.1 of Capsicum pubescens. Classification (NCBI taxonomy): domain Eukaryota; kingdom Viridiplantae; phylum Streptophyta; class Magnoliopsida; order Solanales; family Solanaceae; genus Capsicum; species Capsicum pubescens. The sequence goes on from CM061548.1 coordinate 21,698,644, forward strand.
TGTGTTGTTATTGTTGAGGTATAAAGCATGTATGATAATGGAGATATAAATTATGTACACAAAATATATCCATGCTTTTCCTATCATGTTTGAAATATTGAATAAATACATGAAGTATTCTATCCCCTGCTTATGATATTGTGAATTGTGGACTCAAATCTTATGATCAAGTCATGTCATGTGTGTTAGTTTCCTCCTATCGAGTCTTGGGGGTATTCGTACCCGAAAACTATAGTTGTGTGCCTAGAGATATGTCATGTTTCACGATATCCGAACTCAAGCTATGATTCCATAGACTTCAGTCAGTCATGCGACTCAGGAAAACCTCATGATCTCAGTCAGTTGTCAGATATCAGTAACATTCCGTCAGTCAACGAAATTCAGTAAAGTTAAGTCATGTATAGTCAGTTATTCATGTCCAGTCCCTCCAGATGGGAGTAGAGGTTAGCACTGAGTGAACCCAAGGATGGGAACTCACCCGCCAGTTCAGGGTGTGATTCTTAGAAGCAGTCCTTGTGTTCCAGAACTACGTAGCCAGCGTAGGTTGAGACATCTTAACCTGTCAGATTAGGGTTGATGAGGTGGTTTAACCTGTCAGTTTAGGGTTCCCACCGTTCTCATTGAGTACCTGCCAGATAAGGGTCACTCACAAGTTGTCCTTACCCGTGGCACAGTATTGACACCCCTCCAGTCAGGGCAGATATTGGACCCCAGCTTAGCCATAACGGCATACATGGGGCATGTCGATTAAACACTACCTCCCACAGTTTCATTATTAGTCTCAGTAAAAGAAATCAGGGCGTTCTTTAGATTTCAGTATATACAGGACTGTCAGATACAGTCGTTATGTTCTTCAGATTTTAGTATATACAGAACTGTCAGATACAGTCATCCATGTTATCAATTTGCAGTATCAGTTATGACAGTTATCAGTAAACCATGTATTAGCTTACAGGTCTTGCTATCACGCATTCACGATCCCGATTTCTATATATGTATGTTTTCACTCCCACATTCATATTAGTCAGTCAGTGTTGTTCATGCATGAAACCCTTTATGTTCAGCCTACCTTCCTCCTATACTCAGTACTCTATTTGTACTGACGCATTTGCACTATGGTGCTTTCTTTTCATGTTACACCATAGGTTCCGTGACATGAGCTCCAGCCCAGCAACAGCGGTAGCATTCCAATCACAGAGACACAGTGAGTCCTCATTGATTCGAGGAAAATATGATTTGATACATTTATTTATTTCTTCAGTTCAGTTTTATGGAGTTAGTTGGAGACATGTTCCTTCAACTCCTTATTCAGATAGTTTAGAGGCTTTTAGATTTATGTTCATATTTAAGTTCAGACTTAGCTTTCAGATTGAGTTGTTTTGGGTATTTTCACCCACATGGACGTTATGATTTTCAGACATGATCTTATTCAGTTGAACCTTATGGCCTTACAGTTTTATGTATTCCACATTATTATGTCATTATTTGCAGTATACAGGTACAGATATCAGTCATGGGTTAGCTTGTGGTCCCTCGAGGTCATGAGCACCGTGTAGCGTTCCGGTTCAGCAAATCGGGGCGTTACAACTATCCTATTCTAGCCACATTCATCAGACGTCGCTACTATACCGTATATCCCAAGCCAATATATGAATGATGAGTGAAAGAAAGATATATAGCAATATACAAGGTCAAGAAATGAATATACAATATGAACAAGTGAAGGAAGGGATATACATTAGTGCCATAGCTTTATATAGCTAGATACATATGTACATACACGTAAACATAAGGTCATCTCAAAGAGTAGTCTAGATCATCATATCCTCATTCTAAGACCTCATCATGATACTATCAGGATTCAATACTATCATACTCAGGGTTTCTAATCCACATGGCTAAACATGAGATAATCGTGTACAATAATACGTTCATAAGATAGAAGAGCCCAAAGACATACCTCAATTTTTGATACCGAATCAATGTCCAATCTGCCATATGGTGGCCATAATAATGATCATAACAATGATAATAACAATATCACTAACAACGTGAATAATCGGTTACTCCAGAAAACCAAATACCTAGCCGATCCTATGTGTACCCCCAGCGCCCTAGACTCGAAAGGTTCAATCAACACACAACAACACAAGGCATATTCTTCACCCATATTTATGCAACTATCCTATACCAACTGACAGGCATAGGTGCATACTGGTGATAGGAGAAGTGGATGTAGGAACGAATGCAAGGAACATAATCAATATCACAACTCATCATAACTGTCATCATCATGACCATTGATGATAGGCGTATTTACACGCCTAAAGTACTATAATTTACCCATATTTTACCTAAGTTTTGAGGACAAAATATATAATTCATGCACTTTTAGTCCTTTTTCCTGTAAGTGAGCTAACAAACGTGATTAGCAAGTTTTCAGGTATAAATGATGAAGATTTCAGCATTTTATGGATAACTTGACGCCCAAGGAAGCTTCACGAAAGAAGGAAAGGAGAGCTTGGACGCCTAGGGACTAAAAGTGATGCATGGAAAACCTGTCCCGGGCAAAAACAACATTTCTAAAGACTTTGGGGATCAGCAGTAACTTAGTAGGATTAGGATAATGATGCAGTAACCTAGTAGGACTAGGATAAGTAATGCAGTAGCTTAGTAGGAATAGGATATGGGTGTTATAAATACCCTATTTTGCTGGAGATTTTTATTATTCCCATCCATCCACCATCCATCCATCCATCAAAACAATTCTCCACCACCCTCATCCCTATTCTATTCTTCCCTTTTTTCTTCATTAATTCATTGTTGACATTATTTTTCATATATTCGACTTTTAATTTTTACAACAAGAGAAAAGCTATTTGCAAGGAATTCACGTGAGATTTTTATGATGATAATGTCTATTGTGTTTTCCGTTGCACTCATGCGTAGCTAAACTTCTCTGTTGGGGTTATGGAAGCCTTATGAGATACTATCTATTGCTATGATTTTGTGAATTCTTGACACGTATGCTGCTTATATCATTACTCTTTTCATCTTAATCTAAATTCTTGTGGTTGCAAACACATAGAATACGCCAGTATAGCATTAACTTGTTCGAAAGAAAAGTTATATGTCTGGAAAAGAGATAATGTCAAGGTAATAGGGCACCAACCCCTGTTAAAAAGCTAGTGTCGTAACTGGATTAACCGCTTGGAGAATTTGTACCGTTAGATACGCTTTAAGCTCGAAAGAGTTAAAGTGAAATAATCCTTGATGGTCGAAAGACGTCTGAATTTACCATAGAATACAATTCTCTATAAGCACATGCATGTCTCAATTCCGCATAACTCATAGCCAATAGAGACGTATAACTCATAAGGTGTATATAACCCCAACTCTCAATTCTCATTGGTTAAACATCTTACTAAACATTCTTTCTTTTTACTTTGCTATTTTCCGTTTTCACTTTGTTACATTATTACACGTTACAATCCCCCCTTTTACGAAACTTTCACCAAAAGTCTATTAATCTTTGCTTACTTAGTGACCAAGTATTCTCTGTGGGATTTGACACCCAACCCAGTTGGGTTCTATATTTGACAACGACCGCTTATACTCTTACGAGAGCTGTAGTTTGAGCGTTATCAAAAATTGGCGCCGTTGCCGGGGAATACAGTTTTCAACTAAGTTTGTGATAGTTACTAGACCCTTTGGTCAAAGATTCTCGTACTTTACTTTTAGTTGTTGTTTTTGTTCTCTGCAGGTTTTGTTCAGTGCTTGCCAAATACTCAAAGTTTTGGTCAACCATTATTACCCATAAACCCTGAGCCGCAACTTATTGGCAGAATGGATACACAACGTGACATTGACAGAAGGGCGGCTCAATAGGAGCAGGCTAGACTAGCTGCACTGGCAGCTGCTCAAGTGCATCAACAGAATATTGATAACCCAGGTCGTGCAACAAATCCTGATGATAAGGACCTGGGTGATGAGGAGCTACTGAATCCTAGGTGTACTGATGAAGTGGCGGCACCTATGCATAGGAGAGATCGTCAAGCTAGAATGAGACCTGACCGCCGAGCTGTGCAGGATCCTTTTGATGATGATGATGATGATCTGGATGGAGCTGGTGCTACAGGAGCTATTATTCCTCCGCCCTTGGTACCTGGAGCAAAGTTCAATATCACCAGCACCATGATTCAACTATTGTAGCTCAAGGGATTATTTGGTGGACTTGCAGGCGATGATCCGAATATGCATCTGATCAACTTCATCTCAATATGCAAGTCATTTGACAATCCAGGCGTTGGACAGAATGCAATTCGGCTGCGTTTATTTCCATTGTCTCTATCTGGGGAGGCAACTCTATGGTTGAATGGGCTGACTCCTGATTCTATTACTAATTGGAGGCAACTGAAAGACGTTTTCCTAGAAAGATTCTTTCCGCCATCCAAGAGAGCCCAATTACGGGATGAGATCAGCAATTTTCGACAGCTTCCAACTGAAGCTCTCTACGAAACATGGGAGAGGTTCAAAAAGAAGATTATGTGGTGCCTAAATCATCATATGACCAATGTCCACTTGATGGAGATATTATACAGGTCTTTGAATTCAGTGACTAAGCCAGTGGTTGATAATGCTGCAGGAGGGTCATTCAAGGACCTTACTTTTCTTGAGGCAAGTGATATGCTAGATTGTATGACAAACCAGAGTAGATCTTGGCATACCAGGGAGAGCTTGGCATACCAGGGATTCTGAGGTAGCAAGATCTACCGTATCTGTTGGCATGACTGCAGAGCAGAGGCGTAGACAAGAGGAATATAATCAAGATATGGCGCACATGAAAACGCAGATGGATCTTCTTACCAAGCATTTATTATCAGGGAAGACCGAAAAAGTCAAAGCAGCTGCGTCAAAAGGAAGAGACGAATCCGATTCAGAGGAAGAAGCCAACTACTTGAATAATCAGGGGGGTTTCCGAGGCAATGCCCAAGGAAACCAAGGTCGGATCTATTATGATAAATCTGGATACAAGGACCGCGATCAAGGTAGTTGGAAAAACAATACCGACAGGAGTGGTTTGTATGTTCCTCCTGGAAGATGTGACGCCGCTGCATCTGGCTATGGAAATATGTCCATGGAAGATATGATGGCTAAGCTGCTGAAAGGAGTAGAGGCAACCAGCACAGAAGTAACTGAGGTAATAAATGATCTGTCCTCAATAAAGCAATTGGTTGACTCACATTCCACTTCAATAAAACAGCTGGAGCAACAATTGAGTCAATTATCTGTGGTATTCAACCAAAGAAAGGCTGGAACACTACCCAGCGATATGGTGCAAAATCCAAGGAACGACGGATCATGCATGGCTATTACTACCCGGAGTGGTAAAGTTTTGGAAAATCCATCCAAGGACAAACAGGTGGTTGATGATATAGTGGATAATGTTATTGATGCAGAATGTGAAGAGGCCGAAGAAGCTGAAGAGTGTGTTCATGACGTCACCCCTAGACGTTTGCAGCCTGAAAAAATTGATAGTTGGAAGCAAGGTGAAAAGAAAGTGGTGGAGAAAACTATTCCTCTTCCACCACCACCTTTTCCGCAGAGACTGAAGAAGAAAGCTGATGATACCAGGTTTAGTAAATTCATGACCATGTTGAAGCAGCTGACTATTAATGTTCCATTGGTGGAGGCGCTGGAACAGATGCCTGGGTATGCTAAATTCATGAAGGACCTTTTGACAAAGAAGCGGGCAGTAAGCTATGAGCCGGCAGATAATATTCATCATTGCAGTGCAATTGCCACAAGGTCCTTAGTACAGAAGAAGGCAGACCCTGGTGCTTTTACTATTCTTTGCACAGTTGGATCTATGAATTTTTCTAAGGCATTGTGCGATTTGGGAGCTAGCATCAATTTGATGCCACTATCCGTCTACAGAAAGTTGGGGTTGGGCGACCCTACACTAACCAATATGCGGCTCGTGATGGCAGATAGGTCGGTAAAATAACCTGTGGGTATCTTGAATGATGTGTTGGTGAAGGTGTCTACCTTTATTTTTCCTGCAGACTTTGTGATTTTGGATTGCGAGGTGGATTCTGAAGTTCCCATAATCTTGGGACATCCTTTCCTTGCAACAGGAAGTGTGCTTATTGATATGAGAGCTAGTGAGCTTTTATTTTGGTTGAATGACGAAGTGGTCCGCTTTGATATATGCAAAGCAATGAAGCAGCCCAGTGATATGAATGTATTCTCCGTAGCTGATGTTCATTATGAGGATAAGAAAGCATTATCTGTAGAGAAACAGCTTACTGTTGAGCCATTGTCTGCTGCGCTGCTGAATGTTGAGCATGAGGACGATGAAGATTATAAAGAAACTATGTGTTCTCTAACAGAAATAGGGTCCTATTCTCATACTCCTAAGCAGCCAGACCTTGATCTTAAGAATCAACCGTCACCAACAGCGAAAACTTCCATTGAAGAGCCCCCAGTGCTAGAATCGAAAGAGCTCCCCAATTATCTAAGGTATGCGTTCTTGGGAAATGGAAATACACTTTCGGTGAGTGTGGCAGATGATTTAAGTGAACAGCACGTAGAGGCTCTCATCTCTGCTCTGAAGAGATACAAGAGAGCTATGGGTTGGACTATTGATGATATAATTGGTATCCCTCCTGGGATATGTATGCACAAGAGTCATATCGAAGAAGATTGCATGCCTACAAGTAAGCATCAGCGTCGTCTGAATACATTCAGAAAATGATGCCCCATCTATCTTGATGAAGTCTAAGTAATCGAGATAGCTATGTCGTGCCGCGATAATAAATCAAGCGCTTAGTGGGAGGCAACCCATCGTTTTTAATTTTTTTGTTTTCTTAAGATTTTGTCGAGCCACGACCAAAACTAAGGCACTTGGTGGGAGGCAACCCATCGTTCTAATAGTTTTTGTTGTTTTTGAGTAAATATAGGTGCAAGAGGTGTAAAGGAGGAGATTGGTTTCAAATTTTGATTTGGAAGTATTGCATGTCGAAGGTGGTAAGTTAGGAATGAAGAAGCAAAAGGCTATGGGTTAGACATTGCCTATGAAAATATAGGCAAAGAACAAGGCAAGGCCTATGTAAATCTAGGCCACGAATAAGGCAAGGCCTATGCTATGGCATAAGCTCTCGGATTCTAGAGTGCCATAGCATAGGCGCCGCCTATGCTCAACAATGCCATAGCATAGGCGCCGCCTATGCAAAAGCCTTCTGCTCAACTAGGCAAAGCATTAGGCATGGCCTATGCTATGGCCTTTTGCTCAACTAGGCAAAGCTAAAGGCGCCGCCTTTGCCTCCCAAAACTCTCAAAACTTTTATTTTTGATCTTTTAACTTTGCAAGAACATCTTTCAAGGCCATCAACCAATTAGAATGGCACAAAAAGGACGACAAGGAAAAGAAAAAGCGCTCACCACACAGAAAGGTAAGAAAAGAGGAAGAAAAGAGCAAGTTGAATCCTCCGTGCTGCAAATACCTCGACGCACTCTTGGAATCAAGTGGGGTACTTATGAGGAACTTCTGAGGATGACGACTCTGATGATGATTCCGACGCAGGGGGTATGTCTGGGATTTGTATGTTAGAGGAGGAGTCCGACTAACCAGGTTCTTCTTATTTATTTTCCACTGAGGGCAGTGTGTCCCGTCTAAGTATGGGGTGCTGGTATTTGTATGCTTTACTTATTTATCTGCATTTGCATCTATTTATGTTTGTTTGTTTTGTTTGTTAGTAGTTAAATTTTTTTTAACTTTGCATGAAATTGTTCTGAGGGGCAGCATGGTATTATAACAAGAGTTTGTGCTAAAATCATTACTATTGAGATGTTTAGGCTCTAATTGTGACTCACTAAGTGATAATTGTGTGGTTCAGTTCCTTCATCTGTTGGGTCAAGAGTTTATACTACTCCCAATAAAGTCGACCATGTGCCTTGTGTGTGTGAGGATATAGTATATTCTGTGTTTGTGGTTGATGCTAGAACTTGCCTGGTGTGTGTGTGAAGCGAAATAAAGAGTGTGAGTTTAGGAGATGATTTAGGCATTTCTTTGGCAACCTGTAATTGTTTACCTTCTGTTTACCTACCCGTGGACATTATCCTAGTCAACCCTTTTGAGCCTTTAAGCCATTTTCTTTGACAGCCTCATATGTAAGCCTAATCCATTTTTTCAAGACCATAATTTGATCCAAATTCCTAAGTGCTTTAAGTTGTGAAGTCATGTGACAAAATAAGAGGAAATTGGGTGAGAGTGATGCCTTAGAGTGAATTGGTACTTGAATTTGTTATGAAAAAGAGTGGCTATCATAGAGGTGTGTTATAAAAAAAAGAAAAAAAAAAAAAAGAAATAGAAAAACAAAATGATAAATTGTGTTTATGATTAAACAAAAAGATAGTTATGCTTGAATGGCAAAATAAGTGAAAAGGGGTGATAGATGAAAGAAAGGTAGCAGGGTTGATTAAAAGAGAGTGTTAATGGCATAATGTGATGTATTAAAGCGCTTAGGAACATAGTCACTATTTCTGGCCAAAATAGTCCTACCCGTCCCTTAGCCTACATTACAACCTGTAGAAGACCTATTTGATCCTAAGCTTAGCATTCTGATATTTAGTGGAGCATTACACTAAGGGCAAGCCTATGGTCATCAGTTGCAGCATATGAATTCTTTGTGAGAGTGAGAGCAAGGATAATCTTATACCCATGTTCAAAATATATACAATACCATTGAGTGATTATGGGTGACATATTGTGAGACACACATGGTTGATGAGTTTTGGGTAAGTCGTATATGATTCTTTGTGCCTTAACTTTTGAATACGAATTAACTATTATCACGAGACTATATTAGAAGGTGAAATTATTTCTAGTAGTGATCAGAAAACTACTCTTTGTTAATGATTGTCGTGCCTGTCTTGACGAATATTTTGTGCTGTTACTGTGAAACCCTAAGTAGATGTTTAGATGGACATGATATTTTGTTCGAGGACGAACAAAGCTTTAAGTGTGGGGTGTTGATGATAGGCGTATTTACACGCCTAAAGTACTATAATTTACCCATATTTTACCTAAGTTTTGAGGACAAAATATATAATTCATGCACTTTTAGTCCTTTTTCCTGTAAGTGAGCTAACAAACGTGATTAGCAAGTTTTCAGGTATAAATGATGAAGATTTCAGCATTTTATGGATAACTTGACGCCCAAGGAAGCTTCACGAAAAAAGGAAAGGAGAGCTTGGACGCCTAGGGACTAAAAGTGATGCATGGAAAACCTGTCCCGGGCAAAAACAGCATTTCTAAAGACTTTGGAGATCAGCAGTAACTTAGTAGGATTAGGATAATGATGCAGTAACCTAGTAGGACTAGGATAAGTAATGCAGTAGCTTAGTAGGAATAGGATATGGGTGTTATAAATACCCTATTTTGCTGGAGATTTTTATTATTCCCATCCATCCACCATCCATCCATCCATCAAAACAATTCTCCACCACCCTCATCCCTAATCTATTCTTCCCTTTTTTCTTCATTAATTCATTGTTGACATTATTTTTCATATATTCGACTTTTAATTTTTACAACAAGAGAAAAGGTATTTGCAAGGAATTCACGTGAGATTTTTATGATGATAATGTCTATTGTGTTTTCCGTTGCACTCATGCGTAGCTAAACTTTTCTGTTGGGGTTATGGAAGCCTTATGAGATACTATCTATTGCTATGATTTTGTGAATTCTTGACACGTATGTTGCTTATATCATTACTCTCTTCATCTTAATCTAAATTCTTGTGGTTGCAAACACATAGAATACGCCAGTATAGCATTAACTTGTTCGAATGAAAAGTTATATGTCTGGAAAAGAGATAATGTCAAGGTAATAGGGCACCAACCCCTGTTAAAAAGCTAGTGCCGTAACTGGATTAACCTCTTGGAGAATTTGTACCGTTAGATACGCTTTAAGCTCGAAAGAGTTAAAGTGAAATAATCCTTGATGGTCGAAAGACGCCTGAATTTACCATAGAATACAATTCTCTATAAGCACATGCATGTCTGAATTTCACATAACTCATAGCCAATAGAGACGTATAAATCATAAGGTGGATATAACCCCAACTCTCAATTCTCATTGGTTAAACATCTTACTAAACATTCTTTCTTTTTACTTTGTTATTTTCCGTTTTCACTTTGTTACATTATTACACGTTACAATCCCCCCTTTTACGAAACTTTCACCAAAAGTCTATTAATCTTTGCTTACTTAGTGACCAAGTATTCTCTGTGGGATTCGACACCCAACCCAGTTAGGTTCTATATTTGACAACGACCACTTACACTCTTACGAGAGTTGTAGTTTGAGCGTTATCAACCATCATCATTGTAATCAACCTCTATCCTTATCGGGTATCAACGTATCATTATAATATTCTCCGACCCACCGGGTATCAATATCATCACAATAGCATCCTCCGGCCCTACCGGGTATCAATATCATCACAATAGCATCCTCCGGCGATACCGAGTATCAATATCACATAGTATCCTCCGGCCTTGCCGGTTTGCTGGGTATCAATATCATATTAGTATCCTCCGGCTTTATCGGGTATCAATATCACAATAGTATCCTTTGGCCTAGTCAGGTATCAATATCACAATAGTCATTACAGAATAACATATACTAATAAACTCAGGAACATAATCATATCACCAGAAAGTATCTATCTAGTCAATACTTTCCAACTACTTGTCATTAGCTAACCAATGCTTATTATAATGAAACCACTAGTTCACTAGTCATCACATGGCCTGTAGTTATTAGCCTAAACATTAAACTTATTCATGGGGTAGCAACTAACCATTATTTATCAAATAGAGAACGTCTAACATCTGGCCAACGTTCATCAAAATGGCTAACAACAGTCTTGGCCTAAGAAGAGGCGAACCCAGGATTTGAAGTTTGTGGGTGCACCAGTGTTGTCAAAGGCGCGCATAAGCCTCGAAGTAAGACTCAAAATGTGTTGAGCACTCATCTCTCTTAATATGCAGATTAGGTTCTAATTTCTAATACATACTTTTCCTAGACGAAGGCTAAACAATTGATATTTCACTTTATAAAAAAAAAAATTGCTCATATATTTCTCATTCATACTTATATTATTAGTCTTGGACTAGACATATATTTATATTTTTTCTCCTTTGCCTTTTTTATTCAATCTCACACTTTATTTGTACTTTGTGATTAAACACAATAGACCTTGAAGCTTTTTTACGCTTATTGCTTTTGATAATATTATGGTACACCAATATTATCTTAAGACGTTAGAAAAACTTTGAGTGTCGATTAAGGGATATTATCATATTCAACTGGTCGCCAAAGACATGAACAATAATGCAAAAATAATTATATCGAACGAATATGAGTTCTAAGATAATAACTTTGCTTTCTTATAATATAAAGTTTACTTTTATAACCATCAATTGTTGTAGGTTAGTGGTGAAGGGGTGTTCACCATAGGGATTGGTTGTGAGTTCGAATCCCTATTTCATCGATTTTTGTTACAACTTTGGTAATAAGCCTTTAAATCTGAAGAATTGAAATATGAAGTTTACTTTTATTAATTTTTAGCAATCAGTTGTGGTAGGTCAATGGTGAAGGAGAGTTCGCCTTATGTACTGATCGCTGGTTCGAATATCCATTTCATCAACTTTTGTTAATAAGCCTTTAAATCTGAAGAATTGGAAATAAAAGAGAAAATATTATGCGTTTCCCAGTAATCAACCCTTGGTAACGTGGGTGGAAGTGCGGGCATCAACCAGCACACCAAGGTGCACTATCTGTCAACTATGGGTGCACTATAGTATATATTCCAATTTATCAAGGTATATACACATATATACACACATTTTTTTTCGACGTTAACGGGTGCACGTGCACCCCCACCGCTACACGTAGGTCCGCCTCTGGGCCTAAGTGGGCCGGATGATCCCACTTCTAATCCTCAATCTCCACATTTAGGCAAACTACGCTCAAAACTATGCTAAGATATCTAGTTCAACTTCTAGATATCAAGTAAGCCATAACCAATCCTAAAATAGAAAATTTGTCTAGAAATATTGGCAATTATGTCAGTTTTATCCCAAGATGCGATTTCAAGATCACTAGACTAGCCCAACTAAGGTCAATCACACTAACCATGATTCCAACACTTGAAACACATCCCAAAACCATCATCATAACATTTCTATACTACAAACTAATTCAATCTAGGGAGAAGGCAATAGGATTCTAAAAGGGACATAAACATACTACCTTACGGGTCTAAAACTCTCATCCAATTTTCCAAACATCAATAATCAATACTAGGTTATTTATTCATAATCAAGCCTAACATTCATATTTACATGCCATACATAGCATACATCATCTTTGAAGAAGAGTAGGTAGAAGCCTACCTCAAGGCCAAACCACAAAACCTCACACCATGCACCACATGCTCGTCTTCACTTCACAATCCCCAAAATGTCATCATACTATCAAAAATATAATTTACTCATCAATATGACTTTAACGATACCCATCTTGCACTTGTGCTTTGGGTTAAAAAACGACACCAAAAAAACCCCAAGTGGGTCCCACATATGGAAATCATATTTTCGAGGTCAACTCAATGCTCATACATCATCAAGGAATCATAACTCTCAATTAATGGGTGAAAATGAACCAAATTTGGGGCTAAATCAAGCCTTAATCTAAATTGAGGTTTTAGGTCAAGAACTTAGAAATTCACCAATAAAGTGATGAAAATCTTACCTTAATTCGAATTATAATCATGATAAAAGATGCTTACCAAGCTCCCTAGACACCCACAAGACTCAATTTTGAGTTATCATACCCATTTAGGGTTTTAGGCTCTCAAGGATGAAGGGAAAATGCCCAAATTCATGATCTTAAGGTCTATTTATAGACCCCTCGGCGAAGAGATGCGGGCTCTCTGTGACAGCAAAGTCAAAAATTTATTTTTGACCCTCGAAACTCATTCGAAATACAAAATATATGATCCAATAGTGAAATTTGAGTGTAAACCACATTTAGAATTCATTGGAATCATTAAAAATTTTATCCGAGATATTTCAGGCAAAAAGTAGGGCCCACACCTATAGTTTCGATTTTCCAACTTTCCGACTAATAGATCGAAATAAGCTCGGGTGCATTGAAAACCAAACCCAAGGTCTACTTAGACTAAAATTAATAATTCAGATCTTCTGGCATAGTCAAAATTTATATCCGAGATCGCTTCACTGAAGTTTTCGCCCGATGATCATTTGAAACCAACGAAGACTTCAAAATAGGGAATTGACTCTAAAAATCAAATGACTAAAAATTAAATGAACTGCCCGATAACCGAACCATCGATCCCAGCAAGTCATAAATGACTTGGGGCAGCTATGGGAAGCTTAAACAATGAAATAAGCATAAATATGGAAAATGACCTGAAGGATCATTACATAAACCCATTCCGTTGGATGCTCTCTAAACATCCTCTCTAGATAGGCCTTTTATAAGTGGATTCGACACATTATCCTTTGAATTCACATAGTCAACATTGATAATTTCACTAGAGAGAAGTTCTTTAACGGTATTATGTCTTCATCTTATATGACAAGATTTACCGTTATAAATCATGCTCCCTGCCGTATATATCACTGCTTGGCTATCACAGTGTATACATATTAGTGCCACTGGTTTGGGAAAATAAGAAATATCTTTCAAGAAATTTTGGAGTCATTCTGTTTCTTCACCGACTTTATCAAATGCAATAAACTCACATTCTATTGTGGAGCGAGCAATACATGTTTGTTTGGACAATTTTTAAGAGACTTCTCCTCCACCTATAGTAAATACATATCCACTCATGGATTTTACTTTATTTGATCCGGTGATTCAATTTGCATCACTATATACATCAATTACCACGGGATAGTTTTTATAATGCAAAGCATAGTCTTGGGTGTATTTAAGATACCCCAAAACTCTTTTCATTGTCATCCAATGAGTTTTATTGAGATTACTCATGTATCGACTCAACTTACTAATAACACCTGCTATGTCTGGCCGTGTACAATTCATGATATGCATTAAACATTCCAACACTCTTGCGTATTTGTAATACCCCAAAAGTTCAGACATTTTTAGGATCATGTTTCGAACTCATGAGTAATAAATTTTAGTACTTTGGTAGTGCTATGATCAAGGTTGATGCATATTAAGGCCTCAAAAGTGTCCTAGCTAATAGACGAATCAAAATAATTCCTTACCGATTGAATTCTTGAGAAAGATATTGGTATAGTCAACTTCAAACTAGCATATCTCTCGTTATTCTATGAATCTATGAGTTCATGACCTACTAACAGATATATAATTGAATTATATTTCCAAAGATACTAATTTCACCTAAATCCAATATCGGAGCAAGGAGTTATGCCCATTTTACTCCGGCATGTCAGGCTGGGAAACTGAGTGACGACATTTGTGACAAGCCGTCACGCCCATGACGACCTATCACCAATGTCGTCAGCCCTGGGCAGATTTTTACCCCCAGTGACGGCATTTTGTGACAAACCGTCACGACCGTAACGACCTATCACCAATGTCGTCAACCTTAACCAGAAAACCAAGATTTCACCATTTTGTGACGACAATTAGTGATGACCTATCACCAGTATGACGGCTTGTCACGAATGTTGTCAATTATTTTTTCCAGCAATTGAGGGACATTTTAGTAAGGGTATTTTGGTTTTTCCCCTTCACTTCCCATGACTTATAACCCACAAGGAGCATATTATCTTCCATTCTCTTTAATTAAATATCTCAAAAAGCTCTCTCATACACTCTCAACCACAAGATTAGGGTTTTCTCTCAAGATCATCTCCTCAAGAGCAAGCCTAAGGAATTCTTCAAGAACCTTCAGAAACATTAGATCTCTTTCAAGATTCAATCACTAAGGTATGTGTAGTGTTCATCCATGGGTCTCTTTCATCCATGAAGCTCAAGTATCATGTTTTAAATTATAAATTGTGATTTCCTTGTCGTGTTATGACTATATTCATGTTGATGATTGTTGTTTGGATTCAAGGTTGTATCTTGATGTGTTTTCATGAAGCATGTGAATAGGTTAGTTGAAACCCATAAATTTTGGATGGATTAAGATGGTCGAATTGATAAATATACCTATGCCTTAAAAGAGTGCATGCAAGGTGTTTGATAAAATGCCTAAGGAACTAGAAATCACGCAATATAGCTAAATTGTGACTAAGTGAAGGATTCATGATATGTCCCTATGTTCCAATAATTTTCATGTTGATATTTTGTCTTGTAAATGTTGTTGAGATGTTCATGAACTAGTCTTATGAGATTATGCCATGCTTACTTGCAAATCCTACTTATGTACAAAATGTATGATATCCATGAACTTTATGAAATTCCCCAAGTTATGATATTATGGATTGTTGATGTTGGTCACGTACTCAAGTCAGTCATGTGCATCAGTTTCCTTTCATCGAGTCCTAGGGGTACTCGTACCTGAAAAATATAGTTGTGTTCCTAGAGCCTTGTTATGTTTCACGATCTCCAAAATCAAGCCATGAATCAATAGAAATCAGTCAGTATGTGACTCAGGAAAACCTCATGATCTCAGTCAGTTATCAGATATCAAAAGTATTCTGTCAGTTAACGTAATTCAATAAGTTCAGTCCATGTACAGTCAGTTACTTATGTTCAGTCTCTTCAGATGAGAATAGAAGTTAGCACCGAGCGAACCCAAGGATGGGAACGCACCTGTTATATGAGGGTGTGATTCTTAGCAGTCATCCTTGCATTCCAGAACTATATAGCCAGCATAGGTTGATACATCGCAGCCTGTTATATGAGGGTAGATGAGGTGGCTTAACCTGTTATATGAGGGTTCCTACCATTCTCACTAGAGTTACCTGTTATATGAGGGTTGCTCACACGTTGTCCTTACCAGTGGCACGGTATTGACACCCTTCCAGTTAGGGAAGAGATTAGACTCTGGTTTAGCCATAATGGCATATATGGGGCATGTCAGTTAAACAACTACCTCCCACAGTTTCAGCATCAATCCCGATAAAAGAACTCAGATAGTTCTTCAGATTTTAGTATATTAGGACTGTCATATACAGTCAATTTAATTACAGTACGGAACTCAGATAGTTCCATCAGATTTAGGACTGTCAGATACAGTCACCCATGTTATCATAACTACAGTATCAGTCATGATTAGTTATCAGTAAACCATGTATTAGCGTACAGATTTAGCTATCACGCATTCACGATCTCAGTTATTATACATGCATATTTGCACTCTCATGTTCATATCAGTCAGTCAGTTAGCATTGCTCATGCATGTAAACCCTTTTGCATTTAGCCTACCTCACTTGTATACTCAGTACATCCCCATGTACTGACGCATTTACGCTATGGTGCTTTCTTTTCATGTTACACCATAGGTCCAGAGACATGAGCTTCATATCTGTAGTAGCAATAGCATACAGTATACAGATTTGCAGTGAGTCCTCTTCATTTGAGGACGATATGATTTGATTCATTTATTATCTCAGTTAGCTTTCAGTTTTATGGAGTTAGTTGGAGACATGTTCCTTCATCTCCTTATTCAGACAGTATTTAGAGGCTTTCAGATTTAGTTCAGATTTGTATTCAGTTTTGATTCGGATTCAGTTGTTTTAGGTATTCGTTACCCCACATGGATGTTATGTTTTGACAGATTCTTTATTCAGTTGAACCTTATGGCCTATTGTTCATGTTTTCCATATTCTTCATGTATATTATGCAGTGTACAGGTACAGATATCAGTCATGGGTTGGCTTATGGTTCTTCAGGGTCATAAGCACCGTTTAGCATTTCGATTCAAAAAATTAGGGTGTTACAAACTTGGTATCAAAGCCAGGTTCAATAGAGTCCTAGGAAGTCTGAAAGCCGCATCTAGTAGGGTCTTGTACATGGGTGTGTTGCGCGCCATATTTATGTGCAGGAGGATATGAGATGTTTTAGGAATAGTTTCCTTTATTTCAGTATTCATGTCGTTCTAGTTAGCATAATCTCAAGTTAAACTCTCAGTCTAATCCATTCTTCTCTTATTTTAAAATATGCCTCCAAAGAGAAGAAACCAACCAGCTCCTCAGCCCGAAGATCCTTTAGGCGAACATATTTCTCATGCAGGGTTTAGGGATGCATTCACCATACTTGCTCAGTCTGTGGCTTCCCAGAATGAACGGCCACCAGTTATTTTGGCCAATCCAGTGGTCAACTCAGCCACAACTAGGATTCAGGACTTTACCCAAATGAACCCTCCATCTTTCTTTGGGTCTAAGTCTAATGAAGACCCTCAGGAATTCATTGACCAAGTCCAGAAGGTCATTGACATCATGGGTGTTACTTCTGTTAAGAGTGCTGAGTTAGCCGCATACCAGTTGCAAGATATGGCTCATACTTGATACAAATAGTGGAAGTCTGAGAGGGTAGAGGATGCAGGTCCTATTAAGTGGGAGGAATTTGTCACGGCTTTCTTAGACAGATTCTTTCCCCAAGAGCTGAGGGAGGCCAAAGTTCTTGAGTTCATCAATATCAGACAGGAAAATATGACAGTTAAAGAGTATTCTCTCAGATTTACTCAGTTAGCCAGATAAGCCCCTCATGTGGTTGCAGACAGCAGGGCTAAGATGAGCAAGTTCGTGTCAGGGGTGAATGATAGCGCGGTAAATGAGTGTAGGTCTACGATGTTGAACAGTCATATGACTTTAGCCAGACTCATGACCCATGCCCAGCAAATAGAGGAGCAGAAGGTTAAGACTAGGGAGAGGCAGAATAAGAGAGCAAGATCAGCCAGTTTCAGTTTTGCTCAGCCCAAATCAGAGGGAGGAAACCATTTCCAGTTTCATCCTAAGTCAGCAGTTCCAGCCCCTTCCTCCGCCAGTGCCCAGTGCCAAAATTCAGAGACAGCAACAGAGATAGAGCACCAGGCTTTAAATCTCAGGGCAGTGTTAGCAATGCCCGCACTTATCCTCAGTGTCAGACTTGCGATAAGCACCATCAGGGTGTGTGTAAAGCGGGTAGTGGTATTTTTTTTGTTGTGGCAAGCCAGGCTACAGAGTTAGAGATTGTCCTCAGCCAGGTCCTCAGGGTCAGCAGAATCATTCTACAGCTCAGTCTGGGCGCCCGAACCAGCAGGGTGCCGCTTTCAGTGCTACTAGTGGGCAATGCCCAAACAGACTATATGCTCTTAGACCCGACAGGATCAGGAAAATTCTCCTGATGTCGTTACTGGTATGTTACAGATTTTCCATGTTCATATTTATGCTTTGTTAGACCCAGGTGCATCCTTGTCTTTTGTTACTCCATACATAGCAGGCGATTTCGGAATCAGTCCCGAAATTTTAGCAGAGCCCTTTTCAGTCTCTACCCCAGTGGGTAAAACCATTATAGCTCGGCGGGTATACAAGAACTCCCCGGTTATGATATTTCAGAGATCCACGTTAGCAGATTTAGTCAAATTAGAGATGACTGATTTTGATGTCATTCTCGGCATGGATTGGCTTCATTCCTGCTATGCCACAGTCAACTGAAGAAATAGGATAGTTTAGTTTTAGTTCCCAAATGAACCCATCTTAGAGTGGAGGGGTAGTACTTCATCATTCAGGGGTCATCTTGTTTCCTACCTTCGGGAAAGGAAAATGATTTCTAAGGGGTGTGTGTATCATCTCGTGCATGTTAAGGATTCCAGTTACAAATATCCTAGCTTGGAATCGGTCCCAGTGGTTAATGAATATTCAGATGTCTTTCCTGAAGACCTTCCAGGCATTTCTCCCGAAAGGGAAATAGATTTCGGCATTGATCTGCTTCCAGACACTCAGCCTATTTCTATTCCGCCATACAGAATGGCACCAGTAGAACTCAAGGAACTAAAATATCAATTGAAGGATCTCTTATATAAGGGATTCATCAGTCCCAGTATATCCCCATGGGGTGCACCAGTCTTATTCGTACGCAAGAAAGACGACACTCTTAGGATGTGTATTGATTAACTCCAACTCAACAAATTTACGGTCAAGAACAGGTATCCATTTCCCAGAATAGATGACCTATTTGACCAACTTTAGGGTGCCAGTTATTTTTCCAAGATAGACCTCAGATCAGGATACCATCAGCTCAGAGTTAGAGAATGTGACATCCCGAAAATAACTTTTTGTACTCGGTATGGTCACTTCAAATTTCTAGCCATGTCCTTTGGTCTTACCAATGATCCATACGCTTTCATGGACTTGATGAACCATGTGTTCAAGAAGTATTTAGACATGTTCGTTATAGTCTTCATAGATGATATCCTGGTCTATTCCCGCACAAAGCGTGATCATTCAGACCATCTCAGAATTGTTCTGCAGACTCTCAGAGATCATCAGTTATATGCCAAGTTTAGTAAGTGCGAGTTTTGGCTAAGATCAATAGCATTCCTTGGCCATATTATTTTCGGTGATGGCATTAGGGTAGATCCTCAAAAAATTGAAGCGGTAAGAAACTGGCCTCGCCCAGTATCTCCATCAGATATCAGGATTTTCTTGGGTTTGGCTGGCTATTACAGATGGTTTGTCGAGGGATTTTCTTCTATTGCGTCTCCCATGTCCAGATTGACTCAGAAGAAGGTCAAGTTTCAGTGGTCAGATTTATGCGAGAAGAGTTTTCAGGAATTGAAGACTTGACTCACCTCAGCTCCAGTCTTAGCTCTTCCATATGGTTCAAATAGGTTTGTATTATATTGTGATGCGTCCAGAGTAGGTTTAGGTTGTGTTCTCATGTAGCATGGTAAGGTCATAGCCTACGCCTCCAGTCAGTTAAAGCCCCATGAGAAGAATTATCCTACTCATGATCTTGAATTAGAAGCCGTGGAATTTTCCTTAACGATTTGGAGGAATTATTTATACGGATTTCATGTTGATGTCTTCATAGATCCCAAGAGTCTCCAATATATTTTTTCTTAGAAATATCTCAATCTTCGTCAGAGAAGGTGGTTAAAGCTTTTGAAAGATTATGACATGAGTGTCCTTTACCATCTAGGCAAGGCCAACATTGTGTCTGACGCTCTCAGTAGACTCTCCATGGGTAGTATTTCTCACGTTGAGGATAGCAAGAAGAAGATAGCTCAAGAAATCTATCAGCTTGCCAGACTAGGCGTTCTCTTAGTCGACTCTTCAGAGGGTGGTATATGTGTTCAGAGTAGTTCAGAGTCATCTCTAGTTTCCGAGGTAAAAGAGAAGCAAGACAGGTATCCTAGACTTGTCAAGCTAAAAGAGTCCGTTCAGAATCAGAAAGTAGTGGTTTTCTCCCAAGGGGGAGATGGTATTCTTCGTTATCAAGGTCTTCTGTGTGTTCCAGGTGTAGATGACTTGAGGCAGCGAATTTTTGTAGAAGTGCATGGTGCTCGATACTCTATTCATCCAGGGGCTACTAAGATGTACCGCTACTTGCGGGAGATCTATTGGTGGATTAGGATGAAGAGAGATGTTGCAAAATTTATGGCTAATTGTTCTACATGTCAGCAGGTTAATATAGAGCATTAGAAACCTAGTGGTTCCATACAGGAGTTTACCATTCCTACTTGGAAGTGGGAAGAAGTAAACATGGACTTCGTGACGGGTTTGCCTCGCACTCGTCATCAGCATGATTCAGTTTGGGTCATTATAGATAGAATGACCAAGTCAGCTCACTTTCTTCCAGTTCGTACTTCTTATTCAACCGAGGATTACGCCAAACTCTATATCAAGGAGTTGTTCAGATTACACGGTGTTCCATTATCTATCATCTCAGACAGAGGTACCCAGTTCACCTCTCACTTTTGGAAAGCATTCCAAAAGGGTCTTGGTACCCAAGTTTATCTCAGTACAACATTTCATCCTCAGACATATGGTCAAGCAGAAAGGACCATTCAGACTCTTGAAGATATGCTAAGAGCGTGTGCAATTGATTTCAAGGGTAGTTGGGATGACCATTTGCCTTTGATTGAATTTGCATACAATAATAGCTATCATTCCAGTATTCAAATGGCTCCATTCGAAGCTCTCTATGGTAGGAGATGTAGATCTCCAATTGGTTGGTTTGAAGTTAGTGAGGCCTCATTCATAGGTCCTTACTTGGTATTTGATACCTTAGAGAAGGTTCAGTTGATCAGAGAGAGACTCCAGGCTGCTCAGAGCTGACAGAAGTCTTATGCAGATGTTCGTAGAAAGAATCTCGAATTTGAGGTCAATGATTATGTCTATCTTAAGATCTCTCCCATGAAGGAAGTGAAGAGGTTCGGCAAGAAAAAGAAACTCAATCCCCGATATGTCGGTACCTTCTGGATTCTCAATCTCTTCGGTAAGGTCGCTTATGAGCTTGAATTGCCTTCAGATCTAGCCTCAGTTCATCCAGTCTTCCATGTCTCTTTGCTCAAGAAGTGCATAGGTGACCCAGCAGTTGTAGTCCCTATTCAGAGCATTGACATTCAGAACAGCCTCTCTTATGAAGATATTCCAGTCAAAATCTTAGACTATCAAACTCGTAGATTGAGGAACAAAGAAGTCCCTCTAGTCAAGGTTCTTTGGAAAAATCAGTCTCATGAGGGAGCTACTTAGGAAGCAGAAGCAAATATGCGTACCAAGTATCATCACCTCTTCTCCGCCAATTCAGATCAAGCTCAAGGTAATAGTTCTCCTTAAGCTTATTCAGTTTCATGTTCATGTTCCTATCATAAAACTTGGTACCTATTACCATTGCATACTCAGTCATGAATTCATGTATCAGTTTAGTTATAAGATCATGCATCAGCTATGCATTCTCATCTTGAGAAACTCAATTTATCAGATTACTCAGTTATGCATTCATGTATCAGTTATCCATGCATCAGATATGCATGAGTTCAGTATATTTATCATGTCAGTCATGAGATTAGATTTTAGTTATTCAGGTTCAGTCATGTTCAGTTTGTCTTTTATCCCGTCTCAGTTGATTCTCATTCGAGGACGAATGTTCCCAAGGGGGAGATATTGTAATACCCCAAAAGTTCAAACATTTTTAGGATCATGTTTCGAACTCATGAGTAATAAATTTTAGTACTTTGATAGTGCTATGATCAAGGTTGATGCATATTAAGGCCTCAAAAGTGTCCTAGATAATAGACGAATCAAAACAATTCCTTACCGATTGAATTCTTGAGAAGGATATTGGTATAGTCAACTTCAAACTAGAATATCTCTCGTTATGCTATGAATATCTGAGCTCATGACCCACCAACAGATAGATAATTGAATTATCTTTCCAAGGATACCAATTTTTCCTAAATCCAATATCTAAGCAAGGAGTTATGCCCATTTTCCTCCGGCATGTCAGGCTAGGAAACTGAGTGACGACATTTATGACAAACCGTCACACCCGTAACGGCCTATCACCAATGACGTCAGCCCTGGGCAGATTTTCACCCCCAGTGATGACATTTTGTGACAAGCCGTCACACCTGTGATGGCCTATCACCAATGTCGTCAACCTTAACCAGAAAACCAAGATTTTACCTTTTTGTGACGACAATTCTTGATGACCCATCACCAGTATAACTGCTTGTCATGAATGTCGTCAGCTATTTTTTCCAGCAATTGAGGGACATTTTAGTAAGGGTATTTTGGTCTTTTTCCTTCACTTTTCACGACTTATAACCCTCAAGGAGCATATTATCTTCCATTCTCTTTAGTTAAACATCTCAAAAAGCTCTCTCATACACTCTCAACCACAAGAATAGGGTTTTCTCTCAAGATCATCTCCTCAAGTGCAAGCCTAAGGAATTCTTCAAAAAACTTCAAAAATATTAGATCTCTTTCAAGATTCAATCACTAAGGTATGCGTAGTGTTCATCCATGGGTCACTTTCATCCATGGAGCTCAAGAATCATGTTTTAAATTATAAATTGTGATTTCCTTGTCGTGTTATGACTATATTCATGTTGATGATTGTTGTTTGGATTTAAGGTTGTATCTTGATGTGTTTTCATGAAGCATGTGAATAGGTTAGTTGAAACCCAGAAATGGTCGAATTGATAAATATACCTATGCCTTAAAAGAGTGCATGCAAGGTGTTTGATAAAATGCCTAAGGAACTAGAAATCATGCAATATAGCTAAATTGTGACTAAGTGAAGGATTCATGATATGCCCCTATGTTCCAATAATTTTCATGTTGATATTGTGTCTTGTAAATGTTGTTGGGATATTCATGAACTAGTCTTATCAGATTATGCCATGCTTACTTGCAAATCCTACTTATGTACAAAATGTATGATATCCATGCACTTCATGGAATTCCCCAAGTTATGATATTATGGATTGTTGATGTTGGTCACATACTCAAGTCAGTCATGTGTGTCAGTTTTGTTCCATCGAGTCCTGGGGGTACTCGTACCCAAAAAATATAGTTGTGTGCCTAGAGCCTTGTCATGTTTCACGATCTCCAAAATCAAGCCATGAATCAATAGAAAACAGTCAGTCATGTGACTCATGAAAACCTCATGATCTCAGTCAGTTATCAGATATCAGAAGTATTTCGTTAGTTAACAGAATTCAGTAAGTTCAGTCCATGTATATTCAGTTACTCATGTTCAGTCTCTTCAGATGGGAGTAGAAGTTAGTACCGAGCGAACCCAAGGATGGAAACGCACCTGTTATATAAGGGTGTGATTCTTAGCAGTCATCCTTGCGTTCCAGAACTATGTAGCCAGCATAGGTTGAGACATCGCAGCCTATTATATAAGGGTAGATGAGGTGGCTTAACCAACATATGAGGGTTCCCACCGTTCTCACTAGAGTTACCTGTTATATGAGGGTTGCTCACACGTTGTCCTTACCAGTGGCGCAGTATTGACACCCTTCCAGTCAGGGAAGAGATTGGACCCCGGCTTAGCCATAATGGCACATATGGGGCATGTCGGTTAAACAACTACCTCCCACAGTTTCAGCATCAGTCTCGGTAAAAGAACTTAGATAGTTCTTCAGATTTTAGTATATTGGGACTGTCATATATAGTCAATTTAATTACAGTACGGAACTCAGATAGTTCTATCAGATTCATAATTATCAGATATAGTCACCCATGTTATCAGAACTACAGTATCAGCCATGATTAGTTATCAGTAAACCATGCATTAGCGTACAGATTTAGCTATCACGCATTCACGATCTCAGTTATTATGCATGTATGTTTTCACTCTCACGTCCATATCAGTCAGTCAGTTAGCATTGCTCATGTATGTAAACCTTTTTGCATTTAGCCTACCTCACTCGTATACTCACTACATCCCCACGTACTGACGCATTTGCGCTATGGTGCTTTCTTTTCATGTTACACCATAGGTCCAGAGACACGAACTCCAGATCCATAGTAGCAGTAGCATTCCAGTATACAGAGTTGCAGTGAGTCCTCTTCATTCGAGGACGATATGATTTGATTCATTTATTATCTCAGTTAGCTTTCAGTTTTACGAAGTTAGTTGGAGACATATTCCTTCATCTCCTTATTCAGACAGTACTTAGAGTCTTTTAGATTTAGTTCAGATTTGTATTCAGTTTTGATTCGGATTCAGTTGTTTTAGGTATTCGTTACCCCACATGGATGTTATGTTTTGATAGATTCTTTATTCAGTTGAACCTTATGGCCTATTGTTCATGGTTTCCTCATTCTTCATGTATATTATGCAGTGTACAAGTACAGATATCAGTCATGAATTAGCTTGTGGTCCTTCGGGGTCATAGGCACCGTGTAGCGTTCCGATTCAGAAAATCAGGGTGTTACAGTATTCCTACTGCGAGTTACTTTCACCCTCATTCTTTTTAAGTTCGAAGCTCATATTCAATGGAGTCTTGGCAATACCAAATTTCAAATACATGAATTTGTCAAGTACCTTTTCGATGTAATGAGATTGTGATAATGCCAACCCTTGTGGAGTTCTATGGATTATTATTCCTAAGATCACATTCGCAATTCCAAGGTCTTTCATATCAAACTTGCTCTCAAACATTCGTTTCATAGCATTTATGTCAGAAATATCTCTACTAATGATCAACATATCATCTACATACAAACAAACAATGATCTTGTGATTTGGAGTGTCTTTAATATAAACACATTCATCACATTCGTTTATCTTAAACTCGTTTGCCAACATGGTTTGGTCAAACTTTGCATGCCACTGTTTAGGTGCTTGTTTTAGTCCATAAAGTGACTTAACAAGTTTACACACCTTATTTTCTTTACCTGGAACCACAAAACCCTCAGGCGGTTTCATGTAAATTTCTTTCTCCAATTCTCCATTTAGAAATGTTGTTTTCACATCCATTTGATGGATTTCAAGACCATATACCACCGCCAAGGCAATTAACATATGAATTAACGTTATCCTCGCTACAGGAGAGTATGTATCAAAGTAATTAAGGTCTTCTTTCTGTTTAAAGCCCATTACTACAAGTCTAATGTATTTCCATATATTTGTCAATAGTATAATTTGCTTTTATTTTTTTGTTTGAAGATCCATTTAGAACCTAAAGGTTTATTTCCTGGAGGAAGATCAACCAACCCATGTATGGTTGCTTAAGATTAAATCAATCTCACTATTGACTGCCTCTTTTCAAAAAGATGAGTCTGAAGATAACATCGCTTCTTTTAATATTTGGGGATTATTTTCTAAGAGAAATTTTTCAAAATCTGATCTATACGAAGTTGACATTCTTTGACGTGTACTACGTCTTGGATTCTCATTATTATATACATCCTTACTTGGTTCATCTCGAGGTCGTTTAGACCCTCTACTAGACTATTCATGTCTAGTTTTATACTGATAAATGTGTTCAAGAAATTTAGCATTATCTGATCCAATTACCATATTTTCAGTGATATCCCATTGTTTGGATTTATGAACCAAAAACCTACATGCTTTACTACTTTTAGCATATCCTATGAACACGCAGTCTACGGTCTTAGGTTTTATCTTTACCCATTTAGGCATATGAACTTTGACTTTCACTAGACACACCCACACTTTAAAATATTTCAAGTTTGGTTTCCTTCTTTTCTATTTTTTGTATGGAATTGATAGAGTCTTACTGTGGGGCACTCTATTGAGTATTCGGTTAGTTGTAAGGATAGCTTCCCCCATAAGTTTTGCAGTAAATTTAAACTTATTAGTAAGGCATTCATCATTTCCTTTAAGGTTTAGTTTTTTCTTTCCACAATTCCATTAGATTAAAGTGAATACGGGGCCGTAGTTTCATGGATAATTCCATTCTCTACACATATTTCTGCAAAGGGAGATTCATATTCTCCACCCTATCACTTCTTATCGTTTTGATCTTTTTATCTAACTGATTTTTAACTTCTGTTTTATATTGTCCAAACGCATCTATTACTTCATCCTTACTGTTTAGAAAATAGATATAACAGTATCTAGTGCAATCGTTAATAAAATTTATAAAATACTTTTTCTCACCACAAGATGGTGTTGACTTCATATCACAAATGTCAGTGTGGATTAAGTCTAAGGGATTGAAATTCCTTTCAACGGATTTATACGGATGATTAGCATACTTTGATTCCACACACGTTTGACATTTTGATTTATTGCACTCAAAGTTTGGCAAAACTTCTAAGTTAATCAATTTTCACAATATTTTGTAATTGACATGTCCTAATATTTCATGCCACAAATCATTAGACTCAAGCAAGTAAGAAGAAATAGAACTTTTATTGATTTCAACATTCATTACATTCATCTTAAATAGTCCCTCGGTGAGGTAGCATTTTCCGACGTACACTTCTCCTTTACTAAGTATAATTTTTCTAGAAACAAATACACATTTGAATTCATTTTTGTCAAGAAGTGATACCGAAATCAAGCTTTTCCTTAACTCAGGTACATACAGGACATTGTTAAGAGTCAACACTTTGTCTGATGTCATTTTCAGGCAGACTTTTCCTATTCCTTCAACTTTTGCAGTTGTGGAGCTTTCCATATAGATCTTTTCTTTGCCTTTATTCAGAGCAAATGTAGCAAACAACTCTTTATTTGCACAAACGTGGCGGGTAGCACCGGAATTCATCCACCATTCTCGAGGATTTTACACCAAGTTACATACAAACAACATGGCACACAGATCCTCCATTTCATTCTTGAATTCAGCCATGTTTGTTTGGTCCTTCTTTTTGCCTTTCTTTGGGGCACGATAATCTGTTGACTTGTGGCCAATCTTGCCACAATAAAAGCATTTTTCCTTGAATTTCTTCTTATTTTGATTGCTTTCTTGTCCAATTTTCTTCCATTTTTTTGAGTTGTTGTGGTCTTCTTCTACAATATTTGCTCCACTCATTGTAGAATTTCCTTTCGACCTCCTTTCTGCGACTTTGTTGTCTTCTTCAATGCACAGCCTTACTATGAGATCTTCGATTGTCATCTTCTTTCATTTATATTTCAAGTAGTTCTTGAAGTCCTTCCACATAGGTGGTAACTTCTCTATTATTGTCGTGAATTGAAACACCTCGTTCACAATCAAACCTACAATAAAGTTCATGTGAACATTAAGAATATTTTTAACATGTTCAACTAAGGTATTTATTAAATTCATACCTTCCACAAGGAGATTGTGGATGATGACTTGCAATTCCTGTACTTGAGAAACGACTGTCTTGCTATCAATTATTTTGTACTCAAGGAATCGTGCAACATAGAACTTCTTGATTCCCGCATCCTCAGCCTTATATTTCTTTTCCACTGCATTTCACAATTCTTTAGATGTCTTCATTACGCTGTAGACCTTGTATGAGTCATCTTGGAGGTCACTTAGAATGTCATTCCTACATAGAAAATCAGAATATTTCCATGCCTCTGTTACAAAGAATCGCTCCTGGTCTGAAGTTCCATCGGGCACTTCTGGAGCATCTTCTGAAATAAAACTTTGAAGACATAAGGTCGTCAGATAGAAGAACATCTTATGTTGCCACCTCTTGAAATCAACTCCAGAAAATTTTTCGGGTTTCTGCTCTAGTGCCATAGAGGGTAGCGCATTTGTGCGACTAGTTGTAGCAACACTTGTTGCTACCACACTTGTCACACCTTCAACATGACCGTCTAGTGTATGTAGTCATTTTTTCTAGCCACAAAAAGACAGTCAATTTTAGTATAAAATTATACTTATTACAAGTTCGTAGAAACTTATAAACACTACTTGTTTCAAGTTTAACGATGAAGTTTTTATGTCTTTCAATCGTTAATCGAATGACCTTTAACTTATGATGAAGATTTTATTTCTTCAAATTACTTGTTAAGTTCAAACGAAGTAGAAAGCTTAAAGCTTTAATATCCAGAAACCAAACAATACAGATTATAAAAACTATTTTATTAAGATTGTTGTTTCGGGTACACAAACTGTATTTTGGCAAAACAACTTCAACACAAGTTCAAGATTAAATCAAGAACACTTATGAAGTTTTCCAACACCTTCAACACAAGTTCAATATAAACTATCAAAGAAGTGTGTTATTTTATTAAGAAATAAGATGAAAACAAAATAAGTCAAGCCCTTTGAATTCATGGAGTGTCCTTAAGAAAATAATTTTTCTCAAGTACCCAAGATTGCGAAATTTTCCACCTAGGATGAAATGGCTTCATAACCAGAATGTAGTGGTACCTCAAACTTTATGATTTTCTTCGAAATCACTCAACGGGAGATGATCACACAGAGTTCTTAGAAGAAAGAGAATTATTTTTCACGTGCTGAAATTTTTCATACTAAACCTGTGAAAAAATGCAGGTTTATATAGCCATGAAGTGCCCCTTCGGAAAGGAGACAATGGTTCATCGAAAAGGTGTATCATTTCTGAAGAGTCATGTCTGTCCATTCGAAATAGTATGTTTTTTTCGAACAGTCACAACCATCAGTATGTTTTTTACTCAAAGAGTTGTGTCCCTTCCGAGCAACCTTTCAGCATTTCTGCATGCACGTTGATGGTGGCAAAAAACATTGTGATTTTTCATTGGATTTTCGGACTGGTTTTTCTCAAGTTTCAATTAAACTTTGTCAAAAAAAATTAATCTCATCGATCATTTTCGAAATCCAAATCCAAATCCGAAGCCGAGCGACGACGACAACAGCGTGAGACACCTCTTAGTTCTTGCCTCACTATCCATGTGGAATTTGTGTTTCTTAATAAAAACACATGAAAGTTTCATTCTCCCACCAATGTGAGAGAATCAGTAAACTTTCCTTATTCTTGAGTACACTTTCCTTTTTAAGTGTTAACTCATTTTTTCTTCCACTAATTTTCTCCATTTTCCATTCGCACTTTTAACTTGAACCCAACATGCATGACCATAAAAAGCACTTTGTAATATCGCGGAGGTTGCTTAAAATCAAGAATATGGTATGTATTGTAGGGGTCTCAACTTATGTCCATCTAGTTCAAGAGTACTTCACTTTTTGGATATTTGTTGTTGCGATCATATCACTACACGTCAATTCAAATCGAAAGATATTGACACTTAAGTACATACTTCTTCCTTTTGCCCAGAATTTATTTTTATTTTTTATTTTTGCATTAGTGGGGGATTGTAATATCAATACTATCCATAATCATTTATGTGATGCAAAGAATAAAAAAGAAAAGAAAATAAAATATATGTTTCAGAGGAGTTGAACACACACTTCTACTTTAGAAAGAAAATGAACATACCTCCTTCGTAATGTAAATTCAATAACATTATAGTAATGACTTTTAATGCCATTAATGCTCACCATCAATAACTCAAAATTCACCGGTCTTTGTCAATTTCAATATGTTATATAAGGAGCACCTACAGATAAAAGAAAAGACACAACAAAAAAGAAAGAAAAAAGAAAAAGAGTCTTTCTCCATTCCTCTTTTTGAATTATTTTGGGCAACCTCCAAACTTCCAGCCGTGAGTGCACATGTTTGGAAGTAGTTGTGGAACCTTGGGGAGCGACCGGCTAGAAGGATTTGCACCGGAGTCGGACCAAAATCGCTTTCAAGACATTGGCTTGTCACGACACAATTTTTATGACTATTTACTTATTATTATTAATTAATTTCAGTTCCAATATTAATATTGTAGTAATTTTTTTAACATTCTAGCATTATATAATTGGGACATGTCATTTCTCCCTTTGCGTTGAATTCATATTCAGCATAAACTCGCAAAATTGATCGAAAAGATATTATGTGTAGTAAGGAGGTTTGATTTTGAAAATATTGGCTAAACTTATAAATTTGTGTTGTTGGTTAAACTACGTGTTGATGTATATTTAGAATAATTTCTGCTAACATGTTGCGTTTAATTATATTATAATTTTTTTTCATCAATTTCCTTTATTCATATTTTCTCAATTCATTCATATATCTAATTTAATTTTGTAAGTTAAGCGTTTCATTTTAGAGTTATTAACATATAAGAACTTTGAAGATTTTTTCTTACTTGAGAAATTTCTCTTTTGTTGCCTTAAAACATGTTCTGTTCTCCGGATTCACTGTCTTGCGCACACCTCGACTAATTTAACAATAAATTTGTCACTAGGTAATCCATCAGGTTAGAATCGAGATCTCATGATGCTCAATCCACGTCATCGGCTTGATTATTTTTTGTTTATTCGAAAATGTGAAATTTGATCTTTTTCATAATTCAAAATTGATTAATTCTGATTCTTTATCAAGTTACAATAGCAGCAACATAACATAGTACAGAAAATCCAGATTAGTCACTAAACTCTTAAATTAATTTGTCTTTATCAACCTTCTCGTAGATGTTCAAGTCTAAATAAAATTGAAATATAGTTGTCACTAATTGTATATTTATTTTCCATTGAATTTAACGAAGAAAGAGGTTTTGGTGAACTCATTGAAGATTTCAAAGGTAGAATTTACCCGCATTTAATATTTATGTCAATTCAATGATGCATGGCATGTTTTTACGTAGAATATATGACATGTATGTACGTACATTCTTATCACTAAACCATAGTAAGTTAATATACATTCTCACCTTGATATTATAAACTTAACAATAATATATTAATTTAGCTAATTTAGTGTAGAGTCTGTTAAGCTCTTTATCAAATACTAATTGATTCAAATTAATATTTTTGGGGATTCTAACATTGATTGTTCTTTCCTCCGAGCTAAGATAAACTCTATCAAAAACTAGTTTCAGCATCTTTCATTCATCTCAATCTAGACTGATCTTTGTTCTGATGACGATAAGCCATCATTAATTTGTATAGTATATATACTCCCAAACACTCTTTTTCTACCCTTTTTTTTTTTTTAAAGAGGGCCTGGAACTAGGCTCTCTTCACAATCCCTAAAGGCATTAGATTGAGATTTAATCAACTAGTGTAACGACTTTAATCAACAGAAAAATCTATCAAGACCTAAAATAAAGAGTATCATCTCACAAGGAGTCTTTTTATCTTGCATATCTTGACTTGCGAAATCTCCTCACATTTTTCCAGCACGATTTTCTCTTCGAGAACACTCGCCTCATCGATTCTTTTCCCCGTTTCTTTTATCTTGGATTTTGAGATGATCGTGCAAAACGTTCTTTTCTACCCTATGTAGGCGACCAGGATAAGGAGTTGTAGACTTACGATCTAAGAATATTTCTTTGATGGGTGATTGGATCTTAGACGTGAGTAAATTTTTACCGATTTCAACCTCCTATTTTGGGGATATCCAATTTTTTTATATATATTTTTAATTAATTTACACTCCCACTCTAAAGATTTTACACATCCTATTGGTTTTTAATTTTTACAAATGAAAATCGTGATTCCCTTGCTTTATCAATGCATAAATTAGAGATGTATCACTTTGATGGAAAAACAATTGTACTCTCTCACCATCAATTAAATATTTTCTTTCATTTTCTGAGGGTTAAATTTCAACAGCCTTTACAAAAATTCCTTAACTATGTGGTACTTTTACATAATTCTAAAAACTATCCGCTAAAGTCGAGCGAATAGATACAACGAAATTTAGCGAACAAATAAAACGAAATTAAACAACATATACGACAAAATAGAGCGAACAGATACAACAAATCTGAGGGCACATATACAACTCCGAAACAGTCGCTATGAATCATGACTAGACAAACTATAGCTACGAGTGATAATATAATTATAGTCCAAACTATAGCTATTTATGAAATTCTCTCTTCAATCTAATCATTTTCTGTTATGAATATTCGACACTTTAGTCACTTCACACACTAAAAATCTAAAATAAACAAAAATAAATAAAAGAGTTGTATTCAAAATATATTGAGTTGTCAACTTTTAATTATGCTTGTCTTGTTTCTTTTTTCATCTCTTTTCATGTTATGTTTATCTTGTTTCTATTTTCATCTCTTTTCATGTCAAACTCAAAAGAAAAGAAATGAAATGATGGAGAACACAATTATGAAAATTATTCGAATCAGAATATAGTAAATTTCAAGAAGAATTACAACTTGATTTGTTGAGAGGGCGGAGCTAGGTTGGGGTCATTAAGCATTTTTGGGGTGACACTTGGTCATAGAAATGGGTAAATGGGCGGATTGGATTGAATCTGAATGGATTAAAATGAGTTAAGTTAATAAATGAGTAAATTATTGACTCGTTCAAAAGTTATTTGAAATGAGTTAAAATGCAAGTCAAAATCCAACCCACCGAATTCTTATTGAGTTCAAATTATTGTATTTGTTGTTTTATAAAATAGATTGAGTAATAAATGAGTGGATCAATTATCAACCCAATGAATTAGGCACATTATAATTTGGAAAAATTACATAACATCATAACTTATCTTTACTAAACTACATAAAATTTATATCCTTTTTATTAATTACCTAAATCTCTTTTTCTTTAAAATAGTCAGATACATCCACAAATCCATAAATTTACAGATATATATAATTTTAATGATGCATCTCTCTTTGATGTATTTAATGTATTATGTATCTCGACCAAATAATTTCAGAAATGGATGTATCTCAGTAATCAAAATTATGTATCTTAACTTCAAAATTATGTATCCGGATGCTAATTATGTATCCGAGCAAAAACAGAGTAATAAGTTGTTGCATTCTTAGTTCAAAATTAAGTATCTCGACTACAAAATTATGTATTCAGATGCTAATTATGTATCCAAAAATTAGAAAACAGCGGATTATTTGTAATTTAGCAAGAGTAGGGATATGGAGTAATTAGGGGTAAACTTGTTGGAATTTATGTAAATTTTACTAATAATTTCATGAGCTTACTTTTTTACGTCTACTAGACATAAAGGAGCCGGTGCAAGCACAGACCCAATATATATGTCTTAATTTATATGACACATATAAAATTTAGATAGTCAATCAAATTTCTACATAATTTTTAGATATTTTAAGTTGTTAACTATTGTGACTTACAATATTTGTTACGTAATTTTTAAATAATATATGGTACTCCCTCTGTCCCAAATTATGTGGTATAGATACAATTTTGAGAGCAAACTAAACTTTCTATATATTTTTCAAATATTTTAAATTATTAATTATTATAATTTATGATATTTTTTATTTTATCTCAATTTATATGGCATTAATAAAAACTGACGAGTTAATGAAATTTTTTATGTCTTTTAATTATTTTAAATTATTAATTATCATTATTATTGATAATACTTTTTATGTAATGTTTAAATATATAACAACTTAAAAAATTAAAATAAATTTTTTTAAAAAAAAATATTCAAATAGACTATACAAGCAACCATATCGCGTATAAGAATATGTTACTCCATCCTTTTTTAACCGATACATTTTTTTTTAAGAATTAAATGATAGTACAAATTTTGATCAATATTATAAAACATAGTTTTTAATTATATTAGAAAAAAATTATAATTTATGATACTTTTAAATTAGCCTCATCTAGTTAACTTTGAAAATTAACCAAATTAATTCTCAAAAAATAAAATATGCCTACAAATGAACGAAGGAAGTATATGATTTTATTTTCCATGTAAAGAAAAAACAATACGTGAATGAAAATAATCCAACCCTTTTTAAGATCTTTGAAAGTAAGCCTGTCAAACGGGTCAGGTTGACCCGGCCCAGCTCGGCCCACTAAGAAAACTCAGCCCGGTATGACCCGGCTCGATCAGTCCACGAGCTGTAGGGTACCGGATCCCGAGCTGGGTTATTTTTTTGTTTGGGCCCGGTTAATCCGACCCAGACCAAACCCGGTCCAGGCCCGCTGATTAATCGGTCCGGATATATTTTTAAAAAAAAATGGATTTTGTACAAAATTGGACCGTTGGGCCACTTGACCGTTGGCCCCGACGGCTATATTATCGTTTGGGCCCTTAAAACGGCTCAAATGACATTTTTTAATTAAAAAAAAAATCATTTTAAATATTTTTTAAATCTCAAAAAAATTCTATAAATACCCTACACTCTTAAATCATTTTTCACACAAATTTTCATTCTCTCAAATCTCATTCTCTCTCAATTCTCAAATATTCTATATATTTAAATTCCTAAAGTACTCACTTTAATTTTTTAATTTTGCGATTACAAAGTAAGAGTGAAAGTTTCTAAAGTCGCAACCTTCGGATACTTTCAAAATTTGGTATTATTGTTCCATCTCTTACGTTTAATTTTTAATTAGTGTATTAATTGTTGAATATTTCATTTTATTATATTTGTGTTTTAATTTTTTTTAGTTTAATTTATATTATGGATAAATTAAGAAACCTCGCCACTAAAGGTGTTAAAAAATTTTGTCCCGGAAGTGGTAGTGATAGCAAAAAATGAATTACTAGCGGTAGAGGTACTTCAAATAGTAGATATACCCGTGTGCCTTCGCCTCCGGTACCGCTTGGGACACCTTTTGAGGAAGAAATGGGTGTAGGTGCTCACTATATGGATTATGTAGAAGCTCAGAAAAATTACGGTATAGAAGAAGAAAATGAAGTAGATGTGGTTAATTTAGACGAAGATGATGAAAATATTGGTGAGACACCCGTAGTAGGAAATGCTAATGTTAGATCTGAATCGGTTAATCTCCGTCCCCGTCCTCCCCGTGCCTCAAGAGCTCGTAAAACAACAAGTATTGCATGGCAATTTTTTGAACGTATATCAGATACTGAGGTGCAATGCAATATTTGTCAACAAATATATAAGTATAAAAACGGAGGCAAGCAAGGGGGTACGGGTACGTTAATGAGACATATAGGTGATGCTCACGAAAGAGAGTTAAATATTGCACGAGGTGGTGGGGATGTTGGTGAGCCAACGCAAATTAGAATGGACCCAGCAACCGGTCAAGTAATGAAGAAGTATAATAAATTGAGGGACCAGGAAGAAATAGCTAAAATGGTAGTTGTGGGTTGTTTGCCTTTTAGTTTTCCTTCTTCTGATGCTTTTATTCATTATATTCAAGCAATTTATAATCCTATGTTTAATGGTATTCCTAGAAGTACTTGTCGATCTGATATTTTTAGACTTCATTCACAATATTATTTTTATTTATCAACATTGTTAAAAAATATTCAATGTAGATTGTCCCAAACTTCTGATCTTGGTCGTGCTGTAAATAAAAATAATTATTTAACCGTTACTTGTCACTGGATGGATAGTAATTTTGTGATGTAAAAACGTATTATTGTTTTTTTATATGATGAAGATCGTAAACATACTGGAGATTTTATTGCTGATTCGATTGTTAAAGTTGCAGAATTTTATGGTATCGAAAATAAAATCTTATGTATTGCTTTTGATAATGCTTCCAACAACAAGACTGCTATAACAAAGTTAAAATCTAAGTTATCTCCACCGTTACCTGAAATTTTTCATATTAAGTGTGCATGTCATATATATAATTTAATTGTAAAAGATGGTCTTGAGTTTTTTGAGCTTTATATTGAAAAACTCCGTCTTGCTGTTGGTTTTATTCAAAGAAAAAGAATTAGAGAATTTAAAGTTAAATGTCAAGAAAATGGACTTGCACCGATATTGATGCCTGAGGAAATTGATATTAGATGGAATTCTACGTATGATTTTTTAAGAACTTGTTATAAATATAGAGTTCCTATTGCACTAGCTTTTAACCAATATTGTGGTTCATTTGCTGATTCTGCTGATTGCATGCTACATGATTCTGATTGAGTTGTAATTAATGATCTTGTTAAGTTTTTAGAAAAAATTTATATAGGTACGGCTGAATTTTTCAGTGCTTATTATCCTACTGTTTGTAATATTTTGACATATGTAGCCGATATTTCTGGTTTGCTCAAAGAATATAAAAATAAAAAAGGTTATAAAGAAGCTATTGGTGTCATGTTTACTAAATTTAAAAAATATTTTTTTTCGATTCCTCCTATTTACTTGGTTGGTGTTATGCTAAATCCATGCATGAAATATAATACTATGTGTCACTTTAGTACTCTTATTTATGTCAACTTAGAAATAAATACTAACAATTATTCTGAACAAGTACAACCTGATTTGTGGACGGCTATGGGTGATGCGAATGAATACATAAAAAAAATATATAATCACTATGTTGATTTAGTTTATTTAGCCGTACCTACAAATATCACTCCAACTGTCGCTCCTCATTCTCCCGAGGAGCCATCATCTTCTAAAAGGCCGGCACATAGTGGTTTTCCTGATTCCTTTTATGATTTACCTTGTAGGAACAGTGTTGATGAGAGAGCTTACACATCAACTTATCGGGAAGAGCTTAAATATTAGCTTCGGTCGCCGCTAGAGGATCGCAGACGACGGATTAACATGTTGGATATTGGTGAAGGAGTAATGAAACACAATATCATGTGCTTTCAAGATTAGCTAAAGATATCTTGAATGTTCCAATGTTAACCGTTGCATCAGAGAGCGCTTTTAGTCAGGGACGACAGCAACTTAGAGACAATCGACACTCATTGGGAGGCAATGCAATGAATGTTCTAGTTTGCCTCAGAGATTGGATTAGAGCGGAAAGAAGAAATCAAGGAATGGAACCGGAGCCGAACGACGATCAGAAACTTGAAGAAATTATGTCTTCACGGGAGAACTCAGCAGAATCAAGTCCAATGCATGATTTTGCCCCCGTTGACTTTGACTATCCTATGCAAGTTCCCGTTAATATTAACATGAATGAGTTGGAAAAAATGATGCATAATTTGTAGATTTTTCATTCATGTAAATTATAAATTTTGGATCATTTCACAATCAATAAAATTCAACATTCATGCACTCCTTAGTCCTTACTTTGTAATTTTTTTCATTTAATGATTTAAATTGAATTTCTAGTTTAAATTAAAAACTTACTTTTAATATATTATTAATTTACTATCAAGTATTATTAATTTATTATATTAAGTAGCATATATTTTGTATATTTGTGTATATATCTTCTATAGATGTGTATATTTAATAAATACATGTTTATATGTTTTATAAATTGTATATATATTGTAGTGTGTGTGTGTATATATATATATATATATATATATATACTAGTTTAGTTGTACGCGTCTCGCGCGTGTATCTCATTTTAATGAGTTCAAACATTACACTAAATAGGATATGTGTTTAAATTATAAAGACGAATACAATAACTAAATTCAACATGAATATGTAAAGCTGAAAATTTTATTTAATTAAACCTAACCTTTATAAAAAAAATCTACCACGTGTAAACTGCAACAAAACATTACGATGATAGAGACAATAAAATAATACAATTAAATCTAACCTTTACACAAAAAAATTCTCAAGGCCGTCCAACAGTCATTTAATAACTGTAAACTCTAATAAAATAATACGATAATAGAGATATCAAAATAATACGACTAAACCTAACCTTTGCACACAAAAAAAAAATTCAAAGCAAAAATTTTAAAATAACAAAATTAAACCTAACCTTTACCTATAAAAATTATTCAAAGCCGACCAACATTTATGTAGCACCTGTAAATTACAACAAAATAATACGATAAAATAGATATCAAAATAATACAATTAAACTTAAATTTTACACACAAAAATTCCTCCAAACCGATCCACATTCATCTACAAACTGTAAACTACCACAAAATAATACTAATAGAGATATTAATACAATACAATTAAACCTAATATTTACATAAGAATTCCTCAAAACTAATCGAAATTTATCTACGATCTGTAAACAATAGCAAAACAATACAATAGTGATCACAAAGCTTCGATTTTGATGAATATAATTCTTAGCTTGTCTGAGCGAAATTTTGACCCTAAAGAATTATTTGAATGAAAACAAAGAAGATATATATATACACATGTTGAATTCTATTATATTGACAAAAACAATAAAGAAGTTGAGGGTTAAAAAGTTAAGCATCCACTAATCTAGACAATAACCGAATCATTGAAACATACGTCCTTTGTTTTATTAAGTTGTAAATAATTCTTTTTTCATGCAATAGAAGGCTAGAAAACCCTAATGAATTCAAGAATGAGAAATCTAATTAATCATCTATCAAAATCAAAACAAAAAGAAAACATAGAAGTAGAAGAATCATACTATGTTTCTAGTAAAATTTATCAAAAATACTATTTAAATAGAATTGTAGATATTCTTTTTTATGTAAGGTAAAATTCTAATTGATATAGAAGTGTTAAATATTATATTTTTTGGTTGAATCCAATAATCTTTTTTCTTTCCATGCATTATATTTTTTAAAGAAAATATATTTGCTTCCTAAAATTCTAACCTTAAAAAGTGGTAGGGATTTTTTGTTACCATGCGTACTTTTCTTAAAAATTATAAAATTTTAATTCTTAGATATTTTTTTTCCTTTCCACGTTAATTTGATTCCTTTTAAAGATTTTATCATAAACAGTTTAACGTGCATCTCAATATTTATAGAAGTATTTTCTTAATAGGATTCTATTTTAGGAGTATTTTTTTAATTCATCAAAGAAAAATATTAATTGATTTTCTTTCCATATAGTTTAGGAGTCCCATATATTTTAGGAGTCTAGTTAATATAATAAAAATAGTTAAATAATAAATTAAAAAAATAGTGAAAAGACAGTTTTGCCTAAAGGACAGTCTTTTAATAAAGGGCAAAAAGTTCAAATCACTTTTCTAAGGGTCTTCACACTTTTAATATATTATAGATATATATATATATATATTATAGTATATGTTTTATTTAAAGTAGTACATATATATTGAATGGTGTGTATATATGTGTATATATCTTCTATAGATGTGTATATTAACGTATACATGTGTATATGTTTTATAAATTAGTATATAACTATATATATATATATATATATATATATATATATATATATATATATAGTAATGTATATATATTGTAGTATATGTTTTATTTAAAGTAGTACATATATATTGAATGGTACGTATATATGTGTATATCTTCTATAGACGTGTATATTTAACGTATACATGTGTATATGTTTTAGAAATTAGTATATAACTATATATATATATACATATTGTAATGTATATATATTGTAGTATATGTTTTATTTAATGTAGTACATATATATTGAATGATGTGTATATATGTGTATATATCTTCTATAGATGTGTATATTTAGCGTATACATGTGTATATGTTTTATAAATTAGTATATAACTATATAACTATATAACTATATATATATATATATATATATATATATATATATATATATATATATATATATATATATATATATAACTATATATATATATATATATAACTATATAACTATATAACTATATATATATATATTGTAATGTATATATATTGTAGTATATGTTTTATTTAAAGTAGTACATATATATTGAATGGTGCGTATATATGTGTATATATCTTCTATAGACGTGTATATTTAACGTATACATGTGTATATGTTTTATAAATCAGTAATTAGTATATAACTATATATATAATTATATATATTGTAGTATATATATATATATATTGTAGTATATGTTTTATTTAAAGTAGTATGTATAGTCGTATATATTGAATGTTACGTATATATGTATAATTGTGTATATGTGTATATATTTTTTAAATTCTAATGTAGTATATACTATATATATAGTGTATATATATTGTTTAATGTATTTAAAATGTATATAGGTGGGTAAATATAATGTATATTGAAAAAAAAATTATATTTTTGACCGGGTTTGACCGGATTTTTAACCAGGTTTGATCGGGTTTAGATGGGTTTGACCAGGTTGGGTTAAATGGGTCGGGTTAGGATTATTTTAAAAAAAATTAAATGGGCCGGGTTAGGATTATTTTTTAAAAAAATACTTTTGAACCCGGACCCAGTCCAACCCACTTAACCACAATCCGGATCCGATTTAACCCACAACCCGGCTAAATTTAATGGACCGGTTTCGGATTGACCCGACCCGACCCACTTAACACCCTTATTTGAAAGGCACAAACCACAAAGAAAAAGTAGGCCCAATTTCTCTTATACTTTTGAGTTTTTTTGTTCAAAATTCAAATATCATGAGATGTCTACTATTTTATTATTTTAAATTGGCAGTAGAATTGATTAATGGCTAGCTTATATATTTAATTTTGCTATATTTCAAAAAAATTGCCCATTAGCTCGATAACGAGAAGCTCCTCAAACTTCCTCTAATAAGAGAAAAAGAATATTAGGATATCTTTTGTAACATAGGATTGGTTCGATTCCTTGTAATCTTTACTATGCTCTTTATAATACATATTAATACTAATAATAGAAAGAAATGCCAACGAATAAAGTAAATTAGAAGAAAATAGTGGCAGCATTCTAGCTAATTTAAAGGAGTTTTAACATAAATAAGATTTAACGGTAAATAACTAAAATGTTAAGGGATCGTTTGATAGGGTGTATAAGAATAATATAAAAGATGATGTATTTGTAATGTTTGTATTAGTAGTATTTTCGTTAGTTGTACTTGCATTTTTCTTATGCGATATTTGATTTGGTATATTAAAAATAACGACCCTGTGTCAATATTTAAGAGTTTGTTTTACACCTCAAAATAGCTGAAAGATTATTATAATCAGGAAGGACTGCTAATGCAATTCAAAGTTAATATTTTGATTTACCTCTATACTTTTGGAAAGATGATGGATTGTTCTGGTAGACTACACTTTGAAAGTTTCGATCGTCTAAATAAAATATTTTAATAGATATTAAATTGTGGTAGGATAGATGAAATTCCTCCAACTTTCAATTAGAGATCTCAAGTTCGATATCTTCAAACCTCAAGTATTCTACTTAGATAGATTCTATACGACTTTCTACCCTCTCCAGACACCTCTTATGAAATTACAATGAGATGTTGTTGTTATTAGAATCTATACAATGTAAATCTGAATTAGTCAGATCAATGCGTTATAGATCCTAAAGTTATACCAATCGGTTCCTTAAAATTCTACTTTTCTTACATATTTAACAAAAAAATTGTCTAAGCTAATACTTTATTGTATGATATATCATGGCTAGTAACCTAATTTGGAGGGTGCATATAATATTATAGCTGAATGGACGGGATATAATCTATCTGATCTTAGCTAGAGATCTCAAGTTCAAGTTCAAACCCTGAGAATTTTCAATTCTAATGAGCCCATGTGATGTGAACACGGGTTGCGCCATCTTATGGCTAGGAGGTTCAGTCGAGTTCCGTTTCGGCGAAGTTTTTTACTATTTATACATGATTATAATTATTTTTTATTTATACATAGCTGATGTTGAACCCCCTTTCCCTTTGGCTAGTTCGTGCGCTTACTTTTTTCGATTTTGAACCTCTTTAATGAAAATTTTGACTCCGCTACGAGACGTAAATTTATATTAGTTAGTTAGTTCTTTAGAGATGAAAGATCCTTTAATATCTCATACTCTATAAAATGATATTCAATGACTAGTCACCTAATTTGGAGTATGCATAAAATATAAACTATGCAAACAACCTTAATTAGGTTTTTGAGGAATCCATGAAATAGTCAATTTAAAGGAAAAACCTAAGATTAGACGACAATATCATTCTATATCTTCATACGGCTATTAATTAATTATTTTTTATCAGTAAGAGGAAACCAAGAAAGAATCGATTACAACATTGTTTACACTAATTAAGAATTAATTAATTATTCATTAAGCATCTTTGGGGTGACACTTGGACATTTTCCTTGTAACATAGTATTGGTTCGATTCTATTATAAAAGTAAATCAATGACGTTAATCTAACATTAATGACTTTTAAAAACATGTATTCTCCAAGTGGAATGACGACCCCAACTTCAATAATTATATATCCAGTATAATTCATAATTGAAATTTGAAAAGAGTAGAATGTACTTAAGTTTTTTCCTTATTTTTATCGAATAGAAAAGTTATTTCCGTTAGAAACTTTCATACAAAAAAGGAAATTGGAGTAAAGCATCTCGTACCTCTTGAACTATAACCAAATTTGCTACGACACACTCCAACTTTGGGGGGTCCTATTAATAACCTCCCTAAATTAAATTTAAGCGTATTTTTATCATTCCTTTTAGCTGATG
Source organism: Capsicum pubescens (assembly GCA_030864215.1). NCBI lineage: Eukaryota > Viridiplantae > Streptophyta > Magnoliopsida > Solanales > Solanaceae > Capsicum > Capsicum pubescens. Next base: position 21,741,373 of record CM061548.1, read on the forward strand.
AGACTTTTTTATCAATTTTTTTAGCTGACGTGGGAACCATTTTATGTAATAAAAGTGTTACGCCAGCATAAAATTTTGATAAAAATACGTTAAAATTGAGTTCGAAAGAGGAAAGGGAGTAATAGACCCCTGTAAAATTGGAGTTTGTCATGATAATTTTATCCATAATTCGAGGATACTGGCCGCTTATCTCTCCAAAAATTTATGCTAATTAAAGATGAATTATTTATTAAGCAGTCTTGGAGTTATATATACACTTTGCACTGTTGGCATGAGATCCTTGTAACATAGGATTGGTTGGATTTTTTTAGTATAAAGTAAATTAATGATGTGAAGCCACATTATTTGACTTTTTAAACATATTTTTTCCAAGGCCAATGACCAATACTACTATATAGTATATCTACTTTAATTGTTCACCTTTTGAAACTTTGACTGAAAATTCCAACATCCTCTAATTATTCCTCCTTTTTTTTCTTGCTTTTATTAATTTTGGGGGTTTTATTTAATCATTTTTCTACCTCCTAAAAGGTGTATGAATATGATAAGAAGAAAATGTTGTTAGAATTATTAACATTAAGTAAAAATTAGAGGAAAATATTATATTAGTAAGCAAATAGTTTGAAGATAACGTAATTGGATTGCGAGGCAACATAATAAATCTTACGTCCCTACTATAAATATTGTAATAACTTTTGATAAAATCGAAATTATTATCGATCACTTGAAAAATAAGTAACATAAATTAGCATTTCATTCCTCTTCATCCTCCGACACATCCAAACCTTCATAGCCCCACCTATCCCCCCCCCGCGCGGCACTCCTACCTCCTGTCTTCGCGTTCATAGTATATTTACCTACATTATATACAAATGTGTTTGAGATAATAACTTTAATTTATATTTATATTTTCGAATCTATTTCTTCTTATACGATATGTACAAAAAATTATATAGCATAATTTGATATGACACAAAATTTAAAAAATAAGAGAAGATTTTGTTATGTATATTAATATTCCCTTATTAAAGTCAATTTAGTGTTACTTTTTGATTGACTTTATTTTTGTAAATGATATTCAATGAGGATAAAATAAAAATTGTATCATTAAATAATTGTCAAATGTGGAAAGCTAAAATTCTTTGAAAACAAACTAAAAAAAATATGCTACGTAAATTAAAACGGAGAAAGTATATGAAAATAAGTAACATGAAATATATATTTTACTTTTTTTCAAAAAAATAAATAAATAGTGAAAACAAGAAAATAACCACCGGTTAGTTAAATTTGTTACACAAGGCGCCGCATTACAAACAATGTGAGCCTCTCACTGAATCGCTGGTCAAAATGTGGTGATTCACGCGCCAGAAATAGGAGCGTGTGCACGCTCTTGAATTAACCACTTTCTGTCCAAAGGTAATAATAGTTTTTTTTTTTTTTTTCGGTTTTCCTTTTTTTGTTGTATAGTCATTTTTTCTATTTTTTCCATTTTAGTATAAAATCAACTAATGTCTTCTCATTTCACCTATGCTGTATAGCCTTATCATCCACAGGACAAATATTAAATTTACTTGTTTCGTTTTAATTTGATTCGACATAAAATTTGAGAAGAAAAGAATTTTTTTTAATAACTTATGATCTAAAATAAATTTTATATACTTACAAGGCTATGATATTTTATTAAGAGTAAAAAGTAACACAAACTATGAAAAAGTGATCTTTTTGAGAAAGATAAAACAAAGGGCGCCATCTAAATTCGGATAGAGAAAACAGTATGAAATATATAAATATTTTTTTAAAATATGTTTTCGATCATAATATATATCTGGTATAATTTCATAAGTGGAGACTAAAAAGGATGGTATATAAGCAATCTTTTTCTATTTTAAGAAAGTAGCGAGATTATTTTTGATACATCTACGACTCATCTGTTGTGGGATCTAGAGAGAGTGATAAGAGTTTTTCTTATTTCATTTTTTTACTTTTTGATATCTTGATTGAAATTTAATTCATTCTTATTCGCGCTACAAAATATAAGATCAATTAAAAATAAAACATTTTCTATCAAAAAACTTATTCAAAATTCGAAAATGAAACTTTTAATTGAGGTCAGAGGGATCTTATCATGAAATTCAATAAGATTGATCTTAGATCATATTATAACCAAAGAAGTTAGGAGCAATTTATTATATTAATGACATTTTAAGTTGATGAGATTAAATATAGTGACAAGAAGTACATTTAAGTTGAGATATCTAGCTATATCTATGTATATTTAGTTAGTGGACATAATTATTTAATTAAAAGCGGTTGTAGAATTTCTAAAGGATGAGGTGCACTACTAAATAAATATGGAAGGAAAACTATATATTAAGTGGTAAATAATTAAGTTTTAAACAAGTGTAACATCAAGTCTTTTGTAGCATTAGAGCCAATAAATAATAGTAGATCAATATCCCTTCTAGAAAATACTACATTGCTTCTGCTTTTACTCGATATATTTTGACTCGATACATTTATTAAAAAAAAATATATATCAACATGACTATATTACCACAATATCCCAATTAATTAGTGTTTATTATCGTGTCTTGAAATTAGTTTGGAGAATAAGAACTAATGATAATAGTAAAAAGAAGAAAAAAATCTTGATATGTAAAAAATGACAAGTAAAAATAAAAATTTAATTAGAAAATAAATAACAAGTAAAAGCGAAAAGAGGAAGTATGTATATAAAATATATAATTTTATGACAAATGCACAAATTCATGTGCCGTATAAATTACACATAAGTTAATTTATTCGTCTATTTTATATTGATAGGTAAAATATGTAACTTGTTTGATAAAAAATAGGGAAAAGACTCAAAAATGCCGTCAAATTATTGAAAATGATTCATCTAATCATACGTTATAAGTTTGATTTATCTATGTCATCACCTTTTAATATTTGACTCATCTATGTCACTGACTCACTGTTGTTACAAAAAAGTTCATTTGTGCCATTATTTTACAATGATAATTTTGCAAAACTATTTTTGTCACATCACCTCTTATTAGAAATTCACGTCACCAAATCTAAATCAATCAATATTACTTAAATCAAAATAAAAAATCAAATTCATTAAAATAACATCTGACATAATTAATGAGTTTGATTTTTATTTTTAATTAGTTCAATTTTTATTTTTAATAAGTTTAATTTTTATTTTAACTGTGTGGATCAAATTTTATTTAATAGATCTGATTTTTATTTTTTTATTTTAAGTAATATTGATTGATTTAAATTTGATAATGTGGACCTCTAATAAAAGACTGCGTGGCAAAAATAATTTTGTAAAAATCACCGTTATAAAATAACGACACAAATAAAATTTTCTGTAATAGCAATAACACGGATGAACCAAACGTATAACAGATGACACAAATAATTCAATTTTAATGATAACATATTTAAACCTTTTTCCTAAAATATATTCAGTATTTTCAGCTAAATTAAATATGCGAGTAATGAACACGCGCCACCAATAAGCGAAAGGAATAGGAAAAGAGTCAGTAATAGCGTTGAAAGGAAAAGAGGAAATATATTTTGAAATTAAAGTTGAAAGGAAATATATTTTCTGTAATAACAGGAAATATAGGAAAAGTTCATTGTTGTTTTTTCTGCCAGCACTAAAGTTGTTCTTGTTAAATTTTGAAAATGTTATGAAATTAATATTACAGTTTGAAATATATATATATAAAGATTACTTTTAAACACCCATTTGAAATTAAAATAACAAAAATTAAATATCATAAATTGGAATTATGAACATGCGATTTCTAATTATATATCATAAGCTATAAGCACATTCAGATAAAATACACCTTTTGTTCTACGCTAAAAATTACTCCAACATAATAATAATAATGTTGATTCTACTTTTTTATAAAAAAATATTTATGTAACCACGTGTCGCTTCTTGATTAATTTATAAGGTATTTGATGTCTTTCATCAACACATGTATCGATTAAATTGTCCATAAAACTTAAATAAACAAGAAAACAAATTAGTACCTTGTGTTTTTGCTTACATTGAGATTTGAACATAAGATTTATGATTCTCAAATCACGTTGTTAGTCACAGAGATCACACTCTTACCTTATGAAGTCCGAAACGTTTCTCTTTCTAATTGATCTTTATCAAAATCGAGTCTATGAATTAGTAGATATAAGAGCTAAATCTAAATTAATCAGATTCATAATAAAAAAGGGCAGACAACATAAATTCCGATAATATGGAGTTTAGTTATAATTTTTTTTTTTATATATTTTACATAATTATCGAAAATTTTGATTTGGGTCTGTCGAGATATACATAATTAGCTCTCGATACATACAATGAAGATACATTATTTTCTTTGTAAGGATACATAATTTGCGCTCGATACATTTTTTATATTTTGAATTTGTTGAGATACATTCAAGGACGATATATTTTTTTTTGTTAGTCAAGATAACATAATTAGTTTTTGATATATTTTTTTGTGATTTTAGATCTGTCAAGATATATAATTAGCTCTTGATATATTTAATAAAATATATAATTAGTTAAGATTTTTGTAATTATTTTATAAGAATGTAGATTTGTGATGTATGTTTATGTTATTTTTCTAATAAAAAAATAGTATGACTACTTGGTACACCTAGTATTCCTTTAATTTCATTATTATTATTAAATTATATTCCCTTCGTTTCTGAATAAATGAATTATTAGAGTATTTATTAGTATTTCAAAATAAGTGAATCATTATTTTTTTTTTAAATTTGTCCTTATGATTTGATAATTAATTAATTTTTAAAAAGGTATTATAAGATCAATTTTATTTTTTTTGGATAAAAATAGAAAGTTATGTTAATTTTTTTTTTTTTTTTTTTTTTAATATTTATATTAAAATTTAATAATTCATTTATTATGAAACAGTGTGAGTATAGCTTTGGATGGAGGAAGAGGAATTATCCCCCACCCCCTCCCCCCACGCCCCCCCCCACCACGCACAAAACGTTTTCTCCATTGCCACTCTCTGCTCCAACCTCCTCTTCTTCTCTCTCTATATAAATCCATGGCCGGCCAATAGCCCCATTTGATTCCATTTTCCCCTTCTACTCTCCCTCCCCCCAACACACCCCACCCCTTCTCTTCTTCACATTCTATAAATGCCAATATCTACAGCCACCCCTTAATCTGAAAATCCCCTCTTCTTCACTCTTCTTCGTATTTGAGCTGATTGATTGTTGTACTTGTTCAGTATTTTTCTCTGAAGTTGACAGTTTCGAGATGTTTGACCTCAATGTTGGTTTAGAGGAAGATGTAGTGGAAACTGTTAATACATTTGAGAAGCTGAACGAACTATCAGTCGGACAAATTGAGAATTCTGGGACATCAAATTCATCTATTGTGAATTTGGAAAGTTCAAGTAACGCCGGTGATGATGAGTTCATTTCGGGTTCCGATCATCATCATCATCGGCATCCTGATGAATACGCATTTGATATTTTAACTAAGGAGTTTTTCCCGTTGACCGGTGGAGAAACGACGGCGGTTGCGGCGCCGGAGTTGGAGAAGAAGCAGCAGTGGTTGGATCTATCAGCGAATTACGGTGGTGTTCCGATGGAACAGAGGGTACTGGTTGCTCCTCCGCCGCCGCAGCAGAGACAGCAAGTGAAGAAGAGTAGAAGAGGACCTAGGTCTAGGAGTTCTCAGTACCGTGGAGTTACGTTCTATCGAAGAACTGGACGATGGGAATCTCACATCTGGTCAGTCTGCTTCTTCCATTTATTTATTTTTGATAACTGTAGTATTCGAACCGGGCAGTTCGACGTGCATCTCGATTTTTTTTTTTTGTATTTTTTTCAAATAACCATGTTTTTCGGCCAGCTTGTACCTCGACTGTTTTGTGCAAATTACTATGGCTTTTCGATAATCGTGGTGACCGGGCCGGGCCAGCATGTGTGCGCACCTCGACTTTTGTGTGTTTATGTATCTTTTTTTGGTGATTTTTTGAGTTTTTTTCTAATAAAAGTGGTGTCCGTTCCAGGTCAGCTTACGTGCACCTTTTAACTTTTGTGTTATTTTTGATAACCATGGCGTTTGGGCTGGTCCAGCTTGCATGCAACTAGACTTTCATGTGTGCATATGAAAATTTATTTTGGATTTTGTGGTCTTTTATAGTGTCCGGGCTGGATGGGCCAGTTTGTGTGTACCTCAACTGTCTTGTATTTATGCAAAGAGACTATAATCATTTATGAACAAGAAGCTTAACTAGTTTCTCTGATGTATTATGCAGGGATTGTGGGAAACAAGTTTATTTGGGTAAGCAAAAATGTGCTTCTTGTACACTGCTTTGTTAAATTTTGAAGTTATTTTCTAACTGCAAAAGCTTAATTTGGACATTTTTGGACTTTCATGTAAATCATATAGGGGGATTTGACACTGCACATGCTGCTGCTAGGTATGACATAGCAGTTAATAGTAGTTAAAATGTAATGGTAGTACTATTTTAATGGTGGAAATCATATTGTCATGGTGTTAAATTTTCCTGTTAATTTCAGGGCATATGATCGTGCTGCGATTAAATTTAGAGGACTTGATGCAGATATCAATTTCAACGTCAGTGATTATCACGATGATCTAAAGCAGGTGTGTAGGTAGCTAACTGTATAATGATTGAACCACCCCGAGTCTGGAATCTTGTTTTTTCAGTTAGGAACCTGATTTTAATTCACTATTATAGATGGCGAATTTTTCAAAGGAAGAGTTTGTGCACATACTTCGACGACAGAGCACTGGATTTGCTAGAGGAAGTTCGAAATACAGGGGTGTAACATTGCACAAATGTGGACGATGGGAAGCTCGGATGGGGCAGTTTCTTGGAAAAAAGTAACTACTTATCCATATTATCGGTGATATAGATGTTTAAAAGCTTTCTATGTCATTATACCGACTTTATAAACTAGAAGAGAATATTGTCTCATTGGATATATGCCTGCAGGTATATCTATCTTGGACTGTTTGACAGCGAGATAGAAGCTGCAAGGTCCAATGATCAAAACTTGACTCTCCTCACCCTTCTATGTTGTAAGGTTTATGTTTTCAACATTGACGGGACTTGGTCTTTTGCTGTTGTTTAGGGCGTATGACAAGGCTGCTATAAAGTGCAATGGAAGGGAGGCAGTCACCAATTTTGAGCTAAGCACATATGAAGATGAATTAAGTACCGAGGCTGATAATGGAGGTAGTATATTTGGACTTTCCCATGTATTTGAGATACGCTATCATTGTTTGCGTCTTTTGAGTCTCGTACTTATTATGTTGAATGGAATATTTTTCAATCTCTATGTTGGTGCAGACCATAACCTTGATCTGAACTTGGGAATAGCCCCCTCTGTTTTAGCTGGTGACCAGCTTGGTAACACGTGCCAAATGGGAAACTATGAAGTCCAGAGTGCCTCGAATGGTTTGCCTAGCTATATAGGAGCCATGGTAATTTTGAGTCGATGTTTTTCATTCAGATTCCTTTGGGATCACTTACTTATGACTTATGAGATGTCTGACAAAGGAAGATTAATAATTTGTACTTTCATAGATCAGCAAGCATTCTTAGTTACACATCTTTTTGCAGAACTCTCCTTCTACTGAAATGGGAAGCAAACTGCCTCATGGCAATCAACTGCTGACTAATCGCCCTCTGCTCTGGAACGGAGAGAACACCAGCATCTTCCCCACGTTTAAGGTATTTTTGTTCAAACTTGTTTGAACCATTTTGAATTATTCTTGAATCGTCACTGTAGCATCCACTGCCGAATAGAAGTCCTAGTTACATGGTGCTTGTTTTGGTTTGTTAGTAAATCGGAAATAAGTAATGTTCCTTAGCTAACTAGACCGGAAGCTAGTTGTATATCTATCTCACCTTGTTTCTTTATTGATGTAAACCAATCTTGAGTTATTGTTCATGATGTCGTTAGGATTTAAACCAGCACATAGATAGGCATATAATCAAGGGGATAAAGAGACAATCTGCCTTACGTATTTCAATTTTCTTATCCGATAGCTTAAGGAAACAAATTTGTTTCTGTCATATGTAACCACTGTTTCTTACTAGCTGAAAATTTCAAAAAGTGTTGAGAATTTGATCTTTAAAGGACGATGCCTCATGCAGGGAACAGCATTAGGGAAGGGTATGGAAGTTGATTCTTCACCAAATTGGAGTCCTTCAGTGCCACTCTTCTCTACTGCAGCATCATCAGGATTCGCTAATTCAACAACAGCTGCTGCTCATCTCCCCAGCTTTTCCAACAATATGAACTTTGCGCATTATTACTGCAGGAGCTGAAGTAGTTAGCTATTGGATACAGTAATATCTTTTCTTCAAATTGGATCCTAGTTTCCTTGGGAATGAGCCAGTATGAAACTTGATAAATTTGCTATATAAAAAGTTTCAGGACAGTATTTTTACATTGCTTTGACAATTCTGACTATTATTGAGAATATTCATTTGGAACTTCATGCTCAATCATGTTCTTTCATATTCTACTAGCAAATTGTTCAAAGGAAGCATTGATTCTGTTCATGGTCATTGCATAGATTGAGGAATTTGAATCTCCATTATTTTGTTGAAGCAAATGAGTCCCCCCCGCATTTGTCACAAAACTTGGGACTTTTACGAACAAGCTCTTGACATAATCAAGGACTATCTATCCTAGCCCCCCCGTCTTGGTTCCTCCCGAACACAGGAGGCTCTTGGGATTACATGAGTAAGAAGTTCACACCATAACTCATTGTACATGTTGTGCTTCGACTTAGGTACCATTGAAGCTAAAGCACTACCTCTCTGCATACATTAAGCACCTTGTCTCAAGGATGGATCAGTTAAAGTACCCGTACATATTTCGACTATTGGTTATCTAGTTTGATTATCACGTCACTCAAAAGGCAGTCTAATTATATAGCAAGAGCTTATCGTGTGTTATAATCTTGCCGCAAACAAAAGCTTGATATATTTTTTTCTTTTTTGGACCTGCATTTGCAATGCCAAAAGATCAAAGTGAGTGGGGCATGAATATTGGATAATATACCACGTGGAATAGTGCAAGTTTTGTCCTGTTACTTAGGTTCTTATGAACAAGTACTACTAAAACAGTGCAATCCTAGGCTTTACCTTTATGAATCAATCAAAGAGTACAAGTACAACTAAATCTCCTAATACTATTCACCATTTACAACAATAACTAAGGCTTTAATTGATAGAGAGAGAGGAAGCACCGTAACGATCAATTAGCAAGGTTTTGGATCGATATAATAATAACTGCGTACTTATCTCATAGTGTGAGATAAAAATTAGGAATTAATTTATGTAATAGAGTCATCCACTAAAGTGTATTTTCTTTTTCATGAAAGAAAGTGTAATTATATAAATACTAGTAAAAAGATTGTACTATATGTAAACCTTATACGAACTTGTAAAAGTAGAGAGGTTATTTTCAATATGATCGTGAAAATAAATTTGTCCTGATTTGCATACGTGAACAAAATGACTACCCCTCCTCTCTTGTACTACTTGCCATCTTGCTGGACTAATTATTTGCCTTGCGAAAAGTGACTCTATGTCAACCTCAGGAGCCAAGATTTGAGTATTGGTAAAGATATGTTAGTATTTTCTACCTCACAAAGATCAACATCGGACTTGAGAATAACTTATTCAATTTTTTCGATATGAATTTAGTTTTTATTCGTAAATTAAATCTTTTCCTTAGTGAAAAATAAAATTGTTCGTTTCTAAGATAATAATATTATCTAACTTATTTGAGACAAAATCAAACAAGATATAAGTGCTCAAACTTATCGTATACAACTCTTTTTTACGTGGTCCTCACTAAATTTGTGTTTTTTCTATGCTTGAAGCATTTGAGAAGTACTTCACTAGCTAGCTCTGGTGCAACTTGCAAGTGGTCCACTCTTCACCTATTTTACATGTTTTTATAGTTAGTTTTTATATCCGTTATTGTTATCAGGTCCAACTACATTTGAATTTGTATTGGGGATCGAAGTTTTATATTTGGAGTAAAGCGAACAAAGTGATTCCTTCTCTAACATGTTTTAAATACAAGATCTTTTGTCTTACTCCTCCACTATAATATAATTAAGAGGTTACGAGTTTAAGCCCTCAAAATAACTTAGGCAAAAATGGGCACTCTAACAAATACAAAGTATAGTACTAGTACTAGACTTACAAACAGCATTCTCATTAGGCTTTGGAGTTGTTGGATTAATAAGACGTGATAGTTGATGGCACTTGTACTGTTCTACTTGGACTTTCTTAGTACTATTCTATTTCTTCCGTTTCACAATAAGTTAATTATTAGATTTTGACACATATATTAAGAAAAAAAAAAAAGATATAAATTTATTATGTTTTTCCATTTTTATCCTCTTAAAAAAGCAAAGACACATGATACATCACTCCCAATTAATGAAAGGTAAATTTGAAAAAAAATTTCAATATTTACCTTGAATTGTGAATCATTTACTTATTTTGAAATATTAAAATTGCTCCAACAATTCACTTATTGTGAAACGAAGAGAGTATTGAGTTTGCTTGAAATATACATGTAAAATTTTTTAGGTTTAAATAAATATGATAACCCTTCCACTTGTCAGCAAATCCCATGTAGAACTTGAATTAAGGATGTTAGTTTTAATTGAGTATTTGAACACATAATAACGTATCGTTAGTAGATACTTTTGATTTAATTTTGGCAGAAAACACTTTCTCTGCTCAATACTGTTGCAGTAAATATTGGTTAATAGAGAATCAAAATTGATTTACCAATGAATCGTAAAATGCTAGAATTCTTACATATAATATTTGAATTTATACAGAAGTATTCGCGAGATCATGCACCTTTTTTTCCTACTTATAACGGAAAAGGGTACAACTAGTTGGTTCATCCTATTCTTGAAATGAAAAACTCGCACTCTCCCTTTCCAAAAAAAAATAAAAAAATTAATACACCTAGCACTCCACTTAGATTTATTGAATTTGTTGCTAATATTGGTATTAAATTCGAAACTCCCGGCAGACGGCCAATGACCCAAAGAAATGAAAGAATCGGTTACATTTTTCATATGATCTCCTCTTATAGATAGACTAAAAAATCAAACAGAGTTCTTTTTGTGGGGGCACTGTACACGATAGAAGGTCACGTGTTTAAGCCGTCAAAATAACTTCTGCAAAATATAGGATAGGACTGCATATAATAAATTTTACGGTCCGATCGCTCTGCCCAATCTTATGCATAACAAAAACTTTATTACATCAAACTACTCTTTATGAATATTTAATTATTACACCATGTCGGGTTCAATTTTGACTTGGGCAAGAGTTAGAACCATACAAATACGGTAGATAGTGTGAATCGTGATCCCTACTTCCATTATCTTAAGCACTAGATTACTGGCTAGTCGTAGCAACGACGAATTTAAGATTTAAAAATTATGCTTTTGAGTTTAAATTTTACCGACAACTCATTCTCGAGTTCAATTTGTATTTACTTACATAACTTAAATATTATATATAAGATTTGAGCTAAAAATTTATTTAGACACTCGATTAAGACTTGTTCCAATTGAACACTTGAATAGACAATAAAATATTTCTATAAACATTTTCAGTTCGAATTTCAAGAAAATGTTTGAGCATGTTCTCTCTAGTGCCCATTATGTAAATAAGTAAATCACTTAAAATAAGTTACATTTTTTAATTACATGCATTTGTCTTAATAAGCAGTAAAACCTCAAGCCTATTTCAATTGAGATTGATATGTCTACTTAAATGAAATCGACATATTTTATATGGTTAATTTAATTACCCATCAACTCCTAAGAACACGTGGAAAAGTTTTTTTTTTTTCAAATTTTAAATCGAAATTGTTTGAAACGTAATTATATGTTTAAACGTTCAATTGAAACAAATACTCTCAATAAGATTGTCTAAACCAGATTTGCTGCCAAGTTCAAGAGACTATCTACACATTAAACCTTGATTTTTTTTTTCTACATGAAGTATATTTCAATCAAACTCAACAGAATAGTACTAAGAAAAATCCTACCTTCGTCTCATTTTATGCGGACACCTTTTACTTTTTAGTTCGTTAAAAAAAGAACGTCATCCTATCTTAATAGAATGATTTACAAGCACACAAATAACTAGAATTTTTTGAGCCATAAGTATCAAAAGTTTTCATTCTTTTCTTAAATATTATATCAAATCAAATGATGTCACGTAAAATAAAATACATTAAAAGTCCAAGTAGAACAGTACAAGTGGCATCAACCATCACATCTTATTACTCCAAAGCCCAAGGAGAATGCTGTTTGTAAGTCTACTTATACCCTGTTTGTACTTGTTACAGTGCCCATTGACTGATGCAATGTACTCTGCTGATCAACACTAAAGCAGCAATCTACTGTACATACTTCCTCCGTCCCAAATTATGTATCGTCATTTTTTTTTTGTTACATTCTAAAAAGAATGTCGTCTTTTTTTATTTGGTAAGTTTTTAAAAACACAATTACAATTTTATCTTTAGTGATTCCACTTGACTTTAAATACTATTACTCCTTTTTTTTTATTTGTTCTTTCAATTAAAAGTGGTCCCACTTGATTTTAAATATTACTACTCCTTTTTTTAAGAAGGGTAATTTTATAACTTTAACAAAGTCAATACTTATTTCTTAAATATCGTGTCCGATCAAATGACGACACATAATTTGAAACGGAGGGAGTATATGATTCAAAATTATGAAAAAATTAATAATGAAAACCATATAATATTAGCGAGGGGTTGTTCGGATGATGAGCTTCTTCTACCTTCAATTCTATTGTTATGTGTTTGAGTCATAACAGGGACAGAAGCAACGCATCCATGTTAAGTTAATTTGAATCCAGTACTTCTAGAACAGAATATAAATTAATGTATAAGAGTTTAATTATAATTGCTAATAAATACTTTCTCCGTTTCATAATAAATGGATTGTTGAATTTTGACACATAGATTAAGGAAAAAACATTAAAGATATAAATTTAATACAACTTCCCATTTTTACCACAAAAAAAAAAAAAAACTGACCTTGTAATACCTTTTCAAAAGTTAATTGGTTCTCAAATCATAATGGTAAATTTGGAAAAAAACTCAACGATTCACTTATTTTAAAACACCAATAAATACCCCAACAATTCACTTATTCCGAAACGGAGGAAGTAATAGATATGAACTTACAACTTTAATTAAAATTACATGAGTTCAGTGGTAAAATTACCTATCTTGAGTATTGAAAAAAATGAGCAGTACATACGTCTTTATAACGGCTCATCGTTATAATGACATGTCATTATAATAATTTGATTTTCTTCAAAATCGATTTCTATTTCATATTTTTTACTTCTCTATAACATTATTGTATCTATAACATACATTCATTATATCAGTACACTCTCTTTGTAAAATTACTCCTCTATAACACTCGTACTCTGAAATATATTATGTATGAAATAAAATCTCAAAATATTTACCATAATTATCATTAATGTTATGCACAGTAAATTTCTAATTTATAAATTTCAGTTATAAATATCTAATTAAAAGGAAAAATATTATATTTAAATGGTTCCCATTAGTTATGGCATAACTTCACAAGGAAAGAGTACGATATTTGTCTTTCTTACATTAAGATTCTTTCTAAATTTGCATATTTTTATTTATCCATAGTTAAATGAGATCTAAATATCAAACGTCAATATATATATATATATATATATATATTAACAACATCTCATTATGCCATGAAACTTTTTTGAGTGTATAATATATTTCACTATCCTAATTTATGTGATATTATTTGATAGCCACAAGCTATTAATCAGCAAAACAAACGACTCATTGGGGTGTTTATTAAGTAGACGTTTGTTCATGATTTTTTTTTTTAGTTTTTTCGAAAAATTATTTCACTTTAGTGAAAAATTGAAAATAATAGTGTTTGACCATAAGAATTATTTCACTTTTGTGAAAATTATTTTTGGAAAAGTAATTTCACTTTTTTCACTCTTATTTTTCTTACAAAATTTCAAAAACAATTTCAATTTATATTAATGGCCAAACACAACACCAAGTTCAACTCCAGAAAATTATTATTTCACGATCAAACGGGGCCTAAGTAGTACACGCATTTCACGAACTCAACAGAAGCGCGTGAGCAAGTAAAGGGACAGTTAAGTTGTTGTAGTACCCGAAAATGGGAAAGCCCATGAATACCCATTATACCCTTATGGGCCTCGGCCCAAAATATACATATATTTAAGGTCCTGTCATATCAATATACTTTTTCTCTCTCATTTATCTTCTGAAAAAAATCAGAGTTTTTAATTTTTACATAAATTCTCAAACATCACACATGAGACTTCCTTTCGTTATTCTCTCTGTCTCAATTTAGGTAACACTAAAAATTAGTTTAAATCTTACGGAGTAGTGGTAGGATTAACACTGTTATATAAGATACGAATATTGTTGGTCAGTCAAGAATGCCCATACGTTTAAAAGATGAGTGCAGTGGAGATGAGGATGCTCAGATGAATGTGTGGGCATAATATAAGAGATATGATTAGGACCAAAGTTATTGAGATTTGAGGACAAAGTTGGAGTGACATTCGTGACGAACAATATAGAGCACAATTATTAGAATTTTGAGAGTTAATTAAGTTTTTTTAATCAAAATATTTTTTTTTTATGTCTTTTAAGTATTTTAAATTATCAATTATTGTTATTTATAATGCTTTTTACGTAGTTTTCAGATTTAGAAGTTTTCTTTCTAAAAACTTACACTTTTTATGTCTAAATTCATGATTAAAGTTTAAAATTTTGAATCACAAAATTTCAACTCTCCAACATAAAGTGAGATAGGGGAATATTTTCTTTCCCCATGTTATAAGAGTAAAAATTTAACAATAGAGTTTGTTTTGGACTCCCCTATTTAATTCATATTCACTTAATTTCTTGGGTATATATAGTTTCTGAAGTTACATATCAATAAAGTTTATGCATTTCTATCTATAGTTCAAGCAAAAATAACTGATAAAATTTGTTGGTCTTTAATATTTTTTTATGAACTTCAATCATAGATGACAAAAATTCAAATGTTTTATCGGAACTTCAATAATATTTATTCGAACGTTGTTATTCATATATGCATGAACTTCAGACAAAAATGACTGAGACAATAAATTCTCAACAGTACATGTAAGAGTTCACTTTATTGTTTTTTTTCTTTAAGATCTTTTAGTTTTCCCCATGTTTTGCTATGGTAAATGGGCCTATGACATTGGGCTGACAAATATCAGAAAGGAAAAATGGTCTATGGGCTTTTCTATATTCTCCACTGGTCCAAAAGGGAAATCATTAAAGAAACATTCTCTTCAACTTCTTTTTATGACATGTTTGTATATTGTATAATTGAAGTATCTTTTGATGTGTCTTTTCTTGTTTTGCTTTTGGTTTTGTGGCAGTTGTCTTCATTCTTGACTTGATAGTTCTTGTCTTTTGACAGGTATTTCTGTTTGTTTTTAATATTATGGGGAATTGATGTCTTTTTACTGCAAATAAAAAAAAAAAAGAAATCTTACTTTTCTGTTAAATTCTCTACATTTTCCAAAAATCTTATGGAAATATGGACTAAAAATATGTGTAAGTTATGTTCAATCAAACTATCCTGTTAAATTGATGTGCTGCGGTGGATGAGATTGCTCCTTCCTTAACCAGAAGTCTCGGGTTCAAGTCTTGGGTATGGAAGAATCCTTGGTAGGGAGCGCTACCCCCGAATGGGTCCTATTCGGCACGAATCCGGATTAGTCAGGCTCCAGTGTGGGTTCCGGACACCGGATGGGAAACCAACAAAAAAAACTATCCTGTTAAATTAATCGCGACCATGTCGAATTATTATGATTTCAAATTTACAAATGCAGAAGAGAAAAATGTGTTTATAAACCGTGACATGCAAATCATGACAATCCTGTGAAACTTTATGTTATATTCGCCCTAGTTATTGTGTTAAATTACTCACAAATCATGTCATGTTGTCGTAATATCAAAGCTACTAAACAAAGAAGAGGAACTCATATATTTAAGAGTGGTGACTTGCAAATCATGATAAATCGATATAATTTCATGATATTTCAATAACCAAAATGTCTTGAAGAACTTCTCACAAATCATACCAGATTGGTGTGAGTTACTTGTGAATACTAACAAATTGTGCTGTTGAGTTACCTTGAACATAGTACAACACATTATGTTGTTGAATCAACATGGCCAAATATGTCAGATGAAAGACCTCACCCAAGGCCATTATGGGAAATCTCCTCATGTTCAGGTGATTGATTTACTATAGGGACCTTGAAAGTGAACAGTATTAAACTTACTAAGTTTAATAAGTTTTGCCTCATAGATAATACTTTGACCTTTTATCTTAAGGTATTATTTGGTAGCACGTATTAGAAAAAACAATATATGAATTAGCTTGATATTATTTAATTTCTTTCTTTTTTTTAAATAGTATTTTCAATCTATGTATAACTATGTATTAGTTATATAACGCTATTCAGTACTAATTTTATGCACAACAAATCATGGTATTAAAAATACGAGGTACTATTTCTGTTCTAATACACTCTAATCGGTATTATTTCTATTTTAATATACCCTATTCATTTAATGCAACAAACCAATCAACAGTATAACTTATCTCAACAATGCTAATATACTCTATACCAACTATTGATATTCTTAAGGAACTAGGTTCCTTAAATCCGTCTAAACGATAAAGTGACGACCCCGCGAAGTTATAAATTGAGATATTCAACACCTAATAATCGACTAATTAATATTGTGTAATACTCTCTCCGTCCCATTTTACTTGTCCCAAATTGGGATGGCACAACAATTAAGAAAAATAATACTTCCTCCGTCCCATTTTATGTGTCGTCATTTGACCGGGCACGGAGTTTAAGAAATAAGGGAAGACTTGATAAAGTTTACCAAATTATCCTTTATAAAAAAATGTGTCAATATTTATTTTTTTTTAATTAAGTGGGACCAATAAGGGTAAAAGGGTAATTGTGTCTTTAAAAAGTTGCCAAATAAGGAAAGACGACACTTATTTTGGGACGGATTAAAAAGAAAATGATGACACATAATTTGGGACGGAAGGAGTAAATAACATGGCTAGTTTACCAAAGTACCCCTATTAAATGATGTTTACATTTTAATTTAAAGAAAAGGTAATTAATGCAAAGGGTAAAACATGGAAAGAAAAGTTTGTCTTATCTTGATAAGTAAAATGGGACAAGTAAAATGGGACACCTACTTAGCCAATTTGGGACGGATAAAATGGGACGGAGGGAGTAATAAAGTGCAACTGAGTTAGATGAACCTGGTTCGGCTACTAAAATAAAGTGCAAATTAGAACAGTAGAAAACACAATGATGTTACCGTAGAAAATCTCTTTGCTCAAGATAGTAAAAATCGCGACATATACTGTGTAGTATTTCCAACAACCTCCACTAACTTTAAAGAGCGATTTCTAATTAAAACTCAATAATCTAAGAGACTCACTCTAGTACCTCAACTTAACAATTAACTCTAACTATTCTAACAACTCTCCAAGAAAAGATAAACGCTCTTCTTGTTATAAGCCTCACAAACTCACAACCATACTGCAACAATAGGAATAGTTACAACTTAATAATACTCATAGTACAAACTCAACAAAGACTAATAACTCTACCATTTAACTATCCAAATATCATACGAAATAACTCATCAATTTACTTCAACCGATGAACTCAACAAAGACGGATAACTTTAGCTTTTAACTGACCAAACTATAATATTTAATAGTACAAACTTGAACACAAATAATGAATCAGGTTTCAGTGTTGGTGTGACGAAGTCTAATGGTTTTGCCTATGTGGTGTTAGGGTTTTTGCCCTGATAAAGTTAAGTTTTACTTTTCTTAGAAGGAAAATAAAAGTAATACCACAATTACTTTTATTTTTTCTAAAAGAAAAATATAAAACTATTTCATATTTGGCTAACCTCTTTCTAAGAGAAAAAGTTGTGTACATCTATAAATAGAGGACCCCCCTTCTCATACCATAACACAAAGAGCATCCACAATGTAGTTATTAAAGAATTTTGTTTAGGGGAGATTTCTCCCAATAGATTTTGTATTTTTTCAATATTAGTTTTCAATGTAGGTCGTTTGACCAACCATATCAATAATATGTTTTTAGTATTATGTTTTTGTTCGTCATCTGAATTATCACCGTCTTGATTTGCAAACTCTAAGCTTCCGCATGACGTCCTCCCGATTTCGAACCCAACAAATGGTATCAGAGCCTACGGTTCAAAGGTCCAGTGGTTTGGTAAAACGAGGTTGAAGTCAAATTCATGGCGGTTCAAACCAATTTGCAACAAATTTGATGATAATGAGGATTTTTGTTGAACTACATGTGGATAACAAGTTTCAACCATATTTTCAACATTCCTGATGCTACATATTTAAAAATAAAAATAAAATATTACTCTTAAATCAATTGTTAACCATGATATTTTAAACCTTATTTTTAACTATGGCAAGCAGCAGTGATGAAGATTTTGTGAAGAACGAAGTTCATGCATGTGAAGAAGACGGATCGAGTGAAGAAAATCAACTAAAAAATGGGAGATTTGTTAGGATTTTTGCCCTGATTTTCTTACTAAATTTAAGTTTTATTTTTCCTAAAAGAAAAATATAAAACTATTTCATATTTGGCTAACCTCTTTCTAAGAAATAAGGTTTTGTACATCTATAAATAGAAGACCCTTCTTCTCATACCATAACACAAAGAGCATCCACAATGTAGTTATTAAAGAGTCTTGTTTAGGGGGAGATTTCTCCCAATAGATTTTGTATTTTTTCAATATTAGTTTTCAATGTAGGTCGTTTGACCAACCATATCAATAAAATATATTTTTAGTATTATGTTTTTGTTTGTCATCTGAATTATCACCGTTTTGATTTGCAAACTCTAAGCTTCCGCATGATGCCCTCTCGATTTCAAACCCAACATATGGCTATTGCTCTCAAAATAATAAATTTCGTGAATATGTAATAGGGTGCAACTCTTAATGGTCTTCATACCCTATATATGCTGGAGATTTTTCATGTCCTAAAATATTACGAACTAAGACTTTTACTTTGAATAGAACTTGGCATCATATAAGGAAATATGTGATTTCCTTCCTTAGAAGAAGGTTGCATCCAATAAGGAAACTTTTTTTTTTTTTATTTCCCAAGGTATTTCCACAGCCGACAGCCGTGAGACTAATCCTACGTTCCTTCGGTCAGCGCACTAAGCGGTAGAAAACTGACCACAGAGTTTGCTCCATTCTCCAGAGATGGGAATCGAACCCCCAACCTTTTGCTTAAGGGGTGAGGTGTTGAACCACCACACCAACCCTTGTGGTTAATAAGGAAACTTTGACTACCCTTTGGACTCTATTTTCTCTTTATTTCTTTTCTTCTTCGCTTGTTTATTTCTCCTCTTTATTTCTTTTCTTCTTCATTTCTCCTTTATATTTCTTTTCTTTTCTTTTCCAATCTTTAGTATTTGTACGGGCTATTCTTGTGAATTCACGTTAAGGAAGCTGGTTCACATGATAGATACAACAAATAGTAAATCAGTTTTATTTTGAAAATCATCAAAATTATATACATGTTTTTCTATTCCTCAACAATTTCTCACTTTTGATGATGACAAATAATGCATCATAGTTTATTTTGTCAATTATCAAAACTACGAACATGTTAGTCCTATTTTCTAATTAAAAAAAATCTAAATATACAAGATTAGATTGTTTAATGCAAGTTATAGAATTTTGTTTTTAGTTTGCAAGTTATACCAACTTTTACTAAAAAATACACAATTTTTTTTCGTTTTTTGAAATGATCAAATAAGAAAAAAAACATAATTTATATAACAAAATTTAAATATTCTTTCCTTAAAAATTGATGACAGTTAATAAGAAATAACAATCCCCCCAAAATCTTTCTTTAACCATCTTTCTGCTCGTTTTCTTCAATAACTTTCATTTTTTTTCTACAAAAATATAAGTTTTTTAATCATAATCTTTCATAAAATTTTGTTGTTTTAGGCGAGATTTTAGGCCATAGTATTTTTAGTATTTTATGTGAAAATTCAGTTTTTGAATTTACAAATTTAAAAACGTGTCATACAATATAGATTGTGATAATTTGCATTCAATCATGACACATCATGTAGGGGGATGTGATGCCACAAGTATGTTATCTTGTTTAGCAATTTGATATTTTGCAGTCAATTTTTCTTTTGAAATATATAATATTTGATTATTGAGTAAGAAAAAACATTCAGGAAAAAAATTATAATTATTTTTTATATTTGTGTTTGATTATGTGATGTTAACATGTTGAATTTTCGAAAATATGTGGTGGAAAGTCACAAAAAATAGTTCTTTAATTATTAATAGTGTATGATTATTGGTTGTTAATTGTGTTCATTCCTTCATATTACATTTCGTAAACTAATATGATATTATATTTATTGTTTATACAGGGAGATCAAGAGAATTTGGTGTAAAAGGAATTATGTATGATACAACTACAAAATATAAAGGGTTAGTAGATGTAATTGCAAATCAATTGAGAATAGACATATTTTGGGGATCTCAATTTATGGAGTTGATATATAAGATTCTAGAAAAATGATGTATTCTTATAACTGTTTTTATTGTATGGAAATGGTACATAATACGACATCCATGAATTCGTTTAATAAATTTTGTTGAAGTCGGTTTATATACTCATTTCATACTTAAGTAATTTTTTTTGAGTTTTCAATGTATGAAATTGATATTAAAATTGATATCGATGAAATTTCGTATATGTCACACTTGTATGAAATGAGTTTTATGAGCCTCATACACAAATTTATTAATGTGACAAATAGTATATTAGAGCAACAAAACATATACAGTGATGAACATCAACTTAATAAAATGTTTTCAATATAAAATACCCAATGATATAAACATCAATGATATCGACCATAATATAAATCAAAAAGCATTCACAAAATATCCAAATCGGAATACAAACTTTAATGATGAAATATAAGTAATTTATAAAGTTTAAGAACACATAAACTTAATTTTTAAAAACTAAAACAAATTAATACCATTAGTTGAATAAGTATCAAGTTAAATAAACATTACATGCAAGAACACATAAACTTAATTTTTAAAAACTGAAACAAATTTATAATATGATGATAAAATAAATATGATTCAAGCCAAAAAAAAAATATTTAAAAAATAATTCTAAGTTAAGTCGATTTTGTAATCCAAAGCAACATTAGATGAAGAGAAATCCAAGTTCATAGGCGAAAGCTAGAAAGTTCAATAAAAAAAGAAGGGAAAGAAATAATTTAAGGAAAAGAGAGTATATTAGTGGTGAAGAAAATCTTTTATCAATAAAGTAAATATGGAGAATCGTATAAACATTAAAAAAGTAAAAAAATAAAATTTTACTGAAAAATCAAAAAACAAGTATCAATGTAAAAAGATCTTTACCAAATTTTACTCCTTCATTTAAAAACAAATTTTATAACTTAACTGATAAAATTAAAAAAAAAATATAAATAAAGATAATTATTGAAACCAACAATTATTCTTAGCATAATTATCAAAAGGGTTGATGAGGAGAGATAGATATTAAAGATTAAAAATTAGGAGATAATTTAACTAATAATTATGAAAAAATAAATTTTATTATTAATAATTTTTTTTTTCAAAATTGCTATAACTCACAATTATCTCTTTACTTCAATAATTATGAAAAAATATTATTATAACTTGTAATAAATAATTTAATAAATATATGCAGCAAATTTTTTACTTTTTAAACAACAAATTTTTGAAGTTATTGCGTGTAATTACCTTTTATGTTCCAGCTAGAGGAGCATGACTCGTGTCAGCACGGGTCCAACATTAAAATATTTATTTATTTTTAAAATCTTGATATATTTAAATAAATTTTTTTAATAAAAGGATTGCATATATTTTCTAGGATTCATTCGGAATCTAGCATGAGTTCAACATATGTTATTTTAATATGTATTTAGATAATTTAAGTTGTTAACTATTGTAGTTTCTAATATTTTTTATGTAATTTTCAAATTAATATACGTTACTTTTCTTGTCCAAATTTTTGTGGCATTGATAGTCAATTATATTTTAAAACTAATTTAAGTTTTTAATTATTATGATTTATAGTACTTTTCTTCTATTCCGATTTCAGTGACACTAATATAATTTCAAGAGTCGATCAAATATTTATATCTTTTAAATTTTTTAAGTTGTTAATTATTGTGATTTCTAGTAATTTTCATGTAATTTTTTTTGAAATATATAACATATTAAATTGTTTTTCGATATTTTAAGTTGTTAATCATTATAATTTATAATACTTTTTTGGTAATTTTTGAATAATATATGTTACTCTCTTTGTCTAGAGTTTTGTGTCGACGATAGCCAATTATATTTTTAAAATAATTTAAATTTTTGATCATTGTGATTTATAATATTTTTTCTATTTCAACTTCTGTAGCACCATGCTTAAATGACCCTAATAATTAATTAAGGGTGATATAGTAAAATCACGACTGAAGAAACGAAGCATAAATGTCTTAAATGACTTACAACAACTAATTAGAAGTGACATAGCAGAATTACTTTAAATAATACTTTTGAAAAATTTAAGTGGACCTCATATAAGACGTCAAGTTAATTTAAAACATCAAGCGTTAATTTATTATTTTTATATCTATTTTATTTTTATTAAATATTATTAATTTTTTAATACTTAAATGACTTATGATAATTAATTAGGGGTGATATTTAGTAAAACTATGGTTGAAGCAGCTGAAGCAGACATGTCATAAATATTTATTTTATATTTTTTAATTAAATATTATTTATTTTTAGACATAAATAACTTATAATAATTAATTATAGGTGATATAGTAAAATCATGGATTCAATATTATTAATTTTTCAATACATAAGTGACTTATAATAATTAATTATGGGTGATACATTAAAATCACGATTGAAGCAGCTGAAGCAGAAATCAGTTAACTTTTTAATTTTTTTTGTTAATTATTGTTATTTACAGTATTTTTTTATTTTATTTTCAAATAATATATGTTGCTTTATATCTTTTTCTGTCCCGTCCCAATTTATGTGTCACTAATATAATTTTGATAGTCAATCAAATATTTTATGTTGACATATCATTTTATTATTCTTAATTTTCTAATACATAAATGACTTATAATAAGGGGTGATATAGTAAAATCATCGTTTGAAAGACGACAATTTAATTTAAAACATCAAGAGTTAATTTTCCATTTTATATCTATTTTTTTATTAAATATTATTTATTTTCTTCATACCTAGATGATTCATAATAATTAATTAAGAGCGATTGATTATGTTACTACTATAAAAATTAATATAATTTTATCATATTCAATAGTAATCATCGATAACTCACCGAGTAGTATATTAATTAAATACGGGATGCTATATTTTGCATATGCAAAATATGATATTATTAAACATTATTGGATAGTGCATTATGTTTATCTTTTACAATAATAAAATTTTACTATATATTTTTTTTATATTTTTTTTAACTTGATACATATTGACCCAACACAAATTCTAAGAAAATATTCATTAGAAATTTATTTTATTAAATTAAATTTATTAATTTTGTACTTTAAAAATTTAAAGTTAAGTTTAAATATTAGTAGTTTTATATAAGAAAAAAATAATTTTAAAATTTAAATTTACTAAAATAAATAAATAAAAAGATTAATTTTTTTATATAAAAGTCAATTAAAATAATAAAATTGATTTACTTTAAATATTTAGTTGCAATTAAATAAGATAATTTTTTATTTTGTCATGATTTATGCTGCACCGATAAAATTTTGAGAATTGAATAGAACTTTTATCTATTTTTAAAAAAGTATTTTAACTTGTTAATTATTGTGATTTATAATAATTTTTACGTAATTATCGAATAATATATTTACTTCTTGTGTCCCAATTTATGTGGCTTCGATACAATTTTGAGAGTCAACTAAAATTTTTATATGTCTTTTAAATATTTTAAGTTGTTAATTATTATGATTTGCAGTACTTTTTCTTTTGTCTCAATTTATGCGGTATTGCTAAAATAATGAGAGCCAATAAAATTTTTATATGCCTTTTAAATATTTTAAGTTATTAATTATTGTGATTTGTGGTAACAAATTAGTTTTGAACATGATAGACAATTAAATAAATGATTTTTTTTTTACTTTGAATATGTAGTTATAGTTAATTAATATAATATATTAAATATTTAAACCATTATGATAAAATAATGAAATTATTATATATTGGGGCATGATATATAATTAAGTGGAAGTAGATGGATATTTTGGTAATTAGATGAGGTGGTCGAAACCACCTCTTCTAAGTCAATTAAAATAATAAAATTGATTTACTTTAAATATTTAGCTGAAATTAAATAAGATAATTTTTTATTTTGTCATGATTTATGCTGCACCGATAAAATTTTCAGAGTTGAATAGAACTTTTATCTATTTTTAAAAAAGTAGTTTAACTTGTTAATTATTGTAATTTATAATAATTTTTACGTAATTATCGAACAATATATTTACTCCTTATGTCCCAATTTATGTGGCTTCGATACTATTTTGAGAGTCAACTAAAATTTTTATATATCTTTTAAATATTTTAAGTTGTTAATTCTTATGATTTGCAGTACTTTTTTTTTTGTCTCAATTTATGTGGCATTGCTAAAATAATGAGAGTAGATAAAATTTTTATATGTCTTTTAAATATTTTAAGCTATTAATTATTGTGATTTGTGGTAACAAATTAGTTTTGAACATGATAGACAATTAAATAAATGATTTTTTTTTACTTTCAATATGTAGTTATAGTTAATTAATAGAATATATTAAATATTTAAACTATTATGATGAAATTGTTATAAAAAAAGAAAGAATAAAGAAGAAGAGTAGAGAGACCAGAGAGAGTAATTCTTATTTTTTCTCTTGAGGGATGATATACAATGAAGGAAGCCCTTCTATTTATAGGGGGAATTTGCCCCTAGTTTCACACTAAAAGACAAATACATCAAATCCTGATAGACATCAAATAGATCTAGATAGATCTTGATAGACATTCACTATAATTGATATATATCATAACACTCCCCCTTGAATGTCTAACAATGCGCATATAGGCTGCCTCATTAAAAATCTTACAAGGAAAATCCAGTGGGAGAAAACCTCGTAAGGAAAAAAGAATACAACGCGTATTAACTCCGCCTGATAAGAACATCCTTGAATCTCTGCATTCCGATCTTGTGCACCATCTTCTTGAAAGTTGCAGTTGGAAGAGACTTGGTGAATAAATCAGCCACATTGTCACTTGAACGAATCTGTTGTACGTCAATATCACCATTCTTTTGGAGCTCATGTGTATAGAAGAGCTTTGGCGAAATGTGTTTCGTTCTATCTCCTTTTATGAATCCACCTTTCAGTTGTGTTATGCATGCTGCATTATCTTCATAAAAAATTGTGGGTACTTTGTCACATTTCAAGCCACATTTTTCTCGAATGAGATGTATTATGGACCTCAACCACACACACTCTCGGCTTGCTTCATGAATAGCTATAATCTCAGCGTGATTCGATGAAGTGGCTACGATAGACTGCTTTGTTGATCTCCAAGATATGGCAGTACCCCCACATATGAATACATAGCCTGTTTGAGACCGAGCTTTATGCGGGTCGGATAAGTACCCAACATCAGCATAACTAACAAGATCGGAACTGCAATCTTTAGAATAAAATAAGCCCATATCGGTAGTTCCCTTTATATACCGTAATATGTGTTTGATCCCATTCCAACGTCTCCTAGTAGGAGCAGAACTATACCTTGCTAGCAAATTTACTGAAAAGGCAATATCAGGCCTTGTAGTATTTACAAGATACATTAGTGCACCAATTTCACTAAGATATGGTATTTCAGGACCAAGGAGTTCCTCATTCTTTTCTTGAGGTCGGAATGGATCCTTATTCACATCAAGTGATCGAACAACCATCGGAGTACTTAATGGATGTGCTTCATCCATATAGAATCGTTTCAACACTTTTTCTGTGTAGGCAGATTGATGAACAAAGATGCCGTTTGTCAAATGCTCAATTTGCAAACCAAGGCATAACTTTGTCTTTCCGAGATCTTTCATCTCAAATTCTTTCTTTAGGTAATCAATTGCCTTTTGAAGCTCTATTGGCGTTCCAATAAGGTTTATGTCATCGACATAGACAACAAGTATAACAAACTCCGACGTTGTTTTCTTTATGAAAATACATGGGCAAATTTCATCATTCGTATAACCTTCTTTAGATAAATATTCACTAAGACGGTTATACCACATGCGTCCAGATTGCTTCAAACCATAAAATGATCTTTGCAATCTAATGAAATACATTTCCCGAGGCTTTGAACTATATGCTTTAGGCATTTTAAATCATTCGAGAATCTTCATGTATATCTCATTATCAAGTGATCCATATAGATAGGTTGTTACCACATCCATCAAATGCATTTGAAGTCTCTCATGGATAGTGAAACTAATAAGATAACGCAATGTTATTGCGTCCATAACTGGTGAATATGTCTCATCATAATCGACACCAGGCCGTTGTGAAAATCCTTGTGCAACAAGGCGTGCTTTATACCTTTGTATTTCATTTTTCTGACTTCTTTTTCGCACAAAGACCCATTTATAGCCAACGGGCTTAACACCATTAGGTGTTTGAGTTATAGGTCCAAAAAATTCATGTTTGGCAAGTGAATTCAATTCAGATTGAATTGTTTCTTGCCATTTTGGCCAGTCATTTCTTTGTTGACATTCTGTGATAGATCGAGGTTCAAGATCCTCACTGTCTTGCATGATTTTCGTTGCAACATTATATGCAAATACATAATCCATTACTATTTCAGATCGATTCAAATTAGTTTCAACATCACTTAAATTTATAGATATTTCCTCGTTTTCTTGAGTCTCGAGCTTATTGATTCCATCAGGGATATCAACATTACTCAAATCTTGAACTTTCATATGTGGATCTTTCGTAGTGTCATCTTGACCATTTGTTTTTCTTTTTCTAGGATTTCGATCCTTAGAACCTAATGGTCTGCCACGCTTCAAGCGTGCTTTAGATTCATTATTTATGACACTAGTGGATGGTCCTTTAGGGGCATCAATTAGAATTGGGACATTCTCTGCAAGAATATGTGATTTAGTAATCCTTTTCAAATCTGTAAATGCGTCCGGCATTTGATTTACAATTCTCTGCAGATGAATAATCTTTTGTACTTCTTGCGCACAAATAGAAGCACGTGGATCAAGATGAGATAGTGATGGATTTTTCCACAAAATTTCTCTTTTGATATCACTATCTTCTCCCCCTAATTTTGGGAAAAGTATCTCATCAAACCGACAATCTGCAAATCGAGCAGTGAACATATCTCCCGTTAATGGTTCAAGATAGCGAATAATAGAGGGTGATTCAAACCCAACATAAATTCCTAACCTTCTTTAGGGGCCCATCTTGGTGTAGTTTGGTGGTGCTATAGGCACATATATGTCGAGCCCTATTTCGAACCGGTCGAAACAACACACGACGTATGGTGGTATGTCGTGACTCTTGGAATTAAAAAAAATTATATTTAGAGTCGCCACCTAACTTTTTAGGAAAATTAGGAAAAACTATTTTTATTGTAAAACTCTGTTTTAGTCTATCGAAAATATTTTGAGATTCTGAGTAAGGGTTTTGGTTAGTCGAGAAGAAGGTGTTAGATACCCCTCAGAGCCTATACAAAGATAGTCCTTACGCTTAGTTTAGGAAAATTATTGCTTTTATTTATTTGCAAAAATGGTGATAAGAAAATTTTCATCATTATTTTCTACTTGTTATTTTATATAAAAAGAACTAAAATTTAAGGTGTAACAAAACATGACGCTACCATGTACGGGAAAGTAATGTAATTGTTATGAAAATATACATGCTTAATGAGTAGGATGATAATATAATTTCTATATGTTAAAAAAAAAACTTTTAGTTCTATGAGGTAATTTTAGAAGATATGTGAATTTAAATATTTAATTTAATTATTCAAACAATCCATAACATATTTTATAGCATGAAATTTATTTAC
The DNA here is from genome assembly GCA_030864215.1 of Capsicum pubescens. Lineage (NCBI taxonomy): Eukaryota > Viridiplantae > Streptophyta > Magnoliopsida > Solanales > Solanaceae > Capsicum > Capsicum pubescens. The sequence continues at coordinate 21,769,852 of CM061548.1, forward strand.
GAAATGTACTTTCAAGAGTGTGAAAACATATAATCATGTTAGGCTTATGCAAAATAGTGACAATGATAATAAATAGTAAAGATGATAATAATAATAATAATAATAATAGTAATAATAATAATAATAATAATAATAATAATAAAAATAATAATCACGATAATGGTAGTAATCCAGTATGACAATAATGATGATATTGATGACGTTTAAAAATGATGATTATGGTGTAGGTAATGAAATAGTAGCATTAGCAATTAGTATGTATAAAAATAATGATGAAACTAATTTTAGAAGTATCGAAAATAATGTACCTCGTGCGTGGTGGCGAATGAATATTTATACCTTGCATTTCTTTCCTTGGAGATTTGTAAAATTCTAATAACGTTCATAAAAAAGGATATAGATTGACATGTTGGACTTATGAATTTAAAGTCGGTTAATCTAAAATTGGCGACTCGTTTATTACTAAACATTTTCGAAAAAATTTATTTTAAAACAAAATTTGAAAATTACCACATTCATTTATTAGCAATTTTTTTTTCTTTTTTTTTAAAGGAAAGATGACTTGGCTAAACGATTGATCCAAATTAAGGTTCGCTAATCTTTAAAAATCACTTCTACAAATTAGTTAGGCGTTAATCGCTAATGACAAAAATATTTCACTTTTTAAATAAAAATAGGCACATAAATAAAGAGATTATAAACGATGAGTTACTAAAGGTATCACAACACAACGATGAACATAAAGTTAGTTGCAAAACAACAACAACAATAATAATAATAATAATAATAATAATAATAATAATAATAATAATAATAATAATAATAATAATAATAATAGCATGTGAATAATTTAACGAAGAAAGAACTAAAGGGGGATAACTAGACTTCGTTTCGGATTTTGAATTTTCAAGTAGTGCGATCCCGAAGCTCTGCAATCCTAATAGCGGTTGACCCGATGCTTGGGTCAAATGAGTTCCGTTGTGGAACTCCCAACTCCCGATTACATGTACATGTAAGATAAAAAAAATAAGGATTAGAAATCGGTTCGAGTAAGAAAAACGTCACATGAGGATATTTAAGAATAGATTAAATATCACTTTAACATGCAAAGTTTATTTCTATCGTTAGGCAGAATGAAGGAAACCTTGTGAATTCAAGATAAACTTTTAACTAATTTACTCACATCCTTACCCCTTAGAAGTGGTGCAAAGTAGTATTTCAATACCTATTTAGTACAGCTATGAAATTCATTTAAAGAGGTTGTGTTCAACGTCAATGTGAAGACCTCTTCAAAAATATAGATATAAATATGCCTAACATGCTAATGATACAGGCTATGCTCCCTATTTAAAAATAAAAATTCTGATCACTCTTTGTTTAAATTTCAGCTCGAGAAACGCCCTCACACTCATATTTACCAAGCTAGAAGATAACAATGAAAGTTAACATATAAATCTAGGCTAAACAAAGTCTTAGCTCCCAGAAGTTCCTCTACTCATTGTAAAAAATATGTCTTCATCTTAGCCCAAAAGAAAAAGAACATTTAGCTACTTAGAGTTCCAAGTTGATACAGAAAATTAGTAAGGATCCTTCGTAAGCAATAGTTCAAACATTTAAATTTCAGAATAGACTAGAAACATCCTAAGATGAAAACACATCTGAATAAATATGTATCTCTTTTAGTTTCGATTTTTAGAAAATAACATAAAAGCAAATGAAAAGTGAATGGACGAATAAGTAAATGATTTACTCTCTACCTCAACCCATTGATTCTCTATCGACATTGCAACCCAAAGAAAGTCACTGAAAACTAGACGCAGTGAAAAAAAATATTACTTTTGAAAACTCAAAGAAAATAAACGACACTTTAAAGAGTTTTATCAACTTAAAACATACTACGATCGGTATACATGTCATTTCATCTCGAATGCACCCCAGCCGTCAAAACCCAACAACCTGTACAACTAAATACTCACTCTCAACCCACAGAATCTTACCTTGGAAGGCCTTTCATAAGGAGAATATAAATTTGACTCTATAAAAGAACATCTAGAGCTTAAGAACAATTAAATTTAAAAGAGGACATCCCTTACCCTTTTATTTAAGTGCAAGACTTTCCCAAAATAAAGCCACAACTTCAAACCACATTATTATTCAGCGTTTAAACAACACAACCCCCCGCATGGAAATCACTTAACCTATTGCAAAGCGGCAAAAGATGCTACATACGTAAGGAAAAGTAGAAATTTGATGACCTACATGATTTCCGATCCTAAAACAATTACACAGTGACAGAGGTAATGGAAATTATGGGGTGTTCCACACATTTCGCATACTTAGCCACAAACAGCCCCAAAATTTAAAACGAAATCATGCTCCGGGATTGGTTTCACTGGAAATCAATTAGCCATACCATTACAAACTCGAAACTACTAAAATCGCATATTTACAATTAGGCAAAACAATTTTCAGAATAACAACAAAGACATAACTTTGAAAATAATAATAATAAGTTCATGTGTTCCTGAAACTGAAATAGATTAGCGAGATGGAGAAGGGATTCGCGCAACAAAGACACGATGGGAATTATGTACCTCTAATCAATCATAACCACATCCTAACACATATCTGAGATCTGAAAAGGAAGTAAAAGAAAAACAGAGCCTTACACACACATCCTGGTTCATTCATACATGGGAATACAAAAGAGGTGCTCTTGGCAGAAGCATAAATAAGAAAAAGAGCAAGGTACGAACCGAACCACAGCCGTGGAATCCCAACAAAGTAAAGAAAGAGTTGAACTAGAGAGAGTGAACCCGTATTTTCTCTGTCACTTCAATAATGAAACTAAACCATAACCACAAACAACCACTCATAATAGCTGCATGAGGCGAGACAGGACGATTTCATGCACCCCTTTCTAAAATTTAAATCACAACAATAATAAGAGCGCACAAAAGGAGTTTACTAAAAAAGTGAAATACGGAGAGAAGACATAGTTTTCCCATAATTCACAGGCTTATATTTTGACGATAAATAGAACAGAGAGATCAACCATATGTATTAAATCAATATACGCTTCAAATGGAATCATGTTCACGTAACTAGATAAACAAACCACAATAGCCGATTCAAAACCAAAAGGATCACATATTCATTGATACTTTAAATGTTCAACCATAAGATAAATTCACAAAATTAGAATTTTTATTTTTTCAATGGGTAAAGGTAACGGGAAACAACAACAATCACAAATTTAAGACTGGAATGAATTCAAATATTCACACAAAAAGAAAACGGGATAAAAAGAAAGAACGAAGAGATGAAAACTTAAAATTTAAAAGGGGCAGACTCACACCTTTTTTGGGGCAGCAAAACTGGGATTTCACGTCAAGGGATTTCCAATCCGAAGAATACTTACTCTAGAACCAAAATCAAAATGAGTGATGGGGAAGTGACCAGCTTGAAAAAAACCACTCCAAAACCGAAGCGAGAACCCTCAGAACTCTTTTTCTTCTGAATTTCAAATCAATATCCAACTCCTTCAATCTCAGAAACCTGTTTCGAATTTCCCTTGCAGAAGAAAATTAAAAAAAACTCTTTTTTTTCACTGATTTTTGTTGCTCTCTCAATCTTGAAATTTTTCGTTCAGCTCCAACTTGTCCCTCATGGAGATGGAAAGGCTTCAATTTATAGGTGAATCCGGACTTGAAAATCCGGATTCGAAACTCAAAATAAAACACCTAGTTGATTTGAAACTTGAAATCTCTTTCTAAATTTGAATCTCCATTTTTCAGGCCATTTAATGGAAATTTTAAGTTCTTTTTCCGTTGTTATACGGATTCGGGGACTGCTCTCTTCTGTCCTCTAAGGATTCACGAGCAGAGAGGTCAGTTTTGGTGAGATTTTCGCAGGTATGGCAAGTGGCCAGCTATGGTGGTTCTGATTTGGGGGTGGTGGAAGAGAGGGAGAAGGGAGGATGGAGAAAGGAGACCATTGTTGTTGTTATTTTGGGAGAGGGATGATGGAAACTTGTCAATATTACTTTGGGAAGAGGTTACGTGTATTCTGCCAAGAGCAGACACGTTTGAGCTGTGCATTTAATGCACTGGTTTGAAAAAATTTGAACAAAATTTGGATTGTTCGATCAAAGATCGGGCGGTCTTAAAAAAAAGTACCTCAAAAAATAATAAATAATATTTATACATATATACAAAAACATGCGGAAAACAAAAATAAAAAAAATTGATTTAAAATGATTAATTACTTAATTATTTATTTTTTGATCTATTCGATTTTTAATCGGAACAACCCAAATTCAAAAATACATAAAAGGTAGATTAATATGGGAATATATATAGACGTATATATAGATATATATAATTATACAATTGAACTCGGGCCCTCGGGTTGGGAACAAAAATTAGCGGACTAGATTGATATGTGTCGGTTATATGAAAAAGGCGAAGCGGATATGACAATTATACTGAATTTCGGGCTAATTTTTGGGCACTCATTTCAAATTTATAAAATAGGAGTTGGTTTCGAAAACTGATATTGGATGATCGTTAGCCCGAACACTTTTTTTTTCTACTGAAATTAAATTTATCGATGCTTCCTGACATCCTAAACAATTATTTAAAACTATTTTTAGTTTAACATATATAAATTGCGGACATTATTTGTATAGACATCCGACTTAATACTTTGCGACTCTCCTATTAACAAAATACGTATATTTATGTATATATATGTGTGTGTGTGAAAATAAGAATATGATAAAATGTATATACATCTTAAAAAAATATATATATATTTTTTATGTAATAAAAATATACATATAAGGTCACAACACTGCCTAAAAAATAAAGTTAGAAAAATGCGAATACCAAAAGATATATATACATATATATGTATATATTATTTGTTAAAATATTTAGTTATATTTAATTAAAATATTTTATATTATGGTAGAAAAGTAAATTCCCTTTCTATTAAAATTTGTAGAAATAGAAACAAAAAAAAAATACGAATCTCACACTTTTAAAAAAAAAAAAAATTTTTTTTGAAAATTATTCAGGGTTGAGGAGCATGATAAAAATAATTAAAGGAAAAGTGCGAGTCAAAATTGAGTGTCAACAGTTGCCCCTGAGGGATCGAAGATTTGTGTTGAAAATCTTTGGGCACTCACGTTGAGGTAACCAATTTTGTCTCAGGCGGAACAAAATATTTGAAAGGTTATGGCCGGGCTCCGATTTTTGAGCTTCCTACATATCTCGAGCTCCACGAGAAATCAGGCCATTTGTAGTTCGAATTGTAGCAAAATTTTGATATTTTTCAAAATTTGCTCCAGTATAGAAGAATTATGGTAACACTGGGTTCCTTCGGAATGATAACAAACTTTCAGCACGAATGAAATGGATACGGGCGTAAGCCCGAAATTGGCTGTTAGAAGTAGCTGCGGATTAGGAGACGTTGGATAGTTATATCTTCTGAGGATCTTGAGAGAAAAGGAGATAACAGTTTTTTTAAAAATTGCCCCTGTGTTGGACTAAGAAGGCATTGGGTGATGACAAAGAAAATTATGAAAATGAAAACTTGAGTCGAGTCGAGTTGAGTTTCTTCGCCGGAATCCTTGACGTAGTTAGGGATGCTTGACATTCCGCTAGCTTGCCATAGTTTGCTGCTAAGAGGGTAGTTCCATGTTGTACTGCATGGTCCTGCAAAATAGGTAACGGGGTGAAAAGTACTTGTTGTTCAAAAATTTGTAAAGTGAAATCGTAATGTAAAGAGTAGAGTTTAGATATTCAAACTAGTATTTCCTCCGTTAGTGGAGGCCTCTGACTGGCGGGCAATAACTGAAATGTAGATATCCTCCGTCGGCTGAACTGAAAATAGCCTCCGTCGGCTGAGCAGCTGCTTGAATGTAAATAGCCTCCGTCGGCTGAAATATAAATAGGCTCCGTCAGCTGAAATGTAAATAGCCTCTGTCGGCTGAAATGTAAATAGCCTCTGACGACGGGACATTTGCCCAAAGATAAACTTTCTCGTATTTTCAAGGCGGCCCTCAGTCTGAACGAGATAACGGTATTGCTGCTGGAACTTGATGTTGTTGTGATAATGGCTTTCTTGCGCGCTTGCTATGGTGTGGGCCTCTGATTGACAGACTGTGCTTTATTTGCTGAAATGCGATTCTTCGATATGACGGAGTGTTGTTTTGCTTATATACATTCTCTTATTGTGGCGGGGCATCCCCCTTGCTGGTGCACAACTCCCGATGTGATGGAGAGTCGTATTGCTCATTTGCATCCTTCGATATGGCAGAGGATCGCTTTGCTTGCTTATGTACAGTCTTCAGAATGTGGAACTCGACTTTGTTTGCTTATATACAGTCCTTGGAATGTGGAAGCTCGACTTTGTTTGCTTATCTACAGTCCTTTGGAATACGGAAGCTCGACTTTGTTTGCTAATGTACAGTCCTTTGGAATGCGAAAGCTCGACTTTGTTTGCTTATGTACAGTCCTTTGGAATGCGGAAGCTTGACTTTATTTGCTTATATACAGTCCTTGCACTGCGGAATCTCGACTTTATTGAAGTCAGACAACACTCTCCGATTTGCAGAGTTTGTTGGGAGGAGTAAATAGCCTAATCTTTTTATGAGGATCCTTTTTTCTTAGTTTTCGACCCGGGTCTTCAAAATGTACCTGCGAAAGAATTCGAATAAAACCCTTAGATCTTGTGAGGATCAGTATAAATGTGTGTAAAGTAAGGGAAGAATATTTGGCTTATGTCGCAGTGGTAAGTCGCATGATGCCCCTGATCCTATCCCAAAGTTTGGCTTAATGTAGTCTTCCAATTCCTATTTTCCTGCGCTCAAAGAAAAATTATTAGTTGGGAGGGGGTGTTGATTTGTGTCGACTTGGGAATCCTGACTTTATTTACGGAATTCTCCAACACTCCCTTGGTTGCTCAACCACTCCCAAACCTGGAGTCTCAGTAGGTGGGAAAGTTTAGTATGGTGAAAAATATATATATGTATATATGTTTCGCAAATATATTACGTATATATTAAGTATATATAGTAATCCTTTGTCGTTTTTAGATTATGACATGTTCGGAAATCCGTTAAGCCTCCATTTGTTAATCGTGACCCATGTAGCTTTATCCTTCGGGTGGAGCTGCTCTGACTTTCGATACTATGACGGTTCTGGCAGAGAGATCCCTTATATTCTGGGGCTATACTATGGGCAATAGGGGATTTTCCTAAAGGTAAGACCGAACCTTTCAGGTTGCCTACGCATCCTTACAATAGGAATCAGGTCTGTACGTAGTTCGAGGGTGAAGAAAGGAAAAATAAAATGCAATGACCGAGTCTGACTCAGACTGCCTACGTATCCAAGTGGAATCAGGTCATGACATAGTTCAATACAATAGGAGAAATAAAAATATGAAATACATTGACCGAGCCTGACTCAGGCAGCCTATGTATCCAAGTGGAATCAGGTCATGACGTAGTTCAATACAATAGGAGAAATGAAAATATGAAATGTAGTGATCGAGCCTGACTCAGGCAGCCTGCGTATCCTAAGAATAGGAATCAGGTCATAATTTAGTTTGATACAAAAGATAAAGTAAAATAATGCAATGACCGGGCCTGACTCAGGCTGCCTACGTATCCAAGTGGGAAGTCAGGTCGAGCGTAGTTCTAAATACATGAAAGGATGATGTTTTTGGGTTTTCTAAGGGAAACCGAACCCTATGTGGGCTGCCTACGTATCCCGCCGTGGGAAATCAGGCTAATACGTAGTTCTGTTACATTAGAGAAAAATGTAAAAAGTACAAAGAAACAACTAGCCCTAATGTCTTCAAATGTAGTACTTCTTGATGGCGTCTGAGTTGATCGGCTTTGTGCTTACTGTGCCGTCCATTTCCGCGAGGATTACTGCTCGTCCTGAGAGTACTCGACGAACTATGTAAGGACCTTGCCAATTTGGCGCAAATTTTCCTTTGGCTTCATCTTGGTGAGGGAATATCTTCTTCAATAAAAACTCTCCCGGTGTGAATCGATGAGGCTTAACTTTCTTGTTGAACGCCTTGATCATTCTATTTTGATAGAGTTGACCATGACAGACCGTATCCAATCTCTTCTCGTCAATGAGCATCAACTTCTTGATTCTACAACAAATCCATTCAGCGTCGTCTAGACCAACCTCCTGAATGACTCTTAATGAAGGAATCTCTACTTCCGCAGGTATCACTGCTTCCGACCCATAAACCAACATGTAGGGAGTTGCCCCAGTAGAAGTTCTGATTGTGGTGCGATATCCAAGTAAAGCATATGGCAACTTCTTATGCCATTCCCTATTATCGTCTACTATTTTCCTTAAGATCCTCTTGATATTTTTGTTTGCAGCTTCAACCGCTCTATTCATTTGTGACCGATAAGCCGAGGAATTTCGATGAGATATCTTAAACCTTTCGCAAATCTCTCTCATCAGGTCGCTATTAAGATTGGCTCCATTATTTGTTATGATTGACTCTGGAATTCCAAACTGGTAGACTAAGTTGTTACGAACAAAATCTGCTACCACCTTTTTTGTTACGGCCTTATGTGTTGAGGCCTCAATCCACTTTGTGAAGTAATCGATAGCGACCAAGATAAAACGCTCTGTGGGCCCAATAACATCCATTCCCCAAGCAGCAAACGGCCAAGGAGAACCCATCACATTGAGTTCGTTTGGTGGAACTCGTATAAAGTCTCCATGAACTTGACATTGGTGACACTTCTGTACAAATCAGATGCTATCCCTCTCCATAGTCATCCAAAAGTATCCGGCTCTCAAAATCTTCTTCGCAAGCATGAAACCGTTCATGTGGGGTCCACAGGTTCATGCATGTATCTCCTCTAACAATCTTGTGGCCTCCGTGGCATCGACGCATCGTAGCAATCCTAGGTCTGGAGTCCGCCTATATAGGATTTCCCCGTTGAGAAAGAAGTGATTGGCCATCCTTCTTAAAGTCCTCTTCTGCTTGCCAGTAGCGCCTTCTGGATATTCTCCCGCTTCGAGTAACCTCTTAATATCGTAATACCACGATTTTCCATCTGGCTCTTCATCTACATGGAAACAGTAGGCTTGTTGGTCGTGTATCTCCACTTTGATGGGATCGATGTAATTCTTATCTGGATGCTGAATCATTAAAGATAGTGTCGCCAAGGCATCGGTGAACTCATTTTGAATTCGAGGGACATGCTTGAATTCAATCTTCGTAAACCTTTAGCTCAATTCCTTAACACATTGCACATAAGGAAGGATTTTAATATTCTTGGGGGTCCATTCTCCTTGCACCTGATGGATCAATAAGTCCGAATCTCCTATCACCAATAACTCTTTACTGTCAATGTCTACTGCCATCCTAAGCCCGAGAATGCAAGCCTCGTATTCTGACATGTTTTTCGTGCAAGGAAACCTAATCTTCGCCGAGATTGGGTAGTGTTGACCTGTTTCTGAAACTAGGACTTCTCCAATTCTGACTCCTTTGAAGTTCGCTGCTCCATCAAAAAACATTCTCCATCCATCATATGACTCTGAGATGTTTTCTCCTACAAACAACACCTCTTCATCAGGAAAGTAGGTCTTGAGCGGCCTGTAATCTTGATCTACTGGATTTTCTGGGAGGTGATCAGCTAAAGCTTGCCCTTTAACAGCTTTTTGTGTCACGTACACAATGTCAAACTCACTCAACAAGATCTGCCATTTCGCCAACTTTTCAGTAGGCATTGGCTTTTGAAATATGTACTTGAGTGGATCCATTCTCGAAATTAAGTACGTGGTATACGCGGACAGGTAGTGCCTTAACCTTTGCGCAACCCAGGTTAGTGCACAACAAGTCCGTTCCAATAATGTATACCTAGCTTCGTACGGTGTGAACTTCTTACTCAGGTAGTAAATGGCTTGCTCTTTCCTCCCTGTATCATCATGCTGCCCTAACACACGTCTAAAGGCATTATCCATAATGGATAGATATAACAACAATGGATTTCCCGATTCTGGTGGAACCAATACTGGTGGGTTAGACAAATACTCCTTAATTTTGTCAAAAGCCTTCTGACATTCTTCAGTCCATCCGGTGACGGCATCCTTCTTTAATAACTTGAATATGGGTTCACAAATGATCGTGGATTGGGCTATGAACCGACTGACGTAATTGAGTCTTCCCAAGAAACTCATTACGTCCTTCTTGGTCTTAGGGGGTGGTAAGTCTTGGATTGCCTTTATCTTGGATGGATCCAACTCTATACCTCTCCTACTAACGTTGAATCCTAATAACTTTCCTGCGGGGACTCCAAAGGTGCACTTAGCTGGATTCAACTTTAGGTCGTACCTTCGCAGCCTTTCAAATAACTTCCGTAAATCACCCAAATGGTCTGAACTCCTTTTTGATTTGATGACGACATCATCCACATACACTTTGATCTCTTTGTGAATTATATCATGGAAAAAGGTGGTCATGGCCCTCATATAAGTTACGCCGGCATTCTTGAGCCCAAATGACATTACTCTGTAGCAGTACACTCCCCATGAAGTGATGAAGGCTGTCTTTTCTGCATCATTCTCGTCCATCAAAATTTGATGATATCCCGCAAAACAATCAATAAACGACTGCAACTCATTTTTCGCGCAATTATCAATGAGAATGTGGATGTTTGGGAGGGGGAAATCATCTTTTGGACTAGCCTTGTTGAGATCCCGATAATCTATACATATTCTTATCTTTCTGTCCTTCTTTGGTACGGGAACGATGTTGGCCAGCCAGGTGGGATAAGTCATGACCCTCACGACGTTGGCTTCTATTTGCTTGGTGACCTCCTCCTTGATTCTCAAACTCAAATCGGGCTTGAATTTCCTTGTCTTTTGCTTCACCGGTGGACACGCAGGGTTAGTCGGTAGTCGATGCGAGACGATATCGGTGCTTAAACCAGGCATGTCATCATAATACCAAGCAAATACATCGATGTATTTCTTAAGCAGACTTATCAATTCCTGTTTTCTTTCATCCTCCAAGTGTATGCTGATCGTGTTTCCTTTGTTGTCTCTTCATCACCCAAATTGACGACTTCAGTTTCGTCCATATTAGGCTTCTTCTGACTTTCGAGTTGTTCGATCTCTTGCGGCAGGTTTTCAGGCATCATGCTCTCATCGTACTCCTCGTAATCTTGCGCATCGCTTCTATTTTGCTCAACGGATTCGTTACATGTCATAATCGTGGAACGAGGATTTTTATTAATATTTGCGCTGAAAAAGTATAAAAGCGAGTAAAGTAAATAGATGTTGGAAAATAAATAGATATTTGAAAATATTAAATAAGCTTGGAAAATAAGAACTTTATTGAATAAAGCACTGGCTTTGGAGAAGAGGCAAGTAGCAAAAATAGCTTCGGCACGATTCAAACCTCAATTGATCATGCAAGCAAAATAATTTTTAAAAGAAACAACAGTCCCGCACTAACAAGACTCCTGACGGAATAGGGATAGGACAATGGTCCAATTCTGCACGACTTCTCCCGGTTCAGCATCACGGATGGTAAGCTTATTGAAATCTATCTCTGATCTACCTTCGATCACAGCCACAAATAGATTCCCTATTCCTTCAATGATATCTTCATTGACTGCTTGCTCTGAAACTGGGACTTGGGCTGGCACGAACACTGTCATTCTAAATATTTCCCTGCAGGCTACTCCAGAAATAGGCTTGTATCTAAGCCCAGTCGTACCCTTTTGTTGCTTTAGTTGGATCGGCTCAACTATACCATCGGCTCTGGGTCCTAGTCCTATCTTGGGCTGATACCCATATTTCAACATCTCTGACACAACCATTTTTTCAGCATTCGACATTTTTTCTTCAGCTGGCATTACTTCCTCATTGATCTTTCCTGCTTGCATGATCTACAGAGTATGGAAAGTGGCTCCATCTAACTCCTCGGTGACTGGGACTGAATTAACAAAATAAATGAGATGACCGAGTTCTCCATGAACGATAACTTCTGTGTGACCCCATTCAAACTTTACGTACTGATGAAGAGTGGAAGGAACGGCTCTTGCCATGTGGACCCACGGCCTCCCCAGCAACAAGTTGTAGCTAGATAACACATCCATGACCTGAAATAGGACAGGAACCTCTGCTGGTCCTATCTGCAATGTTAAGTAAATTTCCCCGATGACACTTTTTTGCGACCCATCAAAGGCTCTAACCTTCACCCGACTCTCCCTTATATCTTCTATATTCACACCCAAATCCCTCAGCGTGGAGAATGGACATATATTACAACCCAAATCACCATCGATCAAGACCCTGTTCACAATCTTGTCATGATATCCGACCACAATATGGAGCGCTTTGTTGTGTGCAGCCCCTTCTGATAGTAACTCATCGTCATGAACAGAGACCTTATTTGCTTCTACCACTCGCCCGATTGCTGCGGCCAAAGTCTCGCTAGTTTTCTCCTTTGGTATGCTAATCCCAGATAAAACTACCATCAAAGCACTTCTATGAGCTTCAGAATTCATAAGCAAAGACATGATAGATATGTAGGCAGGTGTCCTCTTGAGCTGATCCTCGACTGAATAGTCTTTGGACTGCATCTTCTTCCAAAATTCTGCAGCTTCAGCATCTGCGATATTTCTCCTCGAATTTTAATCTTTCCCGAGAACTCTACGATTTGGTTCTTCTGGTGCATAACATCTCCCAGACCTGGTCATCCCTTGAGCCGCAACAACATTTATTATTTTGCCCTTGGCTTCAGCTCGATAGTCCCATGGTACTGCCTTGGTGTCATAATCGGTCATTCCAATGACTGATGTGGTCACTACGACTCTTGGAAGGTAAGTCTGAACAGTTATAGGCTCCCTCAACTGAACTGTGATAAATGGCTGTGATGGGGATGCAATGGCGATTTCTTCTGAGTTCCATGTGGGCATAATAGTTTTTTCCAAATCATACTCCTCCTCTAAAGTAATCATGTTGACTTCCCGATTTCCATGATTTGGCAAGGGGTTATTGTTCACATTGGGAGCTGCGGCGGTGCATTTGATGATACTCCTTCTTATCAAAGACTCAATTTGATTCTTCAAGCTGTAACAGTCTTCCGTGTCATGCCCTTGGACTCTTGAGTGATAGGCGCACCGCTTTCTACCGTCAAAGTTCTGAGAGGTTGGGTCAGTGGCCTTTGCTTCAATTGGATGCAATAAACCGACAACCCTTAATCTTTCAAACAACTGGGATAAAGGTTCTGCAATCGGTGTGTAAGTGCGGGTATTTCTGGCTTCAAAGTTTGGACGTGGTCTGGGTGCATATGCTGGTCTATTTTGGTGAGCTGGAGTTTGGACAGGGGCGTATGGTCTTGGTGGATTTTGGTATGTTGGAGCTCGAGGTGGATTATAATGCGGCTGAGTATTGTACACTGGGACGTGCGCAATAATTTGGGGGTTGTTAGGGTAATGGTGGGAAGAATTTCCAGGTCGGTAGTATGGTGTGACGACTGAAATATCTTCCCTTTTTTTCTTGTTACCATTAATGGAACCGGTCTGCATGGCCCTGCTCGCATCTTGCAACGCAACCATCAATTGGATCTTCCTCGACTTGATGCCTTCTTCTATGAAATCTCCTATTCTGACCAATTCCGCAAACTTTTGGCCCATCATCGACATCATCCTGTCAAAGTAAACACCCTCTTGTGCTCGGATAAAATATTTGGAGAGCTCACTTTCATCTAGTAGAGGCTGGATCCTTGCAGCCTCGGTCTTCCAATGCCATGTATATTCTTGAAATGATTCGGACGGCTTCTTCTGTATGTTAGCCAATGAGAACCTGTCTGGGGCAATCTCAGTGTTGAATCTGAAGCGACTCATGAAATCCTCGGCCATTTCCTGCTAGTCACGCCACTTACGAGGGTCTTGTCAGGTGTAGCAAGTCAAAGCTTCTCCCGACAAACTCCGAATGAAAAACTTCATTCTCAACTTCTCGTTCCTTCCTACCCCGACCAACTTGTCGTAGTAAGCCCTCAGGTGTGTATGCGGGTCACCTTTTCCGTCAAACACATCAAACTTTGGTGGTTTGTACCCCACTGGCATGTCGATGTCTGGATGAATGCATAAGTCTTCGTAGTCCAAACTTTCAGTCCCTGTGGTGACTTGCATGCTTCTGAATGCTCTCTTTAGACTCTCAAGATGGGCTGCTATCGACCCTTCTTCACTTGATTGGACATTTTTTCCTAACCCCACATACCGATCAACCTCATATGGAACCTTAAAAGTCGCAGATGTTACGAAGGCAGGAGCTTCGGTAGCGTATACAGAGGGCACAAGTATCTCACAAGTGACATGTGCTTCGGGTATGTGCTGCATCTCTGGATGGATCGAAACAGTAAAGTTATGAGTAGGAAATGGATAACCAGACATTGTTCCAACAGTGGTTTGGAAAGCAGGTGGTGCTTGAGCATGCGATAGGTTCGTTGGATTAGCTGGGGCAATCGGGGGTAATCCAACATCTGTACCCTGGAGCTGAGTGGGAAAGCTAGATATGGTAAGCTTAGTCAAGTCTCGCATTTGACGCAGTTCTTCCTTTAACACTTCGATCTCTTGCGCCATACTAGCCATTTTCTCGTCATTTTGCGTTTCCGATAGCTTCTGCGAGCTTTCGACTTCATCTACAGCTATCATCGTGGCTTTGTCATTGTTGGTCATTTTGTTTTTAGATCAGAGGTTGTACTGAGATTCCGCTAGTTTTCCAATTGACACAGATTAACTTTTCCTTTTCTTTGTCGGGGAATTAATAGGCAAAAGGAAAGATAGAAAGAAAAAGGGAAACTATGTTAGTTTGGGCAATAATGAAAATGTAACAAGTAAGTAACACATATATACACCAAGTTGGCGACATTCAAACGCGTCTTAATATAGAGCCTCTTTTTGCCGGAGGTAGGCCTACGCTGCAAACACGATTAATTGATCCAAAGCTTTAAATTGTAATTAAATTCAGGACAAAGGGATTTTGTTTAATGAAAAAGGCAAGGTGTGAAGCCACGGGTTACAAAGAAAAGTTTTGAACTAAAGATTACATTATGGTAGCCTATGACAATATCGATAGAGGTCATGCAAGACCCCTTTTAGGGAAAACAAAAATATACAGATAGGTCGTACAAGATCCTCAGGAATCTATAATAACAAGATAGATCCTAAGGCCAGCTGAGGGGATCATCATCATCATCATCGAGGTCATAATAGGGACCAGGGTGATACTCTGGGGATCCGTCTAACTGTTGCCCTTGGAATTCTTCGTCTGCTCCGTTGAAGTCTATAGGCCCATACTCTTCTTCTTCAGGGTCTTCCTCTATCTCTCCTGTTAGCTCCCCATCCTGCTCTTCCATTGGCTCCTCCTCCAGATCTTCCTCCAAGTCCTCCTCAGGATCCTCCCCTGAGTCCTCTTCAGGATCTTCCTCAATCTCCTCAGGATCTTCCTCCGGGTCTTCCTCCTATTCTTCCTCGGATTCATCATCTACAGGAGGGATGAGGTGATCCACTGATCCAGGAATCACCTTCTCATACATGGTTGTAGTTACCGACCTAAGATGAAGCAGCTGCTCTCTAATCTGGTCCGCTCTATGAATGTCGGCAAGCCCTTGGAGTGACATAAAACTCGGTTGACCTAGAATTCCTTCCAACCTGTACCAGGTGTAGTACTCGGGAGTGTAGTATGGGTTACCTCCCATGACCAAACTTAAGATCTGTCCCCAGCCGTGGATTAGGTTGCCAAGCCTCTCTACAGGGATTCTTCCCTCATAATCGATTTTCGACAATGCCATGTTTGACCATAGAGGGACATTCTGAATTAGTCCAAATTGTCTTAGAACCCTCAAATGTGCATATGGCTGGATTCCCTCCAACCCAATCAACTCAAGAAAGTAAGTGTAATGCCTTCTTAGCATTACTCGACCACTAACCCATAGTAGCCTCCACTGGATGAGGTTACCGGTGAGATGGATTAGGAAGTCGTGCCACTGCTCCTCATTGACTGACATCTCCCACATGGCCACTCTAAGTCTGTGGCTGCGAATCTGATTAGGGCCAGCCTCTCTGACACCATCCCTACGATAAAAGTGATATAATGCCCAAACTTGGAGCATTAGGTTGCAGCCTCTGAAAAAATCGTGCCCCCTGGGGCATCAGACAAAGACCGAAAGACTTCCGCTAGAATCATCGGCACAATCGTGGTCCTGATTGGTCCCCTACACATGAATAAAACCATGGGGAGTATGTGAATGCTGATCCAGTTCCCTCTCATTTTGAACACCATAATACCGAGAAAAGCCATCATAAACACAATGGCTCTATGCCTCTCCCAGTCGACCCTGGTGAAGGAAAAATCCTATCGAAAATGATCATAACTTTCTCTTCTACCGAACCACTCGAAGAGATAAACCAGGCTTACCCAGCCTGCCTCAACCATTCTCAAGCCTGTGCCAACTTTCAACCCTATATCGCGAAGAAAACGGCTACCTGCAGTAATACGGGGGGTCAAAGGTACCCGTCCTGTCAATGGAAAATTAGCCATTTGGATGATCTCTTCTAAGGTGGGTGTGATCTCGAAGTCCCTGAATTTGAAAGTAACCGTAGTCGGGTCCCAGAACTCGACTAGGAATCGAATCAGTAGCCTATCTGCCCTTATCTCCATTAGATCCGTCAAAGATCCCAAATGTGCAAACACTTCTCCTCCATGTGCCACTCGGATGTTTCCCTACATATGTCCTAGGATATGGGGAATATCAGTCAACATATGAATGTTGGCGAGATTCCGGTTGATTTCCATCTGTGCAAAGAAAAGGGTATGGTAAGTTCAATGTCCTGAATTTATTTCGTTTTTAATGTTTGGATCAATTAATCATTCCACACATATACCGTCGTTGGTTTCGTGGAGGACCCGTTGACACGGAGGGTGGTTTTCTAACTGCGAAATGATACCCTGGACCGTTCCGCCTAAGATGTATGCAATATGACCTATCACTAGAGTAAGATCTTTTTCTCCTAAATGTTCAAGAGAGGGACTGAATAGCTGCGAGAAGGTGCACTAACCTAACTGCACCAACTCTGAAACTAAGGAATCCGAAGAGGTTTCGGAGGAGTGCAGGTACACCCCTTGCATTTTCAGTGTGTGAATTGTGTACGATCAAGACTCGATAGGAAAATGCAAGTGATAAAGAGGTAACAAGTAGTGTTATACAAACAAATAAGGAACGCAAGTTTGGATTTGGCTTGCGTCCTTTCACACAAAGCATGATATAGTGATACGTAAAGCACATAAAAAAAATCCCAAACTAAGCATGTTATGGTTACAACCTAAGTTCATAAAATCCTTAGCAGAGTCGCCATTCTGTCGAGCCCTATTTCGAACCGATCGAAATAGCACACGACGTAAGGTGGTATGTCGTGACTCTTGGAATTAAAAAAATTATATTTAGAGTCGCCACCTAACTTTTTAGGAAAATTAGAAAAAACTATTTTTATTGTAAAACTCTGTTTTAGTATATCGAAAATATTTTGAGATTCTGAGTAAGGGTTTTGGTTACTTGAGGAGAAGGTGTTAGGCACCCCTCAGAGCCTATCCGAAGATCGTCCTTACGCTTAGTTTAGGAAAATTATTGCTTTTATTTATTTGCGAAAATGGTGATAAGAAAATTTTCATCATTATTTTCTACTTGTTATTTTATATAAAAAGAACTAAAATTTAAGGTGTAACAAAACATGAAGCTACCATGTACGGGAAAGTAATGTAATTGTTATGAAAATATACATGCTTAATGAGTAGGATGATAATATAATTTCTATATGTTAAAAAAAAACTTTTAGTTCTATGAGGTAATTTTAGAAGATATGTGAATTTAAATATTTAATTTAATTATTCAAACAATCCATAACATATTTTATAGCATGAAATTTATTTACGAAATGTACTTTCAAGAGTGTGAAAACATATAATCATGTTAGGCTTATGCAAAATAGTGACAATGATAATAAATAGTAAAGATGATAATAATAATAATAATAATAATAATAATAATAATAATAATAATAATCACGATAATAGTAGTAATCCAGTATGACAATAATAATGATATTGATGACGTTTAAAAATGATGATTATGGTGTAGGTAATGAAATAGTAGCATTAGCAATTAGTATGTATAAAAATAATGATGAAAATAATTTTAGAAGTATTGAAAATAATGTACCTCGTGCGTGGTGGCGAATGAATATTTATACCTTGCATTTCTTTCCTTGGAGATTTGTAAAATTCTAATAACGTTCATAAAAAAGGATATAGATTGACATGTTGGACTTATGAATTTAAAGTCGGTTAATCTAAAATTGGCGACTCGTTTATTACTAAACATTTTCGAAAAAAGTTATTTTAAAACAAAATTTGAAAATTACCACATCCATTTATTGGCAATTTTTTTTTTTTTTTAAAGGAAAGATGACTTGGCTAAACGATTGATCCAAATTAAGGTTCGCTAATCTTTAAAAATCACTTCTACAAATTAGTTAGGCGTTAATCGCTAATGACAAAAATATTTCACTTTTTAAATAAAAATAGGCACATAAATAAAGAGATTATAAACGATGAGTTACTAAAGGTATCACAACACAACGATGAACATAAAGTTAGTTGCAAAACAACAACAACAATAATAATAATAATAATAATAATAATAATAATAATAATAATAATAATAATAATAATAATAATAGCATGTGAATAATTTAACGAAGAACGAACTAAAGGGAGATAACTAGACTTCGTTTCGGATTTTGAATTTTCAAGTAGTGCGATCCCGAAGCTCTGCAATCCTAATAGCGGTTGACCCGAAGCTTGGGTCAAACGAGTTCCGTTGTGGAACTCCCAACTCCCGATTACATGTACATGTAAGATAAAAAAAATAAGAATTAGAAATCGGTTCGAGTAAAAAAAACGTCACATGAGGATATTTAAGAATAGATTAAATATCACTTTAACATGCAAAGTTTATTTCTATCGTTAGGTAAAATGAAGAAAACTTTGTGAATTCAAGATAAACTTTTAACTAATTTACTCACATCCTTACCCCTTAGAAGTGGTGGAAAGTAGTATTTCAATACCTATTTAGTAAAACTATGAAATACATTTAAAGAGGTTGTGTTCAACGTCTATGTGAAGACCTCTTCAAAAATATAGATATAAATATGCCTAACATGCTAATGATACAGGCTATGCTCCCTATTTAAAAATAAAAATTCTGATCACTCTTTGTTTAAATTTCAGCTCGAGAAACGCCCTCACACTCATATTTACCAAGCTAGAAGATAACAGTGGAAGTTAACATATAAATCTAGGCTAAACAAAGTCTTAGCTCCCAGAAGTTCCTCTACTCATTGTAAAAAATATGTCTTCATCTTAGCCCAAAAGAAAAAGAACTTTTAGCTACTTAGAGTTCCAAGTTGATACAGAAAATTAGTAAGGATCCTTCGTAAGCAATAGTTCAAACACTTAAATTTCAGAATAGACTAGAAACATCCTAAGATGAAAACACATCTAAATAAATATGTATCTCTTTTAGTTTCGATTTTTAGAAAATAACATAAAAGCAAATGAAAAGTGAATGGACGAATAAGTAAATGATTTACTCTCTACCTCAACCCATTGATTCTCTATCGACATTGCAACCCAAAGAAAGTCACTGAAAACTAGACGCAGTGAAAAAAAACATTACTTTTGAAAACTCAAAGAAAATAAACGACACTTTAAAGAGTTTTATCAACTCAAAACATACTACGATCGGTATACATGTCAATTCATCTCGAATGCACCCCAGCCGTCAAAACCCAAAAACCTGTACAACTAAATACTCACTCTTAACCCACAAAATCTTACCTTGGAAGGCCTTTCATAAGGAGAATATAAATTTGACTTTATAAAAGAACATTTGGAGCTTAAGAACAATTAAATTTAAAAGAGGACATCCCTTACCTTTTTATTTAAGTGCAAGACTTTCCCAAAATAAAGCCACAACTTCAAACGACATTATTATTCAGCGTTTAAACAACACAACCCCCCGCATGGAACTCACTTAACCTATTGCAAAGCGGCAAAAGATGCTACATACTTAAGGAAAAGTAGAAATTTGATGACCTACATGATTTCCGATCCTAAAACAATTACACAGTGACAGAGGTAATGGAAATTATGGGGTGTTCCACACATTTCGCATACTTAGCCACAAAGCAGCCCCAAAATTTAAAACGAAATCATGCTCCGGGATTGGTTTCACTGAAAATCAATTAGCCATACCATTACAAACTCGAAACTACTAAAATCGCATATTTACAATTAGGCAAAACAATTTTCAGAATAACAACAAAGACATAACTTTGAAAATAATAATAATAAGTTCATGTGTTCCCGAAATTGAAATAGATTAGCGGGATGGAGAAGGGATTCGCGCAACAAAGACACGATGGGAATTATGTACCTCTAATCAATCATAACCACATCCTAACACATATCAGAGATCTGAAAAGGAAGTAAAACAAAAACAGAGCCTTACACACACATCCTGGTTCATTCATACACACGAATACAAAAGAGGTGCTCTTGGCAGAAACATAAATAAGTAAAAGAGCAAGGTACGAACCGAACCACAACCATGGGATCCCAACAAAGTAAAGAAAGAGTCGAACTAGAGAGAGTGAACCCGTATTTTCTCTGTCACTTGAATAATGAAACTAAACCATAACCACAAACAACCACTCATAATAGCTGCATGAGGCGAGACAGGACGATTTCACGCACCCCTTTCTAAAATTTAAATCACAACAATAATAAGAGCGCACAAAAGGAGTTTACTAAAAAAGTGAAATACGGAGAGAAGACATACTTTTCCCATAATTCACAGGCTTATATTTTGACGATAAATAGAACAGAGAGATCAACCATATGTATTAAATCAATATACGCTTCAAATGGAATCATGTTCACGGAACTAGATAAACAAACCACAATAGCCGATTCAAAACCAAAAGGATCACATATTCATTGATACTTTAAATGTTCAACCATAAGATAAATTCACAAAATTAGAATTTTTATTTTTTCAATGCGTAAAGGTAACGGGAAACAACAACAATCACAAATTTAAGACTGGAATGAATTCAAATATTCACACAAAAAGAAAACGGGATAAAAAAAAAGAACGAAGAAATGAAAACTTAAAATTTAAAAGGGGCAGACTCGCACCTTTTTTGGGGCAGCAAAACTGGGATTTCACATCAAGGGATTTCCAACAATTAAACTCCAATCCAAAGAATACTTACTCTAAAACCAAAGTCGAAATGAGTGTCGGGGAAGTGACCAGCTTGAAAAAAACCACTCCAAAACGGAAGCGAGAACCCTGAAACTCTTTTTCTTCTGAATTTCAAACCAATATCCAACTCCTTCTATCTCAGAAACCTGTTTCGAATTTCCCTTGCAGAAGAAGATTAAAAAAAACTCTTTCTTTTTTCATTAATTTTTGTTGCTCTCTCAATCTTGAAATTTTTGTTCAGCTCCAACTTGTCCCTCATGGAGATGGAAAGGCTTCAATTTATAGGTGAATCCGGACTTGAAAATCCAGATTCGAAACTCAAAATAAAACACCTAGTTGATTTGAAACTTGAAATCTCTTTCTAAATCTGAATCTCCATTTTTCAGGTCATTTAATGGCGATTTTAAGTCTTTTTTCCGTTGTTATACGGATTGGGGGACTTCCCTCTTCTATCCTCTAAGGATTCACGAGCAGAGAGGTCAGTTTTGGTGAGATTTTCGCAGGTATGGCAGGTGGCCAGCTATGGTGGTTCCGATTTGGGGGTGGTGGAGGAGAGGGAGAAGGGAGGATGAAGAAAGGAGACCATTGTTGTTGTTATTTTGGGAGAGGGATGATGGAGACTTGCCAATATTACTTTGGGAAGAGGTTAAGCGTATTCTTCCAAGAGCAGACGCGTTTGAGCTGTGCATTTAATGCACTGGTTTGAAAAAATTTGACCAAAATTTGGACCGTTCGATCAAAGATCGGACGGTTTTAAAAAAAGTACCTCAAAAAATAATAAATAATATTTATACATATATACAAAAACATGCGGAAAACAAAAAGAAAATAAATTGATTTAAAATAATTAATTACTTAATTATTTATTTTTTGATCTATTCAATTTTTAATCGGAACAACCCAAATTCAAAAATACATAAAAGGTAGATTAATATGGGAATATATATAGACGTATATATAGATATATATAATTATACAATTGAACTCGGGCCCTCGGGTTGGGAACAAAAATTAGCGGACTAGATTGATATGTGTCGGTTATATGAAAAAGGCAAAGCGGATATGACAATTATACTGAATTTCGGGCTAATTTTCGGGCACTCATTTCAAATTTATAAAATATGAGTTGGTTTTGAAAACTGAGATTGGATGATCGTTAGTCCGAACACTCTTTTTCTACTGAAATTAAATTTATCGATGCTTCCTGACATCCTAAAAAATTATTTAAAACTATTTTTAGTTTAACATATATAAATTGCGGACATTATTTGTATAGACATCTGACTTAATACTTTGCGACTCTCCTATTAACAAAATACGTATATTTATGTATATATATGTGTGTGTGTGAAAATAAGAATATGATAAAATGCATATACATCTTAAATATATATATATATATATATATATATATATATATATATATATTTTGTGTAATAAAAATATACATATAAGGTCACAATACTGCCTCAAAAATAAAGTTAGAAAAATGCGAATACCAAAAGATATATATACATATATATACATACATACATATATACATATATATGTATATATTATTTGTTAAAATATTTAGTTATATTTAATTAAAATATTTTATATTATGGTAGAAAAGTAAATTCCCTTTCTATTAAAATTTGTAGAAATAGAAATAAAATAAAATATGAATCTCACTCTTTTTATAAAAAAAATAAAAAATAAAAAATTATTCAGGGTCGAGGAGCATGATAAAAATAATTAAAGGAAAAGTGCGAGTCAAAATTGAGTGTCAACAATATACACCGCACCCAAAAGTTCTCAAGTGAGATATATTAGGCTCTTGACCCAAAACCAATTGCAACGGAGAAAATTTATGATAATTTGTCGGTCTAAGACGAACAAGTGTTGCATCATGCAAAATTGCATGACCCCAAACAGAATTGGACAACTTAGTTTTCATCAGTAATGGTCTTGCTATTAACTGCAGACGTTTAATTAATGACTCAACAAGGTTATTTTGAGTGTGAACATGGGGTATAGGATGTTCCACTCTTATCCTAATCGATAAGCAATAGTCATTAAATGCTTGGGATGAAAATTCTGCAGCATTATCAAGGCGAATAGACTTAATTTGATTATCAAAAAATTGAGCCCATAATCGTATTATTTGTGCTAACAATTTTACAAATGCCAAGTTGCGAGATGACAAAAGGCACACATGAGACCATCTAGAAGAAACATCTATTAGGATCATGAAGTATCTAAACGACCCACTTGGTGGGTGTATTGGTCCACAAATGTCCGCATGTATGCGTTTCAAGAACGCAGGGGACTTAATCCCAACTTTTGTTGGCGATGGTCTCACAATCAGCTTGCCTTGATAACAAGCATTACATGAAAATTCACCATTCGAAAGAACCTTTAAGTTCTTTAATGGATGCCCATTTGAATTTTCTATTATTCGTCTCATCATTATTGATCCTGGATGTCCCAGACGATCATGCCAAAGTACGAAAGTATTGGAATCAGTAAACTTCCGATTTACTATAGAATGTGCCTCAATTGCACAAATCTTTGTCTAATACAGGCCAGAAGATAAAGCAGAAAACTTTTCAACAACACATGTCTGCCCAGAGACATTCTTGGTGATACCAAGATATTCAAGATTCATTTCATCAAATGTCTTGATATGATAACCATTTTCACAGATATCTTTAAAACTCATCAAGTTTCTCCGAGACTTAGGAGAAAATATGACATTATTTATGATGAGTTTAGTTCCCTTGGGCAAGATTATAATGGCTTTTTCGAAGCCTTCAATCAAATTAGCACTACCAGAAATTCTAGTAACATTAATCTTGCCCATGTTTAGATGAGAGAAATATTTCTTATCTTTGAATATCGTATGTGTAGTGCCAGAATCAATCAAACAAATATCTTCTTGAAAATTATCGATATCTTCAACCAAATAAAATATATATTAAGTTTTTGTACAAAGTGAGGCTTATAAGAAATTGTTAATCACAAAAAATAATATGTCCAAATTAAAAACTATTGAATATAATATTTGATAAAGAATGTAATATATTATTATTATTATTATAATTTATAATATGAAACATTAACATACAATAATATAATATTGTTATATTATATTTGTTCAGGACGTGGATATGCAATAACAATATAATATTACTATATTATACTTGATAAAGAATATGATAATATTATTGTATTAAATAATTTGGATAATTAATGACAATATGTATGTGGACATTATAAAAAAAACAGGCAAACAATATGTTAATCAATAGTACTATCGTAGCCGTCGTTTTACCATGCAAACAATATTAACATGCAAACAATTTGTCCTTTTTTTTTTTCCAGAAACGTGTAGTACTGGAAAAGCAATAGTATTGTTATTTTTTTTTTCTTTCAACAAAAAAAATGAAAAAAATTAAAACTCAATTTAATTTAATAATAAATTACAATAATGTAATTGATCTAATCAATAATAATCAAAAACTAATAATCATGCAAACAACTACTTTTACATGATTCTTTATTCACTAACTCTTATCAATAAAAATAAAACAAAATTAAAAATCATTCATTCTTCCATGTTTACGGAACCATCGCCAATCAAGTGATCAATCTTTCCTTCAGGGTGCTCGTAAAAGTCTGCTACATCCAAGCATGTAATGTCAACATTATTTTCAGAGAGAAATTTAGCCTCGAGATTTCTCTCTTTCTTCTTTAATGATGCTTGATAAGGATCAACCAAATGCTTGAGAGCACGACAATCCTGATGGCCTTTTAGAATAGGATCTCTAATTAATCGAACATATAAAATATTATATTTTAAATCCAATAATTCAAACGTTTCTCATCTTTTCTCTTTTTGTTTGATGAATGATTAACACCCGAAACAGGGTTTCTTTCTTGGTCATTGTGACCACGACCACGTCCACGACCAGGGCCGCGACCTTTTCCATGCCTAGCATGGTGAGCGTGCACATCATTCACTTCAGGGAATGGTGCAGATCCAGTTGGTCGGTTCTCGTGATTTTTCATCAATAAATCATTATTTTGTTCAGCCACGAGAAGATGAGAACTCAGTTCAGTATACTTCTTGAAACCTTTTTCTCAATATTGTTGCTGTAAGAGCACATTCGAGGCATGAAAAGTGGAGAGCGTCTTTTCCATCATATCATTATCATTGACCGTCTCTTCACAAAGTTTCAATTGAGAAGAAATTCTGAACATGGCAGAATTGTATTCATGAACAGACTTGTAGTCTTGAAATCTTAGATGCATCCACTCATATCGTGCTTTCGGGAGGATGACCATCTTTAAGTGGTTAAACCTTTCTTTTAGGCTATTCCACAATACGAGTGGATCCTTAGTAGTAAGATACTCAATTTTCAGAACTTCGTCAAGATGATAACGCAAGAAAATCATAGCCTTAGCACGATTTTGACTAGATGCTGTATTTTCATTCTTTATGGCGTCTCCAAGACCCAAAACATCTAGGTGGATTTCAACATCCAACACCCATGAAATATAGTTCTTGCCCGAACTTTGAAGGGCAACGAACTCACACTTCGTAAGATTGTTAGCCATATGGAAAAAGGGAAGAAAAATAATAATACCTTAGCCTTAGCCTTCAAATTTGAGACGGTAGAGTCTCGTGCTGATAACGTGTTATAAAACAAGAAAGAATAAAGAAGAAGAGTAGAGAGAACAGATAGACTAATTCTTATTTTTTCTCTTGAGGGATGATATACAATGAAGGAAACCCTTCTATTTATAGGGGAAATTTGCTCCTAGTTTCACACTACAAGACAAATACATCAAATCCTGATAGACATCAAATAGATTTTGATAAATCTTGGTAGACATTCACTCTAATTGATATATATCATAACAGAAATAATGAAATTATTATATATTGAGACATAATATTTAATTAAATGGAAGTAGATGGATGTTTTGGTAATTAGATGAGGTGATCGAAATCACCTCTTCTATATAATAAAAATAATAGAAAAGAAAAGAAAATATATCTATAGGCCTTCGTAATTTATTGGGCTGGGAGTGGTTACTAACTTGTAAATTTGGCCCGATCGAGGACCACACAAACTTTCTTTGCACAGTTGACTTAGAAGACTTTGATACAGTATATAAAAATAATACTCTTATAAAATATGATATATTAATAATATTTATATTATTAATATTTATGTTAGTTATGCATTATTTATGTTTGTATTTTTCTTATGCAATATTTGATTTAACGTATTAAAATTAACATGAATTACATAATTTTATAAAAAAAAAAATTCTTTTTAATAAAAATTCTCATCATTTATATATTGAAAAGAACGCAAAAAAAAATTGAGAGATAATTATATTTTTAATCGTGCTCCCGAATTTCATATAAAAAAATTGAGGGATAATTATATAATTTCATATAAAAAAAATTTGAGCCCACAAATCTTTCAACACGTGTTGAGTTATAATTGGCCATTCAATGAGCGTCTCCATTAGCAGCCCAAAATTATTCCACCAACCCAAATTTCACAAACAAACATGATAATAGCCTTCATCCTTTCAACTGTAAACATGACATAAAGAGAATAATAATTTTTTATATTGAAAATTTTGAGGTGTATGACATATTATTTACATATTTTAATTTGGTCCTAGCAATAAAATATGTTAAAGACCCTTTTTTTTTTTTTTTGTCAGTATTTAGACAAAGTTTGCAATAATATATATAGTGTAATTTCAAAAGAAAGTGGGTGAATGCACAGTAAAGAAAAAGGGAGGAAAATGAGTTGAAAGACATGTTTTAAAAAATTTTTTTTTTTTTTTTTTTTTTTGTCCCTTTTTACTTTGATTTTTAAAACTTGAAGGTCTCGAAATTTATTTGTCCCTTTTAATATAAGGTCCCAAAATTGAACATAAAAGTATAATGATAGTTAATGATAGATAGCCGAGTATTGTCATACTTCTCATTTACTCCTTATTTAGTATGCCTAAGCTTATTGCTTCGTTTACATTGTATATTTGCTATTTTAATTTCGTTATTTTTTTTTTCCAATTTTGCTTCGATTTCATTTCTTTTGCATCAAGAATTTATCGAAAACAACCCCCTCTATTTCATAAAAGTAACCGTACCGTACTCAAATTTCACTTGTCAAATTACATTAAATATGTTATAATTATTATAGCTAATTATAATACTTACTATTTATTATTATGTACTCCTACTTTTTATATAAGTAATACTCCCTCTGTCTTAAATTACATGTCATCATTTCTTTTTTGGTCCGTTCCAAAATAAGTGTCGCCTTTCCTTATTAGACAACTTTTTAAAGACACAATTACTCCTTTACCCTTATTGGTCCTACTTGATTAAAAAAAAAAGATATTGACACATTTTTTTTTGATAAAGGATAATTTGATAAACTTTACCAAGTCTTTTCTTTTTTCTTAAACTCCGTACCCGATCAAATGACGACACATAAAATGGGACTTAGTGGGCCAACTAAAAGAAAGAGGAAAAATCAAACAGGGACAGCAAGGCGGCAAAAAACAGTTACTACTAGATGTTTCTAGTGCAGGCTAAAACTAAAAAGTCTATATATTTGCTTTCATCTTCATTTTTCATAGACATTAGTCATTCTACTCATCTCTTCTACTTTGAAGGTATGATTATCATCTTTTACCCTTTTTTTTTTTCCACTGAATATAGATGTTACCTATCATAACCTTGTTGTTTTTTTGTATTTTGATTATCGCATTATTTTGTTTCTGGTGTTTCTTTCTTTTAGTCTCTTATTTTTTTTTTTTTTTTTTTGAGAAAATACCCAATTAACCCCTGAACCATTGCCACGTAGGCACTAAAGTGTCAAAATTATACTTTTAATTAGTTCGGGTAATAGGATCACACTATTTTGTTGTTCTAGTTTCCTTTTTAGATTTTGCACAGTTCTTCTTGTTAGTTGCTATATTTTCTTCACTGTTTCCTTATTCTTTGTATTTGGATTTGCTGAACTTTGAGTTGAGTTTTTTGAGAAAGAGTCAGTCACGGCAGGATTCTCATTGGAGATTCAAAATATAAACATACAGACTAGTCGAAGGGTTTCAATACATAAAATAATATATTTGACCATGTAAAAATAGTATAAAAATAATATAATTTTCCATGAACCCCTGGATGATCAAAGGTATCTCTGCCACCGGAAACAACCTCTCTATCTCCGGGAGTTATTGGTAAGGTCTTGCAAATACTCTGTCTTCCTCAGGCCTCACTTGTGGGATTTCACTGAGTATGTTATCGTCGTTCTACTGAATATAGAGGTTGTGATACAGTTGAATGTATATGTAGGTTTGAATTTGAGCTGATGTGAAGTTTCTGTTATTTTTGGTGATTGTAGTTTTGGAAATAGACGGTGATCGGAGATGGGGAAGTGTTATCCAACGGTGAGTGAAGAGTATCAGAAGGCTGTTGAGAAATGTAAGAGAAAGCTCAGAGGACTTATTGCTGAGAAGAATTGTGCTCCTATTATCCTTCGATTGGCGTAAGCGCTATCTCTCCTGTCTCCTCGCTTGCCTTAATTGCTTAATATGAACAGGCGGATTCAAGATTTAAAGTTTTATGTGTTATCGTTATGAGTTAATGGTCAAAAACACATGTAAACTATTAGCTTTTTGCGAGTTTCACTTTAACTATTCATTATTGTGACTATTGCTTAATTGATCTACACTAGTCGAATGGGGATGATATGTGGCCAAGTCAGCATCGAGGAGTGTGTTAATATAATGGAGTGATAGTTTAGTGAGATAAAGGGAACAAAGGACACCTGTGCTATGAAATTTGCGAAAAAGTGATTGTTGAGGTGTATTTTAATACAAAGACACTGATGATGAGTGGGAATAATATTTGGCCAACTCGGCATCGAGGTGTGTTTTAATAGGAAGGGAGTGATAGCTCAGGTATATAAAGGGAACAATGAATTGTTGAGCTATGGAACTTGCAAAAAATTAATAGTTTAGAGCCCCAAAGAGTTACTAGGACCAATTTAGTCACGTTTTCAAGTTTCAATTGAACACTGTTCATTTTTTAATTATTCACGAAGCATAAGATTATTGTCTCAATGTGAAGTCTTGGTCTTCAGTCCCAATCTGATCGAATCTGATCGTAGAAAAGAAGTTGAACTTCGATGGCAAAGACGCTCCATTACGTATATTATGTAAAGAGAACTCGCTTTGTCTCGCGAGCTTAACTTTAAGTTCCTTTCTTATAACTTAAGGTTTAGCTCGCTTCCCAACAAGCGAGTCGCTCCTTGGAAGAAAGAGACTTTCCTTTTAGAAGCACAGAACTTAAGTATAGTGTTGAACAAGTAGGTGTAACTGTTCAGTGTTTTTTTTATTATTAACTGTTATTATAAGGATCTTTGTTTGTATGCAATAATAGTTGAGTTCAAGGTCATATATTTATAGATATTTTGTGAATTCCTTAATACGAATATAAGGTGTGAACAGAACTTACTGCGTTCACATGAACTAATTCCTTGTAGGCTAGATCCACCCTTGCTTCTGTCCCATGTTGATCAATTAATGAAAACTTGAACTTCAAATTGTTCATGTTATTGTTTTGCATTCAAAACGTCAACTTGTTAATTTTTTTATTCTAATTTAGTGAAAACGTACTACTCCATCTACAACATTTTGTATAACACTTTCACAGTTAGGCTATTTTTTCTCTGTGTATGCTTTTTTTATATACTTTAAATTTTTTTTTGCAGTCATGTAATTTTCATCCATGTAAATTTGGTTTTAAAAAGTTAAGAAATCTTATATATATGGAGAATTAGATGTGCTGATCCTCATCATTGAATCTTAAGTTCCTTTGGACGGAGGGAGTTTTATTTGTCGAGCTTTGAAGAGCTAAATATCACTTCTCTAACTGGCCACTTTACCCGTAAAGTATTGAATTATGTTGAATTATAAATCATGTACTTCATGTATTACATTAACTTTGGCAGTCCATTCTTTTTGGTTAAATTTGTGTGTTTTATATCGTTGTACCGTAATTGGAATGTAGAGTCTGTTTCACTGGAATGATCCCTTGATCAATATTGAATATTGTTGAGTTGGATTCAGTATGTTTCTCTATTTGTAATAATTTAAACTGTACATGTAATCGTGTGCGCAACCATAAAATATACTCCCTCCGTCCCATTTTATGTGTCGCCATTTGACCGGGAACGGAGTTTAAGAAATAAGGGAAGACTTGGTAAAGTTTACCAAATTATCCTTTATCAAAAAATGTGCCAATATTTTTTTTTTAATTAAGTGGGACCAATAAGGGTAAAAGGGTAATTGTGCCTTTAAAAAGTTGCCAAATAAGGAAAGGCGACACTTATTTTGGGACGGATTAAAAAGGAAATGATGACACATAATTTGGGACGGAGGGAGTAATATATTGGATCACCTATTATCGGATTTCTTCCATCTGTAGAATGAAAATTACAATAATTCTACATAGTTCTACAAGACAATCTTAGTACTGGCTTCACCTTAGATTATCTCTGAGGAAGCTATAAGTACAATACGAAAGATTAAACATTAGATTTTCAATTGTTCATACTGTAATAATTTGCCTTAATATATGTGATTTTATATAATTTGCAAAACCGAAAGGTAAGAGAATTCACATTTTCCACTAAGATTGAGCACCTTGTCCTTCGTGGTGAGCTGAAGAATTCTTGTGGTGTACATGAATTCCTGAAGCGTGCAACTATTCGAATTTCAGGTGGCATTCAGCAGGGACATATGATGTCAAAACCAAAACTGGCGGTCCATTTGGGACAATCAGGCACCCTGATGAACTTAAACATGGAGCCAACAATGGTCTTGACATTGCCGTTCGACTTTTGGAGCCCATCAAGGAGCAATTTCCAATCCTATCCTATGCCGACTTTTATCAGGTATAAATTTTTTAACTTAATTTAAACCTCAGGAATCATTTCTTTTTGTGTGAATGTATCTAACTGCTGTATCTTCTTGGTCGTAAACTGAAGTTGGCAGGAGTAGTTGCTGTTGAAGTTACTGGAGGCCCTGATATTCCCTTTCACCCTGGGAGACAGGTTAGTAAATTGGATTTTCTTATCTTATCTTTATCATAAAGTCTAACGGTTAAAAGAGTGTTACGTACACCTTAATTTGGTTCCTGAGTTGATAGCCTATTTGAAGATGCAATCTTTTAATCTATTTCGATGTGTCGGTAGTTAACCAAAAAAAAAAAAGTTACTTTCAAGATTTTCAGTATAGCTATATAAATGCAGAATAAGATTTTCAGTATAGCTATATAAATGCAGAATGTAAGCACAATTTCGTCAGTCTGTAGACCATGCATATGTGCAGTGTGCCATTTCTTATAGTTAAATTTTAGCTTGTTTCTATGGTCTATTTGAGAAAAGGTTGAATGGAGCCTCAAATTCGCTTCATCTGGGCTAGTTCTTTAAAATTCACAGACTTTAGCATGCGCAACTTGTTTGCGATTAGCTTAGTCCTCCCTTCCGATGCTTCAATCTCTTCTCCAGATTGACATGAAAAATACTCTTGGAGTGGGGTACATAGTCGTCTTCTTTTTAAAGAAACAGTGTTTGAAATAATGGTCAATGGCATGTAAGAAAGCCGGATATTTTGGACTTGAGCTATAAGAACTTGATCACTCGGATTAGTTCCTTGTTGTGGAGTTGGAGTTGTTTGTCCTAAACTAGCATGCGTTGTACCTATGCTTGGCATTGATGGTTGAAAAGGTAAATTCTCAATGATTAGGACTTAGCAAATGTTCACTTAGCATCGGTATGCGGCGAGGACCAGAAATTTACCACGTAGAAATAGGACGGAATCTGAAGGTGAAACTGATAAACTAGCATTCTACAAATTATAGAAATATGGTTGACTTGTTAAAAAGTCAATTAAGATATGACCGGGAATAAATGCAGCTAATTGCACACATCAGGAGGACAGGTAGTGTGCATAAGTGCTTATGGATCCAGGCTTTCGTAAAGTTTATTTCAGTAGTTGTTTTGTTAAGAAGATAGAATGCAATATTGATTGTGAAATATCAGTAGTAGTTTTGGCAACCTAGAACTGATATATGGATTAGTTTCATCGGCCAATAAAAATGACAATCGTTTTACTTTCCAGGACAAGACACAACCACCTCCAGAAGGCCGCTTGCCTGATGCCAAAAAAGGTTTCTGCTTTCTTCTTTTACTCTTTAAGTAGATGAAGTTGTTCAAACTACACCGTCTCTCTGAAAAATTTTCTTATTTTTTTGTTGGTTTTCTTCAGGCTCGGATCATCTGAGGGAGGTTTTTGGACACATGGGGCTGAGCGACAAAGACATTGTTGCTTTATCTGGTGGTCACACTCTGGTAAGTACGCAAAAGAATCGAGATATGTTCAGTTACTCCTTGGCCTTCTTAAAATGCACATTTCTGTTGTATCTACTCCTTAGTATTGTGGTTTCTTGATTCTTTAATCAGGGAAGATGCCACAAAGAACGCTCGGGGTTTGAGGGAGCATGGACCAACAACCCTCTCGTATTTGATAATTCCTATTTCAAGTAAGTTTTTACCTCTGTAGACATTCCTAATTAACTTTGGCTCCTGAATCCACATATGCTAGTTTTATGAACGTGCTACTTCTTGGGAACCACAAATGAGAAATTTGCCAGTACTAAAGACGTAATTAAGTAAATAAAAGTGTGCTCTTTTCTAACCTCATAATAAGTTTTTTTTCTAGGAACGGTTGTATAACTCGTATGATATGTTGTAACTTCTATTTGAATGCCAGGGAGCTCCTGAGTGGAGAGAAAGAAGGTCTCCTTCAGCTACCATCAGACAAAGCACTCCTAGATGATCCAGTATTCCGTCCTCTTGTTGAAAAATACGCTGCAGTATGTAAACTACACCCTACTTGTACTTTTTGGGACCGTATCTAGCATTTCAGGCGTTCTTTAGCTTATTCATATAACCATGGTCGAGTTATTTATCCATTGCGGAAGTTAGTTTTATGAAGTTGATACAATAAATGGTATGAACATCCTTGAAATTTGACGCCTAACATTTATATGATGTGTAATTTGATGAAAATGGCTTTGTACTAGGATGAAGATGCCTTCTTTGCTGACTATGCTGAAGCTCATTTGAAGCTCTCGGAGCTCGGGTAAGTTACCTTTTTCCTTCGTCCCTCACTAACTATGTATATACTACAAACAAAAGAACATGAATCAGCTACGAAATTCGTCATGAAAAATTATTAAATTGCCCTTAGCTAACATAATTTCCTGATAATCCGACTTGCAATGTACAAAGTAATACACTTGCATGTCATGTTTTTTTACAATATCCATAAATTTTAACCTATAAAAACAGGTTTAAGTACTGCTTTTACCATGTTATTGAGTACTTGCCATACGAATTTAGTACAATTACTTTGCGTAAATATGATTTATAAAGACGGTATATATATATAACTTAAACTCGTTTTTGTACATGCACCCAAATTCAGATTTGCAGATGCAGAGTAAGGTGTGGTGAGAGTTGAGACGGTGTTTCAAATGGCTCTGGAGATCTATTCTGGTTCTCCAATTTGTCATCTGTACTATGTATTTAAAACTTTTAAAAGGTCTAAGACCAACTTTTCCTATATTATATGTGAAGAATATTGTCTGGCTTTTGAGTCTTGTAATAATCATGCTAACTCTTGTCTTTATGGTTATTACTATTATATTATGTTAGGTAAGATAGTCTGCTATTATAATAATTTTGTACCTTCTGATTTATTAGTGAGTTATAGTCTGTTATTATAATAATTTTGTACTTTTGATTTATTAGTGAGTTCAAAGTGAGGCGAATCCGGAATATTGGGGTTTCAGGTGCCACATGATTTTAATTTAGGTTTTGGCTAGATCTATTTCGAGCTTCGATCCGAATTATTTATTTTTTATTAATTAGATCGAATAAAATAATTTAATTAATTTAATTATTGTGACAACTTTGAACAAAGCATAAAACTTTGTAAGGGAAACATGATCTTTTAACCTTTAATTAAAAAAATAGTTTTTATGTTTTTTTTTACAAAAAGTGATCATCATTTTATACACAGAAGAGACTTTCTTTTTATACATAAGAGATTTGAAAAAGTCATTTTTTAATTTGAATTATAAGAGGGCAAAAGATCTCATTTTCTCAAAAATGATCTCTTACGATCACTTATAAATTGAACAAAAAATGATTGTTTTATATCGAAGATCTCTTATGAAAAAGAACATAAATCTAAAACAAATTTGTAAATAGCTATAAAATCAATTTTCTCAAATTTTTATTCCCATATTATTACTCAAGAATGGATGACTGGAACTAGAACGTCGCCCTATTGATCATGAAAATAATTTTTCGAAATTGGAGTTGGAGTAAGTATTGTGTTTAATCATGAATATAAATTGGATTAGTTTTTGAAATTTTGTGTATGAGTGAAAAAGTGAAAACAAATTTTACTTGTTTCTACTTTTTCAAAAATAATTTTCACTAAAACGAAATAATTCTTATGACTAAATGCTATTATTTTCACTTTATTCACTAAAATAAAATAACATTTTTAAAAAAGATAAAAAAAATTCATGATCAAATGCTTATTTAATAAATGCGTGTTTGATACTCAAAAGCAAAGACATAACAAACACTATGAACTTAAAATGGAAGCAATAATTAATAAAGTTTTAAAAAAGGAAGAAATAATGAAAAGAAAAAACAAGTGTCATAGTGATGTAGGATAGATTTGCCCATTAATGACACCAAGCGATCTATTGTTACATTGGGTGCCACTTTAAATATTTAGCATCATTTTTCTGTGTACATAGATATACATACACAGTTTGAATCGATGTGTGCGGGTGTCGTGGCACTCCCAACGTCCTTAATAAATCTGTTCCTAATTAAAGTACCACATCGGTAGAAAAATGGATCGTTGATTTGCTTATAAGGAATTAAACAATTCTTCCTCAAAAGTTAACTTTGAGGATTAAGTTAGGGCTAAGAATCATATCTTTACTTTGGTGTTTGGAGTCAAGTTCATTCTCCTTTGGAGTCCTGATCCATACTTCAATTTGATCGGAGTGTAAAAAAGGTGTTGGACTGGGAATAAAGTCCCGCATCAATTAGTGGATAAGCTGGTGATATTGCTCAATATGGACTGGACAAGGGATGGCAATGATGCCGAGGCAGGGGTGGAAGGGTTAATTTTTATTTTTCCAGCATATAAATATATTATGTTATTAATTATTGAGCTAACCGATTAGCCGAATCGATAAAAAACAAAACAGAAGAGAGAAAAGCTGAACCAAATTACTTGATTTGGTTCGGATTGGGTTGAACTTATTCAAAACCAAAAATTGAAAGACCGAATGCACACTCCTAATATAAACTTTGACCAATATTTTAAAAATACATGTTTTCATCATATTTTTTTTAAAAAAATTTGCAACTTATAACTTTTCATACAGTTTTTAAATATTTAAATTTAATTTCAAAATATTGAATTAGTTTAATCTAATTATAGCATATTTGATCAAGTTTTTTCTTTTTTCTTTTTTCTTTTTTCAGAACTACTTATTTTAAAAAATTAAGATGTTTGGCCAAGTTTTTAGTAGAAAATAAGTGCTTCTGGAAAGTTGCAGAAGCAATTTTCATACGCTAAAAAGAGTAGCTTCTTTTGAGAAAAATACACTTAAAATACTTTTAAAAGTTTGGCCAAACATTAATTGTTGATGATTTTTTTTTTTTTTTTTTTTTTAAATTTATTGGCCAAATATAAACTGCTTATTCACGACACCTACATGACACAAGCAATATGTAAATTCTGTAACATGAATCCGCTCTCTTGTAAGCAATCCGTCCTGATAGAAAAATCACAAGATAAACCTATGCTTAGGTTGTATCAATCTGAGGTGTAAGCATGTACTGTGTCCCCTGATATCATTTATTCATGAGGGACCTTAGTGCAGTCAATTTCTTCCAATACCAGCTGCAGTCAGTTGGTGTTTGGTGATCCCACATTTGTTCTCTGCTTTTCATATATATCCCATAGATCCACCTGACCCATAAAGAGTCTTGTTTCCCAGCTAATTAGCCATAATAATTTTCCCACAGCGATAATGTTTCATGTTCTACAGTTTTCAATATTCAACACATCATACCTTTTAGGCACACACAACTTGTCCCAAGCCACCAAGGCAGTCCTCCTATGCTCCTCAATATTTTTCCAAAGATAATCTCTACACCTCTTGTCCACGTCTTTAAGTACACTCTGTGGCAATATAAAAATGAATCTCCAAAAATTGTATATTGAGAAAAACACAACATTGATTATTTGCAGCCTTCCAGCATAAAAAAGATGTTTAGAGTAAGCAGTTTTTATCCTCATTGTTATCTTTTCCACCAGTTGATAACAGTCATTTTGTTCCATTTCTTGGAAGACAATAATAGTCCCAAATACCTACTAGGCAGAGTTCCTAATGAAAAGCCTGTATAAGTCAAAATTTTCTCCTTCTACACTTCATTCATACCTGCTAGAAAGATATTACTCTTCTCCACATTAGCATGAAGTCCAACTACACTACTAAAATGGTGCATAGCCTCCATGGCCCTCCTGATAGACTTAAGATCATGTAATACCCCGCATTTTTCTAGATCAGTTTAGCTCTCAGTACACGAGAATTTTTATATAAGACCTTTAATATACTAAGAATTTTTCAGTTTAAGACTTACCAAAGTGTAGAAAATTCAGTCAACTTTTCAACGATATAAATTTCGCCCAAATTCGATATTTGGGTGAGAAGTTATGACTCTTTTAGTGAAACAATATGGCAAATTGAGAAGCACCGCGTCGCAGTGAGGGTCAAAATGGCATTCGTCAGTTTCCAGTGAGACACCGTGATTCCAGCACATCGCGGTGAAGCTCTTCCCAATTGGCATTTTCCAGTGAGGTACCGCGATTGGTCCGCGTCGCGCCAAGGTGCCATTTCAGAATTGTCAATTTTCAGTAGCTTGACGCGATTCCACCGCATCGCGCCAAAAGAAAATTTTGCAATTGTCTATTTTTAAACAAGTTTCAGCTAATTTCCAGTGGCTCACCGCAATCCACCGCGTCACGGTGAAAGCCAAAATCAAGATTTTCAGTGACGAAAATTAAATTCTTTCCAAGGGTAATTTGTTTTTTTTCATAGCCTTAATCAGTCTAAACACGTGATTTAACCCCTAATAACCTAGTTAAGTCATTATTCTATTCAATCTCTCCTAAAATTAGGAGCATTCTCTCAATTAGCAAAACCCTAGCCTCCAAGAATTAAGAGCAATCCTCAAGAATTCCACCAAGAAACTTCAAAAACTCATCTTTCCAGGTATATTAGATGTTCATCCATGGGCCCTTACCATCCATGGAGCCTAAGAATCATTTTTCAAAATACAAGATTGAGATTTCATGAATTACATGTTTGAATTGGATTGTGTTCATATGTGTATTGTTATATGATTTTCAATCCGTAATTAATTACAAGTTCCATGTGAATTAATTAGCATGTATGTGAAATTATGTGATTCTCATGTTAAACCCTTGAAATTTGCAAGTTGAGTGTTGTATTCATGATGCTTATGTGTAGACTATTATCATGTGCATTAATTAGGCTCCCCAAGTGTTTGATCGAATGCCTATGTAAATTAAATAGTGAAATCATGACATGTTATCATGTGTTCCCATTCATGTACAAGTTCATGCCTTTCAAGTGTTTGACAAAATATCTAAATGAATGCATTGTTAGCAAGCAACTATTGTTATGCTTTTAAGATCATGCCATGCTTTACTGTTAATGCTATTGAGTCCTGGGGGTATTTAATACTCGAAATCTAGCTGTTTACCTAGAATCACAGTAGCTACAGAATAGTCTCAGTAATGTCATGAACAGTAGTATTCAGTCAGTTACAACATTCAGCGAAACTCAGTCCAGTTCAGTCTAATAATCACTGTCATTCAGTTTGGAGTAGTATTTAGCACCGAGCTAACTCAAGGATGGGGGCTCACCTTCTAGTTGAGGGTGTGATCCTTAGTAGCGGTCCTTGCGTTCCAGAACTACGTAGCCAGCATAGGTTGAGATATCAACCTACCGGTTGAGGGTTGATAAGGTGTTTACCTGCCAGTTGAGGGTAACACCGTTCTCATTTAGGGCACCTGCCAGACGAGAGGGACTCTTCAGCTTGTCTATACCCGTGGCACGGTACTGATACCCTTCCAACTAGGGTTACAGGTTGGACCCCAATCAATTTAGAGAGGGGCATGTCGGTTAGATGATTACCTCCCACAGTTATAATTTCAGTCTTAATATTCAGTAAAGAACTCAGATAGTTCTACAGAAAAGTGGTTGTTTTGCGAAAATTTTGACTTTTGAAAGAGAGTCGCCACTTAATTTTGAAAAGGAATTAAGAAACCTTTATAAAAGTTACTTCAAACGATTCAAAACAGGAAAATCGTTTTAAGTTAGAGATTGTAGATAAGCGGTTCCTATTAACGTTTTAGGAAGGTGTTAGGCACCTAAAGCGTTCGCTAATTTGCGGTTATCCGGACTTTTTGAAAATCGTCTTTTGATTAACTTCAAAAAGATTAATTTGTTGAAATAGTGATTTGTTTTTTTTTCAAAAAAAAAAAAAGACTTGTGTAAAATAAATTTAGGCGACTTAGTAGGGATTTTAACTAAGTCTAAACAAAACTAATAAACAAATAAACACATAAAAGGGGAAGGGAGGAAAAAGTAAAGGATTTAGGCCATTGGGCCCAAATCAACGAGACCTGTCCTAGTCTAGTTGGGCTTCCGACCCATTTCACCTGTCCTAAACTATTTTTCGAGCCTTTGGCTCGAGTCTTGCTCCACCTGTATTAAATACAACTTTGGCTTCGAGGCCCAAATAAATAAGAAATGAATTCATAAATAAAGACGACAATAAGTAAATAACAAACGTGACTTTCGGATCTCGTAGCCGCTTCAAATGTGGGACTTTAACCCCTTCTTCTCCTTGTATCCGTATTCTATGAGGTTGATATCCAAATTCTCCTAAAGGGTGGGCCTCACTGGCCTGTTGTACGATGCAAGGGAAAAGAGTCCAATTGGACTCCGAAGAGAGTTCATGCAAAGAAAAGATGAATAAATTAATGCCTATTCGAGACATAACATACCTCAAAATAAAGAAACATCAAGGACTAAGTTTTGAATGATAATGATGCACACACTTATGCACATGATAAGAATGAGAGTCAATCGATACGATGCAAAGCCTAGACGGGTTCATATAACAATCCGAACAGAATGAGGCAACTAGAATGAAAATAACTTCTCGCTTAATTCAATAAGTTATATTGCGCATGGTTTGAACATGCCTAGATAATCTACTTAAGAGGTGAAGATATATTCATGGACAAAACAGTGAATACAATAAACAAAAGGTCACAGAAGGATAAAGAATTCCCTGCACAAGTTCTTAAGGGAGATTTTATACCAAAAGCATGGTTCCAGCAGGTGGTGATGATTCTTACTATATCAAACCAAATTTTAACGCTCCTAACCCGCGAAAGACTAATTATCCCAGATTTCAACCAAAGGCATTTAACATGGGATAGGATCGAATAGAGCAGGAAAAGACTAGATACAGATAATACGAGAAACAATCCGATCTTGGACTTCTCAAAGAAAATAATCAAAATCAAGCATTTTTAGATAAGTGTAGACTAGGTTCTATCACAATATAACGAAACATATGCCCATGGCCTTCTTTCGCAAGACAAAAG
This sequence comes from Capsicum pubescens, assembly GCA_030864215.1. Taxonomy (NCBI): domain Eukaryota; kingdom Viridiplantae; phylum Streptophyta; class Magnoliopsida; order Solanales; family Solanaceae; genus Capsicum; species Capsicum pubescens. Next base: position 21,810,136 of record CM061548.1, read on the forward strand.
GCTTAAAGGCTCTATCAAATTTGAACTCACAGTGATTTCATGGTCCTATTAAATAAATATTAAAGGGAAGAAAATAAAAATTGGGAAGAGGTCCTGTGAGGCAAGAACGTCTTTCTATTCACATGAGTATACATGAAATCCCTGTACAGACGTCACCCAACAGACAACAACTACTCCAAAGTAACGCAAGAGGGAGTCTGGGAATACTGTCTCTAAATCGATCATGTGAGTAAACTAAACTTCAAAGAGTAACAAGCAACAAATGTTCGAGTCAAAATCTTTAGAGCAACAATTAAATCTGGAAACCACTTAATCAGTTAATTCTTGACAGTGGGTATTTAAGGACGGAGATAAGCGATTATGACGCGTTATCTCATCCCTAATCCTATTTTTGAAAGCAAAATGAGTATAACTTCATCCCTACCTTCTTGATATTACTGAACAAGAAAGATTACTGGGAATCCTTAGCTCATGTACAGACAATACATAATGTAATGACAACAAAATTAGGCTAATTTTCCCGAACAAACACACTTAAATGTGCAACATCCACAAAAATACAACAACATTTATCCTTCTAATAGGATTTCATACTGAAGATGAACTTAAAGGAAAAATGGAAATCTAAATTCGGGTTTTTGAAACCAAAAGAAAGGTATAATCCACAGACTAAAAAAAGCATGTGGCAGAGTATATTATCCTCATCCTCACTCTCTCTCTCTTTGACAAACCCAAAAGATAAGCTTTTGGTAGCCGAAATAATTACCGAGGAATCACAGGATTTTTCTGTTTTTGGAGGACTTATCCTCGTTATTCTTTGTCATTTTGGAAGGCAAAGAACTCAAGAGGAAGTCCTACTAACGGTATTATCGACACAACAGTTATAATAACGAAAAACAACAAAAGCAAGCCAAACGGAATATTGTTTCAATCTTCCTCCTCGCTCCGACCAACTCGAACAAAATAGTCGTCGAGGAATCCTAGGATTTTCTAGCATATTTTGGACCTTGATCATTGTCTTTTTGGCACATAAGAAGCCAAAGGAACTTGAGAGGTAGCTCTGCTAGCAACACTTCTAGCTCAACAATGACACCACAATCCAGCAACGATCCTGAACAAACACGATCAAATAACAACTACAAGCCAAACATCATCGACTAAAACTATGGAATACAATCAAAGTCACAAACTTTGCCTAACAAACCAGCCCTTCCAATCACCATCCATACACCAAGTGAAGGACAGGCCAAAAATTTCTCAATAACACCAAGAGTGGATGACAGATCATGACACCAAAGTAAAAAGAACGACCGGAAACAAACCCGAACATAGATTAATTCTAACATAACAATTCATTCAACATTTTTCATCAAAACAACAACCTATGGTCTTTGAGACCTCTACAACACATAACCTAGCAAACAAAACTATAATTTTACTAGAACATGGGATGAAGCAGAGAAAGTGAAATAACGAAATAAAGGGTAAATGAGTGTTCACCTCCTTCGGGGAAGCAAAACGGGATAACGAGCTGGTATGGAGATCACAACCGCTGACAAACACCTTCGCCTTCAACTCAAAGTTCAAGTCTAGACGATGGACTTACGGAAAAGTAAATTCTCAGCAAAGAAGGATTGAATTTTTTCTAGGAAACTTCTTTCTTTTTCTTGTTTTTCTGGATCAATTTTTTTTTCCAACCAATTTCTTTTGAGCCTAGCTTTCTCTAAAAAAAAAAATTAAAAATCCCCCCAAAATTGCTTCATGTCGAGCTATTTATAGAATAGGCCTACAGGGGGATAAATTAGAGATTTCTAAAATAGGAAAATTTTGAATTTGAATTTCAAAATCCCCCTATCAACCTGGGGTTTCATTAACAATTGTACCAATTTTGGAATTGGTAGACCAATAAGATTTAGGGAAAACAAATTTTTCACCAAGGGCCAATGAAATTGTGACATACACGTACGGAATTGTACCCCTACACCCGAGATTCGTGAAATTGATCCATTATGGTGCGTGAGGTGTCCAGTTTCTAGAACCCTCATCCAAGAAAATGATTTAATCAACGGGTCAGGTTGAAAAGAAAGATGGGTTAGTTGGGTTTGCGGGTATGGTCAGATTGTCGGGTTGACGTTGGTGCTGTTGCGATGGTTGAGAAGAGTTGTCGATGAAGGTCATTGTTTGGATCGAGTTTTTGAGATGTTAATAATGCTGTTGTTTTTGTGTAGAGAGCCGTGTGTTGGCTGATGATGAAGGGGAAAAAATAATTGGGCCGAGTCAGGTTTTGAATTGTTGGGCCGCTTGGGTTAAAAGAAAAGAAATGGGTTGGTTATGTTAAAGAGAAGAAAAAAGAAAGTGGGCTGAGGAATATTGATGAGAATAAATGGGTCAGTTACTGCTCCAATTAGAAAATGGGAAGAGGGTTGAAAATTGGGTTATTTAATAACCCTAATTAAACTTAAACAAATTAAGACAAAAGGTAATTTTGGGGAATTAAGATTGAATCACAATCTAGGCGATTTCATTTAACTTCTAGCCAAACTGAGTATCAATTGGTCAATAGTATTACGATTGAGCCAATTCAATTTCAATTATGACTGAATTAAATAAAGTTTGACTAAGTTCAATTAAAATTCAATAAGAATTAATATCTCGTTCAATTCCGAGCTTCTTGATTTAATAAAATCAAACAAATATATTTAACTAACTTACTTTGAGAGCAAATTGCATTTAAATTAAAATTTTGATTATTATATTTATTTTCAAAGCTATTTCTTCATTAAAATCTGATATTTTGTAATATAATTATTTAAGTAACAGAATTATATAATATCGTATCATTGAGCACAATAGTATATAATCGCTACTTAAAATGAAAAATTTATGCAAATAAATATCTTGAAAAGCTTTTATTCAGATAAAAATATATGTTGTGATTTTATTTAAAATTCAAGAGACTCAAGATTAAACTTGGTTGTGGAGGGCAAAAATTAGGTGTCAACAGTGGCTATCAGTTATTAGTGATCAGTTATCAGTTATCAGTTATCAGTATATAGCCATCAGAATTCAGTATTTAATTTCAGTATAAATCCCAGATACAGTACATATGTATATGCATAATATTGCATACTCACTATTTACAATAGTTTCAGTTATCCATGTTATCTTATTATGTATTTCGTATCATTCAGTCAGTTAATGTTCATACATATGAACCTATGCATTCAGCCTTACCTCATTTAGCATACCAATACATTCCACGTACTGATTGCATACTCTTTTCCTACGCTATGATGTCTTATATCATAGGTTTGGACGCTCAGGTTCTTGACCGCGCTTAGCCAGATTCAATCAACAGAAACAGATTCAGTAGTGAGTCCTCATCTATCGAGGATGTTCTTTTATTTCAGTATTATAGTAGGTTCAGTATCTTATTAATTGGAGTTAGTTGGGGGTTTGTCCCATCAACTTTCCATTCAGAAAGTTCAGTTAGAGGCTTTTCAGACTAGACTAGTTCAGACAATATTCAGTTTTCAGATATTATTTTCAGTATTTCCATCTGTATTCAGTATTTGATTTCTGATTGTGTGAACCTTATGGCATTTTCAGCCAACTTCTGTATTTTAGATTCAGTATTATTTCTCAGTGCTCATAGCAGGTACCATCATGGGTTAGCTTGTGGTCTTTTGGGGTCGTAAGCACCGTATGGCGTCTGGGGTGCAGACTCGGGGAATTACAAACTTCGTATCAAAGACTATGGCTTAACAGTGTCCCAGGGAGTCTGAAAACCGCGTCAAGTAGAGTCTTGTGCATGGGTGTGAAACGCGCCACACTTATGGGCAAGAGGCTACGAGGCATTTTTAGGAAGAGATTACCTTCTTTCAGTATTCATGTCGTGTGAGTGAGCATGAGCTCAAGTTAAACTTTCAGTCTAATTCATCTCTTTCTTCCGTTTACAAAACATGCCTCCCAGAAAAGCTAACGAAAGAAGGAATGAAAATCAGCCAGCACCTTCGCCCGTTCAGGCAGATCCCCTGGACGAGCATGTCTCCCATGCAGAATTCAGAGCCGCGTTCACCACTCTAGCCTATTCTGTAGCAGCTCACAATGAACGACCAACTGCTGTTCAGGTCAACCCAGTGGCCAATACTGCTGCATCCAGGATTCAGGACTTCATCCGAATGAACCCTCCCTTATTTTCAGGATCTAAGTCTGAAGAGGATCCACAGGAGTTTCTCGATTAGGTGCAGAAAGTCACAGATATATGGGAGTGACTTCCAGTGAGAGTACTGAGTTAGCTGCCTATCAGCTACAAGATATAGCTCATACGTGGTTTAAGCAGTGGAGGGCAGACAGGGGCACAGATACAGAGCCCATAAAATGGGAAGAGTTTGCTACTGCTTTTCTAGATAGATTCTTCTCCTTAGAGTTGCGGGAAGCCAAGGTGTTAGAATTCATCAATCTCAGGCAAGGAAACATGAGTGTGAAAGAGTATTCCCTCATGTTTACTCACTTAGCTAGGTATTCTTCCCATGTAGTAGCAGACAATTGGTACAAGATGAGCAAGTTCGTATCTAGGGTGTTAGAGAGTGGTTAAGGAGTGCAGAACTGCGATGTTAATTAAAGAGATGGACATATCCAGGCTAATGGTCCATGCTCAGCAGATAGAAGAGGCTAAGAATTAGGAGAAATAGAGGAAAAAAAGAGAGCTAGAACAGGTAGCTTTAATTTCACTCAGCCTAAGTCAGAGGGCGGTAACCGTTCCCAGTTTTGTCAAAAATCTTTAGTTTCAGCTCCGTCCTCAGTCAGTGCTCCAGTACGTAAATTCATAAATAGTAACAAAGATAGAGCGCCGGGCTCTAAATCTCAGGATAGTGTCAGTAGTGCTCGAACAAATCCTCTTTGCCAGAAATGTGGCAAAAACCATCAGGGTACCTGCAGAGCTGACAATGATGTATGTTTCGGGTGTGGCAAGCTAGGTCATAGAATTAGAGATTGTCTTCAGTCAGGTTCATAGGGTCAGTAAAATCGTCCCCCAGCTCAGTCTGGTTGCCCGAATCAGCAGGGTTCCACCTCCAGTTCCACCAGTGGGCAACACCCAAACAGGCTCTATGTACTTCAGTCCCGACAGGATCAGGAAAGTTCTTCTAATGTAGTCACTGGTACATTACAGATCTTCTATGTATATGTTTATGCTTTGCTAGATCCAGGAGTTTCTTTGTCCTTCATAACTCCTTATATAATTATCGACTTCGGAGTCAGTCCCGAAATCTTAGCAGAGCCCCTCTCAATCTCTACCTCAATGGGTAAGTCTATCATATCCCGGTGGGTATACAGGAACTACCCGATTATGGTGTCTCAGAAAGTCACTTCAGCAGACTTAGTAGAGTTAGAGATGATTGATTTTGATGTCATTCTCGGCATCGATTGGCTCCATTCATGCTATGCTTCAGTGGATTGCAGAAATAGGGTTATTCATTTTTAGTTCCCAAATAAACCAGTCCTTGAATAGAGGGGTAGTACTACAGTTATAATGCCCTAAAATCTGATCCCGAGGCGTCATACGGTGCTCAAGACTACAAGTAGCCTTAAGTTAACCCTGTCTACTTTCTACTAGGTATAAATCTCATAATCAAGGTAATATAGACATGAAAGTCATACTAAATGCGGAAACTATCTGAAATAACTAAGAATAATTTGAAAGAAATGTCTGAAAATCAAATACTGTAAGTCTGACTCAAATCTAGTAGTCTGACAAGCCTCTACTACCAATACTAGAGAGTCATTGGAATAGACCCCCAGCTATCTCGAATTGTCTAAAAAGAATACTGAATCATATAAAACTACTAAGCTGCAGAATCTGAGTGAATAAGTTCCCGAACTAGGAGGACTCACCAACTATCGGATGTAGATGAAGGTGCTCGAACTACTCACGCTACTGATAATGAGCACCTGAACTTGCATTATGAGACAATGTAGCACATATACGTATATGTGGATCATTACTTTGAGGATGTACTGAGTATATGGGGGTAAAATGCATAAGTAAAACATCATCTCATCATCATAATTTATAAAACAATACATGCTAAATGTAAATGACTCACATAAGCTGAAATATTTGAAATACTGAAATAATAAGAAGCAAATCATACTTTATAAATCTTGTGAGTCATAACATTTAGTTCTGAAAGCTATGCTTGTATTCTCTCTTTAAATCATTCTGTTTAAGTGTAGAAAGGTCTCACTCTAAATTCTGAAATCTGAAAGCTGAAATCTGTAACTCTTATCTTTCTGTAAAGCATAATCTGAATAAAATTATGAGCCTTTACACTTAGTTTTCATAAAAGCTTTTATGTTATTCTTTTCTGAGAAACTATTATGAAAATCTTTAACATTAAGTTGTAAAGAAAATACTTTATCTTAAGGAAATTCTTTCAAAGCTTTTCTTTACTAGTAGGAAGGTTCTCTTAACCGATATAAACCATGTGATCTACATGGAGTCCATCATCTCATCCTCCTAAGGAAGAAACCTCACGTTGGGGAGAGGTGTCATACTCTTGCCAGAGAGTATAACCTTAGCTTAAGTGATCACTATCTCATCCCACTATGGGCACTTTAACCTCAATCCTATGGTGGCACGTAGTTTTGGGGTATGAGACCTTGGAATCATACCCAACTCGGTGCTAAATACTACTTTATTTAATTTGCTACGCTCATCTTGTTGGAAATCTACTTTAAAACTAGCATAAGGGTTTATAATGAAAATCAATTACGCTTCTCTTTCTTTAAATTTCAAACTATATGAACAATGTGGATTCCTTATCTTAGCTTAGGATCAAAAGATCAACTTCTTTCTTGAATCTTGGTAAACGATCTTCAAAGAGGCTTAAAATCATAATCTTCTTGAAACATCGATACTAAATCTTAGGGCTTAAAACCCATGCTTCAAACTCATGTAATTTCATAGTAAATCATCATGCTCAATATACTTCTTGAAAATACTTTAAAAATATTAAAATAATAAAATCAGAATCAAAATATTATGATAAACTCAATTGGAAAATCTGAAAAATCACATTACATGCATAAATATATGAAAATAGTCAAGCAATTCAACATTCAATCACTTGTAAATTCATAATCTTTAAATACTGATAATTGGGTATGAACCCTAATTTCAAATAATAAGAAATTTGCTGAAAAATATTATTTTGAGCACAAGGACGAAAGAATTGTCCTTGTTCATAACCCTACATACCTTGATTGATCATTAGATGAAGAAACTTGAATTATTGATTCCTATTCGAGTTCTTGAGGATGGATTCTTGATTTATCTTGCCTTGGGAATCCTCAATCTTAAGATTTCTTGGAGAATCAATGGAGGAGTTTGATTTCTTGGAGAAGAAGCTCTTGAGTTCTAGGATTTTGTTTTGAGAGAAAATTAATGAAATAAGCATAAAGTGCTTTGGAATATGCTTAGTGTTGTGTTTTACACAAATTGGGGCCTTGGGGATTGACCAAAATGCCCCTATTAAACTTCTAAATGGAACTGAAAAAGAAAGCAAAATTCCCAATTTAATAGGCCACCACGATGCGCCACTATCGCGGTGGCTCACTGGAAAAGGACGAGTGAGAAATGGGTGTGCTCTGCGATGCGCCACCATCGCGGTGCCCCTTTGGGCTACTGGATTTTGACAATTGGTAATTTATACCTCTTTGCGATACACTAATATCGTAGAGGTCCACTGGAATTGACAATTATGAAATTGTCCTTCACCGCGATGCAGTGGTTGCTCAGGTGGAACACCGTCAAGTGTCAACTTAAAAATACTCTAACTCCTCAACCGAGTATCGAATTTAGGCAAATTTGGTATCGATGAAAAGCTTATTCAATTTCACACACAATGGGAGGTCTAAATCTGGAGAATTCCACATGAAATAAATATTCTTCATTTTGAAGCTATTCTTTAATATTCTAGGAATAAATTTAAGCTAGGAAAACTATGGGGTGTTACAACAACGCCTAGGGGTCAACTTGTTTCGTACCTTAGGGCAAGAAAAATGATATCCAGGGGGTGTATCTGCCATCTTGTTCAAGTCAAAGACTCTAGTTTAGAGACTCCCAGTCTTGAGTCAGTTTTAGTAGTAAATGAATTCTCAGATGTATTCCCCAAAGATCTTCCTAGAGTTCCTCCTGAGAGGGAAATTGACTTCAGAATAGACCTTCTCCCAGACACTCAGCCCATCTCTATTCTGCCATACAAAATGGCTTCAATAGAACTCAAAGAGTTAAAAGAGAAGTTAAAGGACCTTTTAGACAAGGGATTCATCAGACCCAATATTTCCTCGTGACGCGAACTAGTTCTATTAGTGCGTAAGAAAGACGGTTCTTTCAGAATATATATTGACTACTGTCAGTTGAACAAAGTCACAGTCAAGAAGAAGTATCCACTTCCCAAAATCGATGACTTATTCGACCAACTTCAAGGTACCAGTTACTTCTCTAAGATATACCTCAAATTGGACTATCATCAGTTCAGAGTCAGAAAAGGTGACATTCTGAAAATAGCTTTCAAAACTCGGTATGACCACTTTGAGTTTCTAGTCATGTCCTTTGGTCTCACGAATGCCCCAACATATTTCATAGACTTGATGAATAGAATGTTAAAGAAGTATTTGGACATGTTTGTCATAGTCTTCATTGATGACATTCTTGTCTATGCCCATAATAAAAATGATCATACAGACCATCTCAGAATAGTATTAAAGAATCTTAAAGCCCATCAGTTGTTCACAAATTTTAGCAAGCGAGAATTTTAGTTAAGATCAGTAGCTTTCCTTGGCCATATTGTTTCCGATGATGTCATTAAAGTTGGTCCTCAGAAGACTAAAGTAGTGAGAAACAAGCCCAGACACATTTCTCTGTCAGATATCAGGAGTTTCTTGGGTTTGGCTGGCTATTACCGATGATTTGTCGAAGGATTTTTGTATATTGCATCCCCCATGTCCAGATTGACTCAGAACAAGGTCAAATTTCAGTGGTCAGTATCTTGTGAGAAGAGTTTTCAGGAGTTGAAGACTCGACTCACCTCAGCCTCAGTTTTGACTTTACCAGATAGTTCAGATGAGTTTGTTGTGTACTGTGGTGCTTCCAGAGTTGGTCTGGGGTGTGTTTTGATGCAAAAGGGTAAGGTTATAGCCTACGTCTCCAGATAACTTAAGCCCCATGAGAAGAATTACCCTACCCATGATCTTGAGTTAGCAGCTGTCATATTTTCCTTAAAGATTTGGAGGCATTATTTGTATGGGGTACATGTTGATGTATTCATAGACCACAAAAGCTTGCAGTATGTATTTTTGCAGAAGGATTTGAATCTGTGTCAGAGAAGATGGTTAGAGTTGTTGAAAGACTACGACATGAGTGTCTGTATCATCCGGCCAAGGCTAATGTAGTGGCAGATGCTCTCAGTAGATTGTCTATGGGTAGTGTTGCTCATGTTGAGAATGGTAAGAAAAAGTTAGTTCAGGAAGTTCATCAGCTTGCCCGACTAGGTATCCGCTTAGTCGATTCAGCAGAGGGTAGTGTTTGGGTTCAGAATAGTTTGAAATCTTCTTTGGTTGACAAAGTAAAAGAAAAGTAGGATAGGGATCCAGTCTAGAAAAGCTGAAAGAGTCAGTCAGAGATCAGAATATAGGGATTTTCTCCCAAGGGGGAGATAGTGTATTGCATTGCCAGGGTATATTGTGTGTTCCATATGTTAATGTGTTGAGACAATGAATTCTTGCAGAAGCGCATGTTGTGCGTTACTCTATTCATCCAGGGGCTACTAAGATGTACCACAATTTGTGGGAGATCTATTGGAGTGGGATGAAGAGAGACATTACAGATTTTGTAGCTAAGTGGTCCACGTGTCAGCAGGTTAAGATTGAGCATCAGAAGCCTAGTGGGTCTATGCAGGAGTTCAGTATTCCCACTTGGAAATATGAGGAAGTGAACATGGATTTCATGACGGGTTTGCCTCGTACTCATCGTCAGTATAATTCTATTTGGTTTATCGTAGACAGCATGACCAAATCAACCCATTTCTTGCCAGTTCATATTTCATATTCATCCAAGGACTATGCCAAGCTCTATCTCAGAGAGTTGATTAGGTTGCATGGTATTTTGCTATCTATCATTTCAGATAGAGGTACTCAGTTTACCTCTCACTTTTAGAAAGGTTTTTAGAAGGGTCTTGGAACCCAAGTTCACCTCAGTACAACTTTTCACCCTCAGAAAGATGGTCAAGTAGAAAGGACCATTCAAACTCTAGAAGATATGTCAAGAGCATGCGTTGTTGATTTTAAAGGTAGTTGGGATGACCTCTTGCCTTTTATCGAATTCTCATATAATAAAAACTATTATTTTAGTATTCAAATGGCTCTGTTTGAGACTCTTTATGGTAGGAGATGTCTCCAATTGGTTGGTTCAAGGTAGGTGAGGCTGCAGTAGTAGGGCCCGACTTGGTGTTTGATGTCTTAGAGAAGGTTCAGTTGATTAGAGAAAGGCTTAGGGCAGCCTAGAGATGACATAAATCGTATGCAGATGTGAGGAGAAAAGATCTCGAGTTTGAGACTGACGATTTTGTGTACTTGAAAATCTTTCCCATGAAGGGAGTGAAAAGATTTGGCAAGAAGGGGAAGTTCAGTCCCCGATATGTCGGTCCTTATAGAATTCTAAGCCATTTTGGTATGGTAGCTTACGAGCTCGAGTTGCCGTAAAACTTAGCTTCAGTACACCCAGTATTCCATGTCTCCTTGCTAAAGAAATGCATTGGTGACCCAACAGTTATAGTCCTCTTAGAGGGTGTAGACATTCATAATGATCTTTCTTTTGAAGAGGTCCCAATCCAAATCCTTGATCGTCAGATTCGTAGACTAAGGAACAAAGAAGTTCCCTTGGTCAAAGTTCTTTGGCGGAACCAGTCAGTTGAGGGAGCTACTTGGGAAGCAGAAGCAGATATATGGACCAAGTATCCCCACTTTTTCTCTCCAAACTCAGACTCATCTTGAGGTAATAAACTTCCTTAGATTTACTCAGTTCCATGTTCAGTTATAGTTACAAACTTGGTATCAGTTACCATTGCATATCATCTTCATGACAGTCATGCATTCATGAATCATTTCAGCCATGTACTCATACTTCAGTCATGCATATTCAGTATGTAAACTCAGTCTATTAGTATTTCTCAGCTTAATCAGTCTCATTCGAAGACAAATGTTCCCAAGGGGGAGATATTGTAATGCTCCATATTTTCCTAGCTTAGTTTAGCTCTTAGTACACGAGAATTTCTATATAATACCTTCAATATACTTAGAATTTTCCAGTTTAAGACTTACCAAAATTTAGGAAATTCATTTAGCTTTCCAACGATATAAATTTCGCCCAAATCTGATATCCGGGTGAGAAGTTATGACACTTTTAGTGAAATAGTATGTCAAATTAAGAAGCACCGCATCGCGGTGAGGGTCAAAATGGCATTCGTTAGTTTCCAGTGAAACATCGCGATTCCAGTGCATCGCGGGGAAGTTCTAGTTCCCAAATGACATTTTCCAGTAAGGTACCGCGATTGGCCCGCGTTGCGCCAAGGTGCCATTTCAGAATTACCAATTTTCAGTAGCCCAACGCGATTCCACCGTGTCGCGCCAAAAGAGAATTTCACAATTGTCCATTTTTAAACAAGTTTTAGCCAATTTTCAGTGGCTCACCGCGGTACCACCGCGTCGCCGTGAAAGCCAAAATCGAGAATTTCAGGGACGGAAATTAAATTCTTTCCAGGGTTAATTTGGTCTTTTTCCACGGCCCTAATCAGTCTAAACACGTGATTTAACCCCTAATAACCTAGTTAAGTCATTATTCTATTCAATTTTCCCCAAAATCAAGAGCATTCTATCAATTAGCAAAATCCTAGCCTCCAAGAATCAAGAGCAATCCTAAAGAATTCCACCAAGAAACTTCAAGAACTCATCTTCCCAGGTATGTTAGATGTTCATCCATGGGCCCTTACCACCCATGGAGCCCAAGAATCCTTTTTCAAAATACAAGATTGAGATTTCATGAATTACATGTTTGAATTGAATTGTGTTCATGTGTGTATTGTTATATGGTTTTCAATTCGTGATTAATTACAAGTTCCATGTGAATTAATTATCATGTATGTGAAATTATGTGATTCTCATGTTAAACCTTTGAAATTTACAAGCTGAGTGTTGTATTCATGATGCTTATGTGTAGACTATTATCATGTGCATTAATTAGGCTCCCAAGTGTTTGATTAAATTCCTATGTAAATTAAATAGTGAAATCATGACATGTTATCATGTGTTCCTATTCATGTACAAGTTCATGCCTTTCAAGTGTTTGACAAAATGTCTAAATGAATGCTTTGTTAGCAAGCAACTATTGTTATGCTTTTAAGATCATGCCATGCTTTACTATCAATGCTATCGGGTTTTGGGGTATTTAATACCTGAAATCTAGCTGTTTACCTAGAATTATAGTAGCTACAAAATAGTCTCAGTAATGTCACGAACACTAGTACCCAGTCAGTTACAGAATTTAGCGAAACTCAGTCCAGTTCAGTTTAGTCTAATAATTAGTGTCATTCAGTTGGGAGTAAGATTCAACACCGACCGAACCCAAGGATGGGGGCTCACCTTCCAGTTGAGTGTGTGATCCATAGTAGCGGTCCTTGCATTCCATAATTACGTAGCCAGCGTAGGTTGAGATATCAACCTGCCAGTTTAGGGTTGACGATGTATATATATATATTTATATTTTTATATATTAAATATTACTTATTTTAAATAAATATAAATAAATATTTCATATTATTGTATATTTTCTAACAAATTCTACAGGAAGAAGAATACAAAAGAAGAAATAAATTATTAAAGAAATAAGAGAATTCCACGAGTGTAACCACAATTTCATAGCCACACCCGTCAAGTGAAGGAATGAAAAAAGTGAAGATTTGAAGAAGAAGTTACAAGTTGACGGTTATAACAACCACTTCAAAAGCTTACTCACACCCGTCAAGTGAAGGAATGAAACAAGTGAAAATTTGAAGAAGAAGTTACAAGTTGACAGTTACAACCACCACTTCAAAGAATGCATTAGTTGGTTCAACATTATAATTTTCTATAAATAGAGACATTTCTTTGATTATTAATCATCCAACAACATAAGCTATATATAAGAATTAGTCTTGTTTCCTTTTTCTTTCTTTCTTTTTCTTTTGTAGAATAATATTTTCTTTTCTTTATTAATTTCTCCATAATGGAGTAATTTCTTTGTGTTGGGAGCATAGAATAAACTTGGTATAATATTATAATATAAATCTTATTTTAGTTCTTTCAAGACTCGATTTTATTTAAAAGCTAAATACTTCGTGTTGGAATACTTGTACTAGAAATTAGCATTATTTGATATTTTATATTATAGTTATAGTTATATTAAGTTGTACTTCCCACAAGGAAGAAAACTAAATATACTATAAGTATTTCATAAAATATAAGTAATAATAATTTTTAGTCACTTGTTATTTCAAATCTTTGAAATTGCTTCTTTTGATCCTTATCCTCACGAAAGGATTATTTTGAACTATTTCTTAGATTTAAATAATCTCTATCTTATTTGTTTCAAGTCGTATCCTCGCGGAGGGATTGACTCAAATAAGATTATTGGTTTGAGGGGTCTTTATCTTGTTTCTTTCAATCTATATCCTCGCGGAGAGATTGTCTCAAGTAAATTTATTGATTTAAAGATTACTCGCAAGGGGTCTTTATTCCTCATAAACACATAAATCAAGTCTAGAGAGTTATTCTACAATTTTGTAAAAATTACTAAAATAATAATTTTATTATAATAAACATACCAAGTGAATTCAATAATCCCCAACTTTCTCTCCAAGATAATCTTTTTAACACTATTTCTTTACATATTTTCTTAAAAAAACTTTAGAAATTACTCTCTTTTCATCAATTTGATTCTCAAATAGTAATCAAAATATTATAAATTTGTAGCATAGATTTTTCAATCTTTGTGGGACGATATCTTAAACTATACTAGAATTTGACAGAGTACGAGCAACAAAATTCTATACAATTTGAACTCGTCAAATTTTTGGCGCCGTTGCCGGGGATTGGTAAACATCTACTTCAAATTAATTGTCCTATTACTACTTTGAGATTTTATTTTTCTATTTTTTTCGAGTAATTTATATTCCAATACTTGACAAGTTTTCAAAAATAAGACTTGAAGATATTGTTGTTATTGTTATTATTATTATATTAATTTATATTGTATTATAATATATTTAATTATTATTTCTATTTTTTTGTCTTCATGTATTCTATTTTGTAGCACCTAATTAGTGCTAGGAAGCAAGATTTAAAAAAAATTAAAAAAAGAAATTCGCATTGTGAACCCACTTTAAGTACAAATTTCAATCAATCAAGTAAAATTTTTACTTAGTTGGTAGAAAAATATTGTCAAAAGGCTATTATTTGTGACTATTGTGGTAGCAACCACCGAATCTTTGACTGCCAAACAAGTAACACATTATTCTTTTCGAATTCTGGGAGAATGGACAGTCTTGAAGAATTAATTAACAAAATTCGTGAAATATTCATTACTTGTGAATATTGTGGAGGCAGTCACCTAGTTCATGAATGTCAAACAGGTAATTCATATTTCATTGATTCTTCGTATGAACAATCTAACGTTGTTTGTAGTTCTTTCAGGTACATTGATTCTAGTGAATATAATTGCAATCCGGAGTGCAATCAATACTCACAAGAGGATCAACATATTGAGAGTAACCATTTCAAGAGGAGAATATGAATTTGAAGAAAATTATGCATACTCTCTTTAAGAATATTAATGAAAGAATTGCATATAATTATAAAGCCACTATGGATTTAACTATGAAGGTAAATGAATTAATAAGCATAGTAAACTCCTATAATGATGGTGAACTTTCAAATGAAACTGCATCTTGTAAGGATGAAACAATTAATGAAATAAAAGAGCCTTATGAAAAAGAATATACTACTCACGATGAAAAGACTAATTTAGTGAAGTATGATGACAATAAATGTTTGATGAAATTCAAATCAACAAGTAACGAATGCATATTTCATTTTTCTAATCCACATAAATTTATTAATTTTGAGAAAAATGAAAATGAAAAGGTCACAAGCACAAAAATAGTATTGTTTGATCATTATTCTGCAATTTCTTTTTATCATTCTAACTTTTTGAATTTTATTATTGAAGATTTTCAGTAAAAAGCATGGAACGATCCTTGTGAAAAATACAAAATAAAATTAAGAATTATCATGCACGATTATTTTTCTTCTCGAGATAAGATCAAGAAAAATTAGATGATCCAAAAGAAGAAAATACTTTATAATGTTGTTGGTCAACTATGTTCGTGCAGAATTTTCAAGAAACAAAAAAAAAAATTTGAATCAAAATTGGGGGTGGAATTCATAAGCTCTCGGCAAAAAAAAAAGATTTTTTTTTCCTCTTATTGCTTTTAAATTATTTGCCAGACACATGATGATTTTTAAGTGGGGGATAGGAAATATATATATTTACGCAATATATTTTATATATTGGCATAATTTTTTTTTATAGAATAACTACATTAATAAACTTTCATGAATTTCTTTGTTCAGTTCTTTGCCATGGTCGTAATATTTTGAACTGAACATTTTTTTAAAAAAATTATAATAATGAAAATTTGAAAAAGTCCATCCCTAAACCTACATCCCAACCTTATAAAAGTCCTACATAATCTCAACTCAAAGACTTCTATATTAGTGGAGAATAGGCAAGCTTATGGAACTTCGAGTAGCTTGAGATACTTCTTTGTTGAGAGAGAGCGATTTTTTTTTTTCTATCTATGTCCTTTTTCGATCTTATTGATATATTGTGTGATTTATGGGCATCTTTCTTTATTTGGTGAGATACACTGGGAAAAAGAAAATATTATAATTTTGATTCTCAATAAGTGAATATGAGTGTGACTAAATTTGTTTGAACTCATGATGTAGTCTTTATTGAATTTTATTCTATCTAATAATTTTATTACTTAAAATTTTAGTTGTTGTTTTGTTTTGTCCTTTGCTCGAGGATGAACAAAGAATCAAGCGTGGGTGTATTTGATGGATATATTTATTTATATATTTTTATATATTAAATATTAATTATTTTAAATAAATATAAATAAATCTATCATATTATTGTATATTTATTGACAAATTCTACAGGAAGAAGAATACAAGAGAAGAAATAAATTATTAAAGAAATAAGAGAATTCCACGGGTGTAACCACAATTTCATAGCCACACCCGTCAAGTGAAGGAATGAAACAAGTGAAGGTTTGAAGAAGAAGTTACAAGTTGACGGTTACAACCACCACTTCAAAAGCTTAGTCACACCCGTCAAGTGAAGGAATGAAACAAGTGAAGGTTTGAAGAAGAAGTTACAAGTTGACGGTTACAACCACCACTTCAAAGAATACATTCGTTTGTTCAACATTATAATTTTCTATAAATAGAGGCATTTCTTTGATTATTAATCATCCAACAACATAAGCAATATATAAGAATTAGTCTTGTTTCCTTTTTCTTTTGTAGAATAATATTTTTTTTCTTTTCTTTATTAATTTCTCCATAATGGAGTAATTTCTTTGTGTTGGGAGCGTTGAAGAAACTTGGCATAATATTATAATATAAATCTTATTTTAGTTCTTTCAAGACTTGATTTTATTAAAAAGCTAAATACTTTGTGTTGAAATACTTGTACTAGAAATTAGCATTACTTGATATTTTATATTATAGTTATATTAAGTTGTACTTCCCACAAGGGAGAAAACAATATATACTATAAGTATTTCATAAAATATAAGTAATAATAATTTTTAGTCACTTGTTATTTTAAATCTTTGAAATTGCTTCTTTTGATCCTTATCCTCACGGAAGGATTATTTTGAACTATTTCTTAGATTTAAATGATCTCTATCTTATTTGTTTCAATTCGTATCATCGCGGAGGGATTGTGTCTTTATCTTGTTTTTTTCAATCTGTATCCTCGCAGAGAGATTGTCTCAAGTAAGTTTATTGATTTAAAGATTACTCGCAAGAGATCTTTATTCCTCATAAACACATAAATCAAGTCTAGAGAGTTATTCTACAACTTTGTAGAAATTACTAAAATAATGATTTTATTATAATAAACATACCAAGTAAATTCAACAACCCCAACTTTTTCTCCAAGATAATCTTTTAAACACTATTTCTTTACATATTTTCTTAATAAACTTTAGAAATTACTCTCTTTTCATCAATTTGATTCTCAAATAGTAATCAAGATAATACAAATTTGTAGCATAGATTTTTCAATCTCTGTGGGACGATATCTTAAACTATACTAGAATTTGACAGAGTACGAGTAACAAAATGCTATACAATTTGAACTCGTCAGTTGATAAGGTGTTTACCTGCCAGTTGAAGGTAACGTCGTTCTCATTTAGGGTACCTGCCAGACGAGGGTGACTCTTCAGCTTGTCTGTACCCGTGGCATGGTACTGACACCCTTCCAACCGGGGTTACAGGTTGGACCCCAATCAGTTCAGAGAGGGGCATGTCGGTTAGATGATTACCTCCCACAGTTACAGTTTCAGTATTCAGTAAAGAACTCAGACAGTTCTACAGAACAATGGCTATCAGTTATCAGTGATCACTTATCAGTATATAGCCATCAGAATTCAGTATAAATCTCAGATACAATACATATGTATATGCACAGTATTGCATACTCAGTATTTACAGCAGTTTCAGTTATCCATGTACTCTTATTCAGTTATTTGGTATCATTGAGTCAGTTATTGTTCATGCATATCACTACCAGAAATTCATTTTTTTTCGACTACAAATTTCGACCGAAAATAATCAGTCAATTTTTTTTCGACTATATCAGTCGGAAAATTCAATTTTTATTTTTTATTTTTTATCAAATATTTTTCCAATATTATTTCCGATGACAAAAGTCATAAGATTTGGCGAAAAATTTCAAAAAATATATATTCCGACTACTGTAGTCGAAAAGTTTATAAATAATTAATTTAAATATATAATTAAATTGTATTAATTAATTTAAATATAAAATTAAATTATATTAATTAATTTAAATATATAATTAAACTGTATTAAATTACTCAGAAATATTAAATAATTAAATATAGTAAAAAAAAATTTGACCGTTGTAGTCGGAAATTGTAAATAGTTAAATATATTAAATTTTTACCCGACTGCAGTTGTCGGAATATTATATTTAATTATTAAATAATTAAATATAATATAAAATTTAAATAAAATATAAAATTTTATTTAATATATAACCGACTGATGTAGTCAAAAATATTAAATAATTAAATTTATTAATAATTACCCGACCTCTATAGTCGGAATGTTATATTAAATTATTAAATAATTATATAAAATATAAAATTGTATTAAATATATAACCGACCGATGTAGTCAAAAAATTAAATAAATAATTAAATATGTTAAAAGTTTATCCGACTTCTGTAGTCAGAAAATATAAATTATTAAATATATTAAATTTATATCCAACCGAGGTGGTCGGAATGTAAAATATAAATTGAACAAAACCCTTCTCCACTTTCCTAATCTCACTGCCGCATATCTCTCTCTACCCTTCTCTCTAAATACCCACCAACGACGGTGACGGCGACGACGCGCAAAGGCGACGGCGACAGTTAGCCAATTCATTGTCTCTCACTCACTGCTTCTTCAATTTATACCATTCTCTCTCATTGCTGCTTCAATTTTGTTCTCTCCTATTCCAAGGTAAAATTCCTTTCTCTGATTCACTGTCTCAAAATCATTTATCCAATTTGTTATTTGATAAATTAATGGAGAAACAGGAATAGAAAGATCATACTGAATTCAAATCTGATGATTTTCTAAAGGCAGAGGAAGAGAGTAAATCGAGTAGTGATAAGAAATTGTTCTTAAATTTTTAGTTGCCTTTTTGGTTAGAAAGTTATAGATATTATTAGTTCATATATAAGCAAGCAACTTATTAATGCTGAATTCATAGAAAAAATGTATGTACATTATTGGGGTAAAGGGGCAGTTGATTAATTGGTTGATATTCAATCTCATACACGAAGAAATTCATTTTACCAATATTTGCTTTAGCTACTTTTTCGTTACATATTTGTTGTATATTTCTACTGATTTAGTTTGATTTGCTAATTGCTAATCTGTGCCGAGTCTGTGTTATGGCTTGCTAAACAAGTTTGGCTGGTGCTTGCAACTTCATTGATAATTTTTCTCCATCACCTTTAGATGCTTTTAAAATCTTCACTGCCACTGCACGGCCATCAGAAAGTTCACCTTTGTTAGACCCCTCCATAACCTCTTTCACCTTTGGCTTATCTTTGAATCCATGTGTCATTTTCTTGATTTCCCAATAGTTGTATCTCCTTGGTGCTAGAGAACCATATTGCTTAAGTAAAGCCTCCAGACTCTGATCTTCTGTTTTGCCATTAATTAATCATAAGCACTTGTAGAATGAATTTCTATACTGTGTGTACCAAATCCCGAAGCAGATTAACATCCCAATTCCAGCAACTGATATTCCTATTACCAGAGGAAGGGATTTTATTCATGGGGTGAGAGAATATTGGATCTCATGCAGGCTACAAATTGTTCTATTAAAAATGAACATGAAGTAGAAAGAAGAGAGTCATACCTTGAGTAAATGAATCTTTCTTGCAAATTGAATTTTTGGTTGCATCAAATACACCGGTGTCTTGCCATTATCTCGGCAAGTAAAAGGAAAAGTTGTGTCTCCATAACGACAACAAAACTCTTGATCAAATTCACATACACCTCCTGAATCCTGACATGCCAAACAGCCAACTAAGGAATCACTATAATCCACTCCAAACCCCTCATTCACAGCATGATTCCAATGTAATTTATGGATAGAGGGATTTCACCAATTTTATCCCTAGATCTTGTATCTGCAACACCATTGGTGTTTTCTTCATTTTTTGGTCTTTCCTTATTGATATCAACAATCTGGTTAGTATCTGATATTATTTCGGAGCAAAATAGTGATAAATTGTGTACCCTAAATTCGCAACGGAAATTGTTCTTGCTTCCGAAAGGATCTATCCCAAGTCCACTTCGTTTCTCTTGGAAACGGAATTCTAATTCACAAACTAAAAGCCCCTTTTCAGTGTTGTTTTTGTGACTTTTCTTTTGCTTCTCTCCTTTTCTCTTTTGTTAGAAAGAAAAAAAACTTATAGCCAGTATATTTGGGGCGGGAACAGTTACTTTATAACCGTTCCCCCTTTTCTTTTGAATTAAACTCAATCTGACATAGAAATGGGTCGGTTTGGGTCGGGTCGAGTCGGTCCACATGGGTGACCCATGACTCATAATCTAACATCTCCCACTTCACACATGGTGGACATTACCCGAGCTTGTACGACATCAACAAATCACCAATTCATACGGCAAATAGTTCGTGCGACCTGTGAGCATCACAAGCTTTACCTATAAGGTTTTACAAGCTATGTTTAGGAATCCAATCATATGTGGAAAGAATTCTCTGCTAATATGAGGATACTAATATTCACAATACCCCAAACATTATTCACTACTTCAGTAGTTACTTATCTGATCCCTCATCCTCTTTAAAGAGGTGAACTCGAGTTCATGATTAACTTTATATAAACAATTACACTTGACTCTTATATGGTTAGTGTAATAGCCTACTTGTGTAAACAAGTTAAAATATTCATTTTAATCGTCTTCTCTTTTTACTCGAATCTATCTGTTTCAATCAACTGCTTTCCTAGACATGCACCTCATTGCCGAATCTCTCATGGCTATTAGTAACATGCTAAAGTAGCAACATCGACCGAAACTTCAAGAAACAGTTAAAGGTCTGAGGTTATTCTAATGAAAAGTTTAAAATAACTTTTAGGGTCTCACACAATGAAGAAGCAGGGATTCATTCTTTCATTAACCCACTGGTCGCTAAGCATACATGGTATGAAACACGTGCTACGATGTTATGACCTTATATTGGTGTGTGTGTCTTATTCTTTTAGTCATTCAACATCGTACAGATCTAGGTCTAAACACCTCTAAATGTCTAACATGAGTTTCTTTCTTTAATAATCCTCAAACCCACATTCTTACAGAAACTCACACCCGGATTTACAAAATAAGTCATTATCTTATAGTGGAACTTTTCTCTTCACGTTCCTCGACGTAAGAGGCGATTGCTCGTGTGAGAGATCCAATCTCGCGACTTGTTCGACACACTATTTTAATACAACACATTTTCACATGCATGTGAGATTGAACATAAATTTATGATTCTTATATTGATAATAATTATAATCAAGTCATCTACAATACATAAACATAATCATATCCTACGTAATCTTAGAACCATAACATGTTTCTCAAATAAGTCTCTAGATATCGCCTTTGTAAAGGGATCAACTATCATTTCTCGTGTAGGAATGTATTGTAAATTTATTTCTCCACTTGCTACTATGTCTCTTATAAAGTTATACTTAATATCAATGTGCTTAGTCTTGCTGTGATATTTAGGATCCTTCGTATATGCGATAGCCGCTTCACTGTCACAATATAAAATCATGAAACCCTTAGAATTCTTTACAATGTTCAAATGCTCAAAGAGTCTCTTCAACCAAACAACTTCTTGTACTGCAGATACACAAGCCACAAATTCTGATTCCATAGTTGACAGGGTTGTGCAAGTCTGTTTCTTACTTTTCCATGAAATTGCACCACCATTTAGCAAGAAGGCATAACCGAAAGTTGATTTTCTATCATACCAGTCACCAGCCCAATCAGCATCTGTATAACCTCTTATGGATAAATCGGATCCACTATAGCATAGTGAATAATCAGAAGTTCCCTTTAGGTATCGAAAAATTCTTTTTACTTCTTTCCAATGATCTCTTTCAGGATTGGATTGATACCTGCTAACCAGACCTATGGCATAACAAATGTCTGGGCGAGTACACATCATAGCGTACATCAAACTCCCAACTGCACTGGAATATGGTACTCGAGACATGTCATCTTTTTCTTTTTCAGTCTTTGAACACATTTCAAGGCTTAAAGTTTCACCTCTTGCTATAGGAGTATCCATGGATTTGCAACTATTCATTTGAAAACGTTTCAAAATTTTCATTATGTATGTTTCTTAAGATAGACTCAAAATTTTCTTGGAATGGTCTCTTTGGATTTTAACACCCAATATATAGTTTGCTTTACTCATATCTTTCATGTCAAATGACTTTGAAAGCCATGACTTCACAGTTTTTAGATACTCTAAATTATTTCCAGCTAATAAAATATCATCTACGTAAAGCGAAAGAATCACAAATATTTCATTGGACTTTTTCACATAGATACAATGGTCTTCATCGATCATGGTGAAATCAAATGAAATCACTTCCTTATGAAATCTTAAGTACCACTGCCTTGAAGACTGCTTAAGACCATATATTGATCTGTTTAATTTACAAACCTTCTTTTCTAGGCCTTTAACAACAAAACCTACAGGTTGTTCTATGTAGATTTCCTCATTTAGTTCTCCATTAAGAAAAGTGGTCTTCACGTTCATTTGATGTAATTCTAAATCTAAACGTGCAGCTATAGCCAAAAGCAAGCGAATTGAGGTAAATTTTACAACTGGAGAAAAAGTTTCCTCATAATCTATTCCAGCTTCTTGAGTAAAACCTTTTGCCACCAATCGTGCTTTATGCCTTTCTATAGACCCATCTAATTTGCATTTAACTTTGAGAATCCATTTGTTCCCAATAGCTTTACGCCCAGAAGGAAGGTCAACTAGATCCCAGACTTTATTGGTTTTCATGGACTCTGATTCTTCTTTCATCGCTTTTATCTATTCATTTTTTTCAGGACTTGATAAAACCTTAGTCACAGAATTAGGTTCATCCAATTCTGTGGGAGATACCAAGAAAACATAGTGCTCAATCTCATAAGATCGTTTAGGTACACCTTTTCTGGTACTCTTATGTAATTGAAGTTTGGATTCCTCAATAGGATTTTGGGATTCATGACCCCCACTTGGACTAAGAACCATTTCTTGATCAATTGAATTATCAAGCATGTCCTGCGACATTATTTGATCATCTGAATTCAACATTTCATAAAAAGACTCATTTTCCTTTATTTTATTTTTTTTTGAAAAATTATTTTCCAGGAATGTGACATCTGGTGATTCAATTTCAGTAGTACTTTGATTTTCCAATTCACCAATGAACACATATCCTTTGGAGTGTTCTGAGTATCTTAAAAAGATACACTTCTTTCCTTTTGGACTTAGTTTTCCAAACTTACCAAAACGATCTTTAATATATGCAGCACAACTCCAAGTTCGTAGATCATTAAAGTTTGGTTTATTACCAGTCCATAGTTCATAAGGAGTAGAAGATACTGATTTAGAAGGCACTTTATTCAATATTTAGGCCACAATTAATAATGTATCTCCCCAGAAAGAGATTGGTAAATTTGCCTGCGCCATCATGGACTTTGTCATATCCAACAATGTTTTATTCCTTCTTTTGGCTACACCATTTTGTTGAGGTGTATAAGGAGTAGTCAATTGCCTGACAATGCCTTTTTCATACACAGTTCTTCAAACTATTTTGACAGATATTCACGTCCTCTATCGGTTCTTAATGCCTTTATACTTTTGTCTAATTGATTCTCAACTTCATTCATATATCTTTTGAAGCAATCAAGTGCTTCTGATTTATGAGATATCAAATAGACATAACCAAAGCGCGTGAAATCGTCAATGAATGTAATGAAATATGAAGCACTAGTCCTTGCCCTCACATTCATTGGACCACAGATATTAGAATAGATTAATTGTAATGGGAATTTGACTCTTTTAGCCTTCCTAAATGGTTTACGTGTAATCTTTCCGGCAAGACAATTTTGATAAATTGGCATTTCAATTTTGGAGAAAGAACCTAGATGTCCTTCCTTTGCCAATCTATTCATTCGGTCTTGCCCTATGTGACCTAATCTAACATGCTATGTAAGTATATCAACATCATTATTACTTGAATAACATGACATTACACAACGGTTAACATAATAGTCATAAGTTGAAGGATTACAATCTAAAACAATAAAGCGATCATATCGATGTCCAAAACCATAAAATACATTATCTAGATTAATTCTTACACAATTACGACTAAAGAAAAAATGAAAACCAACATCTAAAAGAACAGACACAGACACTAAGTTTCGTTAAATTTCTGGAGCATATAGGATGTCATGCAACATCAAAGACCGGCCTTCACGCAAATCTACTTTGCAAGTGCCAATCCCTTTGACTTCAAGTTTCGCATTATTTCCTTCATAGATCCACCTTGATCTAGGTGAAACTCGACGAAACTCCACAAACACTTCTCGATCTCGACTCACATGGTTGGTGGCTCCTGAGTCTACAATCCACATAGGATAAGATTTAGTTAATAAAACAGTGCTAGGAATATATGTAGCACTTATAGATGCGTTTAGAAATGCTACCTTTTTCCCTCGGGACATTCACGAGCAAAATTCCCCAGAACTTGGCAGTTGTAGCACTTCATCTTGCTCTTGTCTTTCTTCTTGAAAAACTTTTTTCCTTTCTTGGAATTTGGCTTGTTCTTTTTCTCAGAGGGTCCTTCTTTGATCTCTTTACCCTTCCCGTTCTTTTCCACTTCTTCTTACGCTTGAATCCTGAAGAGTTCTTACCACTTGATTCTACCATAAAGGCATTATAAGCAGCTTTAGCAGCACCAAGCCACTCATCTTCAAGTTCAACGTGACGTGCAACATCAGAAAAAGTTTTGATGTTGTCATTGTGGGTTAAGTTGACCTTCAGGTGTTCCCAACTGTTGGGAAGAGATCGGATCACTGTCTGAACCTACTGCTGATCCGAGAGAACGTGACCAACACTTTTGAGTTGAGCTATCATATTCGACATCACCCTAAGGTGTTATTTGATGTTCTGATCATGACGCTTCTTGTAAGTGTCAAATTTGATAGTCAGCTGTCTGAGGCGGGTAGCAGAAGTACCTCCATATGTTCCTCGCAAGTATGCCCAGATGGCATTGGCAGAAGAAAATTCCTCACACTCATGTATGAGGTCATCAACCACAGAACTTACAATGATTCCACGTGCAATGGAATCAACTTTTTTTCAAGCTTTATAAGCTTCAAGTTCTCTTCTGTGTTGTGCAGTATTGCCTTATTCTGGTAGACTTAAGACATGGTTAATACCTTCAAGAGCATTTTGCTCTTCAAGTACATACCATATCTTACGATTCCAAATGTCGTAGTTGTCTCCATTTCGTTTTTCTCCTTTATTCAAGTCAGCAATTATGCTTTTTGATGCCATGTCTGATATTAAGAGACAATTACGCAAGTATATTTTCAATTATGCATGCAAGTTACACATTCAAGTAAATCATTTCACATAAAGGTTTCATGTTTAGTATATAATCGAAAGGACACTTAAGAATCCAATCATCATATACTAACTAAACACTTAACCAAAATTAGAAATTAATTTCTTAATGTGCATTAGAATGATAACTTTCAATTAAGTCATTTTAAACTCAAATAAATGAATGAAATTCACGTAAAAAGAGATAAACAACTTAATATATATAATATAAAGTTAATAAATAACTTCATGTTACAAGTCAATCTAAAATTAAAAGTCATTCCACAAATATTCTAGACGACTTATGTACACCCAAAAAGGCTCGCTAGGCCAAATCTCGTGGTAAACATCAATTAATCTCTTGCCCCAAGGATCACAGAGAGAATTTGCTAATATAGCTAATGCTTCCCAATCCGAGATTTCTACATAGTTTTCTAGTTCTACTCGTTTCATTTCAAACAGATGTATAAAACTAGCAACACTAATGTTAGGTGACATTTTAAAAGACTTGAACTCTTTCAATTTCTTCTCTCTTTCCCTTCGTATAGCCCTTTCATTCCGTAACAGATTTTGTGTCGCTCTAGGAACACCATTTCGTATGATCTCATGACCTTGAAAATATGTCTTTCGACGACGTGTTCTTCCACTTTGTTTCTTTGCTCGACATCCTGAACTCCCACTTGGAGTGATTCGAGTTGGTCCCTGTTCAACCATTTCTGAAATACGAACCAAGAAACAATAAGAATGATTAATTCATTCAATACGACAACTTATGTCGCAATTAATTGTAGAAGTCACAATCTATTATGAAAAATTAGGAACTATTTTAGATAAGGGTTATATCAAGTCTAATTCTAATACTTATATCACCAAAATATTAATAGTCATTTTTTAATACCTTGAATAAAAAGGAAATATTACTATTTATGAAGTAACAACAAAAAATTTCTGTAAAAAAAAAAATAGTAATAGTACACTGTTTTGTTCTCGTAACTAAACACATGGAACGAGTACTTTTCTTCCCCTTTTCTTTTTAATTTAATATAAAAAAAATGACCACAAACAGTAAATTCTAGAATGTTCTAAGCCACATATATCAAGTGTGGCATATTTTCCAGAGTATTAAAAATAACTTTAGAACATTCAAGACCAAAAAAATTTTCTTCACAGAAGATCAAATTCGTATTCTGAATTTCTTTCCCCTTTTTTTTTTTTTTAAATTAGTGCTTAACATCACTTTGAATCAACTACAAAAATCACAACAACAAATAATGTGATCGGTCAGATTCATAGCCCAACAGTAGCGCGTCTTTTGAGATTGGTGGTGCGTCTGACCGGAGTAGTGACGCATTTGACCGGATAAGTAGCGTCTGACCGGATAAGCAGCGTCTGACCTGACTAGCGGCGTGTCTGATCGGAGATCGGCGACGCGTCTGATCGGAGACCAAATCTTTTACAGGTATTGATTATTGCGATCTTTTCATGAGTTTTTGCTCACAGAACTTGAGAAATAACATTAAATCAACCTGGCTCTGATACCATTGTTATCATTTTGGAGCAAAATAGTCATAAATTGTGTACCTTAAATTCGCAGCGGAAATTGTTCTTGCTTCTGAAAGGATCTACCCCAAGTCCACTTCGTTTCTCTTGAAAACGGAATGCTAATTCACAAACTAAATGCCCCTTTTTAGTGTTGTTTTTGTGTTTTTGTGACTTTTCTTTTGCTTCTCTCTTTTGTCAGAAAGAAAAAGAACTTATAGCCAGTATATTTAAGGTGGGAACAGTTACTTTTTAATCGCTCCCCCTTTTCTTTTGAATTAAACTCAATCTGACATAGAAACGGGTCGGATCGGGTCGGTCCACATGGGTGACCCATGACCCATAATCTAACAATATCAATTCACATCTGGTTGTTTGACAAACCAGTTAGTTCATACTTGCATTGTCTCTTTTTCTAAAATTTTGCCGGAATAAGAAAATGGGGGAAAGGAGCCCTCTTTTCTTGAGGTCTACGAAGAGACTCATAGGAAGAAAATGAAGGACAGTACAAGAGGAGATTGGGCCGAAACGCGTGCTAAGGATACATATGTAAGATAATAACTTTTACACACATTGTTTTATTTTGCTCAACTTAGCTTGTTTACATACTGACAAATAATTTTTCTTTCAGGAAGAATTTCAAAAAAGCATCGAGGATTGGCATCAAATCCAACCTACTTCAGAGGATGGTACCTTGGTCTAGCCATCACCTGCAGATATGACTAATATGTGGACAGCTGTGGTAGGTGGTCCAAAACAAGGTAGAATCTACGAGATAGGGGTTCTCCAATCCTTGAGTAGTCCTTCATTTTTTCCCACTCCCTCTTCTACTTTGCAAACTATGGAAGAAATGGAAGCGATGAAAAAGCAAATTGTGGAATTGACGCAACAATGTGCAGCTAACGATGCTAAGTTTGCTAAATTTGAGGAGTTGGTTAAGAAACGCATGCCTCAAGTATTTCATGATGAGGAAGAGAGTGAATCTGATGATAATTAGATTGTAGTTATTGTTCTTGTTTTTGGTTGTGACATTTAGATGTTTAAACTAGTTGATTTGATATTTGTTTTGGATATTTTAAAGTGGTTATATTTATAAATTTTTGTCGTGTTTGATCCTACTGTGAAAAATACATTAGTTATGTTGTTTATAATCTGGGAGCAGTGTAAGCTAATGCAAGATTTAATTATATAATTAGTAGGCGAATATTTTAGTCGGAACAATAATTATTAAATAATATTTATTAACTTCCGACTACAGTAGTCGGAGTAATTATAATTATTAAATAATTATATATTAAGTTTCTGACTACAGTAGTCGAAATAATTATAATTATTAAATAATTATTTATTAATATTTCGACTACAGTAGTCGGAGTAATTATAATTATTAAATAATTATAAATTAAGTTTTTGACTACACTAGTCGAAATAATTATAATTATTAAATAATTATTTATTAAACTTCCGACTACTGTAATTGGACGATTTAAAATTATTAAATAATTATTTATTAAATTTTCGACTAGAGTTGTCGGAATATTTATAATTATTAAATAAATACTTATTAAATTTTCGACTACAGTAGTCCAAATTTTCGACTACTGTAGTCAGAAATATTTTTTCGACAAGCTATATTTCGACTACGATGAACAGTCGAAAAGTAGTCGAAATTACCTTGTTTTCCGACCATATTCCGACTACATCAGCTGTCGGAAAAATGATCTTTTCTAGTAGTGTATGAACCCATGCATTCAGCCTTACCTCATTTAGCATACCAGTACATTCCACGTACTTGTCACATACTCTTTTCCTGCGCTATGATGTTTCACATCATAGGTTTGGACGCTCAGGTTCCTGACCGCGCTTAGCCAGATTCAGTCAGCAGCAGTAGATTCAGTAGTGAGTACTCATCCATCGAGGATGTTCTTTTATTTCAGTATTACAGTAGGTTCAGTATCTTATTAGTTAGAGTTAGTTGGGGGCTTGTCCCATCAACTTCTCATTCAGACAGTTCAGTTAGAGGCTTTTCAGACTAGACTAGTTTAGATAGTATTCAGTTTTCAGTATTTCCATCTGTATTCAGTATCTGATTTCAGATTGTGTGAACCTTATGGCATTTTCAACCAACTTCCGCATTTTAGATTCAGTATTATTTCTCAGTGCTCACAGCAGGTACCATTCATGAGTTAGCTTGTGGTCCTTCAGGGTCGTAAGCACCGTGTGGCGTTCGGGGTGCAGACTCGGGGCGTTACAGATCACCTAAGCAGAAGATCATTAAGTCATTCGCGAATATTAAGTGGGATAATTTGAGTGCCTTACACATTGGGTGAAAGGTGAAGTCTGGGTGCTCGCTAACTTTGTTCAAAGTTTTTGTCAAATACTCCATAATCAATACAAAGATCAAAGGAGAAATATGATCCTCTCGGCTCAAATCCTCTTCCCCTCAAAGTATCCACATTCTTCTCCATATACTTAAATGGAAAACTTAGTGATTAAAACAACACATTAGCATTTTTATGAAAGGTATTGGAAACCTATACCTTCTCAAAGCTTCCTCCACAAATTTCCAATTTACCATGTCATATGCTTTTCTTAAATCTGTCTTGATGAAACATCTAGGAAATGTCTTTATCTTTTAGTGTCTTATAAGTCATGACATATGAGGACACTGTGTATCAAAGACCTTTCCTCCACAAATACAGCCTGATTCTCAGCAACCAACAGCGACAATGTTTTCCTCAATTTGACACATAAGATTTTAGAAATGCATTTGTATAATACATTACAACAGAAAAAAGGTCTGAACTAACTTGCTTGTTGAGGGCACTCCACCTTAGGAATAAGATAGATCATGGTAGCATTAATCTGCTTAAGCAATCTCCCATTCTCCAAGTATTCAAGTGATGTAACATCATCACCTACTACTTCTCAAGCCTATTACTATAACCATTAGGACCTGCACTTTTATTTTCATCTATGCTAAACATAGTCTGTCTAACATCCTTACTTGTATAAGGTTTCACCACTTCTATCTGATCTGCCACAGATAGAATATACCCATTCTTAATATATTTCTTCTTGACACTGCTATTGTTTACCTCTCTTTTTCCAGTAAGTCTTGATGGAATTCAACTAATAAAATCTTTACAATCTCATCTGAATTATGCTGCACCACATTTTTCCTGTCTTGCAATTGAGTGATAGCATACTGCAGCCTCCTATGCTTTACCAGTACATAAAAATATTGAGTATTATTATCACCTAGTGTATCCAATCAACTTTACTCCTCTATTGCAGCCACAATTCAGCTAAATATGATGACCTTCTATACTTTAAGTAGATCTCTCTTTTTATTTCCTGCAAATCCTGATCACCAAGCTGCATATGTAAATCCTGTTGCATTTGCTTCAAGTCTCTCCTATCTTCCTCTGCTTATTCTACTACATCCCAGAAATATTGCTTGTGCATAGTCTTTAACTTATCCTTTAGCTTCTTAACGTTTGCCATATAATATGACCTAACCACTTGCCACATAGTGTGACCCTTCACAGGCCTACTCCAAACCTCCCTTACCTTATCCATGAAACTAGGATGTGTGGCCTAGACATTACAATGGCACTTCTCTTTTACCTTCTAGTAATTCCACCTTGACCGAGTAATAATCTCTAGCCCCCTCTAGTAGAAAATTTGCTAATATAATTGGGCATATAAGTCATCCAATCATGATTCGCTAGTACCCAATCTATTCTTGAAAACACTCTAGTTGCATTATGCTTGTCATTTCAAGTGTATCTACACTCCTTAACAGGCAGTACCATCAGCTCACACAATTTTGAAAATCAAGAACTTCAGGCACAATAACTGGACTTCCACCATATCTATCATTCATATTTAACACATTGTTAAAGTCCTCCATTGATAGCCATAGATCAGAGCATCCTTGTTTTACTCTTTCCGGATAACTCCAAAGACTTTTTCTCTCTTCTTTGGTATTAATTAAACTCATAGACTACTATCAGTAAAAACTCCAAATCCAGACTCTTATTAACCACCCTACATGTGATTGCTTGCGCACATCCGTGTACGTAATCCACTTGATAGTCATGTGTAATATTCTAATAGTACTAAATATATAAAATAATATTAGTAAAAAATTAATTATTTTGACATTAGAACTTTAACTTCTTTATCTTTGATTGAAATATTTTCTTTTGTGTTATTGATAAACGGAATGAATTGCTTTTCAATATTTCATATTTGTAAGGTGTTAATTAATAATATGATATAATTGAGACGTTTCTTGAAAAGCTAAAGCTATTATTCTTTATCAATATATGAGTATAGTAGGTCGAAGTCAAAAAAACTATGCACGATTATTGATTTATTATACCGCAAATGTAAAATATCAAAAGTGAATTTGAAGATACCGAATTAATTTTGTATAATAATGACATAATATTTTTAAACCCTGAAATTACCGAACTAACACGATGTCGGATGTACCATGCACACCCCTACACTATACCATGAAGATATGATACAATCAACTTATATACTCATCAGTAATCTCACCCAAATGGAGTATGATAAGAATAAAGTATACTCAGACTTTAATTAATTGTCTCTATCTTAGAAGTAGAAACTAGATAATATTTCTAATCGACCCTCAACTGTTAAAAATATTGTACGTGGAATTATTCATACTAGCAATATCAAAGGGAAATCACAGTTATACAAGACCATTTAATCCCTTTTAACATCTTATGTAGGGGTCTATATCAATGCCCTTGTCATCTAAGGGGTCGTTTGGTAGAGTGTATTAAAAAGAATAATGCATGCATTATTCATGTGCATTACTAGTACCTTATTTGATATATTTATTAGCCTATGTATAATTAATGCAAGATATTAGTTATACACTCTAAGCCTTGTCAATAATATACAGTATTGGTTTATTGGATGCCCTTAGTAGCATATTTAAAAAAAAAAAGAAATAATTAATCAGTAAAATAATAAATAATTAGATATTATATAATTAAAGGAGCTTGAACAAGTCATGTGGTAGTATGAGAGTCCACATAAATTGGATGAGGTGAGCAATGATGTGTGAGGATGGGTAGTGGATGAACAAATGAATTCCTCACAACATACTTGTGCTTTGGTGAACATTGCCCTAAGGATGTTGGTTGTTCAGTATTGGTCTATAAATATGTGTCATAGTCTAGTGCATGTATTAATGAAGTTGTACTAAATCTATGTTAGACTATGCTTAGTTTTGTACCCGATCTTATATAGTCTATCATAGACTATTAACTACTTCCACAAAGAAATAACTAGACTATGATAATTATTCATCGACCATAACTAACACATATTTTGAGAAGGATTAATTAATTAATAAAATAATAAGTAATTGAATTTTATGCAATCGAATGAGCCTAAACAAGTCATTTGATCGTATAAGGGTCCATATAAATTGAAAGTGGTGAGTGGTTGAACAAATGAATTTCCTCACAACATACTTGTGCTTTGGGTAAACATTGCCCAATGCCTGTTTGTTGTTCATCCATTACCCATCCTCACACATCATTGATCACCTGATACAATTTACGTAGACTCTCATACGATCACATGACTTGTTCAAACTCCTTTAGTTGCATAAAATTTAATTATTTATTATTTTATTGATCAAATAACCCTTCACAAAATATGTGCTATTTATGGTCTATAAATATGCAGCATCATCTAGTGAGGTTATTAAGGAATTAGCTCATAGTATATGCTAGACTGTATATCTATACGGTGAATCATCTATCAAAAGCCTGAAAAGGCATCGATTATAAATATGGTTTATGAAACAAGACCAACAGTAAAAAAAAAAAAAATGTCAGATTTTTACAACGATAATAAAGTACATGGAACAGCTTCAGCTTACTGAGGACATGACCCTACATAAGAAGGCGTGGAGGTCGAGGATTAGAGTAGAAGGCTAGTGTTAGTATGTGGGTTGTAGCTAGCAGTCAGGAGAGTTCTTGTGTAGCCGGATTTAGTAATCATAGGACAGTGTACATATGTGTCTTTGGTATGTGAGTGTATGTCACTACTAGGTGGGTGTCCTATTTTCTATTGCTTAGTTCCTATTTTCTTATTCCGTGTTGCTCTTATTTCCCGTATTTCATATTTTCTTGATTTTATTCTATTATTTCCTATTCTTTATTTCAGTTATGTCATCCATCCCCTTGTTTATTATCCTTTATCTTGAGCTGGGGTCTATCAAAAATAGCCTCTCTACTTCTTCGGAGGTAGCGGTATGGACTGCGTACATCTTATCCTCCCCAGACCCCATGTTGTGGGAATACACTGGATTTGTTGTTGTTGTAATAAAGTACACGTCAAATCAACACCCAACGGTAATATCTCACTTTTTCTTCTATAAAAGAAAGGTTATTTTTGTGTTAACACTCTCATTTTTTTTGCTTTAATTTTTGTTAACAACTACAAGGTCTCAAGCATCCCAAAAATCAAATGCAAAAGTGTCCTACATATGTCATTGTGGCAATCCAGTTATTTTTAGGACGTCACGCATCGATTGGAATCCAGGTCAAAAATTCTTTAACTGTGCAGTTGGAAAGGATAATGGCGGATGCTCTTTTTTTAAGTGGCTTGACGAAGACTCACCGACGAGCAGCCCATCGACATCAAATTTTTGAGGCACTTCCAAGTTTCATATACTCCAAAGGCTTTGAGAATCCGAAGAAAATAGAGATCTACTCATGACATTGCTAAAAGAAGCCGAAGAGCAAAGGGATTACTTGAAAGGATCGCTAAAAGAAGTTGAAATGGAGAGGGATCAAGTAAATCAAAGGCTAATTTTGGCCTAGGAAAATGAGAAAGGCCTAAAAAATTTATTGTATGGTTTGTTATTGTTGTTGGCTTTCTGGAAAGGTGTAATAGGGATATAGGAAACTGAATAAATAGACGTAAAGTTTCTCAAATCAATCCTGGGTGTAATCTATAACTAATAGAGAATTATGTCTATGTCTTTTATCATCGACTTCTATAAACCTTGATATTTAAGGTAAGTAAATGTATGAATTACTCATTCGATAGTATGTTAAGTCTATAAATTATAGAGAACAACTTCTATTATGTTTCCAATCAACCACTATAAATTAGGACAACAGCTGAACTAGTAACGTAATGCAGCCAGCTGTTTAATCTAACGAGACAATGGAATAACTGAACATTATTTCATCAGTAAATGTCATCATTAGCATATCAAATATATGAAATTCAATTATCCATAAATAACAAATCACTAAAAAAAATATGTGAAATATATGTAATTCAATTTATTCATAAAGAACAAATCATTAAAAAAAAAATCATTAAGAAAATTGTTTGTTCCAAATCTACAAAACTACTTATTTTCTTGATTGAGTTCCGCAACGATGCCCGTCACATCTACTTCTTTTTCTTCATGTTTTTTCTCCTCTTCTTCAACTTGTTTCTTCTCATTTTCCTTCTCTTCTTCTGATGATGATTTTTTCTCTTCTTCAATGTTTTCAACCTCCCGTTCGACCACTAATTCTTCTTCAACTGCCTTTTCATTTTTGTCTTCTTCTTCTTTTTTTGATTTCTTTTCACCATCTTCTTTTCTTTTCTCCTCATATTCTTCTTCTGCTTCAGCTGTCATCTCCTCATCTTCTCTTTCTTCTTCTTCTTCTTCTTCTTCTTCTTCATCTGCTGCATTCTCCTCTTCCGTTTCTTATTCTTTCTTCTCTTCTTCACCTTTTTCATCTGCTGCAGCCAAATCCATCACTGCGACTGCAAGTTCTTTGAGGTTTACTTGATGCCGGCTAAGAGGGGGGCTGTCGAGGTGCACTATATTGTTTTGAAAGAATTACTAAACATATGCAACAAAATTAAATTTGAAAAGCAAAAAATAAATTAATTTACCTTCTTCTTGTTGCTTCTTCTTATTCTTCTCGATTCTCCTCAGCCTCTCATCTCTAACAAAAGAAGCAATATCCAGTCGACTTTTCTCGAGCAAGGCAACACGCTCGTGTAGGTCATCGTCATTAGAAGCGTCTGGTGAAGTTTTGAGTCCACTTGTACCAGAATGATCACAAGCGCATGGCGGACTTCGAACATAATGGTGGCCACCCAAATCTTCGTCTTCGTCCGCAACCTCCGCTGATGAAGTCAGGACAGTCACGCCTTTTAGTTGTGCCTTCAACGCATCGATGGACGTATCCTTAACTTTGTCCGTGTATGTCTTAAAATTTTTCATGTATCTCTGCTCCATCTCACGGACAGTAGGGGTAAGGTACGGGTGCACAATCTATAACAAAATAAAAATAAATTACAAGACATTCGCTAATATAATAATATTAGTATCATATCATAATAAGTATAATTTTACCTTTGTGCTGTTTCCTTTGTACTTAAACGGGTCGCCTTTCATTATGTTGTCGCACTTCGACGTGTGCTATCAAAGAAGACGAGGAATGGGCAGGGAAGAATCCAACGACTTGTCGGTGTACCTTTCCAGATGAGGAAAGGCCTCATATATCAAAACCTGCAATCAATAGAAGCACAAGTAAGTCTACAGTGTCTATGTATTACTGCATAAATTTGTAGGGGTCTATAATAAATCAATAGGCTGGTTGATTATAAGTACCAGAAACGCCCAGGAAAAGCCAAATAACGCGTACAATGCATTATTCCTCTTGACAAAAGCTTCTTTCTGCTTGGTCAGATCAGTCTTCTTTTTCAGATAGCTCAAGGTCAGCTCAAAGGACTCTTTTCCCCATGGATACCCCCCGAAGAATTCTAAATCAGCCGTCATCTTGATGTGGTCCGAATCCACCTTCTTTGGCGGGTCCTTTGCCAACAACATCGCGTGCATAAACCAAACCAAAGCACACTTCAACTTTTGTTGATTATTCAGCCTATTACCTTTCATCTGGCTAATCAACTTTGCAGCAGTAATGCTCTTGTTCTTCGTCACCTTAAAATGAAAGCTTTCTCCATTTTGGAGTACTTTGTTCATTTTTTATTCACGGGGATATGCTGAACAATTCAGCCCCATAATCAAAGCAAATTTCTTTAAACCAAAACAAGCTGGCTTACCGTTCACACAAAACCAAATTTCATGCAATTTTTTTTTATACGTCGCAGCAACATATAACGAACCATCTGTCCATTAAACTTAAAATATTTTGGGATATGCCTCAAGTGTCCGAAATATGTCTTCTTAAAATCATAATACAACTTTTGTTCAACAAGAACCCATCTAAACTCTCGATACACCAAAATTCTTTCTCTCACAGAAATCTTTGAAGGAAAAGAACCAAGATCATTCATCCAGGTTGTTAGGCCGTACGACTCAATGGAGATATCTCTCGCACAAATTGACAAGGATAGGGGATCCTCCTCCCCGTCTCCGCTATCACTTTCTTCTTCGTTTTCCCCCTCGCTTTTACCTTCGCTATCCTCAGCATCCTCACTTTCGTATGCACTACTTTCATCATATTCGGAAATGTCGGCAAGGATTCTTGATTCGATTTTCGACTCCGATTCATCAACTACGAGTTTTTTTCTCTTGGAAATTTTCAAAACTTCTTCGAATTTTCGTTTTCTGCTGGTAGAAGCAGTGGAAGCAGGCCTTTTAACCGCTCTATGAACTCTTCTCACCATTTATGATCTACAGCAAAAAACAAATCTGTAGTGGTCGATTTATCGACCACTGATCTATTAAAAAAAAGAACAAATGCAACAAAAATAAATCTGCGGTGGTCGATCTATCGACCACTGGTCTATTAAGAAAAACGAAAAAACTCCTCACATCAAACATACAATTCAAGTTCCAACATTAGCAGTGCAATTCACAACAACAAGAACACCATAAAAATGGGTTCAATTTAGTACAAAAAATTCAAAATCAAATGCAATATAACTACAAAAATTGAAAAAATTGCTAATCATTATCCAAAGCAAACCCCGATTAAACATGCGAAATTGACAATGTTAACTAAAAACACTCAAATTTCGACTAATTCAATGAAGAACAGTGCAATTTTTGTCAAGATCGAAAAACCCCAACACAAAGAGTCATCGAAAAAAATTACTAAAATGGATGTAGAACTGATTGGGGAAGAAAATTACACTTACCTGAGCAAGAGAAATTCAAAAAATTCGCCTGAGGAAGCAAGAATCAGCCGAATTATTTTTTTCGAAAAAATAGAAATCAAAATCGAGAGAAGGAAGAGTTTGAGGAGAGAAAAATGTGTAGTTGAAAATATTAAGTGGTTTTAATAAATATTTCTAAAATTGAAAAATATAAAAAGGGACCATGTTGTAGTTTTAAAAAAGTTATATTTTTTTTTCAAGTTTTAAAAATATTAAAGGAGCCCATGACCCCACAACCCTGACCCATTTTTTAGATCTAACCCTAAAAAATAAATGAAAAAGAAATTTGATGTCTATGGCTCAAAATAAGTTTTGAAAGTGAGTAGGAATCAAAATTGTCTCTACTATATGCTTTAAAAGTCATACTTTAATTTTATTAGGACATTCATTTTCTTCGAAATCATATTATCAAGATAAGGTTAAACAAGACTAATTAAGGAGATAAATATTTTTGGTCTTCAAAATTTGCTGGTCCAAAGTGTTTTTTTAATAGGATAGGTGTGGTGGAGCTAAATGACTTTAATCGACTGGCCCATTTTTTGTAGTCTTAGCTCATAGGATAGGTGTGATGAATCTAACTGATATTTCTTTGTTTAATACTTTCTCCGTTTTCATTTGTTCGATCTAGTTTGACTTGAAACAACGTTTAAAAAAATAAAAAGATTTTTAAATCTTATAATCTTAAATTAAAGATATATCAAGTATATCAAAACGTCCTTAAATTTTGTGGTCTTAAACTCCTTCATTCTAAAAACTTGAAATTAGAGGATTACTACAACAACGACAAAATACCCGGTATATTCCCACATTATGGGGTCTCGGGAGGGTAGAGAATTACTTAAAAGGATAAAACGTCTTTTTTTTTTTCAACTGATAATACCTGATCCAATGTCCTTTAGAAACAAATTGAAACAGACTAGTAGTAGTTTATTGATTACCATTATAGCAATTCTATTCAATATTTGTTTCTTTTAACGGGTCATAATATGCACGAATTAGTCATTGTTAATGGGGATGATGAGTTTCAAATACAAATGATTGGACAAGAAGCCTAGAATTAGAGAGAAGAACAAGCTACATAACTTTCTATATACTTGTCATGTGGTTGAACAAATCTACTAGTCTTCGCTTCGGCAAACTTTAATTAATACAAGCAAACAAACAATTTAAGTTTCATTAAAGTACAAATTTATATTTTAAAGAGTTAATACATAAAAATGACCTTAAACTTGACATCAAATTATAACTTTGACCGTAAACTTTGATAGTGCAGAAATAGGACCTTTAACTATTCAAAACTTGAACAAATATGACCTCCGATTTTGCAATCCCATGCGTGAGTCTCACTCACGCCTATGTGGAAAGGTAATCCAATCACAGGGTGTCACGTCGTTAAAAGGGTTGACTTGGAGAGAGGTCATATTTGTGCAGTTTTGAATAGTTAAAGGTCATATTTGTGCACTGTCAAAGTTTTGTTTTTTGTGTTAAAACGACGTCGTTTTTAATATTATTATTATTATTATTATAATAATAATAATATTTTATTTATTTATTTCTATAGTAGCAACACCTAAATTTTTTTTAATTTAAAAAAATTATTATTATTATTTATTTATTTATTTCTATAGCAGCAACACCTAACTTTTTTTAATTAAAAAAAAACAGCCACTAGCAGGGATTGAACCCGCACAGTAGGCTGAAGGAAGCGCCTAAGAAGAGCAAATAACACCACTAGGCTATCTAAGTGCCTTGTTTCATGTGGTTCAACATTAATATATGTACATAAATATACATTTTCTATCTTATATATATACAACGTAATTTTTTTACCGAGGGGGTTCGGGTGAACCCCATGGCAACCACGTAGGTCCGCCCCTCGTTAATTTAATAACGTTTTAATAACGTTAATTTAATAACATTTTAATTACGTTAATTTGATAACGTTGGTTTAATATACTACTACTACTATCCTTAATAACATTAATTTAATAAAGTTTTATTAAAACTATATATTTTTTATTATTAGTATAGTTTCATCTTTAATTTAATAATTAAATAAATAATATTTAGGTATATTATATAACTTAAATTAGTCCTCTGCTTTATAATATATATACATACCCGCTCGATTTTTTCGTATGAGGCTGACCCTCCTAATTAATAAATCTTTAATATTGCTCTTTTTCCGCAATGACAAAAGAAATTAGATGTCATTTTCATCCTTGAGCCGAAAATAATGAAAAAATAATAGTAAAGAGTCATTTAAAGGTCATATTTGTGCAGTTTTGAATAGTTAAAGGTCATATTTGTGCACTGTCAAAGTTTAAGGTCATATTTATGTATTATGCCCTTAGATTTTAAGCTGGACGCGTCCAGTTTTGCGTGTTCAACACGCGTTTTGCCACGTAGGATTGGAGGTCATATTTGTGCAGTTTTGAATAGTTAAAGGTCATACTTGTGCACTGTCAAAGTTTAAGGTCAAAGTTATAATTTGGTGTCAAGTTTAAGGTCATTTTTATGTATTATTTTTAACCATGGTTAGTAAGGGACAAATATTTATATTTTTAAAACAAACTATTTGCTTTTATCTAAGTACTTGTGAATCTGTCCGTGCTTCGCGCGAATGAAAAACTCCTTTCGAATCGCTCCATATTAAAACAATTAGATGCAATATTTTTACAAAATCTAATTTCCTTTCTGAAATTTCCTTTCAAAAGTAATCTAGACAAAACAATAACTTCTATCAAAAGGTCTTTCACAAAACTTAAATTTTCAAATACTAAACCAAAAATCACATAAAATCCTCATCTATATTTTGATTTTAATCAAATAATTGGAAAAATATATGTTTAAAAAAAAGAGTAGCCGCCATGCTGGCTAAATAATAAAAAGACTAAAATTAAAAATATATTGTGTTGTTGAGAAAATGATGTAATTTGCGCACTGAGAGTTCAAATATATTGAGTGTTCCTTGTTAATTTTTAGGTTAGTTCTTGGAGATTTTAGTTACAATCTTTTTTTAAAAGGAAATAGAGATTTGCATGTTATTATATCATGCTTTAAGTTTGAGTCATTATAGGTCAAGTCTCATAAATATAAGATTATTGTACATTACATTTAAACAGAATATCAGAATAATTGAGTATGTAAAAATTGATAATGAAACATCCGGTAATGGATTTTGGTAACGAAACTGCAACGCCCCGTATTTTTCAGGCTAGAGTTCAAACGGTCGTTCCTACGCGTATGAATCTGAGCCTAATGATTCCTTGTTAATATATGTGTGATGATCAATTCTATAGTGTAGGGATACCTTTGAATATGAATTGAGGTCACCAATATCTCCTAACTCAAAGACGAGTTGAGAAGCTTCTATCGATTAAGTTTTAGTGAACGTCTAAACTTGGGTCAACTTCCATCGACCATAACTTCTCGTATATAATGAGTTAGAGGACCTACCATGTACCAAAAGAAATATCTTTGAGTCCTCTTTCCAACGCAACTGGTTTCACCTTAATCCGATATTGGAGTAGAAAGTTATACTCATTTTACTTTCAAGTATCTGTCTGTTAACTAAGTGACGACTACGTTGATAAGCCATCACTTAGGTGACGACAAAGCTGACGAGCCGTCAACTAAGTGACGACCCATCAGCTCTAGTCGTTAGCCTAGGACATAAATGGGGGAATTCAAGCCTAAAAATGATGACTTAGGTGACGAGCCGTCACCTAACTGACGGGCCGTCAACCTTGGTTGTC
The DNA here is from genome assembly GCA_030864215.1 of Capsicum pubescens. Lineage (NCBI taxonomy): Eukaryota > Viridiplantae > Streptophyta > Magnoliopsida > Solanales > Solanaceae > Capsicum > Capsicum pubescens. Next base: position 21,851,236 of record CM061548.1, read on the forward strand.
AACTGAAGATTTCTGCAATTTTCTTTGGTTTCTTTAAGGGTATTTGGGTATTTTTCCCAACTCAAACCCCATCCCCACGACTTAAATCACTCATTAAACCCTATTAACTGATAAAATATCAGTTTCTCATCATTCATAATCCTCTCCACTCTCAAGAACTAGGAGACAATAGGGTTTTCTTTCAAGGCAAGGACCCAAGCCTTTCAATCCAAGAATTCCAAGAAATGAGTCAAGATTTGGGTTCTATTATTCGAACTACGTAATCTAAGGTATGTGGGGCTTTCCTAAACTATATGGGCATGATGAAATTGTTTTAATGAGGTTTTGAATGTTGAGAAATCATATGTTTATGAAGGGTTTTGAATTTACATTAGCAATTATGCATTGTGAACCATTTTTGATAATAATATTTTGATCTTGAGGTCTTTCCCCTAAATTTAATTTTTGATAGTATATATGTATGTATGTGTTTGGAGTTTTGAAATATGAATTGAGAGCATGAATTAATGAATTTTTCCCTCTCTCATTGCGCTACTTCTTGATTTACAAGTTATGGTTTCCTAAATTGCATGATTTAAAGAATGAGTCAAGGGCCTTGCTATCAAATATGAAATTTATGTTGGTTGAGAATTGAAGAGAGGGATAGTATCTTGTTTTAAATGCTAAATATGATAATCGAAGGAATTGCATGATTGTTTTGAGAAATTGACCACCATTTGTTGAAATGTTGAAAAGATGAGAATCCTTGCATGGTTTGACATATGTTTTGAAATACGAATCATCTTGAACTGTTTGAATGTTTTGGTGGTTTGAACATTATTTTGAATGAAAGAATTGTACATGATATTTTATGGCTTAAAAGATATGACTTGCAAGTCTTGGTATGACGATACCAAAGCAGATAATGCCATGATATCATAGAACAGAACATAAGTCAGACTTCATTTAGATTTTCAGAATTGATTTCAGAAAGATGCATGTTTAGAAAAGGCTAAAAATGGGCTTAAGAGAGTTAGGTGGTTACCCAAAGAAAGAATGAGTTCAGATAACTCATTGTCCAAAATCGTGTTTTACTGATACGGGTTATTATGTCCCCAAGAGGGATTATACGTTGGCCTAGTGCCCTGTGATGTATCAGAATCAGAAACTCCAACCCTTGTGGCAAACTTGAGTTGGGGGCTTGGCCACCGAGTCAAGAGCGAACTTCATATATATAGACCGCGGGGTCGTAGACTTGTAGGGTGTAACACCTAACTCAGAAGTAAAACAAAGACAGAAGTTACATCTACAAAATTGTTTTAAAGTAGTTTAAACCGCCCATGTATTTTTTTTTAAATTATTTCATGTATAATGTTTTATGAAAGGCTCTCACTTATGTTATTTAAAAGCACATTATTTTGGATTGCTCTGTGTACCAGTACATCTGTATTGACCCCCTTATATTTCAGGATCAGAGGCACAATCCCGGGGTCCTGCTATGCAGTAGATTTGTGTGCCTGAGACTTACAGTTGGTGAGCCTTCTCTATTCCGGAATGCCTGTTAGTAGACTTTGTTATTTCATTTTGGTTTATGGTGTGACTGGGAGCCTTGTCCTGATTTCAGATAGATTGTTGATTTCAATTATAGTAGAGATTTTGCAGACGTGTATTAGATGGTTTTGGTTTTATTGAACTTATGTCTATATTACTCAGTTACAATATTAAAGTGACCATGTTTCCGTTAGTTATTCGCATTTTCTTACAGTATGTGAATCGTGTGCATGATTGCCAGTCAGAGAAGGGCTCTCAGGCCTTCATGGTTCGGAATACCCGTCGCGGCCAGGGCCTCGGCTCGGGTCATGACAGAAACACGCAGCTTAAATTGACGAATGTATCCTCATATCAATAAGTCACTTCAGAAATGATTTCATCCCATAACATTATCTGAAGTGATACCACTATTCTCTCATTCTCAATTTCTTGAACATATGTTGTTTTTGCGCCTCTTAATGTTTATTTGCCTTTCTCCCTCATTTGTTCCTACATTGCTTTTTACGCTTTTATTTTTTCATTCCATAAGACATGATATTAAGAGAAAAATCACTCTCATAAATTATTTTTTAACGATGTATATCTAAATAATTTTTTTAAAAAAATCAGACTTAAAACTACTGAAAATGTATTGTTGCACTAGTATGTAATTTTAATTCTTATTAGATCAGATATCTTATTTTTGAAATCAAACGTCATTACTGTAGCCAATAACGAAGTAGTTTTTCAGACTATCATCAAAAGTATTATTGGCAATCGATCGGCAGGAAAGAATCCCAATAATTTTTGAAAACTTACATTGTCTAAAAAAGAATATGTATACAATAACCAATTCTCTATTGATATTCACTGTCCCAATATTTTAGGTTCAAACATATAACATAAAATAAATAATATACACCAATCTTTATAATGGAAAGCTAAGTATTCATTTGATATATATATAGGTGTATATACCTACTAGTTTAATCGCACGTGTAACGTTTGATTATTTAAAATTAAATAATTGTATCTATTGTGGAGATTTTTAATAAAGTGTAAAAAGTTCAAATCACTTTTCAAAAATCTTTAACACTTTAACATAATAATGTAAACATAAATACATACACATATATATTTTACCATCAAAAGTTTCAAGTGGTTGATGGATCATTACTTTTTCGTTTGTCATACAGTACCTCTTTCCCTTGTTGCTACATGCTAAGAGAGATGTATCAATTTGAACCGTATTTGTGTTACGATTTTTTATATATTTTAATTTTTTTATTTTTAAAATTATTTTTTTACAAAATCATTGATTACATTATTACTACGTACGTAAAACTTTTAAGAATCTGGTACTTCTTAAATTTTTCTTATTCTAATAGTTTTATATTTATTTCTAGATTTTTCAAATCTGTTTAGAATCAAATTTAGTTGATTTAGAATTCTTAAACTAATAGAAAAAGTATCAGTTGTCATTAATTTTGATGACTTCTAGTAAGAAAAGGTTTTACCATAAATATATTTAATTAATTTTCAACTCTTAAATTAAGAAAAAAAATATTGAAATTCTGGTGATTTCTAATAATAAAAGGTTTTACCATAAATATACTTAATTAATTTTTAACTCTTAAATATTCAAAAAAAATAATGAAAAGACGATTTTGTATAAAGTAAGAATTTTTAATAAAGGGCAAAAAGTTCAAACAAGTCCTTCACTTTTTAATATATTATATAGATATATAGATATATAACGGTATTTAAGCAACGGTTAGCTAGGGTACACATACTACATTAACCCCACTTTATTACTACAGTTAATGGCTCTTATTTTAAAATGATTCATATAATAAATGCATAGGATTAATGCATTCCTCCTTAATTGAGTAACCCATCAAGAGTTTAACACAATAGAATAAACTAAATAGGAATACAAAAGAATTGAGAAAAGACTCGACCGTTTCATATATTTTTGTACATGGTGATTATGATGAGATAATTAAGTTTTTTTTGTCATAGAATATTATGCTACATAACTTTTTCAAAGCCTAATTTAACATCAAAGAAAATACATAGAAGAGATGATAAGAGAATAATAGATGAGAAAGCAGAAACAAAATGCAACAATAGTCTAATCTCCTATGCATTATAACACACACTCCTCCATTACGACATGCATCAATTAGTCTAGATAAAATTACTGCTCTCTTCCATGTTAGCTTTATTGTATTAAAAATTTATTGTTAGGTTATTTAATATATGATATAAATAGGGAAAGATGAGGAAAATGTCAAAAGAAATGGAGGGAAAAAGAGTTTGAAGGGTAATTATTATGCTTATTGATATATTATATATAATATATTGTCCATTTGTGTTTGATTAAGATGCATTAGTTGGGATGGAACGTTTCTATATAGCTAATAATAATGATATTATTATTGCATGCTGAAAAGTTTGGTAATAAGTGCAAATAGTACTGAATTTATTTTCAGTACTCGTGAAATATTTAAAAGCTATTTTCCGGGGTATTTAATTTCAGGTAAAATATTAGTCTTCCCTTGTAAATATATATTTTTTTTAAGTGAAATACATTTCCAAACATAAATAACTTCCAATATTTGTTGGTACATGCAAGTGCACTATTGTACTTCAAACTCTTATCAATTAAGCCTAGCTTTATATCAATTATTACGTGAATCCATGCATGTAATGTTTCAGCAACCCAATTCCTTCTAAAGTTTTCTTCAATTGCATATTTGAAGATTATATACCATTACCAAGATTGTGGCACTTAACTTAGCCATCAATTGCTTGTCAAACTATTAATTAAATGCTTCCATACCATTTCTTTTAGTACTCTGCAAAATATAATCAATCAATTAAGATAATTTCAAAATGATCGTGTAGGCAATAAGAATTTGCTGTATGCATTTCACTATATTTATATCTATTTCCCTCCAATTCTAACTAGCTTACGCTATACAAATATTTCAAGTGAACTTTTAAGTACATAGATACAATTTCAAATTTTAAGTTTGGGAAAAGGTTAAGATACTTACCAACATGCAGATGGATCAATCAACTTATACTCATGGAGGAGGTAACAGATATAGACTTAAATAGAAGTGACAGAGAAGTCTCAACTTCCTTATTTTTCCTAAGTGGTGCAGCAAATTATGAGAGGACTCTCAATGTTTGATTCTGCAAAAGAAATTACAAGTGAATTTTATTTTTTTTACAAAATATAATTAAGGAAAGGAGCAGAGAAATCTTGAACTTCCTAATACACTTTGGTGATGTTTTACATGCATACTCTGTCAAGACTTGATGGAAGAAGGTGGAAAGAAATTAATTAAGAAAACACATGAAATCAAATACCAACCAAATATTAAGAATTACTATTGTTTCGGATTGTTTCTCTACTTGACTGCCATTAGAAGTGAATTTACATTTTGAATCGATGAATTCTCCTGTGTTGATTCTGGAAGAATAAGTAAAAGTGGGATGAAAATGATAGGGAAACGAATAGTACTGTGAAATTATTGTGACTAATTAATCACACTTTGCCATTATCTTATCTTAATTCTAATAAAAATGAGAGTTACACTCATTCATAAGAAAACGGCTACAACCTTCATCATTAATCATTAATGCATTTTCAGCCACATCAGCAGCCATAAAAAATAAAAATAATTAAGAAAAATTTAAAAAATTAGAGAAAAAAAATAAATGTCATTCTTGACCTTAGAAGTATGCCACATCAAAGTTATTAAGTAATTTTTTATAATAATTAAAAAGTTGCTTAAAGCGTCGCCAAATATTTTCTTGATTAAAAAAAGAATTTCTTGCAACTAGTAAATCTATATGCTGGTTTAGGATACTGGGATCAGGCAGCTAGAGTACAGAAGTTGATGAAAGACAACAGACGTAAAAGAGATCTTAGTTATTGCCAGAACATGCACAACGAAATCAATAATTAATCAGAATCAAATTTACATAGAAAACTAGATAAATTAAAAATGAAAATAAAAAAACTTACCTCTTCAAGCTTTTACAAAATTCGTTCAAAACAGTGCTCTCCAGGAATTCAATCTTCTATTAAAATCGAATTAATCTTTTCCAACCAACAGTTGAGTGGCAAGTGATTATTGTTGAAAATGAGAATCAAAATCCAAGTAATATAGCAAAACATGCTGAAAAGAAGAATCAGAAAACTCCTCCGAGGTCAAGTTCATATGGGCCAACGACGGAGTAGAGTATTGGGCTAATTTTGAAGAAGACATCGCCCAATTTACTTCAGCCCAAGATACCCATTTGGATGATTACAAATCAGATTCTCAAGATTATTATTAGCTGTAAATATTTGCAATATTCTCTTAGTATGGCACAGGATATGTTGTGATATTTAGTTCTTAGTATAGTTTATTTTATTCCTTTTGTATTCTACCCATACTTGTATATATACTTCTATTCTTGAATGATGAAACACACAGAAAATTCTCCCATCTCTTTCTTCATGGTATCAGAGCAATAGATCCTATTCTTTCCGTTCTTTGTTTATTATTTTTTGACATTTTTCTTCTACGTCATCATGTCAAAAGAAACAGACACTATCATCCCAAGTGTTGCTGCAACACAGGTTGGAAATCCTACTAGTCTCGATTGCAGCAATCCTTTTTTTCTTCATTCATCAGATACACCTGGTATGAACCTTGTGAACGAAAGTTTCGATGGCTGGGGATACCAAGGGCGGAGGAGATCTTTGTTGATTGCACTTTCCGGTAAAAATAAATTGGGGTTCATCAATGGTACTTGTCCTGAGCCTCAATCCACTGTCAAAGACTTTGCATCATGGAGTAGATTCAATGACATGTAACTGCTTGGTTACTCAACTCTTTATCTAAAGATATAGCTCACTCTGTGATCTATTCAAGAACAGCAAAAGATCTGTGGACAGATCTTGAGCAAAGATTTGGACAATCAAACGGGGCAAAATTGTACCACCTGCAAAAGAAAATAACTGAATTAGTGTAGGCATCCAGTGATGAAGCAGGATATTTCACAAAATTGAAGAGATTATGGGATGAGTTAGATTCGCTCAACTCACATAGCATTTACAACTGTGTATGTGAGTGTGAAAGAAAGCAAAAGATGGTCAAGTCTATGGAGGATCAAAGACTCATTCAATTTCTAATGGGATTGAATGTGTCTACGCTTAGGCAAGAGGAAATATATTGATGATGAACCCTTTGCCAAGAATCAATCAAGCTTATTACATTTTAATTCAAGATGAAAATCAAAGGAAAGTCTACGTTAATCCTCAATTTCAATCTAATAGTTCATCATTCATGGCAGGAAATCAAATTCAACAACAAAAATTTGGTAACCAAACACAAAGGTTTGGAAGCCAAATTCAATCACAACAAAGACATGGAAACCAGTCCCAAGGACAAAAGATTTCAAGTGGAAATTAGAGGTTTAATCAGCCACAAAGAAATGGAAAGGTGAAGAAGAAGAAGAAATACAATAATCCCAATGTAAGTTGTACCTACTGTTTGAAAACTGGACATTAAGCAGATGATTGTTATAGACTAATTAGGTTTTCAGATGATTTCCAATTCACAAAAGGATTACAGGGACCAATCAAAGGTAATGCAACAATCACAGATGATGAATATGGAGGTATAAATAATGGGAATGATCCCTCTGATGGAGACATCATCAATCAGCTAAGTAAGGCTCAAATCTCACAAATAAGGAAGATATTTCAATAGGGACAAACAAATGCATCAGGAAGTGGTATCTCAGACATCAATGTCAATGTTGTGGATGGTACCATAACTAAATACTTTGGTTTTTGTTTCTCTGTTTATAATTCAAAGTCTTGGACAAAGAACATATGTGTTTTGACTCAAACTCTTTTCTTGAGCTCACACCTCTCCCTGTGTCTCTAACCATAAATTTGCTCAATTCTTACAAAATTAAGTCACTCATATAGGAAGCATTAGGATACTCCCTAATTACACTTTGCAAAATGTTCTTTTTGTCCCTTCTTTCAAATATAATCTATTATCTGTCAATAGATTTTGTGGACAGTTTAAGTGTTTTCTTTCATTCAACATTGAAAGTTGTATTATGCAGAACCTTTTAATGAGGAGGAAACAAGCTTTTGGTGAGGCTAGAGAAGGTCTATATCTGCTAGAGCCGGTCGTTCCTGAAGTCACTAGTTTATCTAATATAGTTTCTTTTTCAAAAGAAAGTTTTTCAAGTCCTGTTTCAGTTGGTTTCCCTTTTTCAGCAAATACAACATCTAATGTATCCTTGTGGCATACTAGACTAGAGCATTTGCCATATTCTACAATGAAAATGTTCAATTTTATTTCACTTCCTTCTGATTTTACTTGTTCTTGTGAGGTTTGTTTTCTTTCAAGACAAACAAGATTGTCTTTCTCTACTAGTCAAATTGCCTCCAAAAGGATTTTTGAGTTAATTCACATAGACACTTGGGGACCTTTTAAGATCTCCACTTATAATGTCTATAAGTACTTCCTTACTATTGTTGATGATTTCAGTAGAGGTACTTGGACATTCCTGTTGACTGTCAAGCGTAATGCCTTCTCAATTTTGAAAGAATTTTTACTAATGATTGAAAGAAAATTCAATGTGAAGGTCAAAAAGATCAGGTCTGATAATGCTATGGAATTGGGAAAAGGAATACAAGAGGGTGAATTCTTTAAATCTCAAGGCATACTACATCAAACATATTGTGTTGCTACTCCTCAACAGCATGGTATTGTTGATAGAAAATATAGACACTTATTGGAGATTGCAAGGGCTCTCATTTTTCAATCTAATCTACCTAAGTGTTATTGGGGAGAATGTATCCTGACTGCCACTCACTTAATCAATAGAATACCTTTTAGAGTCCTTAAAGGGCAATCTCCATATCAGGTCATTTTTGGGAAGCTTCCCATCTACAAAACTTTGAGAGTTTTTGGATGTTTATGTTATGCTTCAACTTTAAAAAGTAATAGAAGCAAGTTTGATCCTAGAGCTACAACTTGTGTATTTCTAGGATATCCTCAAGGACAAAAGGGATACAAGTTACTTGATATTTCAACTAAGAAAGTGTTTGTTTCTAGAGATATGCATTTTTTTGAAGACATTTCTTTTTTTCCAAATTCAAACCAAATCCAGAACCAATTTTTCCTAGTCTCTCCTTTCCTGATCAAGAACTACAAATTGATGATGTTCCTCCTGCCATATCTCTTGTCCCAGATCCTATAACCCAAACATCCCCAATTTCTTCTCCCAATAGTCCTAAATCAAATAATCCACCAATTCCTATTTCTAGTCCCATTAGAATGCACACCCCTATTCAATCTTCCAGAAGGTCACGAAGAGAAAACAAAAAGCCTGCATACTTGAATGATTTTGTTTGTAATCATGTTTTTCTAACAAATGTTTCAGATACTTGTTTTGATCAACCTGCAGTATCATTGACTTTCTCTTTTGGAGCCTTATCATTACAGAATCAACACTTACTAGGGTCTATCAGTATATTTTCAGAGCCTACAAGCTATGCACAAGCTTGTTTGGACCCTAGCTGGAGGGAAGCAATGAACAAATAAATTGCAGCTCTTAATGAAAATCAAACGTGGGAGGTGAATGTTCTATCGACAGGAAGAAAGGCTTTACCTTGTAAATGGGTGTACAAAATAAGCAGCATTCCGATGGGTCCGTTGAAAGGTACAAAGCTAGATTTGTCATTAGAAGGGATATACAGAAGCAAGGTGTAGATTACAATGAAAATTTTTCCCCCGTTGTCAAAATGACGACCATTAGATGTCTTCTAGCTATTGCAGTTAAGAAAGGATGGCCCATTTCTCAACTTGATATAAATAATGCTTTTCATCATGGTGACCTTCAAGAAGAAGTGTACATAAAATTTCCACCTGGCATGGTTCCTCCCAATTCTAATCATGTGTGCAGGCTAAGAAAGTCTTTGTATGGGCTCAAGCAAGCTTCTACGCAATGGTACGCCAAGCTTGCAGGTGCATTGAGCTTCAAAGGTTATTTAGTTTCTTTAAATGATTATTCTTTGTTCTTTAAGAAGAAAGGTAACCTCATTTCTATCATTATTGTCTATGTCGATGATATTTTAATTACTGGAAATGATCTAGATGAGTTTGCAGCTATGAAATTATTCCTTGATTCGAAATTCAGAATTAAGGACTTAGGAGAGCTACATTATTTTTTAGGAATGGAGATTTTGCGAGAATCAAATGGATGCATCCTCAGTCAAAGAAAGTTTTCTTTAGAATTGTTGTAGGAATTTGACTGCACCAACTTGTCTGTGGTATCTTCCCCACTCGATTCTTCTTGCAAACTCACTCTTTCCACAAGTCCACCACTATCAGACCCAACAATTTACAGGCGATTAATAGGGAAGCTTAATTACCTCACTCATACGAGGCCCGATTTGTCATTTGCAGTCCTGATCCTGAGCCAGTATATGCAGCAACCTTGTGTAGGTCACTTCACAGCGGCACTCCAGGTTTTGAGGTATTTACGGGTAAATCCAGACCAAGGTCTATTTTTTAATTCAGATTCCTCTTTTGTGCTAATTATTTTTTGTGATGCCGCATCATGTCGAGACACACGAAGATCAGTTAGTGGGTTTTTCATTAGTTTGGAAGTCTCGCCTATTTCTTGGAAATCCAAGAAATAAGCCTCTATTTCTTTATCCTCGGCGAAATCTGAATATAGGTCCATGAGAAAGATTACTACATAACTAACTTGGATGATGAGACTTCTTCAAGATCTATCCATTGTTTTGCAAAAATTTTGACTTTTGAGAGAGTCACCACTTAATTTTGAAAAGGAATTAAGAAACTTTTAGAGAGTTACTTCAAACGATTCAAAACAGAAAAATCATTTTAAGTTAGAGATTCTAGATAAGCGGTTCCTATTAACATTTTAGAAAGGTGTTAGGCACCTAAAACGTCCACTAACTTGCGGTTATCCGGACTGTTTGAAAACATCTTTTGATTAATTTCTGAAAAGATTAATTTGTTGAAATAAGTAATTTGTTTAGGAAATATTTTTAAGGTTTATGCAGAACCAGTTTTTTAGCGACTTAGTTAGGGATTTTAACTAGGTTCGCTAGAAAACACATAAAACAAATAGCAAAAGTAAAAGGGAAAGGTAGAAGCAGAAGGACTTGAGCCATTAGGCCCAAATCGCCAACCCTGTCCTAATCTAGATATTGGGCTTTCAGCTCGTCTTCCACCTGTCCTAATTCTATGTTTTCGAGTCTTTAGCTCGAGTCTCGCTTCACCTGTATTAAGTACAACTTTGGCTTCGAGGCCCAAATGAATGAATAAGGAAATAAATAAATAAATTAATAAATTAATAAATGAAGACGACAATAAGTAAATAAACAAAAATAATAAATGAGATTTTGGGGTCTCGTAGCCGCTTCAAATGATAGGACTTTAATCCATTTGTTCTTCTTTCGATTCTTAGTCTCTATACGCCACGTGATAGGCGTTTAGATTATTTTTTGGGCTTGACTCAAAGGATGGGGGTCATGTTGGCTCACCGTGAAATGCAAGGAAGAAGAGTCCATTTGGACTCCAAGGTGGTTTACATGCGAAAAAAAAAGAAAAGAAGAAATCAAAACATATCCGAAATACAAAAGGGAAAAAATAGAACAATAAATGTCTTAACACAAATAGTAAAAAAAAAAAAATGGTGCTAGGAAACCACATATCTTATTTAAAAGTAGGCAGATGATATAAAGAAAGGACATGCTAACTCAGCAAAAATAATGTCAAGTGAAAGAGAGAATAATATTGATCCGGATGCATGCCTATGAAGTGAAAAGCAGAAGTTTGACATCAAAATGCAAAAGAAATCCAAGCATGTTCAAAATATGGGTAGAAAAAGAAGTAAACAGATTTACACATTCAAAAGCTACTAACTAAATATTATCATATTCAACATCAAACTTAGAAGTATAAATGCCAAGTTCTATCCCTCAACATACTTCTACTATGTCCATTTGAGGTACCCAAGTCTCAGTGATAAGCGAATAGACAAAGTTATATCATAATGGGACAGATATCCCAGGCCTTTTTCGCAAGACAAAAGACTTAAAGGTTCCATCGAACTTATACTCATGGTCCTATTTAAGGGGGAAAAAACATAAAGGGAACTGGGAAGAGGGCCCGTGATACTGGAATGCAATACACGAGTCAGCTCGAACAAGGGTGATTCATGCATATAAAATAAGATAAAAGGATTAGAACACAAACTTACCTAATCCCAAAAGGTAGGCTACTGCACATAATAATTGTATAGACCACATATCCAAAAGTCTACAACTAAACAAAAGATATCATATACCAAGTGAATACAAATTCATTACTTAAGGAAACCTAAACTAGCATGAAGTCAAATCAAGACATAGTATAGGCTACCATGTTCACTCCAGACTTTACATTTTCAAACACATTAGTATTTCACACATAAAAAATAAGTACTACTACAATTAAACACATAATAAGGGGGAGGGGACTAACTAAGCAAAATTTAAGCCAACCAAAGGACCTTTTACAATAATCTGGATCGATAGTTTGATAAAGAAGTATTTTTGCACTCACACAAGAACCCTCAATCAACAAGTCAATCACTTGAAGAAAGTTGACATTTCACAAACATTTTTTTTAAAGTCTTTAAGAAGCAATATTAAGGAAGATAAAGGAAGAACAAATAAGCAGACATTTATTCATTCCCACATAATAGATATTAACCATATTAAATATATTCAGTGTAATAAAATAAGGAGGACCCTTTTTTTTAAACGTGTATAACATCCAAACATATCTATCTGAAGATTGTTATCGAGTTACCAACTACGTCAAATGACTGTTGGCCATAATTCAAGAAAGTGCACTCATGATCATTAAAGGAGAAGACATAAAGATTACCCACTAAACAAACTATAAATTTCAGCTAACAGATATATTCTTTGAAGAGTACTGATTATCATTTTTAACATATTTTGATACATCAAGCATTAGTTCTAAAGCCACATTGTAAGACAAATCAAAAGAAGTCAATGAAATCAACGTACATACACATTTGGGACGGTTTAACTTAATAAGACATCAAATACAAGAGCCAAAGGTAAAACATCCAATTCCTAAACTTTGTTTCAGTTGTTCTAAGTCTTATTAAGTTGTCAACTTCAGCTAAATCATGAATCAAATGCTATGGCCCGAATTAGCTCAACGGAATCACGAAAATCCTAAAATCCTATGGCCTTTGAGGCTTTCTATAGCACATAATCCCAACACACAACAACATTACTATAACAAAATCCTAAAGAAGGAGATGAAGAAAAGAAAACCACATCAAAATTAAAACGAAAAAGAGGTGTTTACCTCTCTCGGAGCAGTGAAATGAGGCAACGAGCTAAGATCGGACTCTTATCACCACCAGAAAATTTCAACACCGTCGTGAACACTCGACTAGCTAACTATTTCTCCCTAAAATCTTTATCGAACAAAGTTGCTCTTTCCCCGGAATCAAATTACTCTTTTCCGAAACCCTCCTTTTACCCAAAAGAAAATTTTTGTTCAACCTAGGTTTTTAGAAAATTTTCTAAACCCCAGAATTATCAGCCTCCAAAGAACCCCCCAGAATTTTTCGACCCTATAGCAGCGACCCAAAAATAACAATCCTCTCAAAATTTTTAAAAAAAATTGAACCCTCAGAATTTCCAACCTCAGAGCCTCAAACCTTCCCAGAGAAGAAGACCCCCCAAACAATGACCTTAAAGATCTTTATATAGAAGGTTGAGTTGGGGTCCCCCCTTTCTTTTGAAATTCGAAACCTAGGAGCCAATTTACAGGTAAGAAATTGTACCCAATTCAGATTTCCTCAGAGAATCTTAGATGGGTGGACCAATAAGATTTTGGGAAAACCTAATCCTCCTCTCAACCAATAAAAAATGCCCAAATATGTACCCGAATCGTACCACTAACCCAAAATTTGCGGAATTATCCGTTGGGGGGACTACACCTAGACGTGTTCTAGATCACTCTCAAGCTTTCCTCGTACAAACCCGTGTGGGGAGAGCACGTGACGAGTATGGAGAAGGTCAGGTCAGTTTGGGTCTTCTCGAAATGGGTCTGGTTCGGTTGAAATTGTTGGTTGGTAGAAACCGATGTCATCATTTTCACTGATGCTTGTACGGCGTATTGGTGTTGTGGTCGTCCGTTTGTGTTGAAGAGGAGAAGAATCAATAAATCGGCCGGGTCAGAGGGATTTTGGGCTTATTGAGGATGTTGTATATTATTTGGGAGGGATTGGGCTGGTTGGGCCAACTTTAAATGTTGTTGTTGTTGAATGTTAATGGGTCCAATTTAAAATAAAAAGGGGTAGAAATTTCATAATTTTAAAAATGGCCAAATAAAATTAATTTTTTAGCCAATTTTACTTAAATCTTAACCAAATTGGATATCAATTTGATCAATTTCATCACAATTTTGATCAACTTGATTTCAATTATGGTCAAATTTAATAAATTGACTAAATTTAAACGAGATTCGATACGAATTAATATACCTTGTGTAATCTTGAGCTTCTTGATTTGATAAAACTAAACAAATATTTATCCAAATAAATTATTTTTTGAGAGTAAAATTATATTCAAATCGAAATTTTAATCATTTGAATTTATTTTCAAAATAATCCTTGATCAAAAATTCAATACTCCGTAAAATAAATATTTAAGTAACAAAATTATATAATCTCGTATAACTGAATACGATAATATATAATCACTACTTAAAATGATAAGTTTACCCAAATAAATACTTTGAAAAGATTCTTATTCAGATAAAATATATGTTGTGATTTAATTTAAAACTCAAGAAGCTCGAAATTAAATTTAGTCGTGGAGGGAAAAATTAGGTGTCAACATCCATTTCTCCATCACTGCCCGTACCAGTTCACTCTGATAGCCAAGAAGCTATACACATAGCACGCAAGCCGGTCTTCCATGAACGCACCAAGCACGTAGAGCTTGACTGTCACTTTGTGCGACAACAGTTTCTCTCTGGCCTTATCTCCCTTACCTTTGTTCCGTCGGCTTCTCAACTTGCCGATTTGTTCACCGAAGCCCTCTCCGGACCATTACACCATTCGATTCTCTCCAAGCTGGGCGTCGTTTCTCTCCCATCCATCTTGAGGGGGGTGTTGAGAATGAGAATCAAAAGCCAAGTAATATAGCAAAACATGCTAAAGAGAAGAATCAGAAAACTCCTCCGAGGTCAAGTTCATATGGGTCAACGGCGGAGCAGAGTATTGGGTTAATTTTGAAGAAGACATCGCCCAATTTACTTCAGCCCAAGAATACCCATTTGGATGATTACAAATCAGATTCTCAAGATTCTTATTAGCTGTAAATATTTGTAATATTTTCCTAGTATGACACAAAATATGTTGTGATATTTAGTTTCCTAGTATAGTTTATTTTGTTCCTTTTATATTCTACCCATACTTGTATATATACTTATATTCTTAAATGATGAAATACACAAAAAAAAATTCCCATCTCTTTCTTCAATTATTTTTCAGAAAAGAGGATGAACTACTGAGAAACAACTAGCCCCATTGATTTTTATACACCAGTGTACAGAATTTGAAAAGGATTGCATTATTGCATCATTAATCATAAAACGTTTTTTCCTTTTATTGTCAAAACCGTTTTTACCATAT
Organism: Capsicum pubescens; assembly: GCA_030864215.1. Classification (NCBI taxonomy): domain Eukaryota; kingdom Viridiplantae; phylum Streptophyta; class Magnoliopsida; order Solanales; family Solanaceae; genus Capsicum; species Capsicum pubescens. The sequence continues at coordinate 21,866,539 of CM061548.1, forward strand.
TGTGCAAAACATTTTTCTACATAAATATGTAAATGTTTTTATCCATAAATATAAAAAAATTCTGACTTAAAAGTCAATCATTACATCTTATTTAACTCTTCATGTTAGAATTACCAACACCAATTAATTAATTAAATTTTCTAAAAATATTTAACTGATTGACTAATTTTATCTTTTATTTATAATGCTCAATTTATTTTAAATGACGGATATAAAATTCACCTGCAGGGTTTTCACGTCAAAACTTATAAGCAACCATAAAGAAGTGTCTTCTATCTCAAGTCTCATACATGGTTCTATCAACTAATTAATATTTCACGAAGTAATTTGTGATCACCAACCTATTAGGAATATATTGACTCATAAAAGAGTCTCACTTTTTAATAAATTAAAATAATAGATCAAACCACATAGATCATTATATCAAGATTAAGAATATAAGTTTATGTAATGGACTAGAGAAGTTGTTTACTCCCTCCGTCTCAAATTATCCGTCCCAAATTTTCTAATTTAATTTTCCATTTTACTTGCCCTTTTTCATTAATAAAGAAGAGACAAAATGTTTTTTCCATGTTTTATCCTTTGCATTAATTACTTTTTCTTCAAATTAAAATGTAAACATTATTAATAGGGGTATTATGGTAAATTAGTCATGTTATTAATTATTTTTTTTAATCCATGTGTCATCTCAATTTGGGACGGGTAATTTAGAACGGAGGGAGTATAATATTTAAAACATAAACAAAAATCTCTAATTGATTCGTTCAATACATATGAAATGTACTAGTACAAGAAGTTGGAATATTACCACTCCCATAATAAAGATATAATTATATTAAATCTTGTGCTACAATTATCAAGATGCCTGTTCTGACTCATCTTTGATTGTGAACATTAATTATTACTTATAAAAATCGACAATTTTAATTTTCCGTGCATGAGTTAAAATACTCCATGCACAAAATTATCTATTATATAAATAAATGACACCCATTTTAATACAATGATCTATTCAAATAAAATTTTATTAATATAATAAATTATTTTTTACATGGTTTAAAAATATATTACTATAAGTTAAACTACATGATTAATAGTATATATTCTAACCGTTATAGTTGGATGGAGATAAGCAAAAGTTTTTCGATTTACTGCTGAGGACACATCAATGGGACATATTAAATCAATTGCTAGTTTAGTGGATATTTTGATGGATCACATGCTAAGCTTTGGTGCAGAAGAAATTGATTATAGTGAATAGTAATGTAGACTAGATGTCCAATGTTGATTTGCTGTGAGCCAAGATTCTTCTTGGCAGTATCAGGGAAAACCATTTTGACTTGGGACGACGGCATGAGTGCAAAGAGATTGTTAAGAAAAGGGACCTGCTAGATCATTAATCGAAGATTGCCAAAGACTATATAAGGAGACAAACGGTCGTCATTCCCTCAACCTATATGAGACAGTCTAACACCGCCTCTTTCCAAGTTAACTCGTGGTAGTAACGGTTTTAGGACCATATTAGGAGAGATGATCCTATCTGTCAAGTGTATGTTCCTCGTGAATAGTAATATGGAGTAGATATGACAGATTCTTCTTGGCATACGTCAGGGATGACCATTTTGAGAACACCTGTATGAGTATAAAGAGAGAATCCTGTTGCATCAAGAAAGTATTCATATTTTATAGTACCCAACACAGATATAAATGGCTAAAAATTGTGGCGAACTTACTGAGGAGATCTAGTTTTGTTCTACAAGACAGTCAATATCAAGTTTAGTCTGGATATCACAGGGAAACTATGTACCGGTCCTGATGGTTTTTTGAGTTTTAAAATTGGAGGAATGTGAATCGGCGCGCATTATGTTGTGTATTATGATGGGGGCTTTGGAAAATCTGAGTCGCGGGCAATGCACTTGTAATGTTGTTTACCCTTAATAATGGGACTGCTAGAAATGGAAGATAAGAATCCTGTTCAGCAAGCAGTGGCATTTGACATTTTTCTAACGTAAGAAGTTATCAAGTGAGTATTTTTGGTGAGGATTTCTAAGTATTCTATAAGGATTTGGACTTGATGAGTCGGGCTTAGAACATGAAGCTTTAGCAATTGAACATTAGTCACCACAGTATGGTACCAGTAAGATTAACCTCAGTTCAGAATTAGCGTTGTCCAATTGTGTGCCTTGTTTGTTCGTTAGAGCTTTAGTTTTTCTAGGTTTGTGCCTGCCTGCCTGGATCGCTTAGATGAGGGTAATCTTAATTAACCTCTTTGATTTAAGTTGAGACTGCAGACTTACCAATGACTCCACGTACTAGGCATCTGGAAGCAGGTAATATCAAGTTCTGATTAAGTTTGTAGTTTTAGCTTGCTGTGTATCCAAATTAAGCCAGCAAAGGATTTTTGGTTAAGAGACGTCAATTGCCAACTGTTCAGTAATGAATTTGCAATCTCAGATCAAGTGGGACCAGAGTGTGCCACCATCATTCTATGAAAGATGGTTCAGATTCTACTTTGATGACTAGCCTCTTTTTCTAAAGTCAGGAAAAATCAGCGCGAAAATGGTGATTTGAGAGCTCGCTAAATACCGGAGTCGAGAAGAATCGTTGTGTTCTTGATGCTACCTTGATATATAGTGTTGGTTTTAGAAAGAAAGCTGGATTCGTTGGTGAAACTCGTCTTATTGCACTAGCTTTTCATTGAACAACACAACCTAAAAAAAATAAGGGCCAGAATGAGGATATTACTTGTCCGTGGATCATGTCTTTCTGAAACGGTCTCTTTATTTATTGATTTACTTTCGAGTTTGTAGTACAGTGTGAAGTAGAAAAGACTTTGTGATGCTGATCTGTGGAACAAAAAAACAGGAAGGAGAGTGCAGTTATTTCTTTGCAAAATGAAGATGATACAATCAAGCTACTGTAGGCTCAGTTTCCAGGTCTAGCTTTAATAAAGAAGGCCAGTGACCGAAGATGTTCTCCACAATTCTCATTTCATCCCCAACTATCAGCACGTGCAGCTTCCGAAACTTGTCTCACATGGTACTTACCAGGGGAGGATCTATGTAGAAGGTATGGGGTGGCACGGTACCCGCACTTCTCGGATGAAACTCTGTATATTTATGTGTATATGTATCGGTTAATGTATAAATATTATGCTTGACACTCACAAAATCAAAGAGACTAGTGGCGTAAGTGGTCGAAATTGTTTGGTTTAACTCCAACAATGCGGGTTCGAAACCCGCACTTATGTGTATATGTATCAGTTAATGTATAAATATTATGTTTGGCACCTACAAAATCAAAGCGACTAGTGGCGTAAGTGGTCGAAATTGTTTGGTTTAACTCCAACAACGTGGGTTCGAAACCCGCTTTGCGCTCTATTTTTAGAGTGATTTTTAGCACTTGTCTGTTTTTTCTTTAAAAAATAACATAGAGTGATTTTTTCTCTTTAAAAAATAACATAGAGTGATTTTTAGCACTTGTCTGTTTTCTCATTTTTAGCACTTGTCTGTTTTCTCTTTAAAAAATAACATAGAGTGATTTTTTCTCTTTAAAAAATAACATAGAGTGATTTTTAGCACTTGTCTGTTTTCTCTTTAAAAAATAAGATAGTATGGCTATGAAGAATAGAACCCGTGACCTCTTCTTTACAAAGCACTTGACAATACCAACTAGGCAAGCCTTCATGTAATACTAGCACTTATTAGATATATATAATTATAGTTTACTCTTTGAATATTGATTCCACTATCCTAAAATATCGTACGAGTATATGTTATTGTTCAAAATAAGATGGCACCCAGCGCTTTCGAATCTTGGATCCGCCTCTGGTACTTACAGTCTCCAGTATCCAATTGCCATAATCCCTGTGAATCATCCGCGTAATGGCTGCCATGCTGAATTACTTCACCTGTAAACAGGTCATCTGATTTCTCTGGGCAGTTTCCACAGCTAGGTACATTATCATCTCCCCAGCCGCCAGCAAATAAGGATTCAAACTCCGCTAGCCAGTTGTTCATCCCGTCATTATAGGGCAAAAGAAGTCCATTGCCGTACAAGGTACTTCTTGAGAAGTGATTGTCGTCTTCTTCCTCATTCACCCAAAAGCTGTTGTCCTCATGGTTGTGCTATAAACAACCTGAAAAGGAGTAAAACGAAGGAAGATAAACTGTGCTGGTGCAGACTGCAGAGTATGGTCTTTGGTTCTGATGCTCTCCTATCAATTATCTAATACAAAAGCAAGAACATTTTTTTTTTTTTTTTGGTTTCCCAAGGTATCCCAGCCAGCCAGGCTAAGGACTAATCCTCCGCGGATCTGAGCTCCATTTAAGGGTTTGCCGCTGGCCAATTGATTGTTGCATGCACAAGGCGGGAATCGAACCCCCGACACTTGCTTAAGCGACTTAGTGAGCTAACCACTAGGCCAACCAAGCTTGGTTAAGTAAGAACATGTTTGAAATAATGTTGTACGTCAACTAAGCCTTAATTCCAAACTAGTTGGCTCGACTGTAAAACTTTCCGCGCCTTTCAGGCTATCTTTGCCATAGTATTTAGAGAATATGTTATTATTCAGACTACTTTTATTTGTTTGATGAGAAACTCTTAAAACATGTATATTTGGCTTAGTTAATATTACTTTTTTTGGATGGAATCTGTTTAAGAAAAAGAGGCAAACCACCATGACAAAGGGAAAGGGAAAGGGAAAAAAGTTGTGGAAAAGTATGTTAGTTTTATCAAAAACGAATCCTTTGCGTGAAGAATACATTGGAATTGGCCTCTGCCTTTTTCCCTTTTGCACCAGAAAGAATAAAGGGGCGGAGCCACCTTATGGCTATCGGCTAAAAATTATATTATTTATACATGGTTAAAATTATATTTTATGCATATATAGTTGATGTTGAACCCCTTCGGCTAGTTCGTATACGCACTTTTTTCGATTTTGAATCCCTTAATGAAAATTTTGGCTCCGCGATAAGGAAACCAGAACCAAAACAGACATCAGGCCTTCATCAATATCCTGCCCACCGGGAGAACACTCCAAAAGCTAGCTATTGAGGTTGGAGAGCCCACAACTATTTAAGTCCCACTTCAGCACCCCATTAAACCGATGTAAGACTCAAGTTTCATACCTTGCAATAGGATCGGAACTCCGAATCCCACCAACCACTTAGATAGCCTAGTTTGAACCACTACAAATGGCCTTATAAATGTAACTGTCATCGTAATTCTCACTACCAGTTAATGAAAGTATTTACACAAAATTCATTTGAGTAAATTTCATCTGTGTTCATTCAACTTTGATTCCTCTTGTAAAGTTTACGGGTATATTTGATACTTTTCACAAATGATTATTATTATTATTATTTTGCTTTCTTTAGTCCAACGGCTATTTTGGAATATTGCCTTAATGATCAACATTATTTATTTTAATATCTTGTCGAATCTACCATAGATGCCCCGATTCTTTTTTATTTTAGATACAAAGAACAGATTACAATTTGATCACAAAATCATTTGGCAATAATAAGAATTTTGAGATTTAGGGAGGGTCTGTTTAATTCAAATCAAGCTTGAGTTGAGTTTAAGTTTGGTGTACCGTCGGTGTATTTTCTTTTAACACAATCATGTGACTTTTACCTGTTGTAATAGGTCATTCATTTTTATATTTTTACTTGAGAAATGGATGACCTGCTACAGCAGGTAATAGTTACCTGATAAAAAAATATACCAATGGTGCACCAAACTTAAATTCTCTTAGATTCTTTCCTCAATGATGCAAGCTCCTATGCTAATCAATGGAAGGGCATTTAATGCCATTGATCTATGATCATAAGGGCCAATTTAAAACTCATGAAAGAATGCAATGCGATTGAAGAAAGTCCTCTTATTGACGAAGAAATCATAAAATATCTCCCCTGTGAATCAATTTGTTTGTCATTATCGGGGTTTTTTTGTGGCGAAACGGCAGGAATTGTGGGTTTTTGCGCTTTAGGTGGATGTTAGCACATGGTTAGGGGTATGGGCTCAGGCTCCGAAAAATATTATGGGCAAAACTTCTTGGGCAATCCCCTGACAGCCTATTAAATGGATCGAGTTGCTTTGGCAGAGTCGAGGGAGTCATTTTCCAAGTCAAACAGGCAAAACAGCAGGAATTGCGGATTTTTTGTGACTTGCAGTGGGTGTTAACCCACGATTCAGGGGGTGGCCTCGGACTCCGAAAAAATTTTGCGCAAAACTTCTCGGGCGGTCCTCTAATGGCTTATTAAATGGATTGCGTTGCTTTGGCAGGCCGAATGAGCCATTTTCGAAGTCAAACGGGTGAAACAGTCGAAATTGTAGGTTTTTTATGACTTTTTTTTGGGGGAGGGGGGTTTGCCGATGATTCGAAGGGTGGGATCAGGCTCCAAAAAATATTTTGGGCAAAACTTCTCGGGTGGTCTCCTGATGACTTATTAAATGGATCGGGTTGCTTTGGCGAGGCCGGAGACGCCATTTTCCAAGTCAAACGGGTGAAACGACTATAATTGCTATTTTTTTTAGACTTTTGCTGGGTGTTAGCCCATGATTCGAGGGTGGGCTCGAGCTTCGAAAAAAATTTGGGCAAAACTTCTCGGGTGGTTCACTGACGGCATATTAAATGGATTGGGTTGGCTTGGCGGGGCCGAGAGAGCCATTTTCCAAGTCAAGCGGGCAAAACGGCAGAAATTGCGGTTTTTTTGCGATATATGGTAGGTGTTAGCCCACGGTTCGAGAGGTGGGATTGAACTCCAAAAAAAAACTTTAGACGAAACTTCTCGGGCGTTCCCCTGACAGCCTATTAAATGGATCGAGTTAATTTGGCGGGCCGGGAGAGCCATTTTCCAAGTCAAACGGAAATGACAAGAATCACGGGGGTTTTGCGACTTTCGATGGGTGTTAGCCCACAATTTGGGGGTGTGCTCGGGCTGTGAAAAAAACTTAGGTCAAAAATTCTCGGGCGGTCCCTTGATGGCCTATTAAATGGATCGAGTTGCTTTAACGGGGCTGAAGGAGCCATTTTCTAAGTCAAATAGGCTACGACAGGAATTGCGGATCTTTTGTAGCTTTCGATGGGTGTTAGCCCATGGTTTAGGGGGAGGGCTAGTCCTTTGAAAAAAATTTAGGAGAAACTTTTTGGGCGGACCCCTAACGGTGTGTTGCTTTGGCGGGGCCGAGGAGCCATTTTCCAAGTTAGCGTGAAAAACAACAGGAATTTTTTTTTTTGCAACTTTAGTGGGTTTTAGCCCACGGCTTGGGTAGTCCCCTGATAGGCTATTAAATGGATTGGGGTACTTTAGAGGGGTCGAGGGAGCTAGTTTCCAAGTCAGACGGGTGAAACGATAGGAATTATAATTTTTTTATGACTTTCTATGAGTGTTAGCCCATGGTTCGGAGGATGGGCTCGGGCTCCAAAAAATTATGGGCGAACTTCTTGGATTGTGTCTTGATGGTCTATTAAATGAATCAGGTTGCTTTGATTGGGCCAGGAAAGTCATTTTTCAAGTCAAACAGGCAAAATGGCAGAAATTACGTATTTTTTGTGACTTTCGGTGGGTGTTTGATACAAGTCAAATGGCCACCTTAATTTTTGAAGACATGATTGGAGCTCATCATTTAAAAGCTCAAGACTTGGTCACCCCGAGGGAACAAGAATATGCAAGGAAGATCCGTTTTGAGCACAAGCAAGACCGTGTGTGGAAGATTGCTTGGAGCATCGAAGACTTGAGGACTCACGGTTTTGGACAAAACTTAATGGGTCATGATTTGTTCATCTTCATTAAGGGTATTTTGATCACTTCATTGGGTCCAAATGCACTCCATGGTCACCCCACCCTTTAAGGGCATTGTTGTCATTTTGTCTTGTCTTGTAATAGAATATAAATAGAACATTTTAGGTCTTTTTCTCATCAGTTGTTCATTGATGTAAGACTTGAAACATGAAACACCTTTAGTTGTATGGCTTGGAATAGCCACCACACCGAAATGAGGGCAACAAGTGTGGATATCACTTGTGTTGCAATGTTGGCTTGAGATGTTGGTGTTTAGAGGAGGTAAAGTTTCTCTTGTGTCAACGTAGGAGTTAGGTTAACCGTTGTGTGTAGTGTTAAGGGTCCAAGATTACCATATTCTTGGATTCTTAAGATTATACCAACCAAGGTCTAACTATCTATCTATTTTGTTTATGTTGTAATCGTTTGTTTGTGTTCTTGTAATTCAAATTCATGACTTGTTTTTCTTGTTCCATTGTTGTTGTTCTTCATCTTGTTGTTGTTAACATAGTTTGTTGTTAGCTATTTTTAGGTGATAAACACATCAATACATTGTGTTCTTGTTGTTGTTTGTTGAATCCGAGTGTGGTCTTCAAAAGAATCCTCGGATCTTTGATCTTGTGGACTGATTTTGAAGTGTGTTTCATGTTGTCCTTGTAATTCTTGTATCATTTGGTATCAAAGTCATCTTTGATTTTGTTCTAACAAGATCAATCTTGGGCTTGAGAGTTGAAAAAATATATATATAAAAAAAAAGTTGAAAAACTGGAAAAAAAATATCCAGAAAAGGAGTATTCTACCCATTCTTGTTGTTCTTGGCCGAGAAAGTTGTTGTTCTTATTGTTGTCTTGACCGAGACATGTTTCTTTGTGACTAGATCTTGTAGTTTTTTGTTGTTTAGAGTGTTTCTAGTGTTGGTTTCTTTCTTAACAACACTAAAAAATGTCCAAATCTAAGCTTGAACTTGAACTTGTTGATGTTGTTAATGTGAACAAAGTGTGGCTGATTTGATGTTGTAGCTATTCTAAGCCTTGACCGTGTTGAAGGCCTTGTTGTTGTGGAGTTTGTCGTTGGAATTTGTTGTTGTTCTTGGAGAATATTGTTGTTGTTATTGTGTTCTTGTTGTTCTTCACCCTTTTCATCTTTTGTTAAAAACAAAAAGTGAACATTAGATCCACAAAAGGTGAAAGATCAAGTTGTAGTACTTGTTGGTGAAAGACTTGATCACATCACTCAAAAGACTTGACAACCACTTTTCACCTACTTTTCTTGATTTAAGGACCTTGTTTCAAGGAGAAAGTACCAAGAAGGTGAAGTCTTGTTTTGAACTTGAAAATGAAGCTCCAAGACCAAATTTTCCTCCATTAACCAAATGCACCATTTCCAAATTGTAGATTGGTCAAGACTTTAAATTGGAGAGTGAAATTTTGACAAAACCGAGGCCAATAGTGGACTGCCACATCACTAAATTACTGTTCACCCAACATTTTGAGTTCAACTTTTAGATTTCTTAGTTTCATTTTATTGTTTCTTAGTTTCGTTTGTTGGTTTGAACACTAATTGACGACCTAGTAATCTCCTACTAGCTTGTTAGTTAGTTTTTGTGCCCGTTTGTTCGTGCTAGCGTTATTTTGTGTTTTTCTTGTTTTTGAATCGTAGAATTTCTTGGTTCAAGTTCGGACATTATTTCCTTGAGTCTTCAAACAAAGAATTCATTCCGACCAAGGAGTAGACTCACCCCTCGACTCATCACGAACTACAAGTCGACTTGCAACACTTGTGAATCCAAGTGTGAAATGATCAAGTGTGTGAGAGTATGGTGAGGTTGTTTCGAACTATGAGGTTGTTTCGAACTAACTTGTGTTTTATTTTGTAGACTTGTTCTTTTCTTTTTTTTAGGTGCAATTACGATGGAACCCGCGGCTGCAAGTGCTATTTTGGCTAAACTTGAAGTCATTACCCGTCAATGGGAAGTGATAAATGAAATGTTGGATCATATGGGAGTTCCAAGGGAGCAAGTAGGCTACCCGAACACATGTCAAGATGAAGACCGTAGATCATGAGAGCTACGAGGTAAAAATGTTATCCCCTACACTCATATGAACGTACTTGCGGTTTTACCTAGTGTAGGAGTGAATGAGTCTTCATTTTGTGATACTCTTGATATTGTTAGGTCACATGAGGACCAAACTCTTGTTGTAGGTACACAAGCACTAGTTGATCCTTTAGATGACGAAATTGATTCTCCTCGTGAGAATGATTTATGTCCATCTGGTGCTAGCACTTACAACTTGACTAAGGTTTCATTACCAAGTGACGAGAGTATTCACACACTAGTTGACCCTTGTGAAAAACAAGGTGAGTCTACGTTGGTATGTGAATTGCCAACAACTAGTGAGGGTGAGCAAAATGATCAACCGGGCGTAGATGATCTTGATTTGCTTGAATATTTAGAAAACCCGATTTGTGATTGTCTTTGTGAAGATGATTTTGATTGTGGTCCTTTGGCTTCCCGTGATGGTTTGTACGTATGTGAGGACAACTCTTGTGAAAGAGAAGGTGACATGGGCTTAGAAATGCCATCTACTTCGTCTTTATATGTTTCTTATGTTGCGCATATTCCTACTGGAAATTTTGAAACTAGTAGTAAGTGCATGCATGGGAACCCTTTATTTGAAGTTGACTTATGGAACACCTTTCTCAACCCTCTTTTAGTTCATGATATTTTCAATAGTGATAAAGAGGGCTTGCTTAATTTCGAGGATGACACCCTAGGGGAAAGTGAGAGTGGCCGAGACCTAAGCCCTTGGTTACGTCTCCCATTCGATCCTGGTAACTTCTTAGGGTGTGAAGGATGGATAGTTCTTGGTCGGTCCACTTGCTTGAGTGATATTGTTATATGTGTTAGGTGGACTTTACTTTTAATTAGGACACCACCCCTTGATGGTGATTCCTTTCGCCAACTCCTTTGTAATTTTTTGTTCTAAGTCCCCCGTGATTACAACAAAGGACGTGTGGTTATATCTCAAGTGTGTACCTCCTTGGCATGTTGATGTTGTTTATTGTACTAACTCTAACCCTCATGTCATGAGGATGTGGTGCTTGTTTGTCTTCTCTTTGTTCTTGCAAGGTTTGGATCCGAGGTCGAATCCTTTTCAAGAAGGGAAGAATGATACAAGTCAAATGGCCACCTTAATTTTTGAAGACATGATTGGAGCTCATCATTTAAAAGCTCAAGACTTGGTCACCCCGAGGGAACAAGAATATGCAAGGAAGATCCGTTTTGAGCACAAGCAAGACCGTGTGTGGAAGATTGCTTGGAGCATCGAAGACTTGAGGACTCACGGTTTTGGACAAAACTTAATGGGTCATGATTTGTTCATCTTCATTAAGGGTATTTTGATCACTTCATTGGGTCCAAATGCACTCCATGGTCACCCCACCCTTTAAGGGCATTGTTATAATTTTGCCTTGTCTTGTAATAGAATATAAATAGAGCATTTTAGGTCTTTTTCTCATTAGTTGTTCATTGATGTAAGACTTGAAACATGAAACACCTTTAGTTGTAGGGCTTGGAATAGCCACCATACCGAAATGAGGTCAACAAGTGTAGATATCACTTGTGTTGCAATGTTGGCTTGAGACGTTGGTGTTTAGAGGAGGTAAAGTTCCTCTTATATCAACGTAGGAGTTAGGTTAACCGTTGTGTGTAGTGTTAAGGGTCCAAGATTATCATATTCTTGGATTCTTAAGATTATACCAACCAAGGTCTAACTATCTATCCATTTTGTTTATGTTGTAATCGTTTGTTTGTGTTCTTGTAATTCAAATCTGTGACTTGTTGTTCTTGTTCCATTGTTGTTGTTCTTCATCTTGTTGTTGTTAACATAGTTTGTTGTTAGCTGTTTTTAGGTGATAAACACATCAATACATTGTGTTCTTGTTGTTGTTTGTTGAATCCAAGTGTGGTCTTCAAAAGGATCCTCGGATCTTTGATCTTGTGGACTGATTTTGAAGTGTGTTTCGTGTTGTCCTTGTAATTCTTGTATCAGTGTTAGCCAACGATTCGGGGGTGGGTTCGGACTCCAAAAAAATTTTCGAGTGAAACTTCCTAGGCGGTCCCCTGACGGCCTATTAAATGGATCGGGTTGCTTTGGTAGGGCCGAGGAAATCATTTTCTAAGTCAAACAGGCAAAACCGTAGGAATTGCAGCTTTTTTGCGACTTTAGATGGGTGTTAGCTTACGATTCGGGGATGGGCTCAGGCTCTTAAAAAAAAATTGGGCGAAACTTCTCAGGCGTTCTTCTGACGGTCTATTAAATGGATCGGGTTATTTTGGCGGAGTCGAGAGAGCCATTTTCCTAGTCAAACAGGCGATACAACAGAAATTACGAGTTTTTTGCAACTTTTGATGGATACTAGTCCACGACTTGGAGGGGGGAGGCTTCGACAAAAATTTTGCGCGAAACTTCTCGAATGATCCTCTGACGACCTATTAAATGGATCGAATTACTTTGGCCGGACCGGAGAAGCCATTTTTCAAGTCAAACAGAGAAAACGACACATTATAATTTAAAATTTTGGTACTTAATAAAATAACGTACACACAATTCTTTATTTTTTTATATACATTTATTGTTCATTAATATTAATCCACATGTAATCCACGTACACAAAATCTATCTATTAAAAGGAGAGGACAAAGCCTCTATATTAAGCCAAGTGGCAGCCCAATAATAAGCCACTTGGTAGTTTAGGACAAAAGATAGTTAAATTAGTTATTAGTTACTACGATTTTTAATTTACTTTTAGCATTTTTAAATAAATTCAATTTTTGACACATTTTACAGTTGGCAGTTTTTTTAAAATTATATTGATAAGTTTGAGTCCTATTATTTCTTCTGCCTATTTTTTAAGTTTTAAACTTATACAACTTCTTATAGGATAACTACTACAGAATTCAGTTTCTCTTATCGGAGAAGTTTGCAACCTATCTTATTTCAACAAATAATGACTGGAAGATTGTTTCTACAACTCAAAAGCAAATCTTCATCTCCGTGTATATAAATCGACATGCCAAAATTTGGGGAGTTATCCTTGGTCAACTACTTTATATGTTTGTCCATACATATTTTAATAATTCATGTTGAAATTTCGTTGTTGTTTAGTGATAACATTATCCGATTGATGGTATCTTAACAGAATTAACTCTTATAAGACATGTCCGAATAGAATTTTTTCCACTTAGTTGTAATTGATAAGATCGTATTTTTCTTCATTATTTTTAGTTTATTTCTACATTATACTTGAAGTTTAAGCTTATTACGATTTGGATATAACATTCCACTCAGAATTACAGTTACGGTTTTATATATTTTATCATAAGGGGTGAGAATTCAAAAGGTAGACTCTATTTGATTAGCAGTTAACACTTGAATGTAACTACTACACATTAGTAGTTTCTTCATTATTTTTTATGGTGACAGTTTTATGGAAGTCGAATTTGAGGTAAACGCAACGACAAATGGGAATTCGTAACAGTTGTTTAATGAAGAAACAGAGGAGATTTATCATTGTTTCCCGAAATTCCCTCGAATATTTGAAGGTTCTGATTTAGATCCATTTTACATTGAGTTTGTGTTTTATCTTATTTCAACATTTAATTATTATCTAACTTCAAAATTTAGAAATGTTCTTTTGCCAATAACATATTATGTGACATTTATTTTTCAGTGTTTTAATTACCAGACCTGTTTCTACAATCAAAATACCGCTTCTTTATGTTCCTATTTTGAAGTCGTCCTTCCATGTTTCCCGTTATGGTTATAAGTTACGAATCCAACGATCTCATCACTTTAACACATCAATTGGAAAGACATTGAAAAAACAGTTAGCTTCACTTTTCTTGCACATTTTCCATTTGTTTTGCCCTTCATATATCATTGTCTGAAATTTATAAATTAGAGAACCACATGAGTGTTGTATTATTGGGGTGAGATATAAGCCAAGATCATTTCAACCTTCTCATTTATCTGATGTGTTGTGTTATTGGGCTTGGACATGAGGTAAGTTTCTCAGTCTTCTCCTTACTTCTTTTCAAATTATCACTGGAAATGTATAAATTTTTATCTTGTTGTTGCCTTCTTCCAATGTTTTTTAGGTGCGATTAAATTGGACACGACATATGTCTGAAATAAATTGATAGTAAATAAATATGGTGTCCATATATATGATTAGCATTGACATAATTCATTACTTTTGAGTTGGTAGTATTTTTCTTCTTGGAGACAAAAATATGACATGAAAAATGAAATGTTTGTTTGCAAAAACTAGGTCAGTAATTTGAAATTGTGACCTTCTCTGCTACATGAATAATATTTGCACGAAGGTATGTCTTCGTATGATTGATGAGGAAGAATTTAACATTGTGGAAGGCAGTACTATAGCTGATTCAGGTGTTAAATTGTTGTCATTGATAATTAGGAGCACTTGAAACAACAAAGAGAGTCAAACGGAAACATGAATGGAATGTATATTTCTTAAAATAGATTGTCGAGATATCTGTTGGAGATTCGATTTGTGTCTTATTGAGTCAATATCGAGGAACTAAGAAGTAAAAATTTGAGAGAATATCATTGCCAATCAAACCTGCCTGAAAAATAGCTTGCCCAGATGTTTGTATGCAATTTGGTTTCTACCTTTTTTATTCAAAAGACTCAAAATTAATAAATGAATATATCAAAACACACATATATAGAGACAGAGTAGAGAGAAAATATAATCAATCAAATTCATCCACCGGCAAAACGAGATTGCCAAGATGTCTGTTGGAGATTCAGTTTGTTCCTTTTTTATGGAAACTTACTATTACGTGCCCTACCCACCCTTTCAAAAAACAACAAAGGAAATGACTTTGAGCTCCCCCATGGCTACATCTACATAACCTTGAAGATTTGCTATTTCAGAGATTCCTAACTCCACTTAAATAAATATATTGCCAAAGATAAATTAAAAGGACATAAAATACACATACAGTTAAATAAAAAAGAAGCGCAACATATTGCTCTGTTATTTTCAACTGCTCTTTCTTTCATAGAGTACTCTACAACTTCCTAGTTCTCACACCAAATTCAGTTTCGACACGTTTGACATGGAAGAAGATAAGAGATTACAAGAAAGAATATAATATGATTATGAAACCAAAAACGACCAAGTTGTTCCTCAGATAACATTGATATGAACTTTTATCAATATCCATAGTTTTACTACAGACCATATTTAGCAGATAGTTAGTGAAAAAATAAGTGTTTCACTATTACATTTTGTTCTTATAATTCGCTTCAAAACTGTTTTAGTAATTTTTCATGCACAAATAATGACTATTATAACTTTCTTGATCTGATATATCGTCTCGATTTTGTTGTTCAGTTTTCCATATTAGTTCATGCTGAAAAGTTTACTAGCAGCTGCTGCAATCTTTACTAAGCAATGCACTATCGATTCATCTAAGGAGTAAAATAAATTCTTCGAGAAGCATAGCAGATACGGTAAAGATCATCTTTCGTAAGTGTAGTATACTTTTGATTAAATATTACTTAATTGACAAATAGAGATTTTTGCAATTCAGAAAACCTGAAACATGTTAAGCAAATTCATACAATAACAGAAAATTTTGTATTTCTTAATTTTTTTCTATGTTTTTATGAGGATTTCTACACTTCATATCTTAAACATAACATGGAAAAGGACAAAAAATATATTGCAAATTTTAAGAGGTCGTGATCCTTTGAAAGGCAACAATGGGAAAAAAATTAAATGCAATGTTGTTCTGTATATCCTTTTCTCCCTTCGAATTATTCAAAGATTCTTAAGGTTTATATACCTCAAACGAATCAAGGTTTTCTAGAGCTTCGATTCTCAGGAGCAACTTTTGGCAATCCATGTAAGTACTCTAGCAGTTCATAATTGCTCTTTTTCGAGATCAAAGTTATAGTATAAGAAATATTTTATTAGAACTACTCTAGATACTAATTGTTAAATGTTAAAAAGATTCTACTCCTGGATAAATCATTTTACGCATATTATATTCACCTTCAAAATTATTAATAATAAAGTACGTATTTGAAGCTAACAACACTAATTCAAGTGAAGTATGCACTTCTGATAAATTTCGTGATAGCTGACTAAAGAAACAACAATTACTTCTTTCATTTATATTTTTTAATTTGTTCTATTGTGGTTACCTCTTTACTGCAAAAAGAGAGTTACTTGTGATTGAAACTACATTCAGGTAATTCGAATGATTCTGTAGATGACTTTTTCGTGACTTATTTGCTAATCCTATAACTTTGCAGAAATGTGTGCTGCAAGCAAATGACAGTCAACAAATCTGACCAGATCAAAAAACTATTAGTACATCGTATTATAGATTTACCAATTCAGCTTTTACACTCCCTGATGAACTTTTGTGTAAGCAATGGTGAAAACACTTTCAGCAGGTACTATTTGTAGATGTGTGATGATTTTCTTATTATCCTACACAAAAATTAATTCTTGGCATATCTCTTTCATCAATCTTGAATAATACTAGTCCCACACACGTATGCATATCTTTTTCCACAATCTTTATTATAATTATTTTTTATCAATTTGCGATAATGTATTTTTCTTCTGTAGACACGTGATTTTTTATCCTCCCTAAATTTTAATTTGTCTATTAATATTAAATATTTATATATATATATATATATATATATATATATATATATATAATCATATATTATTTTGATTCTTATTTTTTATTTTAATAAATTTTTAGTTAAAAAAATAAATAATTAAATAAAGTTAACTTTGAGATGTTTTTTTTTTTTTTAAATAATGATAATAATAATAAAAAAAAAATTCTTTGATAAAATTATTATAAATAAATTAGTAGTTTTAATATTATTTTATTATATTTATATTTATCTATTTATAAATTATTATTATATTTTGTTAAATATAAAATTTAATTAGTTGTTATTTTATTTATTTATTTTTATCTTTATCTATTATTATTACCTTTTATTTAAAAGAAAATAAAAAATATTATTATTAATTAATTAGTTAATTTAAATTTCAAACCTTCCCCCTTATCTGATAACCTTAACTGTTCCCCCCAAAGAATCCCTCTCTATTAATAGACTCTCTCACCCCAGAACAAAAAAAAAAAGGACGGACATTCATCATCACTATCAGATACTCAGACACAAAAAAAATTAAAAAAAAAATACAGAGAGAAAACAAAAGAAAATATCAGTATATAAAAAAAAATCCAAAAATAAAGAGGAGAAAGAGTCAGAAGTCCAATTTCGAGTTTCGGTGACAGTTTCTTGCTTTATCTCAGGTTCTATTCAATTATTTATCATTTATTCTATAAATTTTATTGAAAAAGCATGAATGAAAAATGTTTGAATGATTTCAATGCACTATGTATTATGTATGTTTGATTATGAGAATCTTTATTATCATACGTTATACTATTTGATTTATCGAACATCTATGTGTTAGTTTTGTAAATGTGTTTAGGTAAAAATGCAGTGTTTTAATATCATATAAAAGGAAAAGAAAAGGAAAAACGAATGTAGTAATATACACTGTTATGTGCGTGTATTCACTAGTATAAACACAAATACACACCATTGTTTTCACATATATACACAGTTTCTTTATTGTTCTACTGATAGCCATACACGCACTAAATATAGAACATGGAGAATGGGAAAAACCAGTAGAAAACAACAAGAGAATAAAGAGAAAAATAGAGAGAAAAAAAATTTGAT
Source organism: Capsicum pubescens (assembly GCA_030864215.1). NCBI lineage: Eukaryota > Viridiplantae > Streptophyta > Magnoliopsida > Solanales > Solanaceae > Capsicum > Capsicum pubescens. Next base: position 21,884,147 of record CM061548.1, read on the forward strand.
AATTGAATGAGATAAAAAAAAATTGTTTTTTTTTCTGATTTTTTCGGCGAGAAACTCACTGAAAATCTCAAAACGAGGGCAAATTTTGCCAGAAAAATTCATCTAGCAGCGTATTACTGTTCCGGCGACGAAAACCGTTAAAAAACCGTCGAAAAATCTTAAGAACCGACTCATTTTTGGGTTAGATCCGGTAGGATCTCGACGTGAATCAGTCGAAAAACCTCAAACCGGCCCCGCGCCGCTCCAACTTCCCTTTTCCCGTCACCCCCCGCGCCGGTGTCTCTCTTTCTTCTCCGACATCGGCGTGCCAACAACAACTTCGACGAAGCCTATGGCTGTCGCCTCTCTTCGGTCAACAATATGAAAAACGTACATATACTGTTTAGGTGTAGATCTGATATAATAAATGGTTTTTTTTTATGAGGTTTTTTATGTCAAAATTTAATAAGCAACATTCTCAATTAACTAATAGTAATATGGCATTATAAAGTAAAGATTCTTACGGATATTTAGGCGTTAAATCATATATTAATAGATAGAATTATATATTAGTAAGTAGTACACGTATGATGGCTAAAATTAGTGTTTTTATTTCTTTATTTTAAAGATAAAAAATTCTGTATAAATTACTTAAACTTAATAATTGTCATTATCTTTTATTTAAAATCAAATAATCTTAATCTTATTTCAAAAGTCAAAATGGTGTATTATTTTATTTTTCTTATTATAATTGTTATTAATAAAATTTATCAATTATTTATTTATGAAATTATTTATTCTTTTAAATGAATTTTATACAATTTTATTGTTAAAGTTAAAAAGCATTTTGAATAAATAAAAATTGTTATGAATTTATAAATAGTATACTAATGCCTTTAGTATTAAACGAATTTGAGGCATATTTAAAATTTTCTTCTTAATTAAGAATGTGGCATACGCATCTTTCTGAGACATTTAAAATTCAAGGATGCAATAATGCACTTTGATAAATATTTTTAAAAAAAAATAATTAACTTTCACCAATTTATTTAATATAAGATAATAGACAAGTTTTAGTATAATAAAAAATGAGCGAATTTAGGCCTACAAACATAATTATCAAAATAGTTTTAGTCAAGATAAGTCAATAAAAGCGACCGTGCTAGAACCACGGGACTCGAGGGGTGCCTCACACCTTCCCCTCGGTCAACAGAATTCCTTACCCGGTCTTCTGTTTTCGCAGACCAACAAAGAGTCATTTCCTTTTGATTAGGGATTCAAAAGGTGACTTGAAACACCATAACTCAATTCCAAGTGACGACTCTGTAATTAAAATAATTTCTAATCAATACTGTCACTTTAATTGAAAAAACCCTTCGACTCGTCCCTCGAGCGGAAAAAGGGGTGTGAAATCTCTGCCAAGACCAAGAGGATAAGATTGGAGAATGAAACATAGTTTGTTGACAATCTAAATGCACAATTCTCTAGCGATGTCATACAAATGGTTAAAAGAAAATCATGAATAGAATGAGTGGGTGGGTAGGTGGGTTGGGGAGTATATGTGTGTTTGGGGGGGAGATATTAATAAAAAGTCAATTGTGAAAATTTTGTAGTTTTCAGCTATAACTTTTTACTGTAACTATATCTTCATTACAGTTTGTTCTTAGAATTCGCTACAAAAGTGTTTTAGTAATTATTCATGTACAAATAATAACTAGCTTTCTTGATTTGATATATTTTTTCGATTTTATTGTTTAGTTGTGCATATTGGTTCATGCTGAAAAGTTTGTTGATTGATCTACTTCGATTTCCACCATCAGCGCTAGCAGCTGCTGCAATAATTACTAAGCAATGCACTCTTGATTTATCTAAGAAGTAAAATAAAATCCTCTTGATTTACCTAGGGAGTAAAATAAAATCTATGAGAAGCATAGCAACTACAGTAAAGATCATCTTTAGTAAGTGTAGTATACTTTTTATTAAATATCATTTTATTGATAAATAGAGATATTTGTAATTCTGATATTTTAATATACATGAAATTTTAACAACCGTACATCACACGGGTATGATTACTAGTTAGTACCTTAAAACACGAGTAAAAGATAAAATCACAACTCCATTTGTCCCTAAATAATGTGACAATTTGGGTCAAAAGGTGAAGAGGGTATGGTGTGATGAAGCCAAGACAATTAATTAACAGTCAATATATGGTATAAAATGTCAAACAAAAATGTCATTTTGGGGTTTAACAAAACTAGCTCGTGAGGCGAGCATTACTTAACACCTTATGAGGGGACGACTCATTTCCGCCAATATGGGACATGCACGTAGTAGTAACCCCTTCCTCCAGCACTCGATATTGGATTATATGGTGCGTAGACAATATGATACAAGAGGGCCAATATTGGAAAAACTAAGAATATTAATGGATCGAGCTTTTATATCATGTTAAGAGGACGGACTTTGAGCCTAATACAATCCGAGAAATTAGTTTAAGAAGTAAAAATAAAGAGACAACAAGCTATGCATATGTACATGGTTCATAGAACATTCATTAAACTCTAAAGAAGAATTCAGCCACAGCTGCCCAATCAATTTATTAAGTTAAATTGGAAAACTTCATATGAGTAGTTTTGATCATAAGTTGTCACTTGACATGTGTATTAAGACCATGAGCACGGGCCCAACACAAGAAGAGATCAAGATTTCCAAATGGTCATGCACATGACTTGTTCAGAATGGAATTCAAAATATAAAAAGTGAATATACAAACTAATCAAAAGGAATTTAACGTCTACTATATATACATAAAAATTAATTTCAACCACGTATATTTTTCAAAAAATTTACCAAGTGTTACTCTTTGTACGGACTAAAAAATTGTAAAGCACTATCATCATCAAAGATCTTCCGAAGAGGTTAACTCTACTTTCATAGTGATGTTGCTTTACTTTACATAGTCCGAATAAAACCAGGCACAATATTATTGATGAACATAAAAAACCAAAATCATTCATACAGTTGATGACCAAGGTTCATAATGATACAACTATACACTAAACAAATATAATATTTAGCTATGAAATTATTAGCTATTACCTACAACGCAAAAGGAAGAAGAATATAACCTACATTAAACCTCGAACCTTCTCATCTTCCACCTGTCAGCGCGGATGGATAGAGTGGGTGAAGCGCGAAGGAGGAGGATGTTTGAGCGGTTGAAAGAATCGGTCTTGGAAACCAAAGTTCTCACACTAGTGCAAATCCAAACCAAAGTTAAAGCTCCAAAAAATATTTTAAAATTTTGAATTAAATAACTTAAATTTTCTTTTTAATAAATAAAGTTTTTTTTAATAACATCCAAAGGTGATGTATTGTAAACACATGACTAACATCGCACCAATTAGAGTTAACTTAATTAATTTTATAATAATATGATGTTAACTAAAGACTTTATGTCATTTGAAACTACTACGTTAAAACCTACGTAGAGTATATATGTCAAAAAAAGGAAAAAAGACAATTCTGATTTTTGTGTATATCTATATATACTTAATGGCTCTTATTAAAATTCTTTTTTAGGTCACTAATTTTATTGAGACGAGTACTTATCAAAAAAAAAAATAACTTTCATATCAGAAGTATTACCTGTGTGCTTTCAAACATTCTTCGATATCATCGGGTGAAAACAGGTTGTCTTCATGGATAGAGAGTATGACATACATCACGCGTCGACGACACAGTGTCTTCATCGAAGAAGACGCAAGACCTACATCACACTTAACCCATCATAGTGTCTTCGTAAACAGAGGCGCAAGACCAAGCATCCAATATGCATGATAGAATCTCTGTCTACGGTGAAAACAACACCAAATAGCTACGCGGATAGACAAGACAATCATGATCTAAAAGCACGTAAATAGTTGTGTGGACCGACAAGACCGTCATAATATCTAAAGGTGTGAAAATTGAGCGGGCCAACCAAACACTATGATATATAAAAGTACTTAATGCAATGTGCATTGACAAGATAATATCTAAAGAATATAAAATATAAAAGTACTTAATGCAATGCGGATTGACTAGATCATATCTAAAAGAACTAAAACATGAACATGTATATATGCAAAATGACAAGCCGACAAATAGCCGTATGTAATCGTCCTCTTCCATAATACCACCATCAATGCAACATGATAACAATCTAATCAATTCGACTACGATAATGCACACAACCGCCTCATACTCCCTAACTTGACTCGATCCGACATCAATGAACAATAATTTTTTAACCAAAAGTCATATCAATACCAATTTAGAGATTTACAAGCCACTCTTCAATAGCACATTAGATTGGAATATCACATATTTTACGGAATCATGGCAAAAGAAAATAGCACACACCTTGACGACGAATATATGTTCGGTTTCCTTTTCAGTGATGGCTTCAAATAATTTTCCCACAAGGAATTTTAGTATGGTAATCACGCGTATTGGAAATCTTAATAGTAGCAACAAGTTAATTAAACAAATACTTAACTTGATTTTATACGAATCCACTAACTCATAGTAAAACAAAAGGCTAGAGAATTTTGATGAGTAAATACTAATCTGAATTAAAAATAATGAAGTCAATAGAGGCACAAAACCACGAAACACATCTAAATATCTAAAGAAGGAAATCGAACAAATTAAATGGTGTTGCGCAAAATTTTTGAAAATACATACATTATTATATAATATACAAAATGTCATATATGTAAATAGTGGATGGTTTACTTTGACATTAATGCAATATATATGTCACGTACCAGTCATTTTTTGTGTTGGATTATCCCTCCATTTTCATATGAAAGAGAAGTTGCATGTTTGACACTTTTTTTTTCCTATCCCGCTATTCAGATGTTGTGTAGGTTCGTGATAAAAAATATATAATCTTTTTACATATATTATAATTAATGAAAATTCATTTTGAACAAAGGCTATCTTATACAATAATAATTTCTCCACTTTTGGTGAACTTACTCTGAAGTTATCGAGCAATGTAGACAGAGAAAGTCTCATCCCTCTCTAGCTTCGTCTTTTTACCAAAACTTTCCTTTTCTTTCCATCGCCTTTCCCCTCTCGGTTATTTCTCCTTTTCTGTTGCTCCCAAATCAATGGACGCTAAACCCTCGTATAGAGATGTCACTACTAATAGTATCCCTACTAATGATCAACTTATGGATTGTATCAATCAGTGCTGATGATGATTCCGAAGATTTGGAGGAGGACCTCATAAATCTATCCGTGGAGGAGAAGAATCGGATCTATGCACCTTGGCAATACTCCGTAATTATCAAAGTTTTCGGTGGGAATGTCACCAATCAATTTCTTAAATCAAAATTGGAAGCCTTATGGAAGTTAGCTGAGCCCCTTTGCTTGATAGATCTGGGTTTCGGTTTCTTCACAGCGAAATTTAAAGGCCGTGATAAGACATAGTCCTACAAGGGGGCCCGTGGTTTATGGCCGGTAGTTTCGTTTCTGTGCGGCGATGGGAACTGAACTTTGTCGCTAGCACTTCCAAAATTGATTCAACAGCAATTTGGGTCCGTCTTCACAATTGCCCACTGAATTTTATGATCTAGCAATCTTGGAGAGAATAGGACGCAAGCTTCTTAAAGTGGACGCATGCACTTTCTCAACTATTCGAGGACGCTATGCTAGAATCTGTGTTCAGATCGATTTAGGTAAGCCAGTAAAGACCTCTATAATTGTTGGAAATCACAAACAGCTTCTAATTTACGAAGGTGAAAAAATTCTATGTAAATTTTGCGGTTTTCTGGGGCACACGGTTCAAACTTGCCCAGAGAAACTTTCAGTCCAGCAGTCGGCTTCTCTTCCTGCGCAATCTACCACCCTGAAGCTTACGAAACCCAAAGATGAGTGGAAGAATGTTGTTTTTTCACGAAAAAAGAACCCACGACGACCGGTAACTCCTAACAGAGGTAAAAAAGCGATGGTCGCGGTGCCAGGTAAGTATTCTAACTCTTCTCCCCCCAGAGCATCTTCACCTATAGCTAGCGGCATAGTTTCTCCTCTATGGCAGCAACATTCGATTGGGCCCCTTCAGGTCACTCAGCCACTAGGGCCTTTTTGGGGCCCTCAAGATCACCCCACTACCTCTACTAATATTAGCACCCCTCTTATTCCTTCTTAAAATGTTGGCCTTCAGCTTCGCCCTTCTGGGCTTGTAGACAAAAATAAGCCCAGTTCTTCTAACTTGGGTGTAAATCTCATGCCCCTCTCTTTGGGCCTAAAAGTAACACCCGAGTCCAGGTCTCATCTGTCTCTTAATAAATCTCTTAACTCTACTCATAATTCAAACAGTACCCCTTCTAACAATAGTTATGAGATAAATAAAAAAGAGATTTCAATGAGGACTCACTCTAATCATCTAATGATTAACCCCCTGCAACTTCGTAACTCTCCCCCTACGCCGGCGGAAATCTCTTCCGCTTCCCCGGGGGATTTGATTGATAGTAGCACTAGTGCAGACAATGCATTCAATGCTATTGAGTTGTCCAAAGCCAAGTCCCTCCACATTCCTCTTCAGCTTCCTAATATTAACAACCAAATGGAAACCATGAAAAATAATTCTCTTCATCAAAATGAGCTTCCATCCTCCTCCAAATATGATCACCTTGATCACAACTCCTCTCTTTCCAACTCACACTCCAACTTCATGGTTGAAAGTATGCCTATCTAGACAATCTATCCCTCTCCACCTGCAGTGAGAAGGGAATCAGATGATAATACTCATTCAAGACCCGAGCTAGCTGGCTCTATTGGCAATAGAGTACCTCAATTAGGGTCTTTAACAGTTTGGTCTGAATGTCTAGATAGCAACATTGATGCAAATTTTCAACCCAAACTTTCACGGGGAACTAACTTTATCGACCATAACGAAAATGATGAGTCTCACCAACTCAAGCCTTCCTTTCTTCCCTCTTCTGAACCCACTTCTCTTAACTCTGGGGCCTTATTTTGTGAGACCCAATGAGGAAAACCTCTTCCCGCTAAATAAAACTCCCTTGAGTATGACCCTTTCATGCACGCCCCAGAACATAGAAGTCATTAAAAGAGAAAAGACCTTGGAAGCTTTGAGGGCGAGCAACAGGGAGATGGAAACACTCTTAGCTCAACTGAGGATCCCCAGGATGGATGCACTCACTTTGAAAAAGCCTGTAAACCTAGTCTTCGAGGGTCTTGCATAAGAGATGATCATTATTCTCTTACCCCGAGGCATTTCAAGAATGGAAATAGGCTTAGGTATTTCAAAACCTATGATAGGGGATCATTACAAAGACAAGATTTCCTCACTCTCCGGGAAGAGGAAAAACATGGATCAACCGAGTTCCTCGGATCCTTCAAGGAAAGGGAAAACAATATTACATTAGAATTCCCATCCACTAAAGACAATGATGCAGAATTTCCTAATATGGATGCTAGAGGGGCTAATAATGCAGAATTTATGAGGCACTGTAAGTCTTTAGTAGATATCCACCAACCCTCTATTCTTGCTCTCTTAGAGACGAAAATATCTGATCATAGGGGACTAGCTGATGAGTTAGGTTTCCCTTGTTTTATCCAATCTTCTGCCACTAGTACCTTTGAGGTATAGTCATCTGCTGGAAGGATGATAACATTGCTATCAAAGATATTTCCATCTCTTCCCAAGCCATCCATGTTACTGTCAAGGTGAGTTCCCCCCTTCTTGTTGGATTTTCAGTTTTATTTATGCTAGTAATTTTCCCCCTTAGGAAAGTTTTGTGGGACCAATTAAGGTGTTTAGCTGACTCTCTTCAGACTCTTGATAGTGATTGTTGGATAGTGGGTGGAGATTTTAATGAGCTCTTAAAAGCTTCTGAGAAATTTGGAGGTAGTAGTATAAATCTTGTTAGGTCTTCTTTCTACTGGGAATGCATAAATCATTGTAAGCTTATAGACCTAGGCTTTAGGGGTAGTAAGTTCACTTGGTCTAACATGAGATTAAGCATAGACAAAAGCTTATTTTGGAGAGACTTGATAGATTTTTTTCTAATGACTTTTGGATCCACTTTTTTCCAGAGGCTTCAGTCATTTACTTACCTAGAACCCATTCTGATCACTCCCCCTTCTATTGACCTTTTTTAGACCTACCCAGACCATCCCTAAGCCTTTTAGTGTTGAGTCCATGTAGTGCAACCATGCTGATTTCCCTAACTTAGTGTCCCAGTCTTTCTCTGAAGGCTCCAGTCTTACTGGAGATATTTCTGACTTTGAAGAGGTTGCTAAATCTTGGAATAAAACTGTCTTTGGTAATATTTTTCATAAAAAAAAATATCTCTTTACTAGGTTTGCAGGTATCCAGAATTCTCCCAACTATCCCACAAGCTTCTTTCTACATAACCTTGAAATAGAGCTTACCAGAGAATATAACTCTATTCTCAAGAATGAGCAAGATTTCTGGATGTTAAAATCCAAAATAAACCAAATTATGAAAGGGAATACAAATACTAAATTCTTCCATTTCCCCACTCTTAATAGAAGGAGGAGGGACAGAATCAACTCCCATAGAAGCATAGTATTTCGATCCATGATCAAGTTGGTATCAAGGACACCATTCTGTCTTTCTATACTTCTCTTTTCACTACTAATCATCTTAGTGCCAATATTAGATGTCAACTCAATCTTTCTCTATTCCCTTCTCTGCTCACCCTCTTCTTGATTCTATCTCTTGCTTAGCAGAGATTAGAGCAGTTGTCTTCTCCTTCAAATCTTTCAAGGCTCCTGGTTCTGATGGAATGCATCCCTTCATGTACCAAAAATTTTTGGGATAACTTTGCTTCTCTGCTCCTTGACTTCTGTACATAGACCTTCTCTAATGGTATTATGGATACAAAAGTCAATTTTACATACCTCTGTCTCATTCCTAAGTATAAAATATCATAACTCTCAAAAACTTTAGACCTATTGGGCTTTGCAACACTCAGTATAAGATCATTATCAAAATCATTGCAAATAGGATCAAACCTATCCTCCAGTCCCTAATTGGTCACACTCAAGCCAGTTTCCTGTCTAAAAGAACAGCTTCTGATAATGCCATTATTGTACAAGAATATATTAATCACTTTAGAAAAATGAGAGGAAAGAGACATAATATGCTTCTAAAGATTGATCTTGAAAAATCCTTTGATAGGCTGGAATGGTCCTTCATTAGGCAAGCCTTGGTTTATTTCAATCACCCCGAGCTCTCCAAACTTATCATGTTCTGCATCTCCTACTCTTCTATTTCCATGCCTGTTAATGGAGGCTACACCTCTAGTTTCAAGCCTTTCAAGGGTATAAGACAAGGGGATCTCCTATCCCCTTATATTTTCATCCTTTGTATGGAGCTCCTGTCTAGAAGGATTAATCATGAAGTGGATACTTCAGTGAAATCCCATTCAGATTAATCATAGAGGGCCAAAAATCTCCCACTTTTTCTTGCGGATGAACTTGCCCTATTTGCTAAAGCTGACATTTTTAACTGCACTATCATTGTTAGAACTCTAACCAGCTTCAGCACTTACTCTGGCCGAAAAGTAAATCTCACCAAATTTAAGGTGTTTTTTCCCTATAACTGTCACTCTTCTACTAAGGATCATCTCTCCTCTATTCTTAACATTAAGGTCAGCAACTCTTTTGGGAAGTACTTAGGATTCCCCATGTTCCATGACCCTCTCAAATTCAATGACTTTCAGTTCATTCTTGATAACTTGAGCACCAGACTAGCTGGTTAGAAGGTTAAATTCTTAAACATGGACGGTAGGACCACTCTTGCCAAGGTCAATCTGGGAAGTATCCCCAATCATGTCGTGCAATATATCCTTCTGCCTAGAAAGATACATAACCTTATTGATAGGTCTCAAAGAAACTTTATAGGGGCCACTACCGAATCCAAAAAAATTGCACATGGTTTGTTGGAACACTATCACCCAACCCAAACACTTGGGTGGTCTAGAAATAGAAAAATCTAGTATCAAAAATGACACCCTACTTTGCAGCTTATCCTGGAGACTGCACTCAAATCCCTTCTCCTTATGGGCTAGTGTTCTTACCCAAAAGAATACTCCTAACACTAGAAGACATATATCCTCTCATTCTAGAATCTGGAGGAATGTTCATAGAGTTTGGAACCTCTGTCATGATCTTGTCCACTGGTCTGTCAATAATGGCCACAAAGATAATATTTGGAGAATAGATGGGTCCCAAACCACCTCCTATATGCTCAATTATTCAAGGACCTCTTCCCAAACCCTGTCCCTCTTTGCAACTTTCTTCCTTTTGGAAAAATGAAGACTAAAACTTTGACTCCCTCCCTTTTGACATTCCCAACACCATTGGATTTAGCATCAAAAACTCTTTCTTGCCAAACTGTCAAAGTCACTATGAAACTCCTCTCTGGCTCCCACGAGCAATGGAGTCTTCTCTTGCAAAACTGCCTACCACCACATATTCTATCATAGGCAACACTCAAGTCATAGGTACCCTCATCTCGGTTGGATTTGGAAGCTTCAAATTCCTAATAAAATCAAGTTCTTTCTTTGGCTCCTTCACTGTGACAACTCTCCCACTAATTCTACTTTGGCCTACAGGGGTTTAAACATCCTTCCTTACTGTCATATTTGTAATCATCAGCGGGAAGATATATAACACCTCTTCTTCAACTGTTCTCATGTTGTATCTTTCTGGCAAGATCTTATTCAAGGTTATAATGGAGACAAAGCCATTCCCCACCAGCTTTTCCATCCTTCTCTATGGAATAAAACTTGGAAGTTGCTTGAGGATTCTATTTATGACAACTTTCTTGCTGGGCAACTTTACTTTCCTTTTGCCTTTGGACCATCTGGAAGAGTAGAAATTCCAATATTTTAAATAATAAATCCTTACCCCCGTCCTTCAAAACGGCCTACTCAGAGGCAGTCGAATTCTTTCATCTAAAAACTCACCCAATCCCTAAGCTGAATAATACTATAGAATTCTACTGGATCTCATACCCAAGGCACTTCTATAAGCTCAATACTGATGGGTCTAGTTTTGAAAATCCTGGTAGGGGTGGAATAGGTAGTGTTACAATGAACTCGAATGGTGATTGGATCTTAGGCTTCTCACAGAGTTTCTTGCATGCCACTAACAATTTTATGGAACTTGTAGCTCTTAGAAAAGGCCTGGAGCTAGTCTTGGAGCAAAATCTTCATCCATTGTTATAAATATTGACTCTGAAATTGTGATCCATATGCTTAAAAATGAAAATCCACTCTTTAACCCTTACATTCATGATTGCAGGTTGATGCTAAGAAGACTAAGCGGACCCTCTATCCAATATAGGTATCGATAACAAAACAAAGTAGCGGATGCTTTGACAAAGAAAGGTGATAAACAGGACTTTTTTTAGAACTACAATTTCTTGCCCTCCCTCCTTTTGTAGCCCATACAATATGAGAAGATATGGAAGGAAAAAACTACTGTAGGACAATTTCACATCTGTAAATGCTTGCACTGCGCCGATCTTTTTGTGTATTAGAGTTAGACTGAGCTCAAACTTTCCTTATTATTACTTATTATAAGGGAGGATGTTTCATTTTCGTCGTCCTCACATCCTCACATCCTCACAGGGGCTAATGAGAATTTCACAGGTGGCTATTTCAGTTTGTACATTATCCTCAATTTTTTTTATTACTATCATTCCCACATGGAACGTAATATAAAAGGAATAGGCCCCATATGAAAAGTAACTTTTTTAGTATCTCTCTTTGAGTGGGCCCTACTTCCATCTCTACTTTTCTTTGCCTTATATTTTTCCTTTATATATTGTTTGACTTTTGTGAATTTGATACATGTTTACAAAAAGTTTTAAAGATATATAATATGCCTCAAACTTTGTGAAAATGTTCAGATATACCCTCCGTTAAAAGTTTAGCTCATCAATGCCTTTGTCGTTCAAGTTTTGGTCCATATATATCCTTGTTGTCATGTTTTGGGCCATATATACCCCTGTTGCTAAGTTTTGGGTCATATATACCCCTGCTGTCGTTAATTGCTTTGTTGGGATTTCTCAACTCATTTTTCTTTTTATCTTAATTTATCACATTATTTTTTTATTGTCACATCACATATAATTAAATTCACCCCTTCTTCTACACATTAAATGACAGTCAAATGCTCTCATCTACCTCACAATCTCTTTGGATTTTTTCTAATTTATCAAAATTCTTTTGCTGTATTTTCAGATTCTTGCGTAACCGTTCCTCTCATACATACATACATACATACATACGTATAAAAGATATCCTCTTAATTGACAACTTGATTTTGCTATCTCTATATGGACTACCTCTTTTACACTTCTACATTTCAATTTCTCACTTGGGTTTTCCTTATTCTTCTTATTCTTGATGTTAGAATTAACAGCAGTGCGAAAGATGGAGTCAGTTGATATGATACTAAAATAATTAGCAGTTGGTAAGAACTTTAATTCTTGATTTTCGTCTCAATTGTACATTGAGTTTTTATGAGGTATTCTTACTTTTTTTATTTTTTTTACTTGATGATTCTTGGGGTTATGCAAGAATCAAAAAACACAACAAAGGAATTTCGACAAATTAAAGAAAATTCAAAGAGATTGTGAGGTAGATGAGAGCATTTGACGGATATGGTTAATGTGTAGAAGAAGGGATGGGTTTAATTATATGTGATGTGGCAATTAAAAAGTGATGTGGAAAATATGATTTATAAAAAAAAAGAAGGAAAAAAGGGGTTGGAAAGTTTTAGCAAAGCAATTAACGGCAACTGGGGTATATATGATTCAAAACTTGACAACAGGGGTATATATGATCCAAAACTTAGCAACAAGGGTATATATGGCCCACGACTTTGACGGTAAGGGCATTGGTGAGCTAAACTTTTAACGGAGAGTATATCTAAACATTTTTGCAAAGTTTAGGGGCATATTTGACCTTTTTTCCTTTATTAAATTAATTTTATTAATAATCTTCTTAACCATAGTAATTATTTATTATCGTTTTTATTTTTTTATTTACTTCATTTAAATTGTGCACACTCTTTAATAAATCACTTACTCCTATAAAATTAAAAGTAATTTTATCAATATATCCCTAATTAAATCTTATATTATTTTTCAAATTAATAATAATCACATTTATTGAACAAGGACATAATAAGAAGATTTTGTTCAAACTATTCTTGAAAGATTAAAGGAGCAAGTGCATAATAAGAAGATTTTGTTCAAACTATCTTGAAAGATTAAAGGAACAAATATTTAAGAATATAAGCACAATTCAAATGAAGTAAATAAAAAAAGGCATTACCAAAAAAAAAAAAAAAAAAAGCAAAATAGTTCAGTGGATCCCTGTACTATATCGGTTTTGTAAGTTGGACACTTTTACTTACATGTTTGTCATCTGGACCCTTGAACCCATTAAAAAGCAACGTTTGAAACACTTTTTTGGTGAGTGTAACACACTCTCCCATGTCAGCTGCCACATAAGCTGTCACGTGTGCCACGTCATCTGCCACGTCATTTTCAAGTGTTCATTAAATTTCAAGTCATTTTTAAAATGCTACATGACAAATTAAATATTAAAATTAATTTAATTAAACCAAAAAAATTATAAATTATAGGAACATTTAAATAATCATGTTTTAAATTAAATATCCAAATAATTAAATTATAAAATGTCATTTAATTTATTTTTGCTCACAAATTAAATATCAAATTCATTCCAAATAATTAAAATTCTTCTCCAACTAATTTAAATTTTGAACTATAAATTTATATATACAAACATAATGAATTTTTAAATTTTAAATTTGAATATCTTTAACAAATTCACAAAAACTTTAAATTTTTTCAAGCTTAATCCCAAAAATATATGAAAAGATTCAAATTTAAATTTTAATTAAAAAAAATGAAAAGATATTCAATTGAGAGAAAAAAAATTGAAGGTGGCGCTGGGGTGGAGGCTGGACGAGGGGCTAGGAGTGGAGAGGGGGGGCTGGACGAGGCTGGGGTGTGGTAGGGAGGGGGCTGGGATGGGATAGAGTGGGGTGGGGAGGGGCTGGACGGGCTGGGGTGGGGTAGGGAGGGGCTGAGGGTGGAGTAGGGGGTGGATAGGGCTAGGATGGGGTGGGGACGGGGTTGGGGGTGGGGTGGAGGAAGCGCTAGGTGGGGTGGGGGCTGGGGTGAGATCGGGAGTTGAATGGGGGTGGGAGGTGGGGTGGCCTTTTTTTTATTTTTAAATTTATTATTTTTTATTTTTTTAAAATATTTTAAATTTAAATAATTAGAAAAAAGTTGACTATCCATTTTTTATTTTTTTAAAAATTATTTTAATATAAAATTGGCCAAAAATTGACCTTCACTCGCATCCCAAGCGAGTGACTACACTCTCTTTGTCCTAGTCAGCATTTGAATGCCACATAGGCTCGATCAATGGTCAAAGGATGCAAAATGTTGCTTTTTAATGAGTTCAATGGTCCAGATGACAAACATGTAAATAGAAGTGTCCAACTTACAAAACCGACATAGTACAGGGGTCCACTGAACCATTTTGCTCAATAAAAAAATAGGGGGAGGAAGGAGGGGGGAGGGAGGGGGGAGTACTAATTTATATAGGTATTTAATGCTAAGAAAAAAAAATTAAAAAGCTCTCTTAATTTGCTGAAATAGATGAGTAAAATAAATATTTATTTTTTATATAGAGGTCAAGTAAAATAAAACGGAGCGAGTATAGCTAGCTTTTTGGTCATGAATATCGGGAGTAATTTTTAAATATTTATTTAGCCATGATATTTTATCAAATTCTTCAAATTCATTCATAAAGCTTTAAAAAAATTCTAAGTAAGACGCTTGTCCAAACACATCTTTAAATTTCAAAAAACACAATTTTAAAAATTCAAATTCGCAAATCTCATTGAATAGAATTACATGTTGACATTTCGCAAAATGCAAAAATATTTTTTAATTTATGATCTTCATCAAATTGTAATTATTATATTTTATTATTTCAGATACTAGAATATGAATCACTTGAGTCTCTTAGGTCTCTTAGAAGCAATCTCTTTACCTCAATGAGGTAGGGATAATATATGCATACACTTTATCTTCTCCAAAAAAATTTTATCAAATCTCATTGGACATATTGTTATTAAATCACTTGTGTCCTTTGATATTTACTAATTTTATTTCTCCATAAATAGATGTTTTTGATAATTAATTTTTTTTATCAAATCTCATTGGACATATTGTTATTAAATCACTTGTTTGCTTTGATATTTACTAATTTTATTTCTCCATAAATATATGTTTTTGATAATTATGAAAATTTATATCTGAGTTAAGCCCGGGCCACTTAGAACTAGTTTCTATATTAATGCAATTCTACTTTACCAAACAAAAAAAAAAAAAACTCCACTTTTAGACTTAATATTTTATTAAAATATTAGTAAATTATAAAATTCTAAAGTAATAATACATATACAAATATACTGTAACTAAATAACTTTCATAAATATTTAATACATTCTAGGAAGAATATAAAAATATATTTTTATCAAATTTTTAATTTGTATTCGATGTTCTCAAATATGGATGTTACAACAAAACACCCAAATTTAGATTCGTAAGCCTCGACGCGACGACGTGGGACGAAGAACAAAACCCAGTGTTACAGTGGAGATATGTGATTTATTACTGCAACACCTTAGGATATTTTATTATCTTATTTATGAAATGTGGTTTGCTTATTTACTAAGATTATATAAAATTTGAAGAACTTCAATGTCTAGATCTAGAGACACATCTTAATCATCCACATATCCATTCAAATTCTGACATCTCAAACTTAATAAAAACAAATAAGGCCTAACACGGCCAAGAATCACTAATAGGTAATTCCACCGTGTTTTTTGGATCAAATTTAAAAGAGGACAGCCTGGTACACTAAAGCTCCCGCTATGCGGAGTTTGGGAAAGGGCTGGACCACAAGTACACACCATAGATAATAGACAATGTATAAAGGATACAAAAAGATTAATATACTGAATGTTATGATACAGAGCAAACATGATCATGTCACCTCCTACACATTTTGTTAAAAGACTAACCATACAATGAAATCTGATAGGTCTCTACTCATAGAAACTACTGTCTCACCGTTTCTAGTTTTCTAGTGAAGAAGATCCCATGCTAAATCACCAACATCATCAGTCGACTATGATTGATTCATCGATCTGCCTTAGCCAAAAGTTCTTCAAGTCTTTAATTCGCGCTTTCCCATCAGATTATGAGTATTCAAGATCCAATTGCAGCGCACCAGTTCATTCTGCATGTGTAGAACTGATAGCGATAGAACACTATATAAAATGACAACTATGATGATGCGTCGATCTGCCTAGCCACTGCAACAGGCTGCAAACACTGATTGACACAAAATGATTCACCTGAAACTCAAAAGTATAACACTGATTGAAAGCCAATCGTTTCTCGTGTCAATTCAAATAGCTTGAGCGACTAGAGATACTAACAAATTAAACGAGCTCACAAAAGAGACTAGCTATTTATCAATTTGGGTAGGAATGTAAGCAAATGTTATGTCCTGAGATGCTCTACGACTATGTGAAACATATTGTCGAAACATCAGACAAATTTAGAGTTCGCAGACGTGATTATAGCAAATATCAGGAACATTTCCAACTCGAATATATCTATAAGCTAATGGAAATATAAGGATCTATCTAGACACAGTAAAACAGAATCAGATGAACACGGTATCAAGTCTAACATTCAAGAAAGATGCTCCATAACTTTTTCATTAGGAATATATGGTGCTCCATTTTTTTTTGGATTGCTGGAAAATAATTTTGCTTACCCTAGTTTTATTTTCTTAATTAGAAACTTAGTTGAAAAGAAAAAATAGGTTGAATGGAGGGAATAGCAAATTTTTTGGTTTACACTAAGAAATTTAGTGCTTATGCTTTAGTTCTTTGCTGCCCAGACCCTCCAAAAATATTGTTGCAACCGTGTTGGATCCTCCAAAATGTAGTTTTTGGAGGCTCTAAGCGACAGAGAACTAAGGCATAAACACTACTTGATTGACTTCTGGAGAATCTGACACACACTTGGCAATATATTATTCAAAAGTCCAAACAACAAAGCCTTGGTTCAAAATAATGCGAACGGCTTACAGAAGACAGAAAAACATGAGTATGATGGATGAGAATGCATTGTTGACCATGAAAATAAAGTGAGTGATTACTAATGTTCCTTTTATTTATTATTTATATATATGAAGTAATAGTTTCTTGATGGTTACTGATACGGGAATAATCATGGATATGGACTTAGGAGAATGTGTGTTGGACCCGAGCTTTGGCATGTGCAATTGAAGGGTAAAAGAGGCCCAAAATGCACCCAAATCAGCCCATAAATTACACTAGATGGGTGCCCATTCTTGAAGGGCCTTTTTGGTCATTTTAACTTCTATTTGTTTTGTAATATATAAGGAACATATTAGGGATTATTCACTCAATTTTTGGATGATATTTGTAAGTCTTGTAAGACTTGAAACACCATAGTTAGGGCTTGGAAAAGCCACCAACCGAAACTAGGACAAGATCTAGTGTGGAATCGCTAGTGATTGTAAATTGCTTGGAAACATTGATGCTTGGGAGGTGGAATCCGATCTTGTATCTTTGTAAGAGATAGGTTTATTGTTATGTGTAGTGTTAAGGGTCCAAGATTGTCCATTCTTGGGTTCTTAAGATTATACCTTCATGTGGTCTATCTATCTATCCTTTTACCTTCTTGTAATCTTGTTTATTGTTTGTGTTGTAATCTTGTGTTCTTGTTGTTATTGTTAAATCCGAATCTTGTGTCTTCTTGTTTATCATCTTGAGTTCATCTTGTTGTTGTTGTTTCTGTTTTCGTGTTAAAACACACCATTATATCTTATATTCTTGTTGTTGGTAGTGAATCCGAGAGTGGTCTCCAAAAAGGTCCTCGGATCCTTAAGATTTGCAGACTGTTTTGGAGTTGTTTTGTGTTTCTCTGATTATTCTTGTATCATTTGGTATCAAAGCATGGCTTGATCTTGTTCCTACAAGATCAAATCTTGGGCTAGCTCACTTGAAAAATCAAAAAAAAAAAAGTTGAAATCTGAAAATTCCAGAAAACGGGTGAAATCTGTCCATTTTTTTTTGTTTTTGGCCGAAAGTTATTGTTCTTGTGAAGTGTCTTGGCCGAGATTTGTTTGTTGTGTGTCTAGATCTAGTAGTGTTCTTGTTTGTTTTGTTGTTTCTAGTGTTAGTTTTCTTATCCACTAACACTTTGAGTCTAGATCTAAACTTGAGCTTGAACTTGTTCAAAGTTGTTGTTGTGAACATAAACTTGGCCCATTGTTGTTCTTGTTGTTATGGATTTGAAGTTAGCCGTGTGGATGTTGTTGTAATTTTAGGTGGATGTTGTTGTTGTTCTTGACGCTCGTCACAACCTTCATCTCTTGTTAAAACCGAAAATAGCACACTAAAGACTTGGCCGATAGAATTGTTGTTGGAGGTTTGTAGTTGACCTTGTTGTTATGGAATTGTTGTTGTTCTTGGGAGATTGTTGTTGGTTGTTCTTGTTGTGGTGGTTGTGTTTTTGAAGTTCTTCACCATATTCATCACCTTGTTAATGTTAAAGTTATCTTAGATCTTCAAAAGGTGAAATACAAGTGTAGAACTTGTTAAGTCTTGAAAGACCCCTATCCACCAAAAAACTTTACATCACATCTCCACCACTTTTCCATAAAACAAGGGTCCATGTTTTAAGGGTTGTACAAGTCTAGTCAAAGACTTTTGAGTCTTTGAATTTTGAATGGAAAAGAAGCTCCAAAGACTAGTTTGTATTTCCCTCCATTGAACAAATTCCACCAAAGGTCCAAATTGAAAATTGACCAAGACTTGAAATTTTGAAATTAACAACTTGATAAAACCGAACCAATACGTGGCTGCCACGTCACGTTTTACTATTCACACGACAAAATTTCTAAGCTCAATTTTTGATCTTCTAATTTCAATTTGTTGTTTTCTTCGTTTTGTTTGTTGATTCCAATACTAATTTACAAGCTAGTGATCATTTACTAGATTGTAAATTAGTTTTGAACCTGTTCTTCGTGTTAACTTTCCTTTGTGAGTCTTAATTATTTTGAGTCATTGTAATACGTCCTTGTGTTTTTCTTACTCTTTGGAGTCCTTGTGAACGTTGGATTCACCTCTCAACACCACTCGGAGTACAAGCAAGCTTGCAACATTTGTGAGATTGAGTGTGAGGGATCCGAGAGTCAAGAAATAAAAAGAGAGAGTGGGATGTTTTTGTACAACTAATGTGTTTTCTATTTTTGTAGGTAACTCCTTTGCCATAATGGACACCATTTTGTCCCACCTTGATGCTATTGCCCAAGAAATAGCTAAGGCGAATGCGGGTCTTGACAAATTGAGCTCGGATATGTCTACTATACTTGAGAGGTTGGATCGAGTGGAGAGTCGAAGAAACTCTCATGTTTCTACTCCCGAAGCTTTACCTCAAACGATCAACCCTCCAAGACCACCACTAAATGACATAGACATAAGCCAAGCCAACAAATGTCCTCAAGCCCGAGACCTAAATGAGTCACTTCCCCCGCAATTCGATCAAGCCCAACAAGAGGGACTTGGAAGACAATTTCCTCTCATCCAAGCTCCACAACCGAAGCCCCCCCTTACCAAATCATTCCTCTCAACCGAAACTCCACTTCACCAAAACCGATATATCCATGTAGAGGAGTATGATAGAAAGAAACATGAAGGATATGGAGACTACTACAATATTTGTATGATGGTAGGAGACTTGTATCGGATGAGATTGAAGACAAGGTTCAAGATGGAGAGGAAGCCAAGGTTCAAAATGAAGATTTTGGCTGAGACTTATTGTTATTGAGCCCTCGGATTCTTCATGATTTTGTGGACTGTTTTTGACTTGTTTTTATGACTTGTTTGCGGATTGTTTTGAGTAGGTTTTCTTTGAAGTGACCAATTGAATGGGTGAAGCCGTGAATTTGTGGACAAATTCCTCTCAAGATAGAGAGGATGATACGGGAATAATCACGGATATGGACTTAGGAGAATGTGTGTTGTACCCGAGCCTTGGCATGTGCAATTGAAGTGTAAAAGAGGCCCAAAATGCACCCAAATCAGCCCATAAATTACACTAGATGGGTGCCCATTCTTGAAGGGCCTTTTTAGTCATTTTAACTTCTATTTGTTTTGTAATATATAAGGAACATATTAGGGATTATTCACTCAGTTTTTGGATGATATTTGTAAGTCTTGTAAGACTTGAAACACCATAGTTAGGGCTTGGAAAAGCCACCAACCGAAACTAGGACAAGATTTAGTGTGGAATCGCTAGTGATTGTAAATTGCTTGGAAACATTGATGTTTGGGAGGTGGAATCTAATCTTGTATCTTTGTAAGAGATAGGTTTATTGTTATGTGTAGTGTTAAGGGTCCAAGATTGTCCATTCTTGGGTTCTTAAGATTATACCTTCATGTGGTCTATCTATCTATCCTTTTACCTTCTTGTAATCTTGTTTATTGTTTGTGCTGTAATCTCGTGTTCTTGTTGTTATTGTTAAATCCGAATCTTGTGTCTTCTTGTTTATCATCTTGAGTTCATCTTGTTGTTGTTGTGTTTCTGTTTTCGTGTTAAAACACACCATTATATCTTGTATTCTTGTTGTTGGTAGTGAATCCGAGAGTGGTCTCCAAAAAGGTCCTCGGATCCTTAAGATTTGCGGACTGTTTTGAAGTTGTTTCGTGTTTCTCTGATTATTCTTGTATCAGTTACAAATGTCCTCCTTATATGAAATACTAACAGTTTATTGATGGTTATTGATGTCTGTGTCCCTTAAATGTCTACTCTTTATAGTTTGACCCACTGATTTGCTCTTTCGTTCTTTCTTCTTTTAAGGGACACCGACAGCAACATAATTTTCAGGAGTCAATACTCAATAATTCAAGTTCACGTCTATACATGTGTGTCCTTGTTGTAGAGGTTTCACTACTGTTTCCAAAAGGACTTGAGAACTCTCAGCATTAACATTTAATCAAATGTGACATAATTCAGTATGTGGTCCTATGAGTTGGAGTGATGAGCTAATGCCAGATACTCTTGCGCAAGAACGTATTGATGAGCACACAAAAAGTTGCGAGTAGTACCAACTATATACCAGAAAAGATAAAACAGCCTATACTCTTGCGCAAGAACGTATTGATGAGCACACAAAAAGTTGCGAGTAGTACCAACTATATACCGGAAAAGATAAAACAGCCTATCCAGACAAACTAAGGAGCAAAGTGAAAACAGATGCCATGGTTTACCTGATGAGATACCTTTAGCAATCACATCCAACAAGGGGAAAGAGAATTATACCCAAATTTCGGAATCTGTCAAAGACAGTAAAAGCAACCTAGTTACTTAGGCAAAGTGAAAACAGATGCCATGGTTTACCTGATGAGATACCTTTAGCAATCACATCCAACAAGGGGAAAGAGAATTATACCCAAATTTTGGAATCTGTCAAAGACAGTAAAAGCAACCTAGTTACTTAGAGCCCGTTTGGATAGGCTGAAAAAAAGTGGTTGAAAAAAAGTTTTTTAAAAGTGCTGAACTTATTTTAAAAATAAGCAGTTAAGTGATTGAATAAAAGTGTAGAAATTGAAAAAAAGTTATTGATGTATTTGGTAAATAATGCTTTTAAGCGCTTTTTTTTTGTCAAAATGACTGAAATACCCTTATAGTTGTTAGTAATATATAGAGTTGATTATTATTACTTTTTATTGCTAAAATGATTCAAATTAAAATTAACATATATATATATATATATATATATATATATTTATTTATTTAAAAAAAAAAAAAAAATCATGAATGACTATTAATTTGTGCACTAAAAAAATATTTTTTTTAAGAGTTTAAGTGTTGAATGTTTGTGTTTGAAAAAGATAGTTATATATTAAAAGATTATTTGTTTCTTCATGGTTACGTTAAGATTTCGTATCATTAAGGTGCAATTTGTGACGACACTTCTATTTTCTTATTAAACTGGACTTTGTTGCTTTTAACCTTCGAGGATAATATTAATATATGTTGAGCTTATCATTAAGCAAAATATATATGTTACTAATCATTATAATTACATTAATAGATAAATAGTTTCATACAAAAGAGGTACTAATATGGCTAGAGTTAAGTTCGCCATAAATACAAAAAGTGAAAATATTCAATTAGTACAAGCATTAAGCATTACAAATATCAGTAGCAATCATATCCCGAAGCAAGTTAGTCTTAAGAAATATTTGACGGACGTCTTTATTTAGAAACAAGTTGACTGCATAGTTGTAGATTTCAGACGGGATAACAATTTTGGGAATACTTGCCAAAAGTCCACACACACTTATCAATGGTGGGATCCTCTACTGCATGAGATGTGGCAGTACTTTTGCTTGACATTAACTCCACTATAGGGTGTAGTTCCTCTCTAGCAGATTTTGTCTTAACTCTTTTTTACTCAACTGCTAGTTCCTATATCATCAGTTGAAAGAGAATTCATATCATGTAGGTCATCACTTCCTTCATCATTGAGATTAATAAAGTGTTCTTTGTCAAAATCATCAAAATCATTTGTTTTTTCTTTGTTCAAATCTACTTTAATTTCAAAAATTTGTTCTTCATTGGCGGCGCGTGCTCTTTCCCCCGTAGCAACAATATCCGAAAATAATGCATCATAGCGATAACGTATGAGAGAAAGATCCATATTCTTAAACCTCCTATATTGATGAACCATCTGAAATGAAAAAAAAAAAAAAAACTACTTAAGTAAATTAAATAATGAGAGAAATAACAAAGAAATATAGAATAATGCGAGAGACGTACCTTAATCTTTTGCTTCCACCAATCGTCATCTGCAATGATTGTATTTTTTGTGGCATCCTAACCTAAACCTGTATTCTCTCTCATCTACTGCTTAAAAAAAGCCCAGTCCTGTTTCATGTTATCCCACTTATTTTTCAACTGAGTTTTAGTATAGTTCCTTCCCGTCCTCCTGTAGAACGCATCAACCAAATTTTTCCATCCATCTTTATTCAAATGAGAGTTCGCTCTATTTCCTTTTATAATTTCTCTTTCACACACCTCAATAAAAGAAATATGAGCATTATAGTCCCACTTAACGTTACTTCGTACCAAACTAGTATTCGACATTATGGAATATAAATGATCTGAAGATGGAATATAAATGTCAATTGCCACACTTAGTCAATTTAGGGATAAAAGTTGAAAAGATAAAAGACAAGAGACAAGTAAAGTAAAAACTACCAGTAACAACTAAAAATTTTAACTGGACAAGAAAGTAGGGCAGCATTGATATGGGAGCAAAACAAATTTCTTGCAGAATTGATATGGCATCATTGCAGAATACACATTTTGTCCCACCTATGCATCAAAACAAATTTCTTAACTTGAATCTTCTTTACCTTTAGGAGCAAAACGGGAACAACAACAGCAATACAATGAAATATGTACAAAGAATATAAGCACATCCTTTACACTTTTGTTCTCGTGTTAGACCTTTTTGTTAGTTTTATCTGTGATGCTAAAACTAAAACAGAATGCAGTATCACATACAACAACAGTATGCTCACTCACAATTACTAACAGAGATATTAGCATCTTTCACCTAGCAATTCTCCTCTAATACCTTTAAGAAGATAGCCTACGGAAGAAATGAAGATTGCAGGATTATCGCATTTATCCTGATGAAGAACACATAACATCCTATAACAAAATCAATACTCGAAATACATCATAGATTAAAAAGTGCACGCCACCTCCGGGACATGTCTTTGTCAGGCATGTGTGGCTAATCAAAACATACACTTCCACTACATCATGAAGATAAATAAGATTACCAATCTGCTTGTTTAGAGTTATATATTGATATTCCGAAAATTTCAATCTCTGAGGTAGGTAATTCTTGTGATATAATAGTTGTTCAAGAAAAAATGCCACCTCCATACAAAATTTCAAAGATAATAAAGTCCTCTTTATAAGTGTCATCTTTGATCTAGTGTATTTTGCGCATAAAACAACAAGAAAAACAAAATTACAATCACACACCAGAAACATGCATTTTGGTACAGCACAAAAATATTTTTCTTAACAAAATCAACAGCAACATAGGATCTAGGGAGGATGGTGTACATGCAGTCTTACTCTACCTTGTGAACGTAGTACGTAGAGAGTCTATTTCCGATAGACCCTCAACTCAATATTTTTCTTAAGAAAATCATTTTTCCAATATTTGGTAACCAAAATATTTTTCATGATACAAACACTACTCTTTCATATGTAAATGCACCCAGTGTAGCTAAAAATCAAGTCAATTCTCATATAATCAAAAAGAAGATGAAACAATTATAACAAAACCACATTTCAAGATACCCATTTTGAGCTAAAAATCAAGCTATAAGAACCTTGAAAACTAAGAAAACACAAATGAAGCCAAAAAGAAACAGACCAACTTCCAAAAAAAACAAAAACAATGGACAACAAAGCTCATTAACAGATACCCATTTTTTCCAAATTCACATGAAATACACCCATTATAGCTAAGAAAATCAAATCATAAATAAACAAAAATGGAAACCAAACCACATTGGAAGATACCCATTTGCTTAAAATTGAAAAAAGAGATGAAAAATCAAAAATAAAGAAAAAGACGTAAAGATTGAGAGAACTTACAGCGGAATCTTGAAGGAAATGCAGCAATTTGAGAGAAAATCTTGAAGAAAATGTGATGTGTTGAGAGGCAGCGGCATGGGTTTTTTCAGAGAAATGAAAGTGTTTGTGTGAAGTGTGCTGTGAAGTATGGTTATAGTAATGAAGGAGAATTAGAGCTAAAGAGTAAAATTGAAATAAGTAATAATTACAAGGGATAAAAAGGTAATTTATTTGGTCAACTTAAATAGATTATAAGTTTCAAAAAAAAGCTAGGATTTGGTGCTTCTTGTTTTGGCTTAAAAAAGGCCAAAAATAACTTTTTTTAAGCAATTAGAAAAATTGCCAAACACATTTTTAAGCAAAAAGCAACTTATAATCTATAGATTATAATCTCTTCCAAACACCCACATAATCTATTTAAGTTGACCAAATAAATTACATTTGTATCCCTTGTAATTATTACTTATTCCAATTTTACCCTTTAGCCCTAATTCTCATTCACTACTACAACCACACTTCACAACACACTTCACACAAACACTTTCATTTCTCTGGAAAAACTCACGCCGCTGCCTCTCAACACATCACATTTTCTTCAAGATTTTCTCTCAAAATGTTGCATTTCCTTTAAGATTCCGCGGTAAGTTCTCTCAATCTTTATGTCTTTTTCTTTATTTTTGATTTTTATCTCTTTTTTCAATTTTAAGCAAATGGGTATCTTCCAATGTGGTTTGGTTTCCATTTTTGTTTATTTATGATTTAATTTTCTTAGCTACAATGGGTGTATTTCATTTGAATTTGGAAAAAATGGGTATCTGTTAATGAGCTTTGTTGTCCATTGTTTTTGATTTTTTTGGAAGTTGGTTTGTTTCTTTTTGGCTTCATTTATGTTTTCTTAGTTTTCAAGGTTTTTATAGCTTGATTTTTAGCCAAAAATGGGTATCTTGAAATGTGGTTTTGTTATAATTGTTTCATCTTCTTTTTAATTATATGGGAATTGGCTTGATTTTTAGCTACACTGGGTGCATTTACATAAGAAAGAGAAGTGTTTGTATCATGGAAAATATTTTGGTTACCAAATATTGGAAAAATGATTTTCTTAAGAAAAGTATTGAGTTGGGGGTCTATCAGAAATAGACTCTCTACGTACTACGTTCACAAGGTAGAGTAAGACTGCGTGTACACCATCCTCCCTAGATCCTATGTTAATGTTGTTGATTTTGTTAAGAAAAATATTTTTGTGTTGTACTAGAATGCATGTTTCTGGTGTGTGATTGTGATTGTAATTTTGGTTTTCTTCTTGTTTTATGCGCAAAATACACTAGATGTAAGCTGACACTTATAAAGAGGACTTTATTATCAATGAAAAGTTGATTGAAATTTTGTACGGAGGTGTCATCTTTTCTTGAACAACTATTATATCACAAGAATTACCTACCTCAGAGATTGAAATTTCCGGAATATCAATATATAACTCTAAACAAGCGGATTGGTAATCTTCTTTATCTTCATGATGTAGTGGAAGTGTATGTTTAGATTAGCCATGCATGCCGGACAAAAACATGTCCCGGAGGTGGGGTGCACTTTTTAATCTATGATGTATTTCGAGTATTGCTTTTGTTTTAGGATGTTGTTATGTGTTCTTCATCAGGATAAATGCGATAATCCCGCAGTCTTTATTTCTTCCGTAGGCTATCTTCTTAAAGGTATTAGAGGAGAATTGCTAGGTGAAAGATGCTAATATCTTTGTTAGTAATTGTGAGCGAGCATACTGTTGTTGTATGTGATACTGCATTCTGTTTTAGTTTTAACATCACAGATAAAACTAACAAAAAGGTCTAACATGAGAACAAAAGTGTAAAGGATGTGCTTATATTCTTCGTACAAATTTCATTGTATTGTTGTTGTTGTTCCCGTTTTGCTCCTAAAGGTAAAGAAGATTCAAGTTAAGAAATTTGTTTTGATGCATAGGTGGGACAAAGTGTGTATTCTGCAATGATGCCATATCAATTCTGCAAGAAATTTGTTTTGCTCCCATATCAATGTTGCCCTACTTTCTTGTCCAGTTAAAAATTTTAGTTGCTACTGGTAGTTTTTACTTTACTAGTCTCTTGTCTTTTATCTTTTCAACTTTTATCCCTAAATTAGCTAAGTGTGGCAATTGACATTTATATTCCATCTTCAGATCATTTATATTCCATCATGTCGAATACTAGTTTGGTACGAAGTAACGCTAAGTGGGACTATGATGCTCATATTTCTTTTATTGAGGTGTGAAAGAGAAATTATAAAAGGAAATAGAGCGAACTCTCATTTGAATAAAGATGGATGAAAAAATTTGGTTGATGCGTTCTACAGGAGGACGGGA
This sequence comes from Capsicum pubescens, assembly GCA_030864215.1. Classification (NCBI taxonomy): domain Eukaryota; kingdom Viridiplantae; phylum Streptophyta; class Magnoliopsida; order Solanales; family Solanaceae; genus Capsicum; species Capsicum pubescens. The sequence continues at coordinate 21,911,377 of CM061548.1, forward strand.
AGAACCTATACTAAAACACAGTTGAAAAATAAGTGGGATAACATGAAACAGGACTGGCTTTTTTTAAGCAGTTGATGAGAGAGAATACAGGTTTAGGTTGGGATGCCACAAAAAATACAATCATTGCAGATGACGATTGGTGGAAGCAAAAGATTAAGGTACGTCTCTCGCATTATTCTATATTTCTTTGTTATTTCTCTCATTATTTAATTTACTTAAGTATTTTTATTTTTTTTGTTTTTTTCATTTCAGATGGATCATCAATATAGGAGGTTTAAGAATATGGATCTTTCTCTCATACGTTATCGCTATGATGCATTATTTTCGAATATTGTTGCTACGCGGGAAAGAGCACGCGCCGCCAATGAAGAACAAATTTTTGAAATTGAAGTAGATTTGAACAAATAAAAAAATGATTTTGATGATTTTGACAAAGAACGCTTCATTAATCTCAATGATGAAGGAAGTGATGAAAGTGATGACCCACATGATATGAATTCTCTTATGTTTTCCAAACCATCATTAAAAAGAGAACTTTCAACAGATGATATAGGAACTAGAATTCGAGTAAAAAAGAGTAAGACAAAATCTGCTAGAGAGGAACTACACTCTATAGTGGAGTTAATGTCAAGCAAAAGTACTGTCACATCTCATGCAGTAGAGAATCCCACCATTGATAAATGTATGGACTTTTTGGCAAGTATTCCCGAAATTGTTATCCCGTCTGAAATCTACAACTATGCAGTCAACTTGTTTCTAAAGAAAGACGTCCGTCAAATATTTCTTAAGATGACTAGTGATGAAGCTCGGAAGTCTTGGTTGGCATATAACTATGAGTTATACCTCCTTAAGAAAATGTATTCGGTTGATTTTAGTACTTTTGTTGTTTGATGTTTGTTATTATGGTTGTACGCGTGAACTTTATACGCAGTGGTTGTATGATTAAAACCCTTTTAAAATTGAGTTGACTTTATTTGTATTATTGTATGTGTGTGTATTTTATACATATGTATGTTCTATTGATTTTCACTTACTAGATGAAGAGTATGCAATGAGATATGAATTACATAGATTCATAGTGCATCTTATAAATTAAATTATGTTGTTGTACCATACTCTACTAATAAGAGGATTATGGGATTCTTACACTCTCATACTCTACTGATGTGAGGCATTTTTTATTTTCAGTTAAATGGAGAGTTTGGATATTAGCATATCTCCTGATTTAAGTGACTTATTAGATGAAGAAGATGAAGGATTGGAAAAAGTTCGCTGAGAGCAAGACAAGGAGTGGATGACTTTGTGTCAACTAGCAGGTAAATATATTTTGACGTATTGCGAAAAGTACTTATGTAAGGAACCTTGTCGTACATCAAAGCGCTCCGGACATACATTTATTCAAGAGATATTATGAGGAAATGAAACCCGTTGTTATGAAAATTTTTGATTGAAGAAAGCGGTGTTTATTGATTTATCCAATGACTTAACCGAAAAATATGGGCTTAAATCCACTCGTGGAATTTCTACACACGAAATGTTAGGCATGTTTTTGATGATTTGTGCACATGGAGCGGGAAATCGAATGATACAAGAAATCTTTCAACATTCTGGAGAGACGGTTCATAGACACTTTCATAGTGTTTTAAATGTTGTTTCTAAGCTTGCAAGAGATATCATTAGACCACGTTTAAATTACAATGATGGTGTAGGAGCTCACAAGCCATGCAACGAGCGATATTTGCCCTTCTTTAAAGTAAGTTGTACTTTCTCCAAATATATACTTTATTATACTTAATATTTAATTTCTCTCTTGATTATTTTCTTAAGTTAAATTTATATATGTATATACTTGTAGGATTGCATTGGGGCACTTGATGGCACACATGTTAAAGCTAGATTGCCGCAAGGTCAAGAAATTTCGTATATTGGTCGCAAAGGTTATCCGACTCAAAATATTCTTGCCGTTGTAGATTTTAACATGTGTTTTACATTTGCATTGGCTGGGTGGGAAGGATCGGCTCATGACAATCGTATATTTCGTGAGGCTCTTCGTAGACAAGAACTCAACTTTCCACATCCATTGGAAAATAAATATTATCTAGTTGATTCTGGATATTCGCACACGAAGGGATACATGGCTCCTTACAAAGGAGATAATGTGAGGTATCACCTTTCTGACTTTTGACGTGGTGCAACACGACAATTGCGGGAGCCAAGGGGATGCATTGAAAAATTTAATTATTTGCATTCTTCTTGTAGAAACATAGTAGAACGCACCCTTGGTGTATGGAAAGCGAGGTGGTCTATTTTGCGCGACATGCCTTACTATAACATTGACACTCAAAGGGATATTGTAATTGCTACTATGCCCATTCATAATTACATTAGAAAGAAGTGCAATGTGGATAATGCATTTCAAACAGCTGAGAATGAAAGATATAGTCCATCGGTTGATTTTGATGTAGGCACAACTTCAACGGCTAACAATATAGATGGCGAAAATGTGAGTGAGGAAAGTAATGTGCATTGGGTGTGGCTTCGGGATATGATTGCTACTGATATTTGTAATGCTTAATGCTTGTACTAATTGAATATTTTCACTTTTTGTATTTATGGCGAACTTAACTCTAGCCATATTAGTACCTCTTTTGTATGAAACTATTTATCTATTATTGTAATTATAATGATTAGTAACATATATATTTTGCTTAATGATAAGCTCAACATATATTAATATTATCTTCGAAGGTTAAAAGCAACAAGTTCAGTTTAATAAGAAAATGGAAGTATCGTCACAAATTGCACCTTAATGATACTAAATCTTAACGTAACCATGAAGAAACAAATAATCTTTTAATATATAACTATCTTTTTCAAACACAAACATTCAACACTTGAACTCTTAAAAAAAATATTTTTTTAGCGCACAAATTAATAGTCATTCATGAAAATATTTTATTTTAATATATATATATTAAAATATATATTAATTTTAATTTGAATCACTTTAGCAATAAAAACTAATAATAATCAACTCTATATATTACTAACAGCTATAAGGGTATTTCAGTCATTTTGACCAAAAAAAAAAATGCTTAAAAGCATTATTTACCAAACACATCAATAACTTTTTTCCAGTTTCAACACTTTTATCCAAACACTTAATTTTTTATTTTTAAAATAAGTTCAGCACTTTTAAACTTTTTTTCAGCCTATCCAAACGGGCTCTATAAGTTCCCAAAAAAAAAAAAGCTAGGATTTGGTGCTTCTTGTTTTTGGCTTAAAAAAGGCCAAAAATAACTTTTTTTTAAGCAATTAGAAAAATTGTCAAACACATTTTTAAGCAAAAAGCAACTTATAATCTATTTTGACTAGATTATAATCTCTTCCAAACACCCACTTAACCACCTTGAACTAAAATCTAGTGCACCAAAGAAAAAGAGAAGCTACCTCAGGAAAAGGAATGCAGAACTAAGTTGAACTCCATATTGCAGCATTGAAATTCTCCAACTCTTTTGAGCTCGATCCATATACCGCTTTAATTGTATCTATGCAACAACTGCAATCGAATCATTTTCTTAATCAAGACAGCAGTATCGAATAGAATGTCACTGGTCAAGAAGCGAAACTTCCGTAAACTATGTAAGCAATGAATAAATAAGCAAACATCAATGAATTACCTGCAAGCCTCCTTGTTGAACTTCTTCTTTTCAATCCCATACAGTGTCTCAAAGATGGCCGGTTCCACCCGACAAAAATATGGACGATCTAAAGCAAAAACGAAAACAAAAAATTAAGAAATTCACCAATATAACAGACTTACAGAACCAAAAAAAGTCATCGGAAGATAAATAATGATAGCTCCAAACCCCAAAAGGGAGGAAATCAAGTTTCACCTGCATAAATGGAGCATTTTCTTGTGCTCTTGTCAAAATGTATGCACCATCCATCAGAACCCACCAAGCTGTTGAATAACTGAGAAGAAAAATCCACATAAAAAGCCTCAAACTTTATATGATAGTCTCCTCATTTTAGATATCCCAAAATAATGACACAAATCTACTTTTGATAACAATTTGTGCATTTTACAACAACAACATACCCAGTGTATTTGATAACAATTTGTGCATTTTACAACAACAACATACCCGGTGTATTTGATAAAGAAATGTACCTTGGGCCTAACTCAACCTCGAAAGCTAGCTCATGAGGGAGGATTGTCCAAGACCATATAAGGAGACCAAGGACCCTTTAATCCACCGATGTGGGACTCCAACAGTATTCCCACAGTGGGGTCTGGGGAGGGTAAAGTGTACGCAGACCATAACACTACCTCAAATGAAGTAGAGAGGTTGTTTCCGGTAGACCCCGGCTTAGTACCGATAGCAGTATAACAAACACAAAACATAAATGCATAATTTGTGCATTTGGAGTACTAAAATATGTAACACAACATCTATTAATTATATCACAAAATATTTTCGATACCATTTTGCTTACTGTATTTGCCAGGACAGGTGCATAATTAAAACACAAAATAATGAACAATAAGAACACCTCAACATCAGAAGGGTCGTCAAAAATCTCTTCAGCAGAAGGAAAATTTGGCCCTTTTTCAAGTTTACAACATGCTCCACACTTCTCAACGCACTGCCATTTGGGTTCTTTGTTTCTGCCGTTAAATCCTGACGTCGTTTTCTTGACGGTAATCGCCGGTGGTGGTGGTACACTGGGATTGGGGGTGGTTAATTTTCGCTTGTTACCGATTTGGGGATTAGGGTTCGGTCTCCGACGCGCCGCCGTGACAACGGTGGCGAAACGCGGCGGAGCTACCGGAGATAGAGAAACAGACATTTTGATTATTTTTTTTGTGGACTGATTGGGAGCCATTGGCGCCATATTTTTATCTTTACTGGTCGCATTTGGCCCATTTAGAGCCAGATACAAAATTAATACTCCCTTCATTTAAAAAAAGAGTGACTACTTTTTTTTATTTTTGTTCGTTTCAAAAAAAATAATTTTTTAATTTTTTTATAATACTTTAATTTTAATTTTTCACATATAATATTTAGGACCACATGATTAAAGAATATTTTAATATATTTGACACAATTTTAATTTAAAACCACAAGATTCAAAAATCTTCTTTATTTTTTTTAAACTTTATGTCAAGTTAAAGTAGGTCATTCTTTTTAAAATGGAGGAAATATTAAATTTTATATTTATATTTTTTTTAATCTTGTTGCTATTCTTATTTTTTATTTTTATTTTATTTAAATAAATTATATTAGCTAGTTCGACATTCTAAATTTCTAATATTAATTAAGAAATATATTTTTTTGTAAATTGAAATAATAATTTTTTTCTTATAGTTTATTTTAGGTTTTCTTTTGTAGTTTCAAACACATACACGCCAATACTATTTTTCTTTTTATTTTAATAAAAGTTTTGGAGATTAAAGTTTTTAATGACCAAATTGAGTTTTACCTCAAGTTGAATTAGCTTTTCATTTTTTTTCCTCAATTCAACTTATATCGGCTAACCTATTTTTTATTAAGTTTTTCTCAATTAAACTTACATTAGTTAACACATTTATTATTAAAAATAAATAAATTCTGACATTCAAAGTAATATAATAAATCTTTAATACTACATTGTTGTATGATAACATCAATAAAATTAATTTATAAATAAAGATAGAATTTAATTAAAATAATTAAAAGATTTAACTGGACAAAATACTTTTGTAAATATTTCTTCATATTAAACCATATGAAAGAAATTGAAAAGCTATTTTTTTTAACTTTAATAGTTTCTTTTTTCCTAAAAATACATATTAAGAAAGTTATATTGATTTATTTAACATGTATGAAACTTTAAAATTTCATGTTAAATTAATTAAAATATATTGAATTATATAAACTATTGATTATCCCATTTTTTGTTAAAAAAATTTATTATTAAAAAATGTGAAAAGGAATTACTCTCATTTTTTATTATTTAGTATCATTAATATTTGGAGAGTTAAATTGTATTTTTTAAACATTAACTTTTCAAATATTTCTAGCTATATATAAAAAAAAATCGGTGGAAAAGATGTGCATTAAGAGAGTAGCAAATAGAGTTCCTGAGCCTAGTCCAGCTCGATTACAAAAACCACTGGGCAATGTCTGTCTGAGTCTACTTGTGTAGGAACAGTCCTACCATAGAAAGTACCTACAATATTTGCCCAAACATCATGGGCTCCGCGGGGGAGGGGGTATTCAAAAATTTACAAGTTTCATGTTGTTCCTACCTGAGTCCTTCTTTCGCCAAAGCATCCTGTTCTGCTCCCTGTAATTATGGTGAACGGATGGACCTCCCAATATTCTTATCATAGATCTGCAGTCATAAAAAATCAGGTTATATAATAAGTTACTTTGTTTCAATATTTGAATGATCAGAAGAGAATCAATGCAAATCTCAATTGGATAAAGATGGTGCTCTAAGACACTAGTAAGGCCTTTATGTAAAGCCAACAGTTCCATAAGGGTATTAGTAGTGTGACTGAAACTCTGAAAGAAATCTAAGACCCAATTCCCACTCGAATTCCTAACAACTCCCCCCCCCCCCCCCCATGTCTCTCTTACCAAGATTGTCATGGAAAGCTTCATTAGTGTTGAGCTTAAAACAGTTATTTTTCTTTTTTTCTGGGGTAGGGGTGGGGGTCCAACAAACAGAGATAGGGAATCGATGTCTAATAGAGGAGGGAGTGCTTAAGTGGAAGAATTCAACTGCCTCAGAATGGGCATTCTTCAAGCAGGGGTGACAACTGAGATTATTGTGCAGGTTGTCATTTCTGTTTTTTCATATGTACCATAGGCAGAAAGGAATGAGGGCGTGGACTGGAGCTTGATGATGTCGAAGAATGAGTGATTCAGGTACTCCCAAGTGCTTTCCTGGTGAGAAGGGAAGAAGTGTTGGGAGACGATAGCGAGGTTACCCCTGTAGTGAAAGATGAGATCTTCCCAAAGGAATGTAGCATAGCTGCAGCTAAAGAATATATGAGGGATGTCTTCAGAAAGGTAGTTACACCTCATGCAGGATGGGTTAATATCAATGCCTCTATGAGCTAGAGTAACTTTAGTAGGGAGGCTATTGTGAAACATCAACCACAGAAAGAATTTAAGCTTATTGGGGATATGATTTTTCCAGATCCAATTCCATAAAGCAGTAGGGGAATCAGAATTAAAAATTATCTTGCAGATAAAAAATTAGGCACTTTTGCAGGAGAAAAGGTCTTTGCCATTCAAGATCTAAAGAGGGGAGTCAACTTGGATTCTAGTATTGAGAAAAAAGGTATGCAAGATGGTATGCTTGACCTCTAGGGGAATTTCAAAAGGTATAGAGTCCAGGTTCCACACTCCACTATGCCATATATGGGATAGCCTGAAGGAAGGGTAGGGATTAGGAAGAGGGCCCTACATTTTTTGGATAAGAGAGGGAAGGTTAAGAACCCATCGTCCCCTCCAAGCATTTACCTTATTGCCATTATGAACCATTAATTGAATAGCATCCTTACAGAGGGTCCAACTTCTTTGGATATTCCTCTAAGTTTTAGAGGATGAGGGGCTTTGGTTGCTAGAGTTGCTATATTTACTGGTAAGGACTCTAGCCCATGGCGAAGGGGGATTAGTATGCATTCTCCAAGCCAGGCTACAGAGGAGAGTGTCATTCTTAACTCTAGCTTTTTGTATACCTAACCCTCCTCTTTCTTGGACTTAGTGATGGTATCCCAATTTTTCCTGTCCATTTAACTCCTAGAGTCAGTGGTCCTTCAAAGGAATTTTCTTTGGGTCCTATCAATCAGTTTATGAATTCTACTAGGGAGGAGGGTGTATTACATCACATGATTAGGCATGATACTCAGGGAGGCCATAGATAAGGTAGTTTTGCCAGCCATATTCAGAAACTTAGTCTTTCAATCAACTAATTTACTATTCATATTATCTAAGATGAACTGGAAGTCATTGACCTTAGGGGTAGACTGAAACATAGGAAAACCCAAGCATTTTCCAAAGTTATTGCTAGGGTTAATGCCTAGTACGGTATGTTGACACTCAATTTTGGCTCTTTTTTTTCATAAAATTAATTTTTGGATGCTTAGAATTTTTGAATATTTTTTGTAATATATATGTTCCTTGTTGTCAAAATTAACAGTTTGAAAATGATATTTTCTATTGAAATACTAATATTGCATCTTATAAATTTGCTCAGAGAAAAATAAATTAATAATTATATTTTAAATTGTCATTTTGTTTCTTTTTCTAAATAAATAAATAAATAAATACACACACACACACACACACACACACACACACACATATATATATATATGTATGTATGTATGTATGTATACGTTTTGGGAAAAATTAATTAGAACAAAATAAACATCATTGAATTAGTCAAGTGAAAATCGATTTGGAAGAATTAGATTGATTAACTTATCAATTTGAGTCATTTACTCTTTACTTTTTAGGGCGTTTGGATAGGCTGAAAAAAATGGCTTTTAAAAAATTCTTTAAAAGTGCTTTTGAAAGTGTTGAACTTATTTTAAAAATAAGCAGTTATGTGTTTGGATAAAATTGCTGAAACTGGAAAAAAATTATTGGTGTGTTTGGTAAACAAGCGCTTTTAAGCACTTTTTTTTGTCAAAATGTCTGAAATACCCTTAAAGCTGTTAATAATATATAGAGTTGATTATTATTAATTTTTATTTCTAAAATGATTCAAATTAATATCTCTCCCTCTCTCTATATATATAATATTTTCATGAATGACTATTAATTTGTGCGCTAAAAATTCTTTTTTTTTTCGTTAAAAGAGTTTAAATCATTAAGCATATATATGGTACTAATCACTATAATTACATTAATAGATAAATTGTTGGTCACAAATGATACTATTTGTTTGATAAAAAGACTCTTAATTAGAAAATATATTACTCGTTAATTGAGTAAGTACTATCAATATTAAAACATTGGTGAATACGAATATTGCGTCATGAAATATAGATGGACCATTCACTAATCGTCCATGAAGTTGTATATCTTCAATGAGTATTTTCCATATACTTTGGTTGGCGAGATATTTTTTTTATTAGAGAAATTCATATGTTTTACAATAATAATTGTCCAAATTTAAAAGAATATATTAAAGAAGGAGAATAATTTATAAAAATTAGAAGTTTCATACAAAAGAAGTACTAATATAGTTAGAGTTAAGTTCGCCATAAATACAAAAAGTAAAAATATTCAATTAATACAAGCATTAAAAGCGATTTTGGGGCCACATAAGGATAATTTTGGAATAAGGGGGAATCATGAGGGATAGAAATGTCTTTTAATTAGTCAAAATACAATAGCTTATAAGCCAAAAAAAAAATAAGTTGGAAATTGGAGCTTTTAGTTTTTGTCTTATAAAAAGTAAATTTTGATTTTTTTAAGCAATTTTGAAACTTGTCAAACACATTAAAAAGTATAAAATAGCTTAAAAGCTATTTTGACCAAAATATAAGCCCATCCAAACACTAGTTACTCTAAAACAACAACCCAAATGAATAAAACCCACCAGTCCGGCCCACTTGGACCTTGACCCGGCCCAAACCCTAATTAAACCATCCATCTTTCTCCTCTCTCAATCTCCCGTTTGTTTCCAACTAAACCTCAACCAAAAAAACGTTGGTCTCTCTTCTGTCCTCGCTGCCAGCGACTGAAGCTGCGCTAGACCACCGGATAATGGAAAATCCAGTAGTTTTCAACCTTCTCCTCCACTTTTCCATCAATCCCATCATTTTCCATTACTTTTCTTTCAAAATCAACTGCTCCTGAAAAGGTAAAAACAAAACTAGTCTTTCTCTTTCACAATTTTTTCCCTTCTCTGTGATTTAGGGCTTTTTTAAGAATTCAAAATTTGAATTCTTGGGGCCTGAGAACTGTTTCAGCCCTCAAAAATTCGGCCATAAAAAAGAGCCTTTGGGTTCTCATGAAAAAAAATGAAGCAAGAATCAAGGATCACCAAGAACCAGCAATTAGAAAATTAGCAAAAAAATAACAGCAATTACGTTCTACTATTTCCTCTTATTTCTCTTGCTCCCTTTTCGTAATCGAAGTTCGAGTTTGAGTTTGGATCTCCGACGAGGAAGCCCTAGTTCGTTGCTCCAAAATAGGTCCGTAATTCTCCTTTGCTTTATATATTAAAAGATAAGGCCTTAAGATATTTTAAAAAGAAAGTAAATGATTCAAAATTCTTTGATGGAATTTGTTATATGTATGCGTAAACAGAAAACTTGGCTTGCATGTTAATTTATCATGTTTGAGTTGTGTGTTTAGATTTCAGGGTTATTGTAACCGTTTAAGAATTTGCGATTTTGATTCTAACTTTAGCCTCATTCCCGTCTAAATAGACGATTTTGCTAACGGAAAAAAATTTCCGTTTGGAATCATACTGTCGGTCCTTGCATTTTACACCCCCAAATGTCTTTTTTTTCTTTAACTTGCACCCTATTCTATTTATTTTTATAATTTACACCTAACCTCTTGAGTCCCTTGTATTTTACACCCTTTTACACCGTCTTCCTTTTTTTAACTTACATCCTATCCTATTTTTTTTTTACAATTTACACCCTAACCACTTTATTTCCTTACAAAATAGTAAAATTATTTTTTAATTATTTATTAATGAGGACAAAATAGGAATAACAATATACTCCCTCCATTCTATTTTACTCGTTTCAATTTGACATTGCACATTGATTAAGAAAAATAATTAATAACATGATTATTTTATCATAATATCTTTATTAAATAATATTTACGTTTTAATTTGGAGATAAAACAATTACTACTAAGGGTAAAAAAGGAAAAAAATATTGGTTTGTCTTGATTAATGAAAAATAACTAAGTAAAATAAAAAATCGAATTAAAAAATTTGGAACGAGTAAAATGGAACAGAGGAAGTATTATTTTTTAAAATAAATTTATTTAATTTTTAGTGTAGGAAGTTAGATGAAAAATTTGCAAACTCAAATTTTTAGAAAATTTAAAACGAATGCCATGTGAGTTAAGAGAAGATTGATATTGCAGAACTAGTGATATAGGAAGACATTGTTAAAGACAAAATTCCATCAATTCATGTGTTATATTTTTTGTTTTATCCTTAACTACTGCTATTCTATTCATTTTTCCTCAATATTTTGGTCCTTTTTTTACGTTATTATTTTCTTTCTGACAGATAGTATAGGTGATTATGATTGCATTAATATAGATATGGCTCCAGAAATTTCACTGCACCGTACTTTCACCATTCAGAAGCAACGCCACTACGAAATTTTAGCAGTTACAAATTAAAGTGAGAATACTTATCACATGACAATAGTTAGATGATAAATGTGAATGCAGGAACATATCTTGAAAGTTCGTTACACTAAAAATTAAATAAATTTATTTTAAAAAGTAATACTTCCTCCGTTCCATTTTACTCGTTCCAAATTTTCTAATTCGATTTTTTATTTTACTTGTTATTTTTCATTAATCAAGACAAAACAATTTTTTTTTTCCTTTTTTACCCTTAGTATTAATTGTTTTATCTCCAAATTAAAATGTAAACATTATTTAATAAAGATACTATGGTAAAATAGTCATGTTATTAATTGGGGTGTAAAAAAAAGGAAGACACCTTGGGGTGTAAAATGCAAGGGAACCAAGAGGTTAGGGTGTAAATCCTAAAAATAAATAGGATAGGGTGTAAATTGTTCGTAGGGAGATGCTTAAATTTCAGTTCTTGTCGATCTTTATTGGTTGCCTTGTCTGCGCCGAGTTAGTTAGAATTGTTAGGTGTCCATAACTCCTCTCTACTTTTGATTTTAAATCTGAAAATGTTATCCTTGTTTGAGTGTAAAACGTGAATATAAGTTTGTATCTCATGAGGATGTTGTTGCCTTCTAAATGCCATAGAGTAGGATAGATAAATTTTCTCATTACTTATTCATCAATATACATGTTAAGCTTTCTTTCACTCTCTGTTAAAAAAAATTTCATTTTTATAAAAGGATGAGTTGCTTTCTGTCTAGTTTGATGATATTGTGTCACCCTTTTGAAATTTTATCTAAATGGACCTTTTGTCTTTTCTCTCTCAAGACTTTGGATATGCTCTGTTTAGCAAATGGGAGTCATTCTACAATATACAATACGTGATTTGTTGACAGTTTGGCAACTTCGCTGGGATTAACCATAAAAAACTTACATTAATAGTTATGCTTTTTATATTGTTATTTGTTTTGCCCTACTTGTCTTGATTTATCATGTTTGTATGACATAAATTGTTTATTTGCTATAAATTGCTTATTTATTTATCGCTTAATATAAATTGGCATTCCGTTCATATTTCTTCCACTTCGGAAAACTGACACTCACACACACTGTACCCGCGAATTGTACATTGTACTTTCCCAAAATTCTTTCAAATCATCTTACTTAGAGAGTCGGCACATACGTGGGGTGCGCTGGAGTTTTATTGTCGTGGAACTACATGCCGTCTCATATAGGAAATCAAAGTTTGCGTCTACCCAAATCTTAGAAAACTTAAGATAGCGCGTTACCACCCTTGATTTAGGCCATGCATGCATAAACCTTAGGTGGTTTGACCCATGGTGTCATTCCACAAATAAGAGAACACCTTTTATGTCAAATGGGTTTCACAACCCAATGACGACCCTCATATTATGTGCAGAGATAATGATAAATTGATCCAAGTAAAAATTTGACCAAAATTGAGTTTGGAAAATTTTAAATCCAAACTTGAGTGATGTCATTAATTAAAGCTTGGATCAATTTATCAAAATCTCGATTAATATTTACCTCTGGCATAAAAGAGTTACCCACGTATTAAGAAAGCGTTATTGTTGTTTGATGTATTTGTCTATATGTTATCTTATAATTTATTTGACTTTACTTGACAACTTACTTGCTACATGATCAATTAAATTCACATGAACATGACTTTACTTAATCTCCTTATTAAAACTCGTGTCGACATTGAACTGATCGACCATCTTTACTTCACAAGGTCCAAGGCTTCAACATTACCATGACGTAGTTGGGCTATTCAAGGAAGAAAAATCACTATGTCTGATAATCCAACCACATCTAAGCCAATTGGTACTGGTAATACTGTGATTCCTAGTAACCCTCTTGAGACTCCCGAAAATGAAACCATTGCCCGCTTGACTCAAGAGATTGAGGATCTTCACGAAGAGCTGAATCGGGATAAGGACTTGACCAATTTTTCCATTATGCTCCAAAGTCCACTTCCTGAACCCAGAAATGCCGCACCAAATCCACCATGCTTTCCATCACTTGATTCACCAGTCCCCGAAAACTTTCCTCCTCAACATTCTCTACCTACCAACAACAATCTACCTCCAACCACTCCCGCAAATCCACCAAATCAACTACCCATCTTTACACCTCTACAAAGCCAACCACCCACCTATATTACCTATGCTACTCCTCCTAATCCTTCACTCGTCAACCCACCAAATCAATCTCTAGTTCATATCCCTCATGCATCACCACCTGTTAACACCTATTTACTACCTAAAACTACTCTCACAAACCAACCAAATCAACCACAAGCTAATACCCCTAATAATCCTCCACCACCTCCAATCCAAAATACTCCCACCATACAAAATTATCCATCCCAGCATATATAAGGGGACATGTTGCCACTTCTTACGCTCAACATGTTCCTTTTGCATATGTAGTAGAAAATCAAACCTTTACCAATCCAATTACAGTCAGGTTCCAACCAGAGGTAGACTAGTATGAAAAAATGGAGAAGAATGCCAAGGCAAAGACCGATGATGTGTTAACAAAGGAGATTTGTGATCATAAGGAAGCAATGAGGAACCTCCAAACTACTAGGGGAAGCAAAAGCCTTGAGTATGAGGATTTGTGTGTAACTTGACATATACTTGCCTGTGGGGTATAAGCCTCCAAAATTTTATTTGTTCAATAGAGTCGGTGATCCACATATGCATTTGCTAGCCTACTGTGACAAGTTGGTAGGAGTAGGGAGAAACGAAATTATTAGAATGAAATTGTTCATAAGAAGTTTGTCTGGTGAAACTCTTGCTTGGTACACACAATAGGATCTCCATAAATGGTGTGAGTGGAATGACATGGCACAAGACTTTATGGATCGATTTAGGGTCAACACTGAAATCACACCAGATAGGTTCTACTCGGCTAAGTTAAAGAAGAAGTCAACCGAGACATTTCATGAGTATGCTCTACGTTGGAGGACAGAAGCAACTAGAGTCTAGTCACCTTCATTGAATGCCAAGATAACAGCCTGTATTATGAGAAAATGATAACTGTGATGGGACAAAAGTTCATGAAAGTCGTCATGATGGAGAAAATCTTGGAAGATGGGATCAAATCAGGGAGAATCCAAGACTATACAGCTTTGCAAGCTGCAAGCAAAGCAATTTAATATGGTTCCATCAATGGGAACAAAAAAAAGAAAGAAGATGTATCTGCTCTCATGATTGATCAAGGATACAAGCCAAATCAAGTTCCTCTATACCCAAATCAACCACATTGACCTATTTACCCTTATTAATATGCTATAACTTCCCAAACACTCTATCAACTTCCACCAACTCCTTACCCTGTCTATAATACCCAAGCAAATTATTACCAACCACCAGTCATGCTTACCAAGCTCCACATCCATATCAGCGCATCACAACTCCAACTAATCAAAATCGCCCACATATTGCACCTAAAGTCCGTCCAAATTCTGAAGTCAAAAACACTCGTAACTACACAAAATTAGCTGAGTCATATGCTCAGTTGTTTGAAAGATTGAAAACAACAGGTGTAATATAACCAATTGAAGGAAAAATCTCAGATTCTATTCCAAAATGGTTTGATGGTTCCAAGCGTTGTGCATATCATTCTGGAGTTGTTGGGCACGACACAAGAATTGCTACGACCTTAAAAATAAGATTGAAGCCTTAATTAAGGAAGGAGCAATTCAACTTACTAGACCTCAACCCAATATGAACAACAATCCATTGCCTAACCACGGAAATGCTAATGTGAACATGATAACTATTGAGGAAGATTTTGATTCGAAAGAAAGCAGTGTACCAATTGGAAAGGTGGGAAAGGACACATAATTAACCTTTGATGCTCCTATGATAACACTCCAAGAACCAACATTGATGAGGGTTACTACTACCAGCACCGAGACACTAACCATTTGGGGTGCCGAACCAGAGGAGACTTTGAAGAATTAGACTTGTACTCCGTACCTGGTTCGTCGGGGATCTTGGTAGATTGAACAAGTTGTAATATTTTTGAAAAGCATGATTCTAAAAACTGAGGCTTGATCGTGCCTAAAATTTTATGTTGTTTTGTCTCATCTTTTGGAAGCTTAATTGCAAAATCTATGAATGCATTTTTCTTTACGTATTACTTTCTATCTTCTTATATAAATTATCAAATTTATCAATTTATGATTATGACATAACTTTCTATCTTTTTATATAAATTATCAAATCTATCAATTTATGATTATGACATAATGAAATGAATGAACAAAGTTTGGTATCAAACATGCTTCGCAAAGATATGCAACTGACTAGCAGTTCAAGCAACAAAACGAGGAACAAGACAAACATGGAAATATTCGAGCACAAAGAATATTCATTCAGGAGAAGTCAAGACATTACATCATAGTCCGACTTTAGATAGGCTTTATTTAGATGTAACCCTTACTTTTCATGTAATTTACAAACTACTTTCTAACCTGATTCCCTTGGTGGGATACGTAGGCAATCCACATAGGGTTCGGTTTTACTATAGCAAAAAAAATCTAAAAACCTCTTATTTGTAATAGGAGAACTACGCCTGACCTGATTCCCTTGGTGGGATACGTAGGCCACCTATATACGGTTCTGTCACATTAGGATAGAAACTAGATATCCTTATTTATGTAATTTTGAACTACACGTGACCTGATTCCCTTGGCGAGATATGTAGGCAACCCATATCGGGTTCGGTCCAATTATTCGAAAAATCCCACATCATTTTTATGTACCTTGAACTACGTTCTGACCTAATTCTCTTTGCGAGATACGTAGGCAACCTATATAAGGTATGGTCTCACTACAAAAACTTAGTATACGTTTCTAAAGCCAAAATTGGGACAAATTTTGAAAAGACACGAATGAAAATGATCGGACATTGTCAAGGTACATTTGACTCGAGCTACCATATAAGGTAAACAGATAAAGGACGTTCATTTTGTTTCATAAGTGTATATATATATATATACTCTATATATTTTCCTTAAAAAGCTTTCACTACTTGTTCATTTATCAAGTCTCAATGGAGATCATAAGGTCTAAACAGAGAAGATGAACGGAGGATCAACAAGGTCAAGCTTCGAGTCAGCACGAATCAGCACCCCCCTTCCAACTAAGAATTTTTTTTGAAGTGCAGGGACAATAAAGATACAAGATGACAACACTAGGTTGATGTCAAGTCTACCACTTTGTCCAAAACATCATTTGGCCCCTACCAGGAATTGCTCATCAAGGATAAATGTCGAAGATCAGAAGATGATATTCAACCAATCATAATCACCATCTACATAACCAACGTCAAGTCTTCAAAGACAAATGGAATCGTCACTTGACCATATCGCTCCATCATTATAAGTCACTCGATTTTTTTTGTTATTCATTACTTACTCTATCTTCTTTTTTATCCATATCAAACTTGAACTGTAACTTAAATATTCCAACTCTTGTGGAACTAAAAATAAAAACTTGCCTTGAATAAATAACCCACATATTTTTCCAGTATATTGGCCGTCCATTTGCAACTAATTGACATAGTTTTCATTTTCTTTTTTAAAGTATGGTCTAACTTCTTATTGGACAAGAAAAAACAAATTACCTTGAAAATACAATGAATCCTAGTCTAATTCCATGTTGGAATTGGCCAGCTCCACCATCCTTCTCTAGACCCATCCTACATCGATTTGGACTTCCTTCCGCCACATAAACGTCTATATAACGACATGTCCTTGCGAATTTTTTAGCATTGACAAAGAATACTAAGCAATAAGGTAATTCTTTCACCTTCTTTTTTTTTTCTTCTTTTTTTCTATTCACGATATGATATATATGTGCACGTACTATTTGATATTTCACTATGTTTTTCTCCCTCCTTTTATTCTTTAGTAAGCAAGAGTATTCAACGGAATAATTTGATATATTTTTGACAATCAGAATATTTAGGTAAATATCTTTTTTTCCCTGTTCTTTCTTTCTTTTTCTCTTTTGTCCACCTTTTTTTGTAGAGTTGAAACAAGTAGCAATATGCAACAATCGGCCTAGGGTGCGAGAGTTTAACTTCATCTTCGTACACCTTAAGACCGGCTAAATTGGCTTTGAGTTTGCTGACTATACAACCATCAACTTAGCGTACGAGAGTTTAACTTCGCCTCCGTACATCTTAAGACCGATCAATTTGGCTTCAAAATGGTGACTGTGCAATAATCGGCTTAGGGTACGAGAGTTTAGCTTCGCCTCCGTACACCTTAAGACCGACCAATTTAGCTTTTAGATGACGTCTGTGCAACAATCGGCTTAGGGTATGAGAGTTTAACTTCACCTCCGTACACCTTAAGACCGACCAATTTGGCTTTAAGATGACGGCTATGCAACAATCGACTTAGGTTGCGAGAGTTTAACTACGCCTTCGTACACCTTAATACTGACCAATTAGGCTTTAAGATGTCGACATTATTTCTAGCATACATGGCAACTTGTTCTTGAATAATGCCATGACATAGATGAAGTTTCTGTCAACAATCATTTGTGCAAGTATTTGACCACACTTCAACTTTGTATTTAACTAACTTATTTTGTTCATGCAGATTACATTGATGGTTCACTTTAAGGACTATACCTCTCCATCCTCCAAGAACAAGTATCTCCTTATTGAGGTTGATGATGGTACAATTTTATCTAAGCTATTAACTCATACTTCGATGGTCGGTAGGCATGTGGACCCGTGACCACCTTTGAGAAATTCTCTCCATATGTTGAACTGTATTTTAGAACATGACATTGATTCTAATCGGTCCCTTAAAATATGGTCTCTTCAGACTCCAAACCAACGTCAACTAAATATAGCGAGCACCCTTTCTTGCTTAGGGCGGTGAATACTCCAGGGCGATATACGTTGGGGAAGTTCCATGGAGATCGATGGTGAATTTAATCATACTCAAGGATATTGGAAATGGGCTGAAGACATATTAGCTAGAAGTCAACAAACATTGAAGGCAACAAAAATATATGATGTCGTTTATGTTTTTCTGTTTACCTATGACCGAAGTTCAAACATATTGCAAGCTTTTCTTGAAGCTTGGAGTTCAAAGACAAACACGTTGCTGACATTGGTTGGGGAGTTGTCCATATCCCTTTGGGATTTACATGAAATTGGAGGCCTACCCATTGGAGGTCTTTCTTAAGAAGAAGTAGTGCCTGAATTTAAAAAGTTCACCGGTGTTGATGAAAAGAATGAGAGATTCATCCCCGTACTTGTGAATTCTTATTTGTAGCCTTCCAACTTCTTCAAGAAGGAGAGTCTCATAATCCAAGAGTTACTTTTAGAAAGTGGATAAAGTTTAATTGTAAAATAGTTTTGAGATATGAGTCAGCTTCCTTGAGAAAGAAGATAAAATCTGTCCGTTTGAAGTCAACACATAACCCAATTGGGACTATTTCCAAAGTAGCAAAGTGGTTAAGCACAGATGATGCAATATTTTCTAAACTTGGAGTAGGGTATGAACACAGGACTGATACATATTTGGCAATATTTTTATCATGTTGGTTGTGCACCTTTGTTTTTCCTTCTAAGGATGGATATTTCATTCATCCGAGAACTTTTAGAATTGCATTCATTCGAGAACTTTTAGAATTGCATTCATTCGAAAACTTTTAGAATTGCAGCTATGACGGCCAACAAGCAAACTTTTAGTCTTGTCGTTCCTATCTTGTCAAGCATTTATAATGGTTTAAATAAGATTACCAAATATTCGCCGCTTGAGCACATCAAAGTATCCTTTGCAATCCATTATGTGTAAGGTTGTCTCGCTTACTATTTTAAAGATGCATTTTCCTCTTCCTAGTGGGTCATCCACTCCATTAAAGGTAGCATATTCTGGAGAAGGTGTTGTAAGATATTTTGATGAAGATCATGCCAGAAAGTGTATCTATCGGGGAGGGGGAGTAACATTTCTTGGACTTCTACCATGTTGAACAAGTCCAGTATTTGCTATTTTGTGGACAATGATAAAGATGAAGATTCAGAGATAAGTTACTTCATAAGCCTTCATTTTAACTTTCTCCCTTTGAGGTATGGAGACTCGTTCATCCCTGAGCCATACGGTCTATATCTAGTCGTCAGTTTGGATTTTATCAAAATCTCCCTGGCGACTTGAAAAGTGATATTCGCAGTGTATCACTTGATGAAGGCCTTAGGTTCTATTGCATTTGTGGATTGCATGGATCCATGGCAAAAGCAAATTTTCCTACGGCTATACCTAATGTGAGAAAGTACTCCTCTACTTCGTATAAATCTTGGTGGGACAAAGTTCATGGGAATTTTCTTAAAGCTAACTTGCAATCTTTAGTGAATGTTGTGGGTCTTATTACCTACACTACTCAAGAACATGGCGAGAAGGTCCCAATTGCTGTTAAACCTGTCGTTTTGAAATCTAAAGTAGTCATTTCACACAAAGTCAAGGACCATCTATATGTCGAAACTCAAAAAGAGGAGTCGTCTTTCCCGACTCAATAAGTTTTCAACAAACGACCATCTCAAGATGAGAGTGATAGTAGCCATAGAGATCGTTGTTGGAAGAAGGTGAAACCATTGGACAAGCCATGTGATACTAACTCCCATGTGGAGATTCTTGCTAGTGATGATAGGTTGTCGCCAACCATTGAAAAGGTAATTACTTAAATCTTTACTACTTCATAACATATGAATCACCTTTATATACCCCTCATATGATTTTTTTTCTTTATATGTGCAGCCAAATAATGTCCAAATTTCAGAAGATCCTTACCAAAGTAAGCTACAAGATAGTAGTGAGTCTGTAGCGGGTCTAGACTCAAGAGAGTTACTTTTGCCACCCAAAGAGGTCACTTCTAATCCTCGCAGTAAAGTAAAAAAAAATGTATAAACAAACTTCCCCCGACGAATAGAGGTAACCATGTCTGTTTTTTATGGCAAGAAGGTTGTCTCAGAGCTTAAAAAGGAATTTATCATGAAAGTTTGGGCTAGTATCGGCACTAAACTCACAGGACTCACTGCGGGTCATGTTTCTTCTATCCAAGATGATGTCGAAGTCATACTTAACGACATGAGTGGAATGGGTGCAGATATTTCTCTTTTGCAGAATCTATTTGGGTCTTTCTTTGAGCTTGCAACTTCCTATGACCAAGCACGATCCACGCTTGTTGATAAAGCCGCAATAATTAAAGAGTGAGACCTATATTTGAAATCTAAAGAGCATCCTGAACTTGTACTGAGGGAGAGAGATGAGAAATCTAAAGAAGTATCTGTTGTTTGCAAATCTCTTGAGAAGGCACGAAAAATTATGAAAAGTTGAAAGCTCGTCGAGATGTTGCCAAGCAAAAAGTAGAAGAGGTAAAATCCAAAGTTTGAGCTACTGAGGAAGAGTTTCACAAGTGTTCTGACGTATCCCTGGCAAAAGCAAATGTCGTAGAGAAAAATAAGCACGTCTTAGAGGGTAGTCTACAAGATTTAGTTAATTATAAGTTATACTTAGATTAGCCTTAAGAGATGTTTCTTTTCTTCAAACTTTCTTATCGCTTTCTATTGGCATTTTATTGAGTAGTTGTATTTATTAGTTGCAATAGAAACTCCCTTTTCTTTATATAGCACATTTCTTTCAATATTTCTTTTGGATTTCAACTTCAATAGTTACGCGCTTATTTGATGTGTTAATGTTATGGTATTAAATCTTGACTTTCTTTTTCTAACTTATTGACCATCGGCCTCATGTCCTTGTCTCACAAATGAGCTGGACTTGAAACTTTAGTTTGAAAGCCTTAAAAATAAAGCTTTTAACTTGCAAACTTGATAATTGCAGGTTTGGCAGATTTGTGCCCCAAACTGTAGGCTTTGGGTATTCCAAATCCTATTGAAGGAGTTCTCTTTTCTTTTGACGGGTTTTCCTCATTGAGCCACAAATATTTGGGATAAGTCCAAAATTTAATCAAAATATTTGCAGAATTAACTTCATATGGCGGATCAAGCAAGAACACAATTTTTTGTGACACTTATGTAACTGAACTTGGAATGAAATTCCAAGCGCCTACGTACCTTAATAAAGAGGATCAAGTCACAACGTAGTTCTGGGTGAATGTTTTTTTTGTGGCTTAACTTTTGCCTAGGTCGCCTCTTTCGAGGTTTTCAACCTAGCGGACCTTTTTTTTCTTTTTTAAGCCATACATAGTTTATACTCTTGCGGTCCAGGAGTGAACATGCAATTTATACTCGTGCCTTAAGGAGTATCATTATTCTTCAAGGATAGTACTTCTTCAATAACTTGGCATTGATAGGAACAATTTTCACGCCACCTGCATCAACAAGCTTATAAGCACCATTTGAACATGTCTCTTGTACGACATATGTTCTATCCCACTTTGGGGTAAATTTGCCCCCAGACTTACGAGAGGTGATAATGGGTCTTCTTACTGTAAGGACTTGGTCTCTAATTTGAAATCACCTCAAGCGAACTCTTTTGTTGAAAGAACGAGATAGACGGGCTTGATAACATTCAAGGTTTTGTTGAGCCTCCAGTCTTTTCTCATCAAAATCTTCCAACTCCGCGAGACGCAACTTAGAATTTTCTTCTTCGATGAGCCCTTCTTGAATAGTCTGTCTTAAAGAAGGTATCCAACACTCAAGTGATAGGATTGTTTCAACTCCAAAGGCAAGTGAGTATGGGTTTACTTGCATCGGTGTGCGGTAAATCATCCTATATACCCACAAAGCTTCTTCCATTTATTATGTCAGTATCGCTTGGATTTGGAGACGATTTTTTTCAACAGATTGCATAAAGTTTATTAAATACTTCAGCTAGACCATTTGCGACAACATAGTATATAGAAGATTTACGTTGCTTGAAAACAAAAAGATCACAAATTTTGTTCATTAACCTGTTATCAAATTGCTTGCCATTGGTTGTTATTACGTACTGAGGGATTCCAAAGGGGTAGATGATATTCACTTGGATGAAGTTCACAACATTCTTCTTCTTCACTTTTTGAGAGCAACAATTTCAGCCCATTTTGAGAAATAATCAGTGGCAGACAAGATGTACAAGTGTCCACCAGAAGATTTTGGAAGTGGTCCAACAATATCCAATCCCTAAGCATTAAATATCTAGGATATTATGGTTGGGTGTAATACTTCAGGGGGTTGATGTATGAAAATTGCATGAAATTAACAAGCTTTGAATATTCAAGCATAGTCTAAGTAATCTTTCACCATTGTTGGCCAATAATATCCCATTCTTTTAATGTGAAAATTGATCTTCGGTCCAGACTGGTGTTCTCGAGTGTGCTTCTTGCAAAGCTTGAACTGTTTCTTCCTCTTCTAAATATTGCAAGAGTACTCCTTCAAATGATCTTCTATATAGTGTGTCTTTATAGTAAAGGAAGCGAGGTGCACGACGATGAATGACAGTCCTTCTCCTTGAATCCTCTGGAAGTATACCATAGCACAAGTTACCAATGACAGGTTATCACCAATCTTTCTTCATGGCTTCAGAAATAGCGACGATCTGCTCAACCTTATTTCATACATCAGCATCCTCATTTTGCGATGATACTACCCATTCTTGGCAGATAGTAACTCGTGTCTGATTCAAAATAGTTAGGGTTGAGGCTAAAGCAACTAGGGCATCAACTTATTCTCTTTACTTGGAACATGTTGAAGGGTTACTTCTCCAAGTCATCCCATTAATTTCTGAGCATAATCATGATATGAGCATGCTCACGCTTTCTAACTTCATAGCTTACCAAAAGTTGCTTGATCACCAATTGTGAGTCACTAAAGACTTGTAATCTTAGTTGCTTCATTTCAATTGCCATCTCAAGTCCAAGTATTAGCGCTTGATATTTAATAACATTATTGGAGCAACGATTTGTCAGGGTAAAAGAGTATGGGATGACCACTCCTTGTGGAGTGACAAACACCACACCTGCATCAGCTCCACCTCGATATGAGACACCAATGAAGTACATCTTTCATAGGGGTATATCTTTAATAATTATTGCATCTTCATCAGGAAGTTCATCGGTCAGTTTCCAATCATCAGGTATTGGGTGGTATTCCAAGAAGTCTATCAATGTTCGTATCTTTATAGCCTTTTGAGGAATGTACACGATCTCAAACTATTGAAATTGAAGGTACCACCTTGCAAGTTGATTACTAAGGACTAGTTTTGACATAAAAAACTTGATAGGATTTGTCCTAGACATAAGACGGACGGCATGAGCTTGAAAGTAGTGTTTCATCTTATGGATTGAAAAGGCTAATGCCAAACACAACTTTTTAATTGAAGAATAGTTCAGCTTATTTTGTGTCATCATTCTGCTCAAACATACATATACAGACTCCTGAACTATTTGACCTTTTTTGTATAGGCACCTCAATTAAGTTAGGTACCTATTAAACCCTTTACTCCTTCGCAAATCATGTCAATTAAGCACAATTTGCTGATGTGGAAAAAAATCTATAATGCGTGTAATACACACTCCAATGACGTGGCAAAGTGACAAATCAAATAGCGGCACATGGCATTTTAACTTAAAATAATTATAAAAATAATTTTTTAATATAATTAAATTTAAATTAAAAATACCATTAATTCACCCCACCCCCACTGCAACAGCCCTTCCCTTCCAACCCCCCTCCTTCTCGGCCTTGATCTCTCTTAATCTATCTAATAATAGACTATCAGGTCAAATTCCAGTGACCCTTTCGACATTAAGATTAAGCCTTCTTGATTTGTCAAACAATAGATTGAGTGGTAGCTTAATAAAAGCTTTTAGTAATAGTTTTTTGGGAAATCCAGATCTCTGTAGTGAGAATTTTGGAAGTCTCAAGCCATGAATTGATCACAAAAAGTAAAAAAAATAAAATAGTATCTTCCTCTTCTTCTTCTTCTTCATATCTCTAAATATTACATATACTACTACCGAAAAACGTCGGTGAAGTGAATGGTGGTTTGAAGTATATGAAGTTGAATTATTTTTTCAGTGGGTTTCGTCGAAATTAGAGTTTGGTTTACTGTTTGGAGCTCCAGCGACCACTGGCAGTCAGTGAAATAGTTTTTTGGTGAGAGTTCGACATGGAGCTGGTAGTTTCCCGGCGGGGATCACCGGCGACAGCCTCCCAACGGTTTTTCGACCATTAATGTTCACCCTTTTTTTACTTTTCACGCTGTGTGATATCGTTCACTGTGAGATATGAGTGTATCCTCTTCCAATTTCCAGTGGGGGTCTCGGTGTGTATATGTCTGTGCGTGAATTGTTGCTATCAATCTATGAAAATGGTGAGTTATGGAGAAGAAGATGATGACCCTTTTTTTCTTTTTATTTATTTAATGTATTTTTTCTTATTGGTTGAGTTTTTATGTTTAATTTCTTTTGATTAATTATGGTTTCTTACTCTCCTAATGGAGAATGTATTACACATACCACACCATGTCAGTGCCACGTCAATAATTATGCTTAATTGACATGATTTGTGAAGGAGTAAAGGGTTCAATAGGTACATGGCTTAATTGAGGTGCCTATACGAAAAAAGTCAAATAATTCAGGGGTCTGTATATGTATTCAGCCTTGCCTTTACTATTTTCTTGTGCCAATAGTGCTGTAACTGACCTTTCTTGTGCCACGATGTAGAGTATCAATAGTTTTTAGGTATAAGTGCCGCAAGAACTTGAAGCTTCATTAAGTATGATTTGATACTTTCAAAGGCCTTGCCACAAACGTGATCCCACTCGAATGGAGCATCCTTATTCATGAGATGGCTAAATGGTTGACATTTTTTTGCCAGGTTTGAGATGAACCTCCTAAAATATGCTAACCTTCCTGAAGGCTTTTTAACTCATGAATGTTTTGAGGCTCGAACATCTTCATAATTTCATCGACCTTGACCTAATCAATTTCAATTCCTCGGTGTCGTACAATGAAGTCAAGGAACTTTCCCGAAGTAACTCCGAAGTCACATTTCAATGGATTCATCCTAAGTTGTAGGGGTGGACATATTTTGGTTTAAACCGAAAAACCGAAAAATCAAACCGAAATTTAATTTTGGTTTCGGTTTTTTGTTTTTTTTGAATCGGTTTCGATTTGTAATTTTTAAATTTCAGATTTTCGGTTTTTAAAAAAAATTTGGTTAAACCAAAAAACTAAATTTTTATAAATAAATATTATATATATAATATTATATATATATATATATATATATATATATAAAAACATTCAGTAATTAACAATTAATGCCGCAAGCCCGCAAACATTGCCCTTCCAAGTTCCAACCTCAAATCCCTAATCCCTATTCCGGTATTCCCTAATCCCTAGTTCCCTACGCCGTTTCTCAAATCTCACATACATCGGCGGGCGGCGACGAGGAGTCACGACTCACGGTGACGTTCCTTTGTTGATCGTTCTTCACGAATCACGAGTGTTCCTTCGTCGGTCGTTCTTCACAGGTTGTGGGCTTGTGGATCCGACGGAGACTAGGCAACCGACCACTGTATTTTTCTGACCAAATAGTCGGCGACCAATTTTTCGACCAGTCAGGCTTTCAATTATGTCTAATCCGGTATTTTTTTTATTTTTGATTTAAATTGATAGTTTAAAATTAAAGGCTGAGAAGTTAGAGGTGTGAACTAAAAATAATTACATTATTTTCACAGATTGGAAGTAGGGTAAGCGAAGGTGGAGCATCAAATGAAAATATTTCAATTTCATCTCCAAATGAAGTTGAAACTACTGTTGAAGCTGAACCTTCGAAGAAAAGGAAGGCCATGGAACCTAGAGCAAAATGTTGGCAATGGTTTGACAAGGTGGTTGATGAAAAAACTGGAGGTAATAAAGCAAAATGTAAGTATTGTGGAAAAATATATGTTGTTGCTTCAAGTGTCAGTGGTACTTCGTCGATGAATAATCATATGCTAAATTTATGTCCTTCTCGCCTTAATGTTGGTGTTAAAGATAGTCAAATAAAATTAGGTTTTCTACCATGTTCTGCGGGTGAAAAAGAAGGGGCATTAGGTACTTGGACATTTGATCAAGGACGAAGCAGGAAAGCTTTAGCCCAAATGATTGTTGTTGATGAGTTGCCATTTAGTTTTGTTGAAAAGGAAGGTTTTAAAAATTTCATGAGAGTCTTAGCTCCATACTTTCATATTCCCTCTTGTAGAACCTTGATAAGATATTGTTATCAGTTCTACAATGAAGAGAAACAAGTTTTGAAAAAGATTTTCAAAGAAGTACGTCCAAAAGTTTGTCTTACGACAGATACTTGGACATCCATACAAAAGATCAACTACATGTGTCTAACAGCTCACTTTATAGATTCAGATTGGAAATTGCATAAAAGAGTCGTAAATTTTTGTCCGATTTCCAGTCATAAAGGTGTTGATATGGCTGCTTCCATTACTAATTGTTTGCTTGAATGGGGTTTGGATACCATTTTTAGTATTACAGTTGATAATGCTAGTTCCAATGATGTCACAGTGATAGAAATGTCTAAACAATTAAGTAATTGGGGAACTAACATAATGGAGGGTCAACATCTTCATGTGAGGTGTATGACACATATTCTTAATCTTATTGTGCAAGATGTGCTGAAGGAAATTGATAAGTCTGTCAAGCGAGTGAGACAAGCTGTGAAGTATGTTAAACAATCTGCCGCGAGAGTTAAAAAGTTCAAAGAATATTGTGAATCTCAATTGATAACTTGTAAGAAATCTTTATGTTTAGATGTTCCTACTCGGTGGAACTCTACATATTTGATGCTTGAAACAGCACAACATTTTGAGCTTGCATTTGAAAGATATAGTTTCTATGATAATGGTTTTTTGGATTATCTTCGTACCTCTCCTTGTGAAGATGGAACTGAAGCAGGCGCCTTTACAAGTGAGGAATGGAAAAATGTGAGGACAATGGTAAAATTTTTGAAAACTTTTTATGATCTTACTTTGAAAGTTTCTGGTTCAGAATATGTTACTAACAGTGTGCACTTTGTGGAAATTCATGAGCTGGATTTGATTTTGAAAGAGATGATAGAAAATAAAGATTTTAGTTTGAAAAAAATGGCTTCAAATATGAGGGAAAAGTTCAGAAAGTATTGGGGTGATCCAGAGAAAATGAACAAAATGATCTTTATTTCATCTGTGTTGGATCCCCGAAACAAATTCGAATATATTCCTTTTGCAATTGTGGACATGTTTGGAAAAGAAATTGGAGACAAGTTGTGTGAATCAGTGGAGACATATATGAAAGCATTGTTTGAGCATTATGTTAAGAAATCAAAAAACTCTTCATCTACTTCTTCTTATTCTGTAAACTCTTCATCTGGGAGTGGTTATGGAAATTTTCAAAGAAGAGAAATGAGAACAAAATAACAATTTGAGAAGCATAAAGAAATTAGTGGAGGTTTAAGTAGTAAATCTGAGTTGGGAAAATATCTTGCTGAAGAAATTGAGCCAGATTCGGAAAAATTTAACATATTAGGTTGGTGGAAAGTTAATGAGCTGAGATTTCCCATTCTTGCGGAGATGACTCGTGATGTGTTAGTCATTCCCATCTCAAGTGTTGCATCTGAATGTGCATTTAGCACGGGAGGGCGTGTTATTGATCCATTTAGGAGTTCATTGACTCCTAAACTTGTTCAATCTCTTATTTGTCTTCAAGATTGGCTTAGACATGAACCTATTCCAATTAATATCGAAGAAGACTTAGAGTATCTTGAGCAACTTGAAGCCGGTAAGAGTTTTATGATTATGTATTCATTACATTAAAAATAATTTATTATTTATATTGCATTACTAATAAGTATCTTATATTTTTTCAGAAATGAGTTGTAGTGGAACCGAGTCTAGCATTGTTGATGTTTAGTTGCCAATAAGTAAATGTAGATTGAGGTTGATTATGGGTAAGTATTTTATTTGTTGTTTCTACTTGTGATTTGTTGCCTAATGTTGTTGAGAAAATAAAGATTGATAGCCTGAACATATACTAAGCTATATTACTGTGGCAAGTCGTATCAAAATACTACTGTGGTACTACTTGTTTCAATCTCTGGGTTTGTTCTTGTTCCTCCTTTTAGTACCCAAGAAAACAACATTAATGCATTTTACTGTGGATCTACTGTGGTATTCACTTTCTTGATTTTACCATTATTTTTGGCTTAATTTTTTGGTTGACTTGACTAACTGTTGGAGCTATATTAACTTAGAATAGTTCAATCGTTTAAATTTGAAATTTAGATGTTTGAAAACTATAGGAAAAATACCATATAAGGTGCAATCCTTTACATATTAATGCATTTCCTCCCAAAAGTTAAGAGAGATTACCAAACATAATTTAGTGGATGTCTGCTGCAAAGGGTTATATGCTTATAATGCATATTTTGTAGCTAATCACTTGCAGTATTTGACTGTGTTTTGTACTCTGTAGCAACTTTTGGCTGCCACATTTCTATTCTTGACCAATTGCTTACTATCTTTGCAACTATTAGATTATTTATTATGGTGCACATCCCCTCTGTTGCTAGTAAAACTATGGCTAATATTACTCTTATTCTTGTTCGAATTCTGGTTTACTCTTGCTGATAGGTGAATCAGTGGATTGATTCTTTTTAGTTGGTAGTTTGCTTTATATTCATACTTGTGATTGAAATCTTTTACTAATGCTTGATATACAATGCTTGAAGTTAGGTATTTCACTTACTAGGTGCAGATCATTTTTTGTCAAAATTTTGGTGTAAAATGATTGGTATAATGCATTAATGTGGTCATGAGCTGCAAAAATTGAAGCCTTCTCTAGCCAATCTACTAAGTTCTTTTTGTATAATAAAGTTTGAACTCACAACAAGTTTTTTTGGATTGCAGATGACTGTGGCGGATGTTTTGTAGTTGTGGATCGGTGGCTGTTTTGGTGGAATGTGATAGCTATTTTATGGACTGATGGACGATGGTGTGGTGGCTGTGGACCAGTGGTTATCTTGGTGGACTGTGATAGTTGTTTTATGGAATGTTGTGTTATTTTATGGAATGGTTTATGAACTATTTTAATGTTTTATGGACTATTTTAGATTTTTAGTGACTCAAATATTTTATGTAATGTTTTGGCGACTTTAGACTGTTTATGAAGAATAGTGTGTGGTAGTTCTTTAAAACCGAATTAAAAATCCGAAATAACCGAACTGAATTTGTAGAAATCGAACCAAATTGAATTTATTTTGGTTTGGTTATGGTTGTCATTTTTGTCAATCCGAAAATCGAAAAACCGAATCGATATTAAATTATCAGACCGAACAAACCGAATGCCCACCCCTACTAAGTTGATATCTTAGGTCTTTCAAGTGGTGGTCTCTCTTCCTTGACTTCACCACTAAGTCATCCACAAAGCACTTAACATTTTTATGGAGTAGTCCATCAAAGATGTTTTGCATAGCCCTTGAGAAGTGGAGCCAGCGTTCTTCAAACCGAAAGGCATCACCTTGTAGCAATAAATACCTTTGACCGTACGAAATACAGTGAGCTCTTCATCCTTTGGTGCTATGCGAATTTGGTTGTAGCCAGATGAACCATCCATGACGGACATTGCCTCATAACCAATAGTAGCATCAATCCTCAACTCTAGAATGGGAATTGGAAAATCATCCTAAGGGCAGGCGTGGTTGAGATCTCTAAAGTCGACACAAACTTGAATTTGTCCATTCTTCTTCCTCACATGAACAATACTTGAAATCCATGTGGGGTATTTAACTTCATGAATAAATCCACCTTTGATGAGTTTGTTAACTTCATTTTCAATCAATGGAACCAACTATGGCCTAAAGCACCTTTGAGCTTTCTTAATAGGATGAACACCATTCTTGACCGCCAACTGATAGACTGCTATTTTTGGATCTTAGCTAGGCATCTCCTTATAACTCCAAGCGAACATATCCCTATATTCTTTGAGTATGTCTAGATAAGCAATTTTCATCCATTTCTAGAAAAGAACTCAGGTAAGTTGTTCTTGAGTCTTCATCGATTCCAAGATTGACTTCATTTAAGGGATCTATTGTGGTATTCACTCCATCGAGTTTCGATGGAGCATCTCCAATATATTTCTCCTCTTATGGATCATTGTCTTTAGTAGATATGTGGTAACACCAGAAAGTATCTTCCATTTCTTCATCAACCTTTATTTGAGATGAGACATCATTCTCTTTTTCGGTTGTAACATGATATAAAGAGCCAACACTTTGTTCATATTCCTCATGCTTCTTCGTATAAATCACAGTATGAGCCTTTTCTTTTAATATCTTCTTGCATAAAACCATAAGTTCTATCTACCACCTCATTCTAGGAGGAATGAAATTTGAAAATTCTTCAGAATTTTGGGTGAAGGGTGCACCTTCGTGCTTTGACAACTCCTCCGGCGCTTGTTGTTTTTCTTCTTATTTAGTGGACCCAACCTCTCGAACACAGAAGTTCTTGTGGTTGATTCTCCGAGTTGATCAAAGATAGAAAGATTTTTATTAGACGCAGTAGACTCCTCTTCAATGGTGATGTAGTTGCTAATTGCGCTTCTTATAGAGATGCGAACTGGAGGTGGCGGACTGTACCTAAGGCCTTTATGTGCCTACCTGGTTGGACTTTCTGACATAAGTTTTCCCAGCCTTAATGGATCATTAGGATTGTATACAACCTTTAAAAATAACTTGTATGTATTTGGATCAAAGCCTTCGTTTGTACGCTTTATAGAAAGTGTCATATCTTGTGGAGAATTTTGAGCCACACACTCTCCGAGTATCCTTGAGGATGGGTTTATTGCGCCAATCCACTTGATAGGTAGAGTTAAATATCCTAGTACATTATCTTGGGCATCAGATGAATTATTTTTCACTTTCTTTACCTTTAATACATAGCGAAACACCAGAGTTGGTTTCTTTTTTGAGGATGCACTATTTCTTTATTTGAAGTTGAGTGAGGCTTCTTAGTGGGGACATT
This sequence comes from Capsicum pubescens, assembly GCA_030864215.1. NCBI lineage: Eukaryota > Viridiplantae > Streptophyta > Magnoliopsida > Solanales > Solanaceae > Capsicum > Capsicum pubescens. The sequence continues at coordinate 21,942,781 of CM061548.1, forward strand.
TTTGACAGCCACCCCAATCTTTTTAGCTGTAAGATCATCATACTTGGTTATTGTGACATCATCAACCCTTTTCATATTCACCACATAATTTTTCAAGTAGAATTTTACATCGGCAAAGTGTGACTCAGCTTCAGTGAATGGCTTATCCTCAACAACTATTTTTTTTTCACTCCACCCTTGATATACTTTAAGAATTGATAGTAAGAGGATGAGATAATTTTGTTCTCATGTACCCAGGGCCTACCAAGCAGTATGTTGTATGAAGTCTTAGCATCGATCACATGCATCAATGCATTTGATCACAAATCGTCCATATGAACCCCTAACTTGTAAATCCTATGGCCCTATGAACCCCTTAGTTGAACCCTTAGATCATCAAACGGCTTTCATCAAGTTCATCGGTAGTAGTGCCAAGTTCATTCATTGTGCAAATTGGCAGGATGTTAACTTTGGATCCCTCGTCTATCAAGATTTTATTTATATTCTTTTCTTGAACTTGACCTACCATGTACAAGTGACGGTTGTGTGGGATTTCACTAAGCAGACGGATCATCATTTGTAAATGTGATTTTTGTATCGCATACATGTGTCTCTGGGGTTAGTGGTTCAGCAGGCTATTCAGAAGATGGAGGAACTTCCACGAGTAGTTTTTCACCATTTTCCCCTCTTTGCCAGTATTAAAACATGATGCCTCATGGTTGACTTGAGCCATCTTTGCACGGAACCAACTTGGTAAAAATTCTTCCGAAGTCATAAGACGTCGTAGTCTTTGGTGGGTGATGTTCCTCAACCCTTGTCTTCTTCAAAAGCTCAACCAGACTCTGTGTTTTTTATTTCTTCACTATCCTCCTTCTAGTTGGTTGTTCGGATGACTTTTTTCATAGACTCGTCTTCTTGAGTCTGCGCCTACTTTCCAAAGTCTAACCTTCATTAACCTTCGTCAACTGCATATTTGTCATGCTCTAATGGTTTCTTTTTATGCTCTTCAAAGCATATTTTAAATGAATTGAGTGAACCAAAAGTGATAGAGATTTGATGAGAACTAACCTTCTCATTATCGAAGAAGATCTTTTTCTCATTTGCCAATTTCATGACTTTGTCCTCGAAGACAATATTTTTTCAGAGAGTGACTCACAAGCCTATGATACTTACAATAATTTGGGTCATTGGTCCTTCCAACTTCATCGGGTCATTTCATCTCTGGTAACTCAATGAGCTTATACTTAAGAAGTTCATTAAAAATTTTAGCAACATCAGAATCAAGTAAGAGGTATTCTTTTTCTTGCATCTCCTTTAAAGTCAATTTCTGATTTGGACGTGCTTGAGAAGTCGTCTTCACGTTTTGCTTCTTGGTCACCATTGTGGTGAACTTCACAAGAGACACGTCGACATTCATCGATTCTTTGTTGTCATTTTTAGGGATAAACTTGCTCTATCTTTTGGGTTCCTGCTTATCCTTTCCTCTTCAAAGGTCATGAATAGGCGCTACTCCCTTTTCGACAGAAGACATGCTCAACTCCATTTTGTGAGCACGAGTATCTAACTTTTCAAATGATTTTGGCTTAATTCCTTGCAAGATATAGAGAAGCTCCCAGTGTATTCCTTGGATGCACATCTCTATTGCCGAAGTTTCACTGTGCGTATCTTTGAAGTTTAGGCTTGCATTTCTCCTTCGATTGATGAAGTCAATGACTGGATCATCTTTTTTTTGCCGAGTATTTGTGAGCTCTACTATGCTCATTGTACGCCTTGTGGTATAAAAGTGATTCAAGAATTCATGCTCCAATTTCTCTCAGCTATCGATGAAATTAGGCTCAAGGTTTGTGTACCAATCGAAGGCGTTTTCCTTTAGGGAATGAATAAATTGTTTGACAAGATAGTTTACCACATGTTCTAGCATTATTAAATGCCTCAACAAAGTGTGCGACATGTTGCTTTGGATTGTCTTTACCCTCAAATTGTTAAAATTTGGGGGGTTGATAGCTGGCAGACATTTTGAGGCTATCAATCCTTGCAGTGTAGGGCTTGTCGTATGTCAGGGAAGATTTGGTGACAACATTATACTTGTCTTTGAGGGATCCTTTAATGAACTCCTTCAGTTAATCAATCGGGATCATTCCCCCAGAAAAAACATGTACCTTTTTTGTCGGTGTTCATTTTGCAAGATGTTCTGTCTCGTGAACTTTTGGAGTCTTTCCAGGTGCATGGCTAGACTCTTCGCCTATTAAGTCGTCCATCCTATCTGCCAACTTATCAATTCGAGCGTCTTGATTTTGAATATATTTGGTCAGACCCTCAATTGCCTTTGTCAGGTTTGCAAGTTGCTCCTCCATAGATGAGGCGTCAGTTACCATTGCTTGTATGATCATTGGAGACATTGGAGAGTAACACATATTGTCACATAAGTTGATCTACGAAGTGCTCAGCTTATACCGTGTAAGTGGAGATGATGCGTTAGTTGAACAACCATCGTTCTTTGTGGCAGAGTATTTTGAACTAGAGTGCTCAAGTAGAGCTAGAGTCTTCTTAAATGTCTCTGCTACATTGCTCCTTCTTTTGAAGCACTTGCATGGGACCTCGCTCCTTTTGGGGTTGAAGATCCAAAAATTAGTGTTGGCGCGAATGATACTTGATGTTTTTGTTGTCCTAGCATACTGGCCTTACTCCTTGTGACAACTTCAAAGCTTCCAAAAGTAACACCAAGGATGCTCTCTGCTTCAACAGAGAATTTGGAATCAGACGCCTTGGAAGCAGTTGATTGAGATTTGACCTTCTTGAAAGTCATTTTAGTGTTCTTAAACTTTGAAGTTGGAAAAATTGAGATTAGAGGTAAAGATCGTCCCATTGGGCGTGCCAGAATTTGTTGGACAATAAAATTTTCAGACCAAGCAACTAAATAATTGGGACAAGAAAAATATTGCAACAACCGTTTTATTGATTTTAATATGTGAGTGCTACAATCTCTATGAATCCTTTGATTCGTCGTTTCAAATATAAATTCAAAAGCTAGCTTGATCTTGAATTTGAACTTGATTTGTGGATTTGATCTTGACTTGTACTTGAATTCAAGGTCTTTGGGCTTGTTCTTGAATCTTATAGTCTCGATCTTGACTCTTGATGAACTGGATTTGAATGCTTGAACTTTGTAGAGAAATTTCGGTGTTTGATCCATGAGCTTTCTCTTGATTCTTGTTAGAGTTGTTCCTCTTTTTGAATTATGAGACTCCTATTTATAGTTGTGGTGAGAAAAGAGACATGGTGAATGTGGACTCCTTTTGACCAATCATATTTAAGTGACATGACACATCTTTATGAGCTTTTGATTTCACTAGGCCTGCTGCATCATTTTGATATGTGGTCTGATCTTATTGGCTCCTTCACTTGACTTGGCGTGCCACACCATTTGACACGTGACACTCATTTGGGCCTCTAGAATATGATGACATATTGGGCTTAGCAAATTGGACTCGTCATTTGTGGCCCAAATCAATAGACTAGCCCAACAAAATTTGGACTTTAATTAAATCCACATATCTCTTTGGACTTAAATAATTAGTTCAATTATATTCATCCGCAATATTTATTTAGGACTAATATATTTTGAATCTAATAGAATTCGAATTTTAATACAGATTTTTATTTTTAATTAAATTTAGTTGCACACAGGGATAAAATTGACAGAAAGACTTCACGTGAAGACTACCAAAATTTCATATTATCTCTCATATATAGTTGTAATATACACGTACATATTTGGATTATTTTACTGTCACAAAAAATATTGAAGTTTTACAGAGTAATAATAGATGATCATTTGTTAAAATAAAAATAAAAATAGATGACCATTGATCATCAAGGAATTAATTCGATCGTGGCAATTTATTCATCAAAATTCTTTTTTGAAAAGTCAAGACCGTCATGCCATAGGAAATCTTTGACCAGATACATGTATGTAGTATTTTGATTTCTAGCACATGACATGTCAAACTAACGATTGGCAAGAGGTTTTTGTGGTATAAAATTTCAAGTTGATGTTGTGTATGTATGTTAAAGCAATCAACTGTTCAAGTCTTTTTAAGTTTTACAACTACCAACCGTATAAATGAGCAACTATATGCTGTATTAATTTATGTCCAAAAATAATAAAATAATGTGAGAAGATGAGCATTTATAACTTCACTCAGGAAAGCCATAATATCAAGAAGTGTGTTTTGCGAAAAGTAGAATTTTAATATCTTATTATCATGGAGGAAAAGCCTGCAATATTTTATTTCAACAAGCTTTTATGGAAGCAAGTTTGTTCAACTTTCATGGAGATTCTCAAAGTCTTGGTTCTTTTGCTTTTCTTTTCCATGGAAACGGTCATTATGTTGCAAAATCTTGAGCCTATGTTTCACATTATACCCTTTTCTGTTCTACTTATATACTTCATTTCCTTGTCTTATATCTCTAAAACATCTCCTGTCTGTCTATGTTGTGGATTTTACATGTTTCAAACCACCAAACTACTTGAGAGTTCCTTTCTCATCCTACATAGAGCATGCAAGAATGCTTGATTTCTTTGATGATAAGAGTGTCTCTTTCATATCCAAGATTCTTCAACTTTCAGGTATGGGGGACCAAACTTATTTTCCTCCGGGTCTTTTTTATATTCCTCCAAGATCTGGTCACAAAGAAGCTATCATTGAAGTACACATGATTCCTTTTCTCTGTCTTTGAAGACCTCTTGTCCAAAACACAGATTTCTCCTGACGACATTGACATACTTATTGTTAACTGCAGTGGCTTTTGTCCCAATCCTTGTCTTTCTTCCATTATTGTTAACAAGTATGCATTGAAAAAAGAGGTGAAAAGCTACACCATAAGTGGAATGGGTTGTAGCGCGAACTCACTAGCAATGGACATGGCTAGAAACATAATGAAGGCTCATAAGAACTCCAACGCGGTCACTGAGATCTTATCCACGGGTTGGTATCCCGGTAAAGAACGCCCTTTCATGATGTTGAACTGCATTTTCCGCTTGGGGGGCGCCGCCATCTTTCTGAGTAACAAGAAAATGTTGCTAAGTATAAGTTGCTTTGGACACTTAGGACGCAAGGAGCCTTTGATGACAAGCGATATTACTCTGCTTATCGTGACGAGGACTCTAGTGGAATCACTGGAGTGAGGCTGAGCGGGGACGTCTTGCAGGTGGCCGGAGATACTCTCCGGTCCCACATCCCCTTTGTCGGGGCGAGACTCCTCCCCATAACAGAGAAACTAAGGTTTGTTGCATCATCTATATTGATGATCATGTACAAAACCACTATACGTTCAACAACAGAGATTTATATTCCCAACTTCAGAAGAGCATTTCAACATTTCTGTTTCTCTGCCACGGGGAAGTCGGTTGTGAGAGAGACTGCAAAGTGGTTGAAGCTTGGAGATAGAGACATGGAGCCAGCGTTGATGACATTACATAGGTTTGGGAATCAGTCTTCAGCTTCCTTGTGGTATGAATTAGCTTACTTAGAAACAAAAGAAAGACTGTTTGGCAATTGGGAATCTAAGTGCATTAGTGTGGTAATGGAGTGTATAACACCCATTTTTGGTGAGGCCATTATTGGACCATGGGCTGATACTATCCATACCTATTCCGTCACAATTCCTTGATCCCTCTCAAATACCGTAAAAATAAAGAAGCTTGTTGAAATTTATATTGTATTTTCTTTAAGTATACATTTGTCTGATTGAAGGGGAGCCTTAGAGTGATCGGTAAAGTTATGCCACGTGACGAGGTTACTTTCTTTTTCTCAATTGGATTGAAAAGGGCTATCTGTCTTCTAGATAGAGGATGAGTGATCTAGGGATTCTAACCAACAATCTTTAGTTGGGAATAGTAATGTTGATTTATAGTAAATGCGAGGAGAAAGAGAGAGAGCTCCTCCTTTTGTTTCATGTAAGGGAAACATATTTTTGTCAATTTTTAGGACTTTGATAAGAGATTAAAGTTGGAAATATTCCAAATGTGAAACTACTGAATATTTTGAATAATTGTGGCTTTTCTTCTTTGATGCCTCACATTATTAGTCTGAAAATAGTAATTTCTCCTTAATTATAAGAGGGAATGCAGCCAATCAAATTGTGCCAAAGCACACAACAAATCAACATGCCCCGTTTTGACACAATTTGATTGGCAATTCCAACATTAGCCTATGTAATACTTAGGCTTACGGTATATATATATTTTTTTTTTGTAAAAATTTATGTGATACAAATAGAATTTAGATAATCAATCATATTTTTAATATATTTTTAGATATTTTAAGTTGTTAACTATTATAATTTATAAATTTTTTATGTAATTTTCAAATAATAAATGTTACTCTCCTTGTCCAAACTTTTGTGGCATTAATAGTCAGTTACGTATATTTTAAAAATAATTTAAGTTTTTAATTATTGAGATTTATAATAGTTTTTCTTCTATTCCAATTTAAGTGATACTGATATAATTTCGAGAGTCAATCAAATATTTTATATCTTTTAATTTTTTAAGTTGTTAATTATTGTGATTTATACGAGTAGTATTTTCTACGTATTTTGTGAAATATATAAAAAATTATTTTTTTTTAGATAGTTTAAGTTGTTAACTTTTATAATTTATAATATTTTTTTTTATGTAATTTTCAAATAATATATGTTATTCTCCTTTTTCAAACTTTGTGGCATTGCTAGTCAATTATATTTTAAAATAATTTAAGTTTTTAATTATTGAGATTTATAAAACTTTTTCTTCTATTCCAATTTAAGTGTCATTGATATAATTTCAAGAGTAATTATTGTGATTTATAGTAGTTTTGAAGTATTTTGAAATATATAACAAATTAAAAAGATAAGACAAATAAATTAAAATGGAGAAAACAATGGTGGCAAGGGAAAGGACCAATGAAGTTGTGTCACAGCAGGCAGGTTGACCTTTAAATTTTTTAATTATTTAATTATTGTGATTTGTAAAAAAAAAAATTATGTACTTGTTTGAAATACATAACAGATTAATTTTTTTAAAATATTTTAAGTTGTTAACTATTGTAATTTATAATATGTTTTATGTAATTTTTAAATAATATATGTTACTCTTCTTGTTCAAACTTTTGTGGCATTAACAGTCGATTATGTTTTTTAAAATAATTTTTTTTTATTATTGTTATTTATAATATATTTCTTCTTCTATTTCAATTTAAATGACACAATGCTTAGGTGGTCATATATTTAACTAGGGGTGATATGATAAAATCATGATTGAAGCAGTGAAGCAGATATATCATAAATGACTTATAATAACTAATTAAAAGCGATATAACAAAATTGTTATAAAAAATATTTGTGAAAAAAATTTATGTGGGCCTCGTATAAGACGTCAAGTTAATTAAAAATATCACGAGTTAATTTATCATTTTATATTTATTTTATATTTTTTATTAAATATTATTATTTTTTAATACTTAGATGAATTAAAATAATTAATTAGGGGTGATATAGTGAAATTATGATTGAAGCAGTTGAAACAGACGTGTATAAATATCTATTCTATTTTTTTTTATTAAACATTACTCCTATTAATTTTCTAATATGTAAATGACTTATAATTATTAATTAGAGTTGATATAGTAAAATCACGATTGAAACAGCTGAAGCAGGCAACACAATTAGTTATTTTACCTTTTCTTATTAAATATTATTGATTTTTAATACTTAGATGACTTATAATAATTAATTAGAAGTGATATAGTAAAATTATGGTTGAACCAGCTGAAGCAGACATGTCACAAACGTCTATTTTACTTTTTTAATTAAATATTATTAATTTTTTAATACTGAGAAGACTTATAGTAAAATTATGATTGAAGCAATGATCGAATTAAACCACATACTCCACTGTTTGTGCAAGCCCCGTCAATTTCTTTGAGTTTCAATCTTGCGATTGACTTATAATAATTAATTAGAAGTGGTATAGCAAAATTACTATAAAAAATACTTGTAAAAAAATTTAAGTGCACCTCGTATAAGACGTCAAGTTAATTTAAAATATCCATAGTTAATTTATCATTTTATGTTTATTTTACCATTTTTATTAAATATTATTAATATTTTAATACTTAGATGAATTATAATAATTAATTAGGAGTGATATAGTAAAATTACTGTTGAACCAGCTGAAATAGAAATGTCAGATTGTCTATTTTATTTTTTATTAAATATTATTAATTTTTTAATACATAAATAACTTATAATAATTGATTAGAGGTACTATAGTAAAATCATGTTTGAAGCAACTGAAGAGCTTAGTTGTCATTCTTGAAAAACGATCACAATCTCCTCTCATTCACTTTTATTATATATATAGTATTATTGTAGAGTTAAAAAGGTTGTACACCACTAAATTTAAAAATTGATCAAATTGTTCTAGAAATATTATTTGTAAAATAATTTCTTATTAAATTTAAAATATATAGTTATACTTCTTTACTATTTTCAATTGTTCTAAAATTTTTAGTTCCTTTATAATAGAAATTAATTATCTTTCATACTTTTCTGTCGTCTCATTTCTTTGTTTACTGAAAGAATTCTTAACTATATATTCATGTATTTTGAATTTATGTAACATTAAATTTGTAGTAAATCAGAAAAATATCAAACTAAGTTTGATCATAGATGAAGAAGTATACTTCTACATAATAAAAGAAGTATACTACTACATATACGAAATGACTATATGTTTTTTATTTTATTTTTTAAATTATTTTCAAGTGGTGTATTAAAGAATAAGGTCTTTCCATATACAATTTGAGATTATTTTAAAATTTTATTACCAAAAAAAAATTTGAAACAAAATTTATAATCTTTTTTATTGAATAATTGCCAACTAAATGCAATAACTGAAATTTAAAACTTGTTAAAATGATATTAATTTGAAATAGCATTACTAACCATTAAATTGTAGATTATCTTGAGAATTTTTTTTTGGGTTATATGAAGAAGTGAGAAGTAGTGCATTTTAAAGAAGAAAGAAAAAATTGAATGGGAAATGAGGGCCACAAAATAGAGGGATTTTAGATGATCAATTCATATTTGGTACTCTCTACGTTTTAATTTTTTCTTTCTATTTTGACTTGACACAATGTTTTTTTTTAAAAAATTGAGTTACCTGATTTAAGTTAAAACATATCAAATATACGAATACATTCTTTATAAGGTGTTTGAATTGACTTATTTTTAGGTGTTTTTAGCTTTTAACCATTTTTTATTTTTTGAAGGTATTTGATGAAGATACAAAATGTTTTTAAGCACTTTACTTTAGGCTTAAAAAATATAAAAAACAACTTTTAATTTTTAATTTTTAATTTATAAGTCACTCAAAAAAAAAGCTAGTCTATATGTCCTTTTAATCTTTTGCTCTGAAACATATCATGCAAAATGTTAGAAATTAAAGAGTTATTGAAAAATAAGTTCATTTTTTTAAACAAACTGAAATAAAAAAAAATAGGTCAATCAAATTGAAGTGAATGAAATACTTCTTTTTAAAATTTTGCAAATATAACACCTATACTACACAAGCGAAAGAACGTGAGATTTTAGCTATTACATTTTTTTGACTACTTCTTTGTCCTAATTTATATAGGTAACCTTGTAAAAATTTTAAAAGTCAATCAATTACTACTTCTTTGATTGAAATTTCTTTATATATTTTTTGTACATTTTAAGTTACTAGTTTAAGGTACGTGTGTTGCACGTGTAGCAAGTGTCAAAATATAAAATTAGATACAAAAAGAATGAAGTATATATAATGTTGTAATTAATGTTAAGGTTTTAATAAAATAATATTATATTCATTTAAAAGGCAAAAATATGTACATTAACATAAATACAAATGTTAATATCTTTAATGTGAATGTAATAAGAAGAACAACAACATATCAATGAAATTTCACATGTAGAGTTTGGAGAGAATATGATGTACACGTATCGTATCCTTACATTTTAAAGTAGAGAAGTTATTTCTAATACATAACAAAATAGCAAAATACAAATAAATATAAAATAAATAGTAATACACATCGACGAATTTAACAACTCGCCACTGGCTTTTCTAACGAAATTAGGAATTTAATTTTTCATCGCCTTTCATCGTTGAGAAACTCCTCCTCGTAACCATCATTCTCCTTATTTTCTTTCATATTTAGATATACTATTACAACTACACATCAAATATAAATTAGATTCAATAAAAGGAAGATCAATACTCATTATGCAAAAAAAAAAAAAGTACAAGAACTTCGATTAAACTCTAGCTTCAAATATTACTTGTTTCAATATGTTTCAAATTGATTTTTATGTTGTTTTTGTTGCTTGTGTTATATGAATAATTTCGGTCTTATATATATATATATATATATATATATATATATATATATATATATATATATATATAAAACAAAAGTTGTATGTCCCTTTCTTACGTATTTTTATTTTCTTAATTCTCCTAATATCAAATATAGTCATCTAATTTCTTTTCATATATTTATTTTATTAAAAAAAATTCATAGATTTTAGAAATCATATTTAAAGGAATTATTGTATACTCAAAGTTCTAAATGTTTATTTATTTTTAAATATAATACATTAAATGGGAGAATTTCTTTGAAATAAAAGTTTTACGATCTTACCAAACTGAATTTAAATACAACTGAGATTCTCAGTCCATTTATAACTAATGTGCATACGTGGTTTGTACCTACAGCTGTAAATTTAGTATATAATTAATTGAAAGTAAATATTATAGGTAAATTATAATTAATTTTAGTATTTTATATATTAGTACTTCCTACCTAACTCATAAAAAGAAAGATTTAATAATAAAATTTAGTTAAATCGGAATTCTAAATATTAGAGAAAAAATTAGATAATTTGTGATATAATGAATTGTAATTGACGATTATGTTGCAAAGACATAACAAAGATACTCAATCAATATAAATATATAAAAGAAGAATATAGGATTGATGATGTGGTATGTCTCACAAGCAAGTATTCTTATTTATTTATTTTGTTAATTTTTTGGGATTTTCTCTATTTTTAAAAATATATCTACTATGCCTAAAACAAATAAGAACCAAAAGTCACCTATTAAAGATTGAAACAGAAATATGTAATTAGAGCATAATACAATACTCAAATTTTGAATGCTCATTGATTGTGCAATTGTTTTTTTATTTAAGAAAGAGAACATGTAAAATTTATTTAAAATTGCATTTTAGCCACAACAACAACATAAATTGCAAATCTTGATATGAGGTATCTATATGTGAGACTTTTTTTTGTTTCCTGCAATGCAATTTAAGGTGGGCTTGAGTATGTTTCTAATTTGTAATTTTGGTATTTAAATGGTTTAATTTCACTTTAAATTGATAGTTTATGTGCTTTTTAATTTATCTGACTTTGATTATTTTTTTCTTTGTTCATGCATATTATATAAGAAATTCTTATTTCTTTATTTATTTTCTTTTTATTAGTGGGTGATTAACGATTGAATTAATATGTTGTTGTTTATTAGTGCGTCTCTGTATCACAATATATTGATGGATATGTTGTTGAGAAGGAAGTTTCATAGTATATATAGAATTAGTTGATTTTTTTATTGTTATATCATTTTTGCATACTAGATATTTAGCTTGAGATTTCAGAAATAACATTTAAAATATATTAAATCTTGAGAGAACTATGATTGAAAGTAAAAAGATAAATTTTAATAGTGTCAATTTAGGAGTTTGGTGTTGGGAGCACTGCCACCTTAATGGGTCCTGCAACGCGCGATCCGAATTAGTCGGGGCTCCAATACAGGCACCGGACATTGGATGAAAAGTCAAATAAAAAATAAAAAATTTAGGAGTTTGAAATTTAGTCATGATGAAAGTATGAAAATTCTGTTTGTATAATTTATTTGAATAAATTCATTTCGTTACATTCCTGAATCTCATTTTAATGAGTAGTTTGAGAACAAGGAAAATATAATTGTGTCAAGAAACATGCATTTGAGGAATGTTAAAGAACTCAATAAGCTCTTTGCTGATGTTTCTTTTTTCTAAACAACAATCTTATTCTATTGCTAAGAAGACTTGCTAATCTAAATATTTTTTTTTCTAGATAAAATTATATTTTCTCATTTTACAATACAACAGACTTAATTGTTTCATCTGCATATTAATTAATAATTGTATCATTTTATATTTATTTTATTGTGTTTTTAATACCTAAGAGAAATTTTTATTAGAACGATAATAACAGAGTGAAATTAATTGATCACAACTTTATAATGTTTGAACGGTGCAAGGTTCACAATATATTCTAGGACTGAAAAAAATATTTTTATGTGTATTGATACGATATTACATGTGTTTGGTATCTTTGTATACAATCAAAATATTCTACGGTCAAGTTTTCTAATTTAAGGTCCTATGATTATTTTTAATATTTTAAAAATAAATTAAATTATTAATATATATTTAATTAAGTATTTCGCACGGCTAAGTTTACTAGTAATTATAATATATATTCTATTTAAATTGACAGCTTTATTTTTTCAATTCTCTTTCATTTATTTAGAAGCCTATACTTATTTTCATGTCTATTTCAAGAGTCTATTCAAGTAAGGAAAAGAAAGCTTCTTCAAGTAATAGACACCGGTCCTTTTTTTCACTTTTACATTTTAGCATATAATTTTTACATATTATATTTTTTTAAGGCTCTTTAATTTTTAAAATATATTTTTTTATCATATATTTTAAAATTCTTTAATTAAACATTGAAAAATTGATGACCTAATAATTGTAGGAAAAAAGTAACAAAAAGACGATTTCACACTTTTATTATATCACGTTCAAGTATTTCCAAAATTTAGAGAGTTGAAATTTATCTTACCAAAGTTAAGTTTTTATATAAATATTATAATAAAATTATTAAATACAAAATATATTTCGTAGATGAATGTTGTTGATTCAATGTAACTTAATAAAATAAGAAATTATCTTTAACAGTTCTCAATAATCAATTAATATGTTAAACTAAAATTTGTTTTAATTTTATAATTCCATCACTTCAAATTCACAAGTAATCATATACTTTACTCATTAATCAATTCAAGAATCTAGACATTAAATATTACATGATATCCACCAAATTGCAAGTACTTCTATAAGTATAAAAAGATATATAATATCAGACAATAAATAGAATATTTTTCAACACATATTAATTTTAGTGATTAGTTTTTTCACCATCTGCCATGCTCCTAAAATTTTAAAGCGAATTATAATAAAATATTGTATGTATTGTATCCTAAGGCAAATTATTTTTTTGTAAGTTTTACTTTTTTATTTGCGTAAAGAAATTTATCTTAGGAGCTCGAAAAAACTTTTGACATAAATAATAAATTTTAAAGTTGTTACATAAAATTTATGTCGCAAGATTGGATATATATTCCACAACGAGTTACACTCTTATAATAAAAAATATACTTGTAAATTCAAAAAATGTTGAAATTGAAATAATATGTCGTCATGAGAAAGTTAATAATTGTAAATTTTAACGTCTTTAAATTAGATAAAGAAGAAAACTATAACTTAAAAAAATATAATATTTAATATGATTGGATTTGGGCCACAGGTGACAAAAGAGTTTTAAAATGAGGTATAGGTGACACAAGTCTTAATAATTGAGTAGAGGTGACAATTACTTTTATGGTTTAAGAAAGTTTTGAAAATTTTAAAATAACCCACAAGTTTTTAAATTTACACTTTGATCCAAATGTTAGTTAATATATAATGGGGAACGAAGGAAAAAAAGGCATCTTTTTCTCTCTCCTCATCCGTTGTTATTTTCTGTCTCTTCGCAATATTTGTTGTTCATTGTTGCTGCTGCTTTATTCATCATCTTCTGATTCATTATCATCATCTTATACTTCATTATCAACTTCATATTCTTCTTGTTGACCATTGTTGTTGTTGTTATTGTTACCCCAACTGCTGCTCTTTGACCAAATTCTTATGTCAAATTTTATTTCGTAAATCACTTTCAACTTTGAAATTTACTTGAGAGGAGATTTTGGTAAGTCAGATTATGCTTTTTAGTTGAATCTGAGTAACTGCTAGTGTGTTGTTTTTTCAACAATAGTTTGCACGCGAATATGAATGCAATACAAGAGCAATCTGTTTAAACAGATCCATTATCTGTGGCACCAGATAAATGTTCTGTTGTAACAGTAGACTCATGTTGGATTCATGTTTAAGAGTTCTAGGTGCCCGTAATATAATTATGAATCGAATAGATGGGTATTCTGTTGCACCATATTAGTAATCTGTTTCAACAGATAAATAATCTGTTTCATCAGATTACTAATATGTTTTGAACAACAAAATACAGCTCCTGTCACACACAAGACCTAACAGATAACTCATATGTTCTTGCTATTGATACTGAAATCAAATTATTCCTTAATTGTAGACATGTCATTCGTTAAGAAATAGAAATAGACAACACGAAAATTAAATAAGAAATAAAAAGTCAAGTGCATCAAACATAATTTTTTATAAAACAAACAAAAAAAAATACATAGATAACAGAAAAAAAAGCTTAATTATTATTATCATCATTATTAACATCATTATTATTTGTATAGCCAGCCGACCAATCTTCAAAGGGCAGCAACAGCTCCCTCCGCAGCCTGCGGATCTCCCGCAGCATCCTTACTCTGACGGTGGCCAACTCCCAATGCAGGTCATGAACCTTCTTCTACAGTTCCCTCATGGCGTCTCGTAAAATAGCGACATCCCACATAGGATCGGTCATATCTAAAAAACGCATAAGTTGACAAAACGCATTATGACTTAATTAAATTAATCAATATTATGATAAGTCATGACTTTTCAACTTTATTATTATTAATAATTAGTTCTTTACAGGAACCATTTTTTTTACACTGTTTTAGACAACAGATAATATATCTGTTGCATCAAATAAATCATCTGTTACAACATATATATCATGATTTGCAACAAATAGATAACTTGTTGCATCAGATAATATATTTGTTGCAACATATAATATATATATTTTTTTTAAAAAATATATTATCTTCATGACATCCAAATTTTCTGACTTTTTAATTATATAAATTAATAAAGCATTTAAAGGCACAACTGTCCACCTCCATTTATTAATGACATTCTTGATTACTGTAAAAAGTTATGACTTAATTAAATTAATCAATATTATGATAGGTCATGACTTTTCAGCTTTATTATTATTAATAATTAGTTCTTTCCAGGAACCGTTTTTTTTACACCGACTTGGACAACAGATAATATATCTGTTGCATCAGATAAATCATCTGTTACAACAGATATATCATGATTTGCAACAAATAGATAACCTGTTGCATCAGATAATATATTTGTTGCAACATATAATATATATATTTTTTTTAAAAAATATATTATCTTCATGACATCCAAATTTTCTAACTTTTTAATTATATAAATTAATAAAACAGATTTAAAGGCACAACTGTTCACCTCCATTTATTAATGAAATTCTTGATTATTGTAAAAAGTTATGACTTAATTAAATTAACCAATATTATGATAGGTCATGACTTTTCAGCTTGAAGCTTAGCTTTATAATTATTAAAATAATTAGTTCTTTTCAACAATCGTTTATTTTTTACACTGAGTTGCACAACAGATTATATATCTGTTGCATCAGATAAATCATCTATTACAATAGATATATCATCCGTTGCAACAAATAGTTCAACTGTTGCATCATATAATATATCTGTTGCAACATATAATATATATATCTTTTTTTAAAAAAAATTATCTTCATGACATCCAAATTTTCTGACTTTTTAATTATATAAATTAATAAAGAAGATTTAAAAACAAGAATATTTCTGGTGATTTTTTTACGATTTAAATTATGTTTATAATTTATTTCCTTATTCTTTTCTGTGAAAAGAAATGACTTAATTAAATCAAGTTGGTGGTGACTTAATCTTTCCGTTTCTTTAATAATCATTTTTATTAATTGAGTTATGACAACAGATTGTATATCTGTTGCATCAGATAACCCATCTGTTTCAACAGATATACCATCTGTTGCTATAAATCGACCATCTGTTTAAGGAGTTTTTTTGATTTCTTCTATCTGATTCATAAGTCGCAACAGATGAGGAATTTGATGCATCAGAAGCGTTTTTTGTTTTTGTTTGTTTGTTGAATGTGTTTAGACAAAAGTCACAGTCAGGACTATTCATTAACTTTTTTCTGAAAAATCATATCATCATATATATATCTTAATTAAATTAATCCAATGTTGTGACTTCTTTTAAATTAAATAATCTTTCTTTTAAGATTATAATATCATTTAGTTCCTTATTATTTATTAACGAACCATTTTTAGGAGAATTTCTTATCATGACCACATCCCTAACTCCAACCGCCGATATGTTTTGAATAGGGAATAAATAGAATGATAATTAAATATTGAATAAGAATTAAAAATTTAAAATCGACCAAACCAAACCAAATCAAACCAAACTACACATATACATGGATTTTTTTGAATCCCTTATAAGTAGATCGGATATTAAAAGGGGAAATACATACGCTAAAAGAAAGAAAAAAATAACCTAATTATTATTATTATTATTATTATTATTATTATTATTATTATTATTACTATTATTATTGTCAACGTGACAATTTTCATCCGGCAGCAGCAGGGCCCTCCTCAGCCTTGCTCGGAAGTCGGTCAAATCCCTCTGGAGTTCATCAAACTGCCTTTGAAATTCCTGCAAGGACTCGATATGAACCTTCTTGTACGAATATGGATCTGACATATTAGTATTGTAAGTATAGTAAAATGAACGAGAGTGAGTGAGGAGGCCGGAGGGACCTATTTATAAAATGATTGAGAATTGGAAGGGACTGGACTTAGTCAAACAAAAAGCCACGACTGTTCATATCCCTTAAAAGGAAAAATTACACAAATCCCATATTTAAGACACCATATTACACAATATCCCTTAATATTTTAAAAAATTACATAAAATTCCGGATTCATATTTACTAGTGATACATATGCTATATGTATCACTGCTTAACATATGTATCACAATTCAAAATTCCAGGATAAAATGTAATTAGCAAACTATCCGGAATTTAATGCAATATTGCTGAAACTATCCAGGATTTATGTGTTGTGTGTGTTACTTAAATAATACTGGTGACTTTATTAATAAGTAAATTAGAAAAAAATGGATCTAAATACAATATTTTATCTTTTTGTTGTATTTCCGAAAGATAAAAATTGATAATCTGTTGTTAAATATATTCCACCTGTCAGATAACTTACAACATATGGACAATCTGTTGCAACAGATGGATCTATCAGTTTGCTTTTTCTTTAGCTGTGGTGTCTGTTGCAACTTGCTAGTCATCTATTTATTCAATTTCATCGAGAGCAATCGATTTTTCTAAACACTTCTTGGCCAAATTCAATTTTTGCTCTTGGATTGCTTCTTTTTTTTTTCTTTGCATCCTTCAACCAAACTAAATTTTTTCTATTGGATTGAGGGCAGAAATTGAATTTGGAGGCCATCTTGAAGGATGCAAAGAAAAAAAAAAGAAGCAGTCCAAGAGCAAAAATTGAGTTTGGCCAAGAAGTGTTTAGAAAAATCTATTGCTCTCGATGAAATTGAATAAACAGATGATTAGCAAGTTACAACAGACGCCACAGCTGATGGAAAAGCAAACTGACATATACATCTGTTGCAACAGATTGTTCATATGTTGTAAGTTATCTGACAGGTGGAATATATTTTGCAACAGATTACCAATCTGTTTCTTTCAGAAATACAACAAAAAGATAAAATATTGTATTTAGATCCATTTTTTTAATTTATATATTAATAAAGTCACCAGTTTTATTTAAGTAACACACACAACACATAAATCTCGAATAGTTTGCGTCAGATGTGGAGTCTGTTGCGTCAGATATGGAGTCTGATGCAACAAATATAGAGTCTGTTGGAATACATAGCAGCTTTGCTGGTGGTTTAATTTGTTCCATCAGTTGCTCCGTGTGTTGCAACATCAACAACAACATAAACTACAAACAACAAATAAAAAACATCAACAATAAAGAAAACAACAACATTTGTTCCAACAACATCATCAACTACAAAGAAGCATACATCCTATGTTCCAACACCATCAACAACAAGAGACGGACCCACATGGAGTCCTCCGGGTGCGCGAGCACAGACTGAACTCGTATTGAACTTTATATATGTATGTGGAAATAAAGAAAAAAACATATATAATCTAATCAGTGAGCACCCATAGTAAGAGTTGTTTGGTTAGCCTAGTTGTTGTTTATGGGTGCTTAAGGCTATTTATTTATTTTGGTCTTGAGTTCAATTCCCACTCAACACATATTTTTTAAATTTTGGTAACCAACTCTTCTCTTCTTATTCACTTTAAACTTTTTATTTTTTTCTCCCTTACTCCTTGTGTTGATTGTTCGGACTCCACTATTTTTAAGCTAAGAAGCACCCACCATCTAAACCACACCACACCACACCACAAGTTCCAACAATGCCAAACCCACCAGCAACACCACACCACAAGTTCCAACAATGCCAGCCCCACCAACAACATCAATAACATCATCAACAACAAAGAAACAAACAAAATACATAAAAAAAATGATACTGCCAACAAGGCTTTTAAACTTCTCCCAACAGATGACTTTTTTCGCATCTTATAATAAAAATTCTCAGTATGTTTATTCAACAATTAAAAGTTCCTTAAATTTTTTTTAAATAAATATGATATGGGAAAATGGTAATTAAATAAACAAAAAGATGTAAATAAAGTTGCAAGAAGAAGACGAGAATGAAAGAGCAATAGTGAATCATATCATACAATGTCAAAAGGGGGTCAAAACAACAATTTCAGTCGAGGAATATAAGATATGGATATCGATCGGTTTAGATCCGAACGAAAATTTTTGAGAAAAAGGAGAGAAAAAAAGAGTTGTGATAACCCTAAAGAGGATAGAAAGAAAAAAAATGAGAGATATAGGGCTGAAGGAGAGGAGGGGAGAGATGAGATAATTCTAATTTCTAGATGTACTACCCTTAATATTAAATGACTAAACAAAGTGTATTTATTCAAATTTATATTTACAAAGCATAATTAATAAGGCTAATTTGATAGTAAAATAAACCCATAATTAATATTTTCTTGATGGGAATGCCAAGTCAATATGAAAAGGAAGTAGTATTAAGGGTTTCAGTATTCATTAATCAATATTCACTAATAATTTGAGGGGCACGAGGAAGAAAATGGGTGACATTGAAAAGACAGGACAAGACTACTCAATGCGATTTTTGAGTTATCCAAGAAATATTTTTTACTGCCTTTAGTAGTACTGCTACTTTATCTACTCGGACAGTAGCTTGCTTTAAAATTAAAAGAAAATAAAAAGATTTTCAAACAGATATGTCGTCTGTTGCAATAAATTTAGATATTTGTTTGAGAAATCCCAACAGTTCAGTCATCTGTGACAACAGATGGAAATGTCATTTGATAATCAAATTAGAAACGTCATCTGTTACAACAGATATTTATATTTGTTTGAAAATTTCCAACACCTCAGTCATCCGTCATAACAGATGCAAATGTCTATTTGATAATTAAATAAGAAATGTCATCTGTTGCAATAGATATTGTTATCTGTTTGAAATTCTCCAACAACTCAGTTGTTTGTTGCAACGGATTTCATTGTAATTGATTTAGGATGAACTAGGGATGAAAGAATGAGCTCCTTATTAACTTAATGTTAAGATTAATAATAGTACTTACATCGATCTAGGTGGAACGGAGGATGAATGAATAAGCTCACAGGGTCAATTACAAATCCAATTGAATCGTTGCATTTGCATGGTGTTAGTATTGTGTTCATCCTGACCCGAGTCATCGATCGATCACTCTGAGTTGAAATGTGTTCTCATTAACTTAATGTTAAGATTAATAATAGTACCTACATTGATCTAGGTGGAATTAGGTATGGGTGAATGAGAACAAAGGGTCAACTACAACTTTAATTAAGTTTTTTGGCAATTGCATGATGAGACAGTACTGCATTCTTCCCGACAAGAGTCATTGATCGATCACTCTGAGACGAACCGATTCTTACTACCTCGTATGTTCAACTAATACCTTAATTGAATAATCTGGGACTAGGGGTGAGTTCTCATAGGGTCAACTACAACTTTAATTGAGTCTTTTGGCAAATGCATGATGAGATGGGACTGCGTTCCTCCCGACAAGAGTCGTCGATCGATTACTCCGAGCCGAATCGATTCTTACTACCTCATATGTCCAACTAATACCTTAATTAATTAATCTAGGACTAGGGGTGAGTTCTCATAATGTCAACTACAAGACTAGGGGTGAGTTCTCATAATGTCAACTACAATAGACGACAACACCTATTTGATAATTTACAACAGATGGGTAATCTATTACAACATATGACTCAATCCATTTGATAATTTACAACAGATGGGTAATCTGTTGCAAAAGATGACTTAATCTGTTTGATAGTTTACAACGGATGTGTAATATGTTATAACAGATTACATAATCTGTTTGATTTGATCCAACGGAAAAGACATCTATTGCAACAGGTTGAGCATTTGTTTATATACAATTCAATTGAGTTCATATGTTAGACTAATACCTTAATTGAATGTGAGTTCTCATAGGTTCAACTACAACTTTAATTGAGTCTTTTGTCAATTGCATGATGAAACGGTACTGCGTTCCTCCCGACCAGAGTCGGCGATCGATCACTCTAAGCCGAACCGATTCTTACTACCTCATATGTTAGACTATTACCTTAATTGATTAATCTAGGACTAGGGTACTAATACCTTGATTGAATAATCTGGGACTAGGGGTGAGTTCTTATAGGGTAAACTATTGATTAATCTAGGACTAGGGGTGAATTCTCATAGGATCAGCCACAACAGATGGCAGCGCCTATTTGATAATTTACAACATATGGGTAATCTGTTGCGACATATGACAATCCATTTGATAATTTACAACAGATGGGTAATCTGTCGCAACAGATGACTTAATCTGTTTGATAATTTACATCAGATTCGTAATTTGTTGTTACCTAATCTGATTGATAATTTACAACAGATGAGAAATCTTACACAACATGTTGAACATTTGTTTTTTACAATTTCAATTAAGTTCATATGTTAGACTCCTAAATTGATTAATCTAGGACTAGGGGTGAGTTTTCACAGGGTCACCTCCTAGAGTACTCGGTCAACTACAACGTCAATTATTTTTATATGATTTTTAAAATTATGCATATATTTTATGATTTTAAAAATAATTAAAATCATTTCGGACCAAATTAACATTTTCAAAACTACTTTTCATTCTTTTCCAAAATATAAATCAACCCATACAAAACGTTTCATCATTTCAAATCTCGAGGTCTGGCTCTTTCTCTCTCATTCTCACTTAACAATACAGTACAGACAACAACTACTCAACAAATTTGCTCAAACCTCCACAACAGATCGCTTTTCTTCTCATTTACGACCACATAGGTGTTATTTTCGACATCATTCTTGCTTGTATCAGTCATTTTCTTTGTCTTCGTAGGCAACAGAGTTTGAGAAGAGCTCTATATTTGTTTATTTTTTCTAAAAAATAAGGGCTTTTAAGTTAATGATGAAAAATAAAACTTTTAGTTGTATTATCTTCGAGAATGGGTTTACAATTTTAAGTTTTGATGGTAAAATCGTAGGAAGAACTCGAGAAATCCCTAGTTTCCATCGCAGTGTTCTATTGACTGTCGTGGTATAGGTGTATGGTCTTGGTGGTGGTGGTGTTTGAGGTCGTCGTGGTGACATTGGTTGGTGGTGTTTGTGGTGGTGTCGATATTCGTGGTGTTTGTTTGTTTGTTGGCATTGGTTGGTGGTATTTGTGGTGGTGGTTGTTGGTGTATTGGTATTCATGGTGTTTGTAATGTATTTTTTAAAATCTGTGCATACATCAACTGTAATATAATTTTTATTTTTCTTTGTCTGTAGGTAAAACATGTCTCCCAAAAGAAAAGAAAGTGAAAGTGGATCAACGTCTGACCACTAAAAAAAAGGCTACAGTACAGAGGGATTCAAAGGAGCTTCCTGAAAAATCTCAGTCAGGGAAAAGTGAAGCTGAGGAGAGATGTGAAAACAACGTTGAGGGAGGTGGACAAGGGTCCGTAGACGGTGATAAAGAAAATGAAAGTGAGAAAGAGGAGGAATTGGAGAGTCAGAAAGAGAAAGAGGACCACATTATACGGCTTTTCTTGGGCTTTCATGGTAAAATTAATCACTAATTTTACTCATCCATTAATTTATATTGAATATAGTTATTATGATTTTTTTTGCTTGCTTCCTGTTTACACTTTTTAGGCTTGGGCATTTGAAGCCATTCCTTCCCTCCGAAAGCAGTTAATGGATTACCCGGATGAGGTTTCTCATCCAAGGATGTTTAGGTGGTTGGCTGCAAAGAGCAACACCAATATTAAGGAGGCTGATCTCTTTAACCCTCCGGATGATGCAGTACGTCTTCTTCAAGTAAAATAATTCTACTCAAAGATAAGAAAGATATTGAACAGATGTTATATCTAGTGCATAAGATGTTATATCTGATGCACCATATGGGACATCTGTTGTGACGGGGTATATCTTACATCAGATTACTCATCTGTGGCTTTGGTTCTCTGAACCCGACTCCTAAAAGATTAACCATCTACTGTAAATTATGCAACAGATGTTTAATCTGATAACATATCGTTCATCTATTGCGATGTACAGATCATCTGTTATATAACAGATTACCCATCTTGTGCAGCTGTTGCAACAGATGATTGATATTTTGCATCAGATTATCCATGTGTTGCTCTGTTTCTCTGAACCAGAATCAAATGGATTTTAACCATATACTGCAAACTATGCAACAGATGGGTCTTTTTTTTTAAAATGTAGCCCAACTGTGAAAATTATTATATTATATGATTTAAATGCATGTCTTTTTTTTTTTTTATAGGTTGTGCATCCATGGATCGTGCCTACTGAGGAGGAGTCGGTGATGACTTCTTATATTACTCTTGGTCATGTTGATACTATTGCAGACCCAATGGTGGAGTTAATAAAGAAGGAATTGGCTGGAGCAACAACCATAAGAAGAGTAGTTAGGCAAGATCAGCCTAATGTTGAGGCTCTTCATGACCAACCTTTTACTAAGGCAGATCCGGGTGCTTCTTCTGGTGGAGTTGTTAGTGTTGGTGGCAGGCATGCTGATGCAGCTACCAAAGAATAAATATGTTTGAAAACACCCCTTTTCTCCCTTACACAGGTCCTTTTCACCCCTCTCCACCCTCGTGTTCTCGTTGTGAATGTGATGAGTGCAAGGACAGACAGGATAAACTCTTTGAAAAAGTAGAGGTTATCTCTAAAGCTATCGAGGAATTCAAATCCAAGAGGTGTGTCATACCATCCAAGAAGGTGAGGGAGCCATACACTCCTACAATGTTGGTTAGGAAAAAAACAATTAGAGACGTACTCTCCGCTCAAAAATCAAAAGAAATTGCAGTTCCTTCCTCTCCAAAAGCTGTTGAAGTTCAGGGGCCAGTCAAGAAGGTGGACATATACGCGGAACTTGGCGCCGAAGATAAGAGGGATCTGCGACAGGCCAAGAATGCCAAGCCAGGCACACCAAATTACCCCAGGCCTTCCTTTTCCCCCCAAAACTTTTAGACTATGACTGATATGCGTATGCCGTACGAGGAGAAGGCAAGTTTACTTTTCCTAAACTAGCCCTTCTAATCTACCCCATGAAGAAGAAACTACGCAATAGATTTCACATCTGTTGCAACATCTGGGTATACTGGAGCAACTGGTTGTGGTTCTGTTGCAACTTATTATCCATCTGTTGGATAAGTTGCGTTGAATTATTGATTCAGAGAACCCTATGCAACAGATGGACCATCCGTTGCATCTTTACAATTACTAACCTATTTAAAAATTGACTTCTTATCTCACAACATGTTGACATAATTTTCTACCTCATGAGGAAAAGGCAATTAACGTACCGGGAAGCTTATGACGCTGCCGATAGGATAGTGGACCTCGACTTCTGCAAGAAGCTCAAGGATAGGTACGATCAACTCAATGGAGAGGCGTCAACCCTTGGTGTGGGACTTGATTTCCTAGTTCCTACGTTGGTCTTAGATGAAGAAGAAACGTTAAGATATGTTAGAGGGGACATGCCAAATCCACATGGCAAGAGCTGGACCGAGGCAAAAAGGATTCTTGCAGTCATTAGCGTGAACAAGATGCATTATCGGGCTGTTGAGGTACTACTCGAGGAGGGAAAGATCTATGTTTATGACTCCAACGTACCTCTCGTCGATGATTTCGATCTTTTTCTTCTCGTGGAGCCACTGATGGTGCTGTTGCCCATCTTGTTGAGGGAGAGTAAACTGATGAATCATTTTCCAAAGGAAGTGTTGATAAAGAAATCATGGGCTTTTAAAGGTCGGAATAGGGGAATGATCCTTTCAAAAGATGATGCCGCTAAAGCGAGCGACTCACACGCTTTTGCACACATTGAATGTTTGTTGACCGACACAGAAATGGCCAAGCCAACGAATTTTCTGTGCGACAACGTTGTGGTAAACTTGAAAGAGGTCTGGGCTTATGGGGTACTAACTGGACGCTTGAAGCCTGTGTATATAGAAGAGCCTGTGAAATAGAAATTTTTAATTTCAAGTCACCCTTCACTTTATTACATGTACATGTAGCGACAATAATTTTTTTCTGATGAAAGTTGAGTTTTTTATAATGCAATAGATTAGATTGTCAATCTGTTGCAACAGTGGGAAGATCTGTTTGAATAATCTAATAATCTAAGTCTAATTTGTTGCAACAGTGGGAAGACTTGTTTGATAATTTCTATAAATAATCTAATAATCTAAGTCTAATCTGTTGCAACAGTGGGAAGACCTATTTGATAATTTCCACAGATGACCTAAATTTTACAACATATGCCTAAATCTTTTTGATATTTTCCAACAGTTACGCTTGAATATCCATGTGCTCGTCGACAACAAACCAGTAGCAAATACACACACCATCATGAAAATTTCAGCAATTAGGCTTCAATATCCATGTTCCCAACAACACCAAACCAGTAGCAATAACGACAATAATATTGTATCTTCTTGCTCGATTTTGTTTCTCTTCAGAAGCCTTGAGTTTGTTCAACAAACCCCAGATTACACGATTTGCTTTTGAAGGGTGTCGTTCTTCATACCAATCAAAGTAATCGCATCCACCCAATTTCTATAAAAAAGAGAACACAATTACAAAATAATTACAAGTCAATAATTAATCAATTAATTAAATAAAAAAAATATTATCTTTGAAATCTTACAAGTAAAAAACCTACGACCCGAATTTTGTTGAGTCCAAGAAGTCTTTAACAGAGCTTCATGACCGCACTTACAATATCAAAAATCTTTATCACAAAAAACAGTGGAAGATGCGCTCGACATTGTCAAGGTCAGTTGGAAAAAATGAAAGTAATAATTTGTAGAATTTGGATAGATAAAAGAAGATGACGATGAAGAAGAAGATTTGGGAATTTAGGGTTAAATTTTAGGAGGAAGATGAATATATAAGACAATGGGGGGGGGAGGAGAAATGACCGTTGGGGGCCAAGTGACGACAAGTCAGGGAAATGTGCCAGGACTGACACTAATACATTTGATACCTATTTTATTTTACGTCTTTAAAATGAACATGTCTACTTGATGCCTATTTTATTTTAGGTGTTTGAACTGAACACCGTCGATGGGTTGCGCCTTTGTATTTCAATTCACTTTAACCTTTTTAAACATAGTGGCAATTTTTTATGTCCAACAAAAGTTGAATTTTTATAATGCAATAGATTCTCCATCCGTTGTAACAGTTATCCTACCTGTTCTGACATATAGTTTATCCGTTGCAATAGGTTGGTCATCTATTGCATTATCTCAATGTTTTTATCTAAAGTCCATCTGTTGCAACAGTGAGAAGAAATGTTTGATAAATTCCAACAGATAACCTACCTGTTGCAACATATGTATAAATATGTTCGATTATTTCAATAGATGTGTCGTCTGTTGCAACAGATAAAGTCCATCTGTTACAACATATATCTAAATCTGTTCTTTTTTTTCTAATAGATGTGTCATCTGTTGCATTATCTTGATGTTTTTATCTAAAGTCCATCTGTTGCAACAGTGGGAAGACCTGTTTGATAAATTCCAACAGATCACCTACCTGTTGTAACATATGTCTAAATCTGTTCAAATTTTCCAATAGATGTGTCGTCTGTTGCAATAGATATATTATCTGTTGCAATATTTGAATCTAGTATTCCTTTTCAATTAATAAGTTCAAATCTAAGGAATAAATAAAATTCGTAGACAAAATACAATAAATCGAAGCCTTCATAAATTAGCTGAAATAAGTCAACGAATAAATGAAATGTAAAAAATTTATTACGGGTACAGATCTCAACAAATACATCAACAACAATTTAAGTATACTGCCAAGGATTGCTTTGACAAGCTCAAGATATAAAGATCTACTCAGTATGGACAAGTTGTTCTTCATTCGGTGATATGAAATTTGGCTTTGCTCGTCGTGGATCTTCATTGTCGTTTGCGTACGGTTTCTGCGCTTTTTGTTCTCCGTATTTCCATAAAAAAAGTAGCATATTGTCAATGCTGTTCAGCAGTAGCTTCTTCTACATCCACCTGGAAAGCCAGAATTGGTCAATGCTAATCACGGAGATACAACAAAACGGAAAAGAATAACTCATCTCTTCTAGCAAATCAAACAGGTCTTCTTTTCATTTTAAATTGTCCCAAACATATTATATTTCTGTTGCAACAATGAATCAAATGTTGGGATAAATTTCTACATGAGGAAGACCCTGTGTGATAATTTCCAATGGATGAACCATCCGTTGCAACATATGAATCATCTGTTGCAGCACATAGGTCGTCTATTGGTACAAATAAAAGTTGTACGAAGAGCTGTTTGATTTACTAAAATAGACGAGACATATGTTGCACCAGATACTTTATCTGGTGCAACAGGTTAGTCAACTGTTGCAATAGATGTATATATCTGTTTGATAATTTTCAGCAGATATGTCATCTGTTTGTTTTGTCAGTTGGAAGACATATAATATATTCACCTTCTTCAGCTCGTGCTGCTCTCCTTTGGACATTGTATGTTGCTCAGTGCAACATGCAGACAGAGGAGTTACAATTTCACTTTTTTGGATGCCTGATAATGCCCTGGAAATCCTCTCCTTCTCCTCTTAGCCCTAATCTCTAATTGAGCGGATGAAAATAAAATTCTCTTTGATGGAATGAGACCCCTCTTAGATGTCAATTTCTTTACAGAAGCAGTTAATGCATTAATAGCATTAATCACTACATCATGTTTCGCCCTGCAGTCTTGACATTTGCATGCAGAACATTCGCTGGGAGAGGCAAAATCTGTATAACCAGTATGATCATACTCATAATGGTTTGCTTTAAATACTGTAAGAGGAGCATCATTAGCACCACCAGCAGAATACTTCCACCACCAACAGCTCCATCAACAACAACAAGCCCACCCTCTAAAATTATTTTTCTTGTAATGGTTGTTGCTTCAAACAATTCTATTTTTATTCTGTCGATGACCTTAGAGTTCGATAAAGTTTGCACAGACCGTAAAGTAAGAAAAAATGGCATTTTCAACTCTCGATTGGTCGGAACTAGCAACGGATGCACATTCTAACATAAATCATTACATATATTAGAATGATGATTAGATCATTAAAAAAAACATTAATTAAAAAAAAATAATTATAATTATACTTACTGCATCCTTCGAGGGGTTGAAGAGATCAAGAAATTTTGCATTTTTATGAGTTTTAGCCGACAACCATCTCAAGATTCTTAGATAGGAAACTCCTTCCTGATAGTTCACTTGTTGTCTCAAATAAGGAATGACTTCAAATGCCCAAGCCTATAAAATAACGCCAATAAATTAAAACCATTATTGAGCGAAAAAAATGAATGATATCATAATAGAAGAAAGAAACATTTACCATGAAAGCCCATGGGAAGCCATATAAGTTGACTGTCTTTGGCGCTAACGGAGTCAACAAATATTTGACAGTCATTTTGAAGCTTTCATACCCCCATGGATAGCTATTAAACGCCTCAAGATCCTCAGAGAGCTTTATTAAACCTAGGCTTATGTTGTTGTTAACGTCTCTCGTCCAAAGAATATTATGTTCAAACTAAACCAAGCACAATGACTGCTTGTGCTTCTTTGAAAGTCCTTTACCTTTCAACGCTTCTATCAAATTTTTATTTTTGAAGCTTGGACCAACAATGGACACCAACTCATCATGATCACACGACTTGCCTTTGCCTTTTTTGAGTGTGCGGGGTGCTTTTTTTTTGGGTTAGAATAGGTATAACTTGAGAAGGAGGATAACATTTTAGTCCAGTAACTATGGCAAACTCCTTCCAACCAAAACAAACAGGCATG
Organism: Capsicum pubescens; assembly: GCA_030864215.1. Taxonomy (NCBI): domain Eukaryota; kingdom Viridiplantae; phylum Streptophyta; class Magnoliopsida; order Solanales; family Solanaceae; genus Capsicum; species Capsicum pubescens. The sequence continues at coordinate 21,971,564 of CM061548.1, forward strand.
CCACAGTAATTTATCCACACCTCATCCATTTTATCTTTATTTTCATACATAAACCTACGCTTGAGAAGTTCATATACCATTTTCATTTGGAAACGAGCATTGTTGTCCTCCGGCAAATCAAGATATTTTCCAAAGCAGCTGTCCCTGAAATAAGCATCCAATTTTTGTTCTCGAAGTATTTTTCTGAAGGCATCGAAAGATTTTCCCATAGATGACTTAACCACGAAATCACCCGTTAAATATGCGGCACCATCGCACTGCATTCTCACAGGATAACGATCAATGCTGAAGGCTTTGACCAGCTCTTCGGTGGAAGGGCTATTAGCATCTGTATCATCTTTTTTGAAACATTCCTCCTCCCCGTGTTCATCATATTCTGCTCCCGATTGAGATAACGCTTGTAAAATAAGCTCATAGAGTGGTGGATGTAGCCTAGCTGCTTCACTTGTTCATTTACTGGGACTTGATTCGGTTTCTGTTCTTTTGGGAACCATATTATCTAAAATTAACAGGAACACAAAATAATATATTATTGTTGATTAATGCTTCGTTAAAAAAGGATAACAGTAAATCAAACAAGCAAAACAGTAAAATAACAGTTGTAACAGATCACCGATCTGTTGCACCAGGTAGTATATCTATTGCAGCATATAACCAAACGGTTGCAGCAGATGAGTAATTTGTTGTAACAATACAAAACATACCACTTATCTTTTAAGACAGATAAATGGTCTGTTCAACAGATCACACAACTGTTGTGATATCATCTGTTGCAACATATGAGTGATCTGTTGGAACAGTTAAATAATCCGTAGCAATGACTGAGTAATCTGTTGCGATAATACAAAATATATCACTCATCTGTTGAGAAAGATGAATGGTCTGTGCAACAGGTCACACATTTGTTGCAACACATGAGTGATCTGTTGGAACAGTTATCAATGGTCAATATTGTTTAGATTTATTGCAACATAGGGTCGTCTATCGCGGTAGATGAATGATCAGTTGGAAAAATCAAGTATTAGACTTTTCCTGTAGGAAGAGTTGGTAGGATTTTATCCAACGGGGTAGGATTTTATCCAACGGAAGGTTCATCTGTTGCATCAGATCATTAATCTGATGGTTCTTCCATTGCACCAGATGGTTAATTAGTTGCATCAGATTTTTTATCCAAAGCTTAATCTGTTGCAACATATGGTAAAGCTGTTGCATCATATTATTAATCGGTTGTATCAGAATTGTAATCTGATGGTTCCTCTGGTGCATCAGATGGTTGATCTGTTGTATCATATGATGAATCTGTTGCATCAGATAGTTAATATGTTGCACCAGATGGATAATCTGTTGGAGGAAACAGTAGCACAATTTTGTTAAATAAAAAACAACAATTTCATCATTTTTACCAAGAACAAGAACAGAACAAATCAAACCAAATTGTCCTTTTGTTTTTATAAACACAAACAATAAAAATCAAACTTCAAAAAAATGCAACAAACAACAAAATATCATAATTCACTTCGAAAAGAGAAGAGAAGAGAAGAAATTAGGATTTTATTCAGACCGCATTTCAAATTAGTGCAACAAATATTGAAATTGTTAACCAATACTATAAAAGAAGTTGGCTCAAGTTCCTCGTTTTCTTCAAAACTAAAAAGGCCATAAATTTTTACCTGTGAAAGAAGAAAAGGACCGATGAAGAATTCGAAGTTGTTATGGCCGGAAAGCAAGGTTGTCACGTCGATTGAAGTCGAAAAGGAACTGGAATCTCAACTATTTGTAGTCGAATGTTGAAGTCGCCGAGGATTGAAATAAGAAATTTGCAGAACAGTTGGTTGGGAGAGAGTTGAGAGAAGCTGTCGAGAGAGGGATGAGAGACAGGTTAATTGAATTGAAGAGGAGAACTCGAAGCCCAACTATTTGTCGTCGGGGGTTGAAGGGAGAAATATTGCAGAACAGTTGGTTGGGAGAGAGTTGAGAGAAGCTGTCGAGAGAGGAGAGAGTGGTTGATTTGGATTGAAGAGGGTGTGAGTTAGGTTGATTTGTATTTTTGAAAAGATTAGAAAGTTTTGAAAATATTAATCAAGTCCACAATTAACTTGATCAAGTTTCTTAATAATGTTTGACCCTATCTGTTGATCAATGTCACCAATCCTTCATTCAAGACTTAAAAGACACCTATTCTTCAATTTTCTCAAGTTACCTACATAGCAGAAAATTAAACTAATATCAAAGAACAAAATTTATTGGGAGAATAATACCCCCTAAACAAAACTTTTAAGAACTACATCGTGAATTTGTGGGAGGAAGTATAAGCTCAAAACTTTTACATGTTGCAACTTTTACATGTTACCTTTGATTTCAAGTGCATTTATTTGGTAAGGTACAAATCCCATCACCGATCTTCCTTGCTTGCTTCAGGAATTTTGACAGTCTATCCTCAAACTTCTTTTTGATTTCATGTCTTGTACACTATTCGACTATTGGTCACAATGTACATGATTGATTCGATCTGTCACAAACTTATTTACAACAAATTTTTTATATTGATACCGATTTGATCTCTCGCTCCTTTTATCTCTAGCATATGAATTTGTTCAATCTTGGCTTTCCATACATAAACATGTGCATTGAAGAATCAATTAAAAACCTATAAGTATTAAACATATCGAAAAACACTTTATATAATAACATAAAGGAAAAAAACGAATTACTTTATATATGAGCATATTAATATAATATAATATAATTATTTCAAACAAATTAACAATTAAAGGCAGATTATTTTTTATGATTTTTTACTTTTTATTTGCACAAAAACGTTTTGACATAAGTACCATATTTTAAAAATTTTACACAAAATTTCTACCGTAAGATTGGATATATATTCAACATCAAGTAACACTCTTATAACAAAAAATATACTTGTAAATTCAAAAAAATATTGAAATTGAAACAAGATGTCGTCATGAGAAAGTTAATAATTGTAAATTTTAACATATCTAAATTAGATAAAGAAAAAAAACTATAATTTTAAAAAATATAACTTTACTATGATTTAATCAAGTTACCTACATAGCAGAAAATTAAACTAATATCAATAAAATTAAACTAATATCAAAAAATAAAATTTATTGAGAGAATAATATCTCCTAAACAAAACTTTTAAGAACTACATTGTGAATTCGTGGGAGAAAAGTATAAGTTCAAAACTTTTACATGTTATCTCCGATTTCAAGTGCATTTATTTGGTGAGGTACAAATTCCATCACTGATCCTTCATGCTTGCTTCAGGGATTCTGACATTCTATCCTTCAAAAAAAAAAAGATTTCATATTTCGTACACTACTCGAATGTTGATCACAATTTACATTGTTTCAATATGTTATGAGCCATTTATCTTTAACATATGAATTTCTTCAATCATGGGTTTTCATACATGAATATGTGCATTGATGAACCAATTAAAAACCTATATGTATTAAACATATTAAAAAACACATAATATTATAATACAACTATTTTAAACAAATTAACAATTAAGAACTCTATTTATTCAAAAATTCAGATTAAAAAACACAAAGTAATGCAACAAAATAGATAAAATTTCAAAGGCAAAGAAGAAAAAAAAAAACTCATCAGTTAAAGATTAACAAAGAATGAGAATAAAATGTGAAATAGAATATCTTGAAGGAGAAAAAAAAGCATACGTAATAATCTTCTATGCAAATGCATGCATATTTTTTTGGTGTGCATATATATATATACTAGTTTAATCGCGCGTGCCTTGTACGTGTAATATTTTATTATTTAAAATTAAATGATTTTATCTATTGTGGAGATTTTTACTATATGTGAAAAGTTCAACCCACTTTTCGAAGATCCTTCACATTTTAATATAATAACGTAAATATAAATATATATTTTAGTGTAAGTACATAGATATTTTACCACCAGAAGTTTCAAGTGATTGATCAATCATCACTTCTGCATTTGTAATGCAGTACCTCTTTCCCTTGGTGCAAGAGGCTAAGAGAGACGCATCATTTTGAACCATATTTTTAGTACGATTATTTTTTTTATTTGAAATCTTTTCTTGTTTTTAAAGTTAAATCTTTACAAAATCATTGATTGCATTCTTTACGTACTTAAAACTTTTAAAATTTAATAATTCTGAAATTTTTCTTATTCTAACGCTTTTATATTTATTTCTAAAATTTTCAAATCTTCTTAAATCAAATTTAGTTGATTTAGAATTCTTAAACTAATGAAAAAGGTTTTAGTTGTCATTAATTTTGATGACTTCTAATAAGGAAAGATTTTACCATAAATATATTTAATTAATTTTTAACACTTATATATTAGGAAAAGTCATTAATTCTGATAACTTCTAATAAGAAAAGGTTTTATCATAAATATATTTATTTAATTTTCAACACTTAAATATTAGGAAAAATCATTAATTTTGATGACTTCTAATAAGAAAAGGTTTTACCATAAATATATTTAATTAATTTTCAACCCTTAAATATTAGAAAAAAAAATAGTGAAAAGACGATTTTGTTTAAAGCAAAGACTTTTAATGAAGGAAAAAACGTTCAAAGAATATTTCTAAGACCCTTCACACTTTTAATATTATATATATAAGAATTTAGTGTACGCGCTTTGCACGTGTACCTATATGTTTAACGCTAACGAAATAAGTGATTCTTAGTTTTAATATATAGTTATCCTTCGTCAATTCTGCTTAATAATCTATATTGTTATCAAGTATGACCAAAAAGAAATATTTCTAACCTTTTTTTTTTTGGTGGGGAGGGGATTAAAAAATAGGTTAAAAGAAATAGCATTAGAGATTATTAAGGGCTATCTATTTACAATTATCTCTAGTATATTATTCCCTCCTTTAATTCAATTAAATTTTCCATCTAAATTTTATTTTGTTTTCTCTCCAATTTATTCATTTAGCTTCTTCTCCACCTCGACTTTCTTTTCCTCTCCCTATATCAACTTCACATCAACTATATTAATTATAGCCAGCTTTAGTGCAACATTGCAACCCCATCGATCTTTCCCTTCTATAGTTCACATTATAATTATCATCAAGAATCACATGAGTTGTGTGAGCTACCACTAATAGATTAGATTAATTCGATATTTTAAAATTAAAATTTAGATATTAAAAAAGTATACGAAAAATCCTATATTTTTTCTCAAATCAGTATGATAAAAAATATATCATAATATATTGATAAAAATTCATATGCTTTGACTCTCAAAAAAGAAACTGTGATAAGTATTTTGAAACGAAAGAAAGAACTATCTTTTATGAATAGGTGATACTTCAATTTTTCATCTAAAAGTATTGTTCGAAACTGAAACATACACCCTTTCTCTAACTATTGGTTCTGTAGGATATATTATTAATCAACATGCATGCGGAGATATAGAAAATCTATATGTCATGCAACAGAGTTAAGCAGTGCTTACACTTAAATTTTATGGCAATAAGTCTCAACATAGCTCAAAGCATTTCAACTAAGACATAAATATAAGAAAATTCAAGTTATCATACAACTCCACATAACAATACATAAAATTTTATCCAAACCTTTTCAAATAAATATTAATGAACAATGAATGAGGAGAAAGTTGATATCAAAATTATACGTTGGTGAAGAGTGCATCGACTTTCTGTTTTTGAAGACAACCTAAATCAAAATAAAAAGAAAAAGAAAATGTTAGAACGCTAAAAACATTAACGAAAGAGAAGAAAGTACCTCAATAACACCGAGATTGTTGGTGAAGAGTTCACCGACTTTTCATTTTCGAAGACTATTTAAATCAAAATTAAAATAACAAGACGTAAAAATCTCAAAAACACTAAACAATTTACAAGTTCGTAGGCCAAAAAAAAGTGTGATAAATTCACCTTGTTATATTTCAATGAACGTAAACTCATTTAGCAATAAAAAACTACAACATAAATTATCAGACCATTCACGTTATCATACAACTCTACATAACAATACATAGAATTCCATCCAAACTCTTTTAAGAAAATATTAATTAATAGTAAATGAGAAGAAAGTACCTCAATGACATCGAGATATTATTTGTGAACTTTTTTAGTAGAGAGTCCAAGACTTTCCATTTTTAAAGCTAACTCCTTTTATAAAAGTATATTCATAAAACCTAAAAAAAAATGATTTAGAACTTCTATAAGATTTGTATTACAAATATATTATTTGTATTAAATTAGGATTCAATTTTCGTATTACATATATATTTTTTTGTGTTAAATAAGGATTCAATTTTCTTATTTTTCAAAAATAATTCAAGTTTTCATTGATTGCTTCTTTGTTTCTCAAATTAAAATAGTACGTCCTTCCAAAAAGTAAGGCAATTTTAGTTTGTTAGGACAAAACAAACGGTTTTAAGTTTTTCTATTTTCCAAAAATAAGTCAAGTTTGTATTAATTAGTTTTTTGTGTTTGAAAAATAATACGACCTTCTATTTTTGTAAGAAAATAAGAAAATACTCCGAACATTAATTTCTAATCAAGTTTTTTCCTAATTTATGGGAGTTGTTTTCTATTCTAATTAAGTCTTTCTTTTTCTAATTTAGCAACATGAAAACATTAATAATATTCTCCTTCCTATATATTTTAGGAGTCTAATTAATACTATAACTATAATAATATAATAATTTGAGAAAATAAGTGAAAAAATGATTTTATCTATTGCAGAAATTTTTAATGAAGGGTAAAAAATTCAAATCAATTTTCTAAGGGTCTTTACACTTTTAATATATATATATATATATATAGAAAGACTTATTTTCTATTTATAAAGGTTTTTTACTTTATATTCTTGGAATGAAATCAAACTGTATATGCAAATCTATTTCAAGTAGAATCAAAATTTGGTCTAAATATTAGGGAATTAAGAGAAAATTATATAATTCTAGCCTTATTTATTAATAATAACTTCAATATGCATTCTTCTAAAAGGAGAAAAAAATTAAATGTTGGAAGTTTGTCTCCGTTACGTTGTAGGTTTACTTTATTAAATAAGTAGAGTTTTATTTGAGTTTAAATTTCTAAAATAATAAGAGTTGTACATAACTCAAATAAGGAAAAATCTAATAATAGTTCAAATTTTAATTGATTTAAAATTTTAGAAAAATAATAAAAAAATTGTTATAAATGTATTTACATTATCAAGATTTACTTTGATATCTATTAGGATTTGAAGCATCCGTCTTTTACTCAGACTAGGAGTAAATTTCCTATAACTAGAGGGGTTTTATTCATTGACAATCATATAATCTCTCATCCTCAAGAGAAGAAATAAGAATTACTCTCTCTTCTCTCTCTACTCTTGTTCTTTATTCTTTCTTGCTTCGTAACACGTTATCAGCATGATGTTCTAGTCAATTAAGCCATAGTCGTCCAATATTTTTGGTCCGATAACTAGCGGTTCTAATTCAGGTAACATGTTCCACATATTGTTCTTTTTTCTTTGTTCTGATGGTTTTCATTGGAGTTCAAGGTTTTCGTTAAACTTTGCAAGAGAGAACACTCCATCACTCGTATCGTTTAATAACACGATTTAGGATAATAAATTCCAGTGTTATGGAGTTGTCATGTGTTAACTATCATTTGTTGACGTTATAATATGAGGGAGGCACGGTGTTCACCTGAACCCCATCGGGCATCGACGAAAAATTGTGAGGTATATTGGAGGTATGTTTTAGTCTATATAGATAGACTTTGAATGCATATTGCGGTATACGTGAGCTTCTTTGCTGCTTGTTTATGTGTGCACGTGTGTATATGTAGACATACACATAATCAGCTTAATCCCTAATTTAGATGATATAATCTTAGTATTGTTTGAGGATACTGCAATTGTCCTAGCATGTTAGCTGTTAGCTTACTACAAGCCAAGGAATACTTACATTCTTCCCATAGGTATGTATATGTTTGAGTTTGTATTGATTTCTTTTCCTGAAGGTTCAATTATCTAAATTCCTTAGGAAAATTATTAAGTCTTGATTTTTAAAGTTCTTACGGCAGACACGGTAATATTGGCAGCATGTCACTTATATTCTATGTTGTATATCATTAATTTCAATACTTCTCTGATTATAACTATTTGTTTAAAGATGTTTATCAAAAGTGACAATCTCATATATGAAATACCTCACAGTGCTTGGTATATATACTTGAGTCCCTGTAGAATTATCCAACAATATTTGGTCACGAGCAGTGGTTAGTTAAAGTAATATAATCACTGGTAGTGATAATATTTTCAAAAGGCTCATACGTGAGTTCTAACTCATTGATTGAGGGTAAGATGGTGAATTCAAATATCATCGCACGAAAAAGGTAAGATATTGTATTAAAGTCTCGATGCACTATGAAAATAAGATGTTGGGTTCGAGTCCCATCGATTTACGCCTAAGACGCCTTTATATGGATAAGACGTTGAGTTTGAATCTCAATGCACCATATTGATGATATTATGATGGCTAAGGCAAAATAATGAATATTTGGTGAAACATGTCCCATTAAATATGCTTCATTCCTTGAATTGAATGTGATAGCAATAAATCATATGTATGCCTCAATTTGCTTTTGTAATAGCTATCATAATTTGATACGCTTAAGGCATGATTATATTCCATTCCTGGAGAATAAGAAGCTTATTAATGCAAACATGCACTTGATTGTGATGGTATCACTACTCACCTCCGAATGAGGCAGAATATTTCGAGATCTACTTCTAAAGTAGTAAATCTTAAATTTATTCATGTAATAGTAAATCTGAAATTTACTAAAGAAAAAATTACATGTCATGGTAAACTTGGAGTTTACTAGAATAAAAGTTCATAAATTGACATGAACGATTGCGACATCTCGAAGATGTGCATACTGAGTATTGAACATATATTGAAGAATTAGAAAATTCTTCATGAACTTTAATATTGCTTGTTCTCATGATAAGTTGGTTGGACCAACTAATTTTGGGATTGGATCCCTCAAAATCTGAAAAGAATAAAAGGTGAATAAGGGCCCGTTCACCTATCATGTGATATGTTGAAAAGATGCATCAATAAGATGATCACATGTACATTCATTGTCAACCTGCAGTTTGACATTCATAAAGTTGCTTGCTCAATAAAATTGAGTTAAGAACATAATTTTCAGATTGTTCAATCTAGAAAGTTATCTTGATGATGATGGTTTGACATTGAATGCCTTTGATAAGTAGCTAAACCATCGCTAATGAGAACAAAGCTTCATGTGTTGGTCTGAAATATGATATGTTGCATACAATAACATGTGTATGCATTAGACCAATAAATTATGATTATTTCTTTCCCCTCAATTGGTTCAAGGTCAGGAACTAATTATTTCATCTAATAATTTTAATGTGCGGTATACGATTAATGAATATACCATAATGCACAAAGATGGATTCCTCAAAGAAATAGAGGATGTATGTTAGTTTTTCTAACATAAGGGGGAGATTATAAGCGCTATGAAATATGTTAGGAATTATCACCAGATCCTCATCCAAAAGATAATTCAAGTCAAATGCCGAAAGCATCTCATATTAAGCGCAAGTGCTCTTATTTTGTGTTTCTAAAGGACAGAGTCTATGCATGCGTGAAGCGTGGTAGACTAATCGGTTCCAAATAAAATAGTCCTTGAAAAATAAGGAGCAAATAATCAATAATAAGAAGGCAGTGAACTCTTGAAGAGCCTACGACATAACACTTCATGAAACCTTATGTAAGGTTCAGGTACTTGAAAATAATGAAGTGATGAGATCTCAAAATGTTATGTCACATTATGAACCGATACAAAATGATATATCATCAATATCTTTGATACAATATTGGCGCAATATTGTGAAAGATTATGAGGATCTGAATTCTACGTTAATTTAAGCATGTTGACGTAGAAACATTTATCAAGTGACATGAAAGGATGCATCTTGGTAAGCGTAGAACTTATTTGATTTTCATTCCATACACTTGAAGCTAAGATGTCACACATGAAATGTTGAATATTGTCACTTGACAAAATTTATATGAAAACTTCTTTAAAGATTCAAAATATAAAAGTTTCTGGGAAACTTATTGATAATCCTTATATTGTATAAGCTTATAGCTTGAAAATGATTGAAACTCTTGGAGAGTTTTCAAAAGCAATAAGATTATTTGCTGAAATGAGAAATATACCAATTTGGATTGGTTATGAAGTACCATATCTTAGTAAAATTGGTGCACTCATGTATCTTGTAAAATACTACAAAACCCAATATAGCCTTTCGCTCAATTTGTTAGCAATGTATATTTCTACTCCTACTACGAGACATCGAAATGGGATAAGATACATGAGTTTTAATGATTTTCTAAAGATTGCAGTCCCGATATTACTGGTCATGCTGATGTTGGGTACTCATCTAACCCGCATAAATCTCGATCTCAAACATACAATGTGTTCACATGTGGGGATACTGTCATATCTTGGAGATATACAAAGCAGTCTATCTAGCCACTTTATCGAACCATGATGAGATAATAGCTATTCATGAAGCAAGTCAAGAATGAGTATGGTTGATATCCATGATACATCTCATTCGAGAAAAATGTGGCGTGAAATGTGACAATTTACCCATAATTTTATACGAAAATAATGCAACATGCATAACACATCTTGATGGATTCATAAAAGGAGATAGAACGAAGTACACTTCATCAAAACTTTTCTACATACATGAGCTCCAAAAGAATGGTGATATTAACGTGCAACAGATTCGTTCAAGTGACAATGTGGTTGTTTTATTCACCAAGTCTCCTTCAATTGCAACTTTCAAGAAGATGGTGTACAAGATCGGGATGCAAAGGTTCAAGGATGTTCTCATTAGGGGGAGTTAATACGCGTTGTACTCTTTTTTCCTTACGAGGTTTTGTCCCACTGGGTTTTCCTTGTAGGGTTTTTAATGAGGCAACCGAAATGCGTATTATTAGAGATGTGTACTCTTTTTCCTTCACTAGATTTTTTTTCTACTGGATTTTTTCTAGTAAGGTTTTAACGAGGCACATTATCTACCAATTAGACATTCAAGGGGGAGTGTTATAAATGTATTTACATTATAGTGAATGTCTATCAAGATCTACTTTGATATTTATTAGGATTTGAAGCATCCGTCTTTTACTCAAACTAGGAGTAAATTTTCCCTATAAATAGAGGGATTTTGTTCATTGTATTGACAATCATATAATCTCTCATCCTCAAGAGAAGAAATAAGAATTACTCTCTCTTCTCTCTCTACTCTTGTTCTTTATTCTTTCTTGCTTTATAACAAAAATGATTTTGTTTATTGCGAATTTTTTTAATGAATGTCAAAAAGTTCAAATCATTTTTCTAAGGGTCGTCTTTCTTTACATTTTAAGGTTATTAGACATTGGATTTTTTGTGGATTTGGGGACCAATGGCGCCATATAAAAAGTAAAAATTACATATATAACGACATGATTACTAGTATTTACTAAAAATCCCAACTTTTTTCAAAACCTCATAAAATCCCTACTTTTGGCCATTGATATATGTACATGTTTATTAACTTAGATACATACTACCGATACATATTTCAATTAAATTAACATGCACTTTTTAAGGGATGTAACAGATAATGTAGCATTAAAACACCAATTAAGCTAACTAATTATGGTAAAAATCAAAATAAAATCCCATGATTTATGGTAATTAGTTTGTTATTCCACCGTTCTAAATCAAAACTTTTCCATAATTTGTTTTGAAGTTTCAAAACTTCATACGACTTCTTCAAAATAATCAATCGATCATTTTTTTTATTTGTTAATTTTGTTTGTGTATTCGAAATGAATATTTTAGTGTTGTTACGTCATTTCAGTGTTTGGGTTAACGAAATTAACTATGTTGGCTATAAGAGTGATGAAATCGTTACCAGCGAATATGTAACTTATGAAAAACTGATTTCGATAATTGCCGAAGAACTGAAAATCGACCAAACCCAAAAAAATTGAGGCTCGTTACAATTTCGATGCCAAAAAATCGTACAAGAAAAGGTATGATTTTTCTTATGTATCAGTTGTTGTTAATTATCTCTACATTAATTCAATTTTGTATCTAACGTTTGGTTCATTATTGTTTTACAGAAATTTTTTGTCCTTATGTTAATAAGGTCGAGATACATTTTTAATGCTAATGATATATTTTGCTCTTCTTGTATCTGAGTTTATATAGTTCTGATTAATTATGTATCTCATTTAGTTTTAGTTTTATCTATAACAACATACGAAACAAACATAAAAGTTTTATTTTAGATATATGTTATACATGTTTGTGCAGTTAATCTATCTAGTAATCTATTTTTTTTGCAGTAAGTGAAGAAAAATAAGTTGAAGTTTTATTTTTACTGATTCAGCTATGTCCTACGATGTCGTTCGGAGGATTGTGTTTGGAATAAAGAAAAACAGGCACAAGAAATCAAGTGAAACAATGACATCGAGCAATAATTGTTGCGGGAGAAATGGTTATGAAGATCACAACAGGCGTACTTGTAACTTTTTTTCAAAAGAGGAGTGACAATGTAGTTGACTGATGAATAATATTAAATAATTTCTCAGCTTGTTGCTGGATTTTTTAACTCTTTGATTCGACCTTTTAATTGATGATATTGTTGTTTTTTAAGAATTTTAAGAAAAATATTTACCGAAATAAATTGTTGTTTTCATACCTTTGTTAATTAATTATATATGTTTTCATGAGCTCTTTTTCGTGACACATCATATAAAAATTAAGATACATTGAACAGATAATGTTATTAAATTGTATATTAGTAGTTCAGCCATTGTAAATGATTGAAAAGAGAAACATTTTTATAGGATGTATCTCCCATAAATTTATAGATACAAGTTTACAAAATTTGTATCTAATGTAAAATATAATTTGTCAATATTATTAAGATTTGGTACTATAAGTCCTTATACTTTTTGTTATGCAGGTTATAGACAAACATGTATTCGGATTAACAAAAAACTGTTAAAAATACATAATAATGCAACGTTGTGTTACTTACTATCATTATATAGTAAAATATATTTTCTTATACTAGATACATACAATTTAGTAATATGTATCTCATATAAATTTTTAGATACAAGTTTAAATAATTTGTATCACTTGTAAAATCTAATATGTTAATAGTTTTAAGAGTTAAATCTATTAAGTTATGCTATATTTTGCTACGCACTTTAGAGACGACATGTCTTAGTAGGAACAAAAAAGGGTTACAGATACATAATAATGCAATGTTGTGTTGCTTTATACCATTATATTGTATTATATGTTTCATTATTCTAGATACATACAATTGTAAAATATTGTAAAATATGTATCTAATACAGTGTCTTTATAAAGTGTAAGAAAAATGTATATCGAAACATAATTATATCTTTAAATGCTTCAGCACTGCGTTAAAATGGGTGACAAAGTAGAAGTTTTTAATCATTAAAGAAACATAATATATGTTTATCTAAACATCACTAACATCATCAAAGTTTATAACATCATTAATGATTTTAATATCCAACTAGCAAACAAATAAACAACTACTATGCAAAACACGGTCTGTTTGTTTTGGTGCGAACTTGCTATTTGGCCTTGGTGGATCGTCATTCTCACTAAAGTAGTCATTCTCTGCTTTTTCAGATTCGTACTTGCACAAAAGACTAGCATATCTCAGACGATGGTATTGAGCATCAATACCAGAAGATGGAAAGCCTAATCCCTTGCTCAGATACTCGGCATAGACAGCTACAAATACACTGCAATTCCTGCATAGCAATCACTATTTTAATTAAAACACCTATATACTCATATATCGAAACATAATTATATCTTTAAATGTTCCACCATTCTTGAGTTGCAAGTTCCTTACCAACGTCAGCATTATAGTAATTCACATGAGCCTTATCAATGTACACTTTGAAAAAGCAATTTGTGGTAGTGTATCTGTTGGTTGGAAAATTCTTGTTCTTGTACTTCTTCCTCAAGTAGTACATGATGACATCCAGGTGATGTTCAAATTGTAATCAAATGGAATATATGTTATAGCAGGCAACTGTAATGATTATTACTTAGATACAAATTAAATTATTTTTGTATCTAATGTGATTAAAGGAAAAATGCAGGAAACTGAAAGAGCAACAAATGAAAAAGATACATATTAATATAGAACAATATATGTTTTGTTATTATGTATCTAAAACAAATTACATTCAGCTAAAAACATCTCAAAGTTCTTTCCTCGCAACAAATCATCAAATTTGACAGAAACAATTTTTTTTTGCAGGATCTTTAGGTTAAAATAATTCTTCTAACTTGTGCAGTTAAAGTAACAACCTCATGTTATAGACTTTAATACATCATTATAGATATCACACAATCAGCAATGCATGTACTAATGAAAATCTACTTTAACAGTATCTAAAGGAAAAATGAAGGAAATTGAAAGATCAACAATTGTATAAGAAACATATTAATATATGACGATACATCTTTTGTTATTATGTATCTAATACAATATAAGAACAGGATAAAAAAATCAACATCTGTACTGCAGCACATAATAAAAATTGACAGAAACAAGTTGTTTTGCATGCTTTTCTAATGGAAGAATCCATCTAACTTATGCAGTCAGACAAAAAACATCATGTTATAGACTTTAATACGACATATATAGCATACAATCCGAAATGCATAAACTAATGAAAATTGTACTTTCATGATGTGACAATTTGAGATTTTGGATATCCATTATGAAAATACCTCATCGTTCCATCATTTGTTTTGAGATAACATCCGAAAATAGTCTTCTCAAATAAGTCTAAAACTTCTTGGTCGACTACCTTTAATTTCATCCTTAAATCTTAAATTGCATGAACTTACAAATCTAAGAGGACGAGTTGGAATTTCCTTAATAACATAATTCAATCCATAAAAACAAACAAAAAAAATATGATAAAATTAGTTGAGATGCAACAAATCTACATTAAGACAGTACAATATATACAAAAACTCTAACAACATCGTACTTTATCTTTTGTTATATTAATTTTAATAAAACATAAAAAACACAAGATACATATAAATTGGCAACAAAAAATCAGATAAACAATCAATTTCTAAACATATCATACAAGTCAAAATATGTATCTCGGCCTAACATTCAACAGATTTGAACATGCAATTACCTTGGGAAGCTCATCTCTAAAAATTGCTTCGAAAATTCTTCTTCTCTTGACGGGAGCTTTACTAGCAGGACTGTTGGATCCTTTTTTCTTAAAATCACTTTCTTTTTTCTTGTCTTTCTTATCATGCTTTTGCCGCAACTTCTTCATAGTTTGAGGATCGTTTCTATGCTTTGATCTATAATTGTTCTATTTCTCAATCTTTTTGACTTGCTCCTACGAAATCAAGGTCAAAAAGATTGCAAAAATCAGTCATTCACAACCACTGATGAAGGATTCCTCGAAAAGTTAAAGGATTAGTAATCCTTTTTAGAAATCAACTCTATCGTTTCTGCTTAAAAAATCAAATATGAAACTTCATACACCTTAAAGTTCATATGACAGAAAGAGAATTTCATCAAAGCCAACAAATTCGTAGTCGAAACTTCCGAGAATGAAGTTTACAACTTCTTGAGATTCTTTGATACTTTCTAATTAAGAAAATCCAAGATTAAAAGGTCCCAAATCTCTATTCATAATAATAATTCAAACAGTAGAGCCTAAAGAATGAATAATCGAAAAAATTGCTCAACCAAAACACTGAAATTTCACCTTGTAAACGCAGCCGCAAATTTATTTTTTTTGAAAAAAAAAACCGTAAAAAGGATTAGAAGAAATTGAAGCTGATTTTAGGGAGGGAAATTACCTTACTTCAAAGTTTTGAAATAGATGGAGAAATTGGATAGAAACCGCACCAAAAATTACGGCGTACAAAGAAGAAAAGTAGGTTATTTTTGGTAAAGAATTGACTTTTTAGTTATAGATTTTAACTTGTATCTCAACTTTACCAAAAGGTATGAAATGTTGAAATTTAAGTAATTTTTTAGAAGTGGGGCGATTTTTAGAAGTTTAGAAACTTATGTTATTTATTTAGGTAATTTTTCCATATAAAGTAAAAATGTATAGGCAGGAAGTGCATAAATAGCCACTTTTGAGACTGCTCATGTTTTGTCCTTAAAATTTAAAATTTTGCAAATATATATACTACACGAGAGAAAGAACAGGGGAATTTAGCTACTTCCTTGGTCCCAATTTGTAGGGGTGGGCATATTTTGGTTTAATTCGAAAAACTAAACCGAAATTTAATTTTAATTTTGATTTTTCGGATCGGATTCGATTTGTAATTTCAAAATTTTGATTTTTCGGTTCGATTTTCGATTTAAAAAAAAAAATTGGTTAAACCGAAAAACCAAAATTTTATAAATAAATAAATAATATATATTTTATTAAATAATATAATATTATACTATATATATATATATATATAATATTTAGTAATTCACATTCACAATTAACATTTAACAGCAAATTCGCATATGCCGCAACCATTGCCCATTGCCAACCCTAAATCCCTATTCTGGTATTCCCTTCGCCGTTTCTCACGTACACCGGCGATGACGAGTCACGACTCACGAGTGTTCCTCCGTTCCACCGAAAGCAAAGCGGTGTTCCTTCGTTGATCGTTTTCACTTCTACTAGTTGAAGATTTGTGGGCTATGGCTATCCACCGACGAGAAATAGATGAGTTTTGTGTCGTTTTGTAGACTATTTATGCAAGATTATATTATATGTAATGATTAATGACGTTATGTATTATGTTAAGCTTGTGATTATTTCATTTCGTTTCATCCATGTTGAGTTATTTATAGTTATTTATATTTGGGAATGAAAAACAGGTTTGAAAAAATATTTTTTCTAAAAAAACCCATCAATTTTAAATGCTTAGTTATGAAAAAGAGAAGCTAACTACTTTAATATTTCAAACCGAAATAACCGAACCAAATTTGTAAAAATTGAACCGAACCGAATTTATTTCGATTTGATTACGGATGTCATTTTTATCAATCCAAAAACCATTAAACCGAACCGATATTAAACAATCAGACCGAACCGACCGAACGCCCACCCCTACCAATTTGTATGATATAGCTTAACTTGTCAGTTGTCGATTAACATGAAAGAAAAACTTCTAGAATGTTTGATCTAAATTAAGTCATATATTTATAGTTATAAATTATTTTTTTAAGAGAAATAAATATTTTATAATCAAATTATTACTAAATATAAAAGTACATCCATTTTGAAACTGACTAATATGAAACGAGTGATATAAATTGAAACATGATACTTTTTGAACAACTTTAAGCGAGTAATTGAATAGTTGAGTCTATTTTTTTTTCAAACAAAAATAGAAAATTCATTTTTTTTAATGACTTACAATCTAAGAAGTAATGCGACAATCTAAGAAGAAATGTGACTTTGCAATAAACAATCTGAGGCATATTTTGATTTTGTCCCCCTATTTTGGGGTCCATTTGGATAAAACAATAGAATCATAATTTGAAATCAAAAGTTGAAGTCTTGTTTGGTTAATCTATTTGAATTGGTGGCAACATGATCAGAGCTTTATTTTCGACTTTGAAACTACAAAAAGGCACTATAGCTGAAGTTCTTATAAGAACAATACCCAATGTAGTTCCACGTAATCTTACAAAATGGAGTCCCGGGAGGGTCGAGTGTCCGCAGATTGCCCCTACCTTAAAGGTAGAGAGGCTATTTCCCATGGAAACTCGCAACTTTGAAATATTTTTTGGAGAAAGGGCGGCATTACTTCTTACGAGAAGTAACAGCTGCATAACAGATGACCATATGAGACAGGGAAATCATCAAACAACATCTATTGTACCAACTTACAACAATCCCAAATATAGATGTAAGTCAATTCGTTCAAGTTAAAATCTCATTAGGCCTTCACAAAGTCCAGCCTTGACAAATTGTCCACGAAATGCATTCAAAAAGATTCCACCATGTATCAAGGTGATTCGCTCTCTCTGCCCGAGCGTTGATTATGAAACTCACCTTCATCCTCATCATCATTTTCATGGTGCCTCTGGTACTTGGGACTTGGGCTTCGACTTCCACCATTAGCTTCAGCAGGGCTGTCATCATACCTTCGAGGAGCTGGGCTATCCCTCCTAGGACTGGAAGGACTTCCACTTTTTTCTCTAGGGCTTTGGCTATAGGCACCTTCTTCTCTGGTTGGAGAAGGAGGGCTCTTTGCTTCCATAGGGCTTCCATCTTCGGGTGTTGGGCTGCGCTTCCTCGCCTTGGGTGGAGGACTGGGGCTAGGACTTGGATTGGCCTTTATTAGCTCCGGGCTCCTACTGTAGCTTCTTGATCGCTTGACCTGGTCGATTTGTTCTCTTTTTGGTGGAGGGGATCTTGATCGACTGGAAGAACAATGAAAAAGAGCTCAGAAGCTTTTCTAAACA
This sequence comes from Capsicum pubescens, assembly GCA_030864215.1. NCBI lineage: Eukaryota > Viridiplantae > Streptophyta > Magnoliopsida > Solanales > Solanaceae > Capsicum > Capsicum pubescens. The sequence goes on from CM061548.1 coordinate 21,990,184, forward strand.
TGTGTGTGAACATAAATATTTAGTTGAAGTTGAAACAAAGAATTTCCTAAATTTGAAGCTGAAAAGGATTATTTGGAAATTGTATCTCAGTACTTGCAAAATATTGATGGCCAAACTTTAACTTGCCATTAGTGACTTAAGAATTTGCAAGTGAAGTCAATGGGCAAACGCCAGAGCAAAATAGCAAATTCCTGAACACAAATGAATGCCATCAAGAACACGTGCAAAACTCACCTATAGCTGCGACTTCTGCTATAACTTCGACGAGGAGAACGTGAGCGTGAACGTGACCTAACAGGTGAGCGTGAGTAGCTGCGATCACGTCTACAACAATGAACATCACCAGGTCAAGAAACATAAAATGAAAAGATCAGGGGCAGAAAATAAAGCACTTGCTTCACAGAGGTTTACGTACCTGAGTTTTTTAGGACTATTTGGGCATTTCCTTTCTATATGACCTCTTTCTCCACACCGATAACACTTGTTCTTCCAATCCCCAGCTTTGCAATCTCGAGCCCAATGACCTTCAAGACCACAGTTGAAGCAGCGGCCTGACCCAGGAGCGGGTCCTTTGCCAAGATATTCACGCGAACCGCCTGGTCCACGTGGCACCTAGATAAACAACCATTATCCAAAATCTGAATCAGATGTATCATAGGAAACCAAGTTCAGCAATTTATTCATTAACAATTCAAGCGACGATCAACAGCATAATTTGATGGTGTGTTAAAAAACAAGAATTGCCTTCCCCACTCTTTTTCTTTTTTTTTTTGGGGGGCGGGGGGGGGGGGGGGGGGGAAGGGAGGAGCACAACGTCGTTCAGCATCTATATACAGTTGCAGTTAAAAGAGAAAGAAATAATCGGGGTTATCTAGCAGCTATACTGGAGCCCTATTCACTACTCAAGGACAGAAATTGACAAAGGAAAATTCCACGATATACATGTACAGTATATACTTACTCCCTTGGCAAATTCCACAATTATGCGGCGTCCATCAACGTCACGGCCATCTAAATAGTATCTTGCGTCATCAGCATCTCGAGGATCACTAAATTCCTGTTGTAATACATTGTGAAGCAAACAAAAGTTTTTTTGGCAGGGGTTTGTTGGGGGATCAAAATGGGAACTAATGAAAATTATTAACAACATTATAAAGGGAAAACAGAGATGATACATACAACAAAGGCGTAGTCGTGCTTCATGTCCACATCCCGTACTCTGCGGAAATGGTTGCCAGAAACAGTAAGGCCATCATTACTTATAAGCACAGGAAGTTCATGAATTTGCCCCTCAAGATGAACTATACACCAGTTTGAGATTGTTGGAATTCCATAAAAATACGCAAAGACATTATAGAAAGGACCGCCAAAGTCTCCTAAAACCGGGCAAGACTCCACCAAGGCCATTATAGAAAGAATCACAGAAGTCTCCTAAAACCCGGCAAGACTTTCCATCAATTCCACCAAGGCCACCTCTCAAGATTGACCTTCAGGCCAGGCAAATGCCTATAAACCGTCAACAAGATCATTCAAGTTAAACTCACAAGCATTTGGAACACATTTTCCTTTATATATAATAACTGATAAGATACCCGAGTAATAGATAAGCTTGGAAGGAAATTCCAACACACAGATGGAGACTTAAAAATGTAAACCTCCACCGACTTTCTGGTTTGCTAAACCAACTGTGCATTTCTAAAGAATCCCCCACAGAAGATTATGAGCATTTCCAAAATCAGAACAGAACTTGAACTTTATGACAAACAATTATAAGGGCACACAGAGCAAGCAACTATGATCTAGTATATCAAGTAAATTGGTTGAACAGAACAAAAAGGAAGAATAAATCTCCCTTCCCAGATAAAGGAAAAGAAATATATGAAAAAAAAGAGTACCGCAGAAATATTTTCACCAGTGCCTTCTTCCAATTTTTGTAAGCATAGGTGATTCACTGATTTGATATCTAAAGCTAACCCTAATGAACCAAGGGTCGACAAATAGAAATATCCTTACATTCTAGTTAAACGAAGCACCTTCACAGAAGCAGCAATTTAGGTAGGATTGTGTTGAACTTAATGTAGAAGGGACAAAGTCCCCATTGGACAACAACATATAAATGGAAAAGATCACCCACGGTTCTCTAGGACATCAACAAACAACATTACATGGTGGTAATAATAATTTTCCACAGCATTTCCGCAATTTCAGTTGTTCAATGGCAACTGGATACATCAAAAGTAGTAAGAAAGAAAATGACACTGCAGCGGCCTTGGGCTATACAAAGAAATGCATGATGTGCCAAGAATCTGGAAAAGGTTTACCTCCCATATTTACTGAAAACACGCTCCAGATCACGTGAACGGGTCCGTGAAGACAAGTGTCCCACATAGAGACGAGTGCTATTTCCCATTCGATCATCATAACGAGGCATCTTTCCGGCACGGTTCTGAAACTGAAAACATGCACTCTATGAAGATAATACGGTATTACAACTCATCTGTTCACAAACATTTCTAATCATCCAGAACAAGATGTGTCTGACCAAATCAAACATGCCAAAGGTTATAGAGCAGAACTAATCTTGGGGTAACACAACAAACAAGAAATGAAAACTAGAACGTCTATTCTATCAAAATTACAGGTTAAAAACTTATGAAAGCACAAAATTAATATATAACCAAAATACAAACTTATTTTGAGCTAGTTAAAGGACTTGAATTCACCGACAAGCTGTTGGAAGCGCAAAGGTCCCGTCCAACAGAAAAATAAGAGAGAAAATAATCATGCATAAACAAGAATTTGAACGGCATAAAGCCAATAGCTCTAGTTTTTTCTTAATATTCAACAGATTCTCACTGTACAAGCAAGATTGGTTGGATTACCTCACTTTTCTGTAGGTAATATCTTCACTTATGCGGTCTTACAAAAGAATTGCTATAAACATGAAATCCTTTTAACCCACTCCAACCCCACAACAATATTTAACGAAAAAAATCATACAAAACACTACAAAATCTCAGCTTTTTATTAGGTCCACCATGAAAAAAGAACCAAGGATACCTAAACCTAACATATACCAAAATTCAACAAATCTTCACAAACAAAAAGGAATTAAACCTACAACAGGTATCCCGCATAATCACTTGAGGTACACGAAACCTGGTCCGAACAACAGAGTAAGAAAAAAAACACAATTTCTCACATACAAAATAAAAAATCCCTCTCCAAAATAGTCTACACTCTATTCAAAGAACAAAATAAACAAATTCAGGGCAATTAAACAACAATTAAAATAAAATTTTTTTAGGGAAATTAAACAACAATTAAAATAAACAATTTTAGGGCAATTAAACAACAATTAAAATCAACAATTATAGGGCAATTAAACAACTTAAAATCAACGCTTTTAGGGCAAATAAGCAACAATTAAAATTAAAATTTAGGGAAATTAAACAGCAATTAAAATCAACAATTAAGGCAATTAAACAACAGTTAATATAATTTTTTTTAGGGAATTTAAACAATAATTAAATCAGCAATTTTAGGGCAATCAAACAACAATTAAAATCAATTTTTTTTCTTAACAAAATAAAAAAAATAAAACTCAAAGCAAAATAAAAAGCCGCATCATTTCAGAAAAAATCCACAATAATTTCTCACTAATACAAATCAAGAATCCCATTCCAAACAGTATATTCAATTAACAAATTCAACAATTTTAGGGCAATTAAAAAATAAATTAAAATTAACGAATAAAAGGTAAAATAATTAAATAAATAAAAGATTTACCTAAAAGGGCGAAATTTGTTTGTAACTTTTGTTGGCTGCTTATCGAAACCCTGTAAAAGAAAGACTTCTATTATTGAGCATTATCTTTGGTTGAACCGACAGAAAATGAACGGCTGAGATTTCACTGTTTGTTATATCGAAAGGTTAAAATTGATTGTGGCCCAGAATTTGTTTATGGGTTTACCAGGCCCAACTTATAAAGCCCAAAATGAAAATTGTGGCTCTGAGTTTACAAGGCCCAATTTATAGAGCCTAAAATGAAAATTAATTCGGTAAAAAAGGGAATGGCACTGGAACAACAACAATAACAACAAACCCAGTGTATTCCCACAAAGTAGGGTCTGGGGAGGATAAGATATACGCAGACCATACCGCTACCTTTGAAGAAGTAGAGAGGCAGGAATGGCACTGGAAGTAACCCATTTTATCAGAGCCAGGTTTCGATCCTAGGACCTGTGGGTTATGTGCCCACCATGCTTCCGATGTGCTACTCTGATTTGTTAAAATTGTTTCTAATTAATATTTTATATATTTATGACATCCTCTTGTATTAAGATTGGCTAGAACTTTGTTTGGATGGTTGTTACATATCGTATCGTATTGTATTGATTTGTGTTGTATAGTTTTGATGAATAATATTTGAATAGTTTGTATGATTTTTTTCTAATATACTTATAGATAAATAGAGATAGAGAGAAAGTGCGAAAAAGGACACAAATGATGATTATAATATTGCATGCTGCTAGATTTTCTTATTTCATCGCCAGTATATAACACACAGGAATTAAAATTAGAAGATTCGGGAGTTGCTCTTCACAGGTTGATTGACTGACCCATTAGGTAGCCCCAGTTGATCCATCTAAAAGAAAGGTCAATTTGGGTTATGACCCATTAGGTAGCCTAAGTTAATCCATCTAAAAGAGAGATCATCTTGGGTTATAACCTAAATTGACCCGATAAAATAATTATTGACCCAACCTTTTAAACCTTGCGGGGATGGACCAGTTACACATTAATAGATCAAATTTGACAGCTTAGGCTCATTCATAATTCATATAGAAAAATTGCTTTGTTTTTTGGAAACTTGAAATGAGTGATACAAAATCCTCACAACTAGCAAGATGGATGGAGATATGGGAATCAGAAACAGAAGCATAATTATGAAATGGCCTTAGAGATTTTCGCTAGAGGAACAAGCTTTGCGGAGGAAAGTGTATATGAAAAATATAGGGCGAAGAGTAGTGGACCTAGCTACAGTGGTTATGGAGTTGGTGTGTGGTTAAATAAATTATCCTAAAACATCAGAGTTTAATGTAGAGAGCAATGTATCAATGTTCAAAATGCTTTTTTTTTGTGGCAGGGACAAAGAAACAAACAACCATATTTTCCTCCATTGTCAGGCCACCAATAGACTTTGACAACTATTTTTTTAGCATTAAAGGTCTGAGTTGGGTAGTGCCTACTTCCTAGAGATACTATGAAACTTTTGATATGTTGGACAACTTAGCTGCAGGACCAAGCCAGAACATGGGGTGGAGTATTATCCCGGCATGTATATGGAGAACATCATGGCTAGAAAGGAACTCCAAATATTTTGAGGAGAGCAAATTCTAAGCATAAGATTAAAATGAATTGTATATTTTTTATTTAATTTTGGTGTAAACAAGCTGTAGAGTCCTTCGATGACCTCATTGGGTCCTTGTAATTGACACCATACTGTCTTTTGCCTTTGATTTTTCTCTCATTTTTGAAAGTCCTGTATCTTAGGGCTTGGTTCTTTCAACAGTAACTTTGTGCTGAGATTTGCTTATTTTTATTAATGAATTCTCAAAACACAAAAAATAACTTGAAATAAGCGATATTTGTGCGACATACAAAACCATTCAGGAGGCAAGTTAAACCATAGAGAAACCTTAAAGGTTTACAGGATTAACTCATAAAACATAGACTTGAGTTAATATTGTGGCTAGTTAAGATAAAATAATTCTATTATTGACCATACATCAGGTCTTTAATCATAAGATAAATGATACTCCTTACTTCCAGTTCTGCCAATGAAAATTGATTTGTAAATTCAAACAATACTCAACAAAAGGAACTATTATGATAATAAGAAACAAAGGAAGAAAATGTAAATATTTACGAAAGTCAGAAGAACAGAGATTCTGCAGAGGTTGGGAATTAACGAGAGATAATGCTGAGCCATCTAGCCGGTCATAATTTTAACTTAATAATCTAAGGTGGCAGTATCTTATTATGGTTCCTTTATTGCACTAGCAAAAAGTATCTCAAAAACTTATCTAATTTAGAACTTTATTTCATAATGACTACAAAGAAGTTTTCAGTAACTTCTTATTAATACTATCTAGAAGTACCCCAAATGATGACAAGTTCTCTAGCCTACATAGCATGGATATTATACTTTTCTTCTTCTAGATATTGTATCATGCATTTAATTGATATTCTTTGTTACATAAAATCATTAATAGATAGAGCAGAAATCAACAAACATTGATTAGGTAATCACCCAGATATATATCCTAGAAGCTTAGCACAGTTATACTTGGTTGCGCCAGGAGATGAACTAGTCACAAATTCATCATAAGTACCTGCTATATTTCATCATCTTTCACTCGATCCATGTTTTAGCCAAAATCTAAAAGAAAACATATCAGGCATACTATTTAAGACATAAGCAAAGGGTACATGAGAGTGTTGTACCAAACCGTACAACCTCCGCCAACAAAATAAGATTTCTTCTTTCTTATTTGAATATTTGACAAAAGATAAATTATCTTCAGAAATTCTCTATTCACCATGATCAACCTCTCCCATTCGCGAGCAGAGCTCAACATCAGTATATTACGTAGTAGTCAACATAAAACATGACTACTACAGTCCCCTCACCAATATCCTATTAATTCAATTGATAGAATATATTGTGAAGTCAACATATAATAATAGTTCCCTGGAATTCAGATAAAAGTGTGAAAGGGCTTTGGTACCCTTTGGATACAGGAATTCAGATAGGCGAAGAGCTATCGCATTTCAAGCAACAGAGACTGCAAGGCAGCACACATAGTTGAACAATTAATCGACACAAATATGTCACACTATTTCTTATGTTCAACAAACTGATGTGAGTATAGACTAATACCACTGTGATCAAATGTAAAAGCACAAATAAGAAAAAGGCAAGATTTTCAAGCATAACAATGAAAAACAACATAGTCCAAGGCTTTTTAATAATGAATTAGTTAGAAGACTATCTAAGACCAAACAATACCTACTATAGGATTGCCAACAACTTTTGGCACATTTGATAGCCCAGACTTTTAAAAAAATCTTTTATCAAGTAAAATTTGTATCTGAAAAATTCAGGGAAAACTTTTCTCAAAAAAATAAAATTTATGTAAATCACCAGGAATTAAGTTGTGGTTAAAGGCATACAAAATTAGGGAAGCTTTTCTCAAAAAAGTAAATTATGTAAAGATCACCAGGAATTAAGTTGTGGTTAAATACGTACAAAATTGCAATTGAAGGTGCCCACATAATCAAAGATGTAATAAAGAACTTATTAACAACTCTCACCATAGTTGTTGTCAACCTATGGAATAAAATAGAAAGGATGAAGTATAATCTGATAGAATCATCTACAAAAGGACAGAAAAACACACAATTAAAATGAGCCTGAATAATAGAAAAAGGAAGTTCATAAGGTAATTTTTCTTCATATGGAAGAAATGTCACATTGCGGACTGAGAAATATTTGATGTTTCTCTAATAACTATGAATACCTTGCTTCCACAATTGAAAAAGAGAAACAAAGTCCGTGATCCAGTCAATTGGACTTTCTTGTTTGACATGTTGTGTCAGTTTGGATGGGCTTATAGCTTTAGACTTTTTTTATCTTTTTGGCTTAAAAACAAGTGCTTGAAAGCACTTTTTTATTTTACCGAATACCACAAAAGTGCATAAAAATTATTTTGGCCTAAAAGTACTTAAAATAAGTCAATCCAAAGTTCTAAATCAAGGACCCTAGGCAAGGCAGCTGAATATCCTAGAAACTCACCCCCAACCCCCCAAAATTCTTTTATAGGTTTGGAAAAGCTTGAGAGTCAAATTCTTTTATATAAGTAAATTGTTAATCCAAGCACAAAATACTAGTGTGAACCAATACTTAAAATTCTCGTCATAGACATGAACAAGTTTATGCAATAAGCATAATGTAACTTCTTCGATTAGTCATTCTACTTTTAAGTTCGTATGTCCTTTAGGAACTATTAGGTTCAGAGACAAGATTGTGTGGTCTTCATATAAGCTCTCAACCTTGAGGAAGTATACTTCTATGAACCATGACCAATAAATGTATTGGGGAACAGGATCATAGGATCCATATCAACGGATTGCATAATATGCAAGCTTTTCTTGAATTTTAAAGAGCAAAAAATATAGAAAATCTATACAAATGAAATATATTCCAGAATTCATATTTTACAATATTCAAAATTATATGGACCCAGAGATTTGCTTCTAAAGTATTGTGGACAAAATATTTTATATCAATGGTAACAAGCAATGAAGAGAAATTTCGAGCTTTTAATATCACAATATTTACCGAAACAGAGAAACAAGAAAATTTAAAAGAGAAACAAGATACAAGATTTATCTTACCTAGACAAGAAGAAAATACAATCAAGAATAGTTGCAGAGCTTGAAACAACACCAGAAAAGTGGAAACCGGTACCAAGATATCTGATAAAGGTACAAAAGATAGGTTATATAGCCGTCTTTTACCTGCTCTAAATTTAGCCAAAGAAAAATGTGAGACTCAAACATACAAAAATGTTGATGAGAAAATTTCAAAAAATTTCAAAAGAATGTAACGCCTAAAAAGTTGGAGATCAAAGAAAATTCAAGATCGACCTTATCCTATTACTGTTCAATCCAGTAATACAACTGGCCCGCCCTTTTTATCAAAAAAGAATGAGTAATATATTGAAGTTCAAAAGGATTTTCAAGATTGAAAGTGACAAAAATGTGTTTCAAAGGGGATCAATTCAAAATTTGGAATCGCCACTTGATATTGAGTTTTAGAATGCCAAGTCACCTTGTGAAAACAAATGTCCCTTTCTAAAATAAGTTTGACTATAAAAGAATGATCAGTAACAGAGATGAAAAAGATTCTGGATAAAAATTCTGTTGATCGATGGAAAGGTATAAGGCACCCCTCGAGTCCCTTGGTTCAGCATAGTCTTTTTTCGACTTGTATATAGAACTCAATTGGAAAAACTTCATAGACACATAAGCATGCGCACAAAATGCATCCAGAATTTTATTACAAATAAAAATATATAAAAAAAAAGTTCAAAAATCAACGCCCACACTACCTATACTATCTTAAACTATGTTTCACCCGACATCTCGGGTCTTGTTCACGAACAACCTTCATACTTATATTTTTTTTTTCCTAGACATACCACCCAATAAATGAATACATGAGATTCAAAAGCGAGTAAAAGCACACAAGCAATCAAATCAATGTAAAAAATTATATACAATTCCACTAACAAGCCTAGAATAATAATAAATTGAAAATGAAAAAAATAAAATAGTAGATTAGTTTTAAACCCAATTTCCATGTACACCTTTAATCAAAATCCAAACTCATGTTATTTTCATTTTAGTAATGTTATAAATATAGCCATGGTGGAGGACCCTGTGGAAATATGTCAAATTACATATGAAACCCTGAAAGATCCTATATATAGAAAAGGGAAATTATCTTGGGCTCATGCTAAGAGTTATGTTGTTTTATTCATTATTTTCATTAGCTATTTTGTAATAGCAGTCTAGAATCCCCTTTTATATTTTTCTTATTTGTTATTTTATTGTTGCTAGTTCCTTTTATTTTTAATCCAAAGCTTAGTTAGTTACATTGGTGCTTTCACTGATCCTACTCAATGCCCTCTCTATTATTCTACCGTACTTAATTCTCAATTCAACATCCTCTTTGAATAGATGAATGCACTATAAAAATCCACGAATTTGTCGTGTGCGATCACTACTGAAGGAGGAGATACAATTGGACTCCAAGATTTTGAAGGATTCAAAAAGAGATGAGGCCAATGTGGAAGACACAAAAAACGGTGCTTCCATAGTTTGTATAGGCGACAAGGATTCTGATTTGATCGACAGAAACTCACGTTCTTTGGACAATTTTGAGGTACTTTATGAGATGCTAGAAAATTCCATAGCAGATTCATTAATGGGATATTCTGCAATTCTTGGACACGAGGTGTTCAACACAATGTCCGACATATACTACTACTCCAAGTCTTGGGAAGTTTTTTGTTCAGCATTTGGTATTGATTACACTAACCGATACAGTGGTGATTTTTCTTTCCAGTTTAGGAGAATCATTGTCTACTACAACGAAATTAGGGGTGTTGCGAAGGTACAAAATGAACTGAAGGAATTTGTTCACAACCTAAGTGATCCCAAGCATTGCACGCATTGTAGTGGTATGTTTGCACATGCATTGTTATTTGTTGGTTTTCTTGAAACTGGAAACACTATGTTGGCTAGGACCCTAGCTAAAAATGTGACCACGTGTATGTTACTTTATTTTTTATTTGATCCCAGTTCAAATGGTGGAAACTCAAGCTACGTCGATATAATGTTCGATGCAAATCCTCAGCGAGTTAAAGCCAAGGTTCTGGATCAAGTTGCAAAAAGTCATGTTTGATTTCATTTGACGGGCATGATTATGTCAAAAATAGTTGTCCAGACAACGAGAGAGGTGTATTCAATGACATAACTTGTAGCTACTCGTTCATTGTGCTTCGCAAAAATTTCACTCGGGTTCTGGTTGTTCACTTTGATATCTTTAAGAATTGGCAATTGCCAGCCAAGTATCAAATTTCTCATTCTTTCGGACAAGAGTATCACGTTTTGATATTTTTCTTTTTCGATAAAGATGAATTGAAACCTCATAAAATTTGGATTCATAATAAGCTTCTATCTGTTGTTGGGCTTCGACAAGATGAAGTTGATCTAATGTCTGTCATAAAGGTTCAAAAATCTCCTTCAGAGTTATATGTTGATTTTGGTGGGTTAGACGTGTTGATTAAGGAGATTACAAAAGTCGTTGAGTGTCCTTTGACTCACCCCAAGCTGTCCAAAGACGTTGGTATTAAATATTCTACAAATATCATTCTCTATGTTCTCAGGAAATAAAGTAAGCACATGGTGTGCTTCTAAAATATCAGTCTCTGTTATATGCCTTCCAACTGAACCTTTCTCCACGATACTACTAATTTTATTCAAAGAGCATACCATCCTCTGGTCCATGCCTCTAGCAAACGTTTTACTCTTTTTATTTCCCATAAGAGCTAATAATTTCTTGGATTTGTCAACTCATACATAAAATTTGCAAATTCTTCTGGAGCTAAAAGATCTGTTATGTCCTCGTTATACAACTCTAAAAGTATTACTTACTTTCATGTTATATTCAATACTTCAGTGTCCAATATAACAAAGATTACAGCTCATGAAAAAAACCCCACATCACTTAAAGATTCGGCCCAGTGAGATTTTAAATCTACTATCGTTTCAACATTATAGCTCATATATCTAAATATTCAACCATCGAAGCACCTGTATAAATTGAGGCCTCCTGAGCAGCCACTGACGTGTTTAAAGTTGTAATACTCCATATTTCCTTAGCTTAGATTAACTCTCAGTTGATGAGTTATCTAATATTAAAATTTTGAAATAATTAGTATTTTTCAGTTTAGAGCCCATTATTGTATAGGAAAGTCAATTAGCTTTTCAACGATATAAAATTTGCCTAAATTCGATAACCGGGTAAGATGATATGGCTATTTTAAGTTTCAGTCGTTAAACACCATCATTCAGGCCAGTAGCACGTTGCGGAGTATGTCAAAATGACAATTGTCAGTTTTCAGTATCGCTCCATGATATTGGCGAGTTGCGCCACTAGCCTATAATACCCCGTACATTTTCATAGCTAATTTCATCTCAAGAATGTCTAGTATTATCTTCTAAATTGAATGATGGATATTCCATGAGGAATTTTCAAGATTTTCACTTTTTGTCATATTGGAAATTCAATAAGATTTCCATCGATATAAGATTTGCCCAAATCCGATAACCGGGTCAGAAGTTACGACTATTTCAAGTTTCCATCGTAAAACAGTGTCATATTAGTCAGTGGCGCACCGTGCCACAAGAGCAAATGAAATTTGGCAAATTCCAGTAGGGGTTCGCGATTATGGTGCATCACGCCAGGGCCCACATTCAGAATTGTCCTTTTTCAGTGTCTTAGCGTGATTTCCTCCGCGTCGCGCCAAAGTTCTAGGTTGCAAAAGAAGGGGCAACGCGATGGCTATGCGTCGCGCCATCCCTCAATTTCCCAATTTTCAAAATCCAGTGACACGACGCAATAGCACCGCGTCGCGCTAAAGGTCCAGTTCGAAAAACTTTTACAATTTTAAAAGACGCATCCAAGGGTTAAAAGGGTCAATTTCCTACCCCTATTTAAACCCAATAACACGTGATTCAACCACTTTTCACCCAAAATACACTCTCTTCTCTCAAATACCTCTCAAGAACAACCTAGGGCTTTTCATAGAAGATTCAGAATCAAGAATTTCCTCTGTCAATCTTTACGGAATCAAGAACCAAGGTATGTGTAGTGTTCATTCATGGACTTCTTTCGTCCATGAAGCCCAAGAATCTCTTTTCTAAGTTTAAGTTTTTGGATTTCTTTATGAATTTTATGTTGGGTTTATTTTGTGTATGTTGAGAATGATCAATTGAATTCAAATCCATGTTGGGTGATCAATTTTATGTAAAATTGATTTGTATAGATATATATTCATGTGAACCTATGAATAAACCCTAGGATGATAAAATTAGAGATGAATAATGATGATTAATTGTTGTATAATGCTGTCTACATGTGCTATGCCTACCATGTGTTTGAAGATGAAGGAATAATGCCCAACTAGTATGATATCATGTGTACAAGTTATGCCTATCACATGTTTTGATGGAATGCTTCTATAAATGTATTATGGATTATGATGTTAGTTATATGTTCAAGTAAGTTATGCTTGGTCAGTTTCCTTCCATCGAGTCCTGAGGGTACTTGTACCCGAAATATTAGTTGTGTGCCTAGAGCCATGTCATGTTTCCATGATACTCTCAGTCAAGCTATGATCCTTAGACTTCAGACAGGCTTATGACTCAGGAAATCTCCATGATCTCATAAACTCAGTCAATTGTTAGATGTCAGTAGTATTCCGTCAGTCAACGGAAGTCAGTAACTCAGTTCATATTTAGTTCAGTAAATCATGTTCAGTGTCTATTCAGATGAGAGTAGAAATTAGCACCGAGCGAACCCAAAGGTGGAAACTCACCTATTATATGATGGTGTGATTCTTAGAAACAATCCTTGCGTTCCAGAACTATGTAGCCAGCATAGGTTGAGACATCATAGCCTGCTATATGAGGGTAGATGGGGTGTCTTAACCTACTATATGAAGGTTCCCACCATTCTCATTAGAGTTACCTATTATATTAGGGTCACTCACATGTTGTCCTTACTAGTGGCGCGGTATTGATACCCTTCCAATCAGGGCACAGATTAGACCCCAATTCAGCTATAATGCGTTATTTGGGGAATGTCAGTTAGATGACTACCTCCCACAGTCTCAGTATCAATCTCAGTAAAAAAACTCAGATAGTTCTTCAGAATTCAGGACTGTCAGATACAGTCAACTCAGATACAGTATAGAACTCAGCTAGTTCTATTAGATTCAGGACTTTCAAATACAGTCACTCTTGTTATCAGTTATATTCAGATTCAGTAATCATGTTATCATAGTATTAGTGTCAGTTAGTATGTCTCATGCATGTATTCTCACGCTCATGATAGTTAGTCAGTTATTGTTATTATTTATGCATATGAACCCCATGCATTCAGCCTACCTCATATGCATACCAGTACATTCAAAGTACTGACGCATTTGTGATAACGCTCAATCTACAGCTCTTGTAGGAGTGTAAAACGGTCGTTAGCAAATATAGAACCCAACCTGGGTTGGGTATCGATCCCACAGGGAATAGCTTGGTCAACAAGTAAGCAACGATTACTAGACTTTTAGTGCAAGTCTCGTAAGAAGGGGATTTTGTAATGTGTAACCAAATTATTAAAGAAAAAACTGAAAATAGCAAAGTAAAAAGAAAGATGTTTAGTAGGTTGTGAAACAATGAGAATTGAGGAGTTGGGGTTATGTGCACCTTCTGTGTTATACGTCTCTATTGACTATGAGTGTGTTGAATTCAGACATGCATGTGCTTATAGAGAATTGTATTCGATGGTAAATCCAAGCGTCTTTCGACCTATTCGAGGATTATTTCACTTTAACTCTTTCAAGCTTAAAGCGTGTCTAACGGTATGAATTCTCCAAGAGGTTAATCCAGTTACGGCACTAACTTTTTAATAGGGGATGGGACCCTACTACCTTGACATTATCTCTTTTCCAGACAGATAACCTTTCTTTCGAACAAGTTAAATGTTATACTGGCGTATTCTTGCGTTTGCAACCACAAAGAATTTAGATTAAGAAGAAGAGAATAATGATATAAGCAACATACGTGTCACGAACTCACAAACTCACAACAATAGATAGTATCTCATTCGGCTTCCATAACCCCAACAGAGAAGTTTAGTTACCCATGAGTGCGAAGGAAATCACAATTGACATTGTTGTTATACCACAATAAAGATTTCACGTTTGTAATGGTGTGGTAGGCGTTAGGCGTGAATCCCTTAGCAAAGTAACGTTTCTCTTGTTGTGGAATTTAAGAATAGATGAATAGAAGAAGAAAAATAGAATTAATGGAGGAATGATTGTTTAGAACAAGAATGTCTTAGAAGTAGAATAGAATAGAATTGAATGTAAGAAGATGTCCTAAAATCTCTAGCAAGATAGGGTATTTATAATACCCATATCCTATTCCTACTAAGCTAATGAAATACTTAACCAAATTCTACTAAGCTAATGAAATACTTAACCCAATTGTACTAGGTTAATGTATCATTATCCTAATCCTAATAAGCTAATGAAATACTTAACCCAATTGTACTAGGTTAATGTATCATTATCCTAATCCTAATAAATTACTGCTAGTCCCCAAAGTCTTCAGAAATATTGTTTTAGCCCAGGACAGAATTTCCATGCGCCATCTTTAGTCCTTGGCGTCCAAGATTGGCTTTTCTCCTTTCGTGAAGCTTTCTTTGGCGTCAAGTTATCCATGAAATGCTGAATTCTGCATCATTTATACCTGAAACTTTACTAATCATGTTCGTTAGCTCACTTACAGGAAAATGGACTAAAAGTGCATGAAATATATAATTTGTTCTCAAAACTAGGCTAAGATATGGGCAAAATATAGTGCTATAGGCGTGTAAATTCGCCTATCATCAATTTGCGCTCTGGTGTTTTATACCATAGGTTCAGATACATGAGCTCCAGAGCAACTATAGATTCCAAATATCCACAAACAGAGTTAGAAGTGAGTCCTCATCTTTCGAGGACATGATTATTTCTTTATTATCTTATTAATTAGTTTATTAGTTGGAGTTAGTTGGGGACATGTCCCATCAATTCCTTACTCAGACAGTTCAGACAGTTAGAGGCTTTCTAGACTATCATGTTTCAGACTTCAGTATGTTCAGTTTTGTTTTTGGTATTCTATTACCCCATACAGATGTTATATCATTCAGACCATGTTCAGTATTGAACCTTATGGCCTTTCAGTTCATGTTTTCGCATTATAAAGTATTTTATGCAGTATACAGGTACAGATATCAGTCATGCATTAGCTTATGGTCCTTCGGGGTCATGAGCACCGTGTAGCATTTTGGGTACCATATTCGGGGGGTTGCAAACTTGGTATCAGATCCTAAGGTTCAATAGAGTCCTAGGAAGTCTGAAAGCCACATCTAGTAGAGTCTTGTACATGGGTGTGTTTCGCGCCATATTTATGTACAGGAGGCTATAAGATGTTTTTGGAACAGTTTCCCCTCTTTCAGTATTCATGTCATGTCAGTGAGCATAATCTCAAGTAAATCTCTCAGTCTAATCCATTTCTCCCTTAATTCTACAGAACATGCCTCCTAAAAGAAGAAACGAGAATCAGCCAGCTCCTCAGCCCGAAAAACCTTTGGGCGGACATGTTTCTCATGCAGAGTTCTGAGCTGCATTCACTACTCTTGCTAACTTAGTTGCTACTCAGAATGAACTACCAGCTGTCATTCCAGCCAATCCAGTGGCCAATTCAGCTGCAGCCAGGATTTAGGATTTCACCCAAATGAATCCTCCATCCTTTCTCGGGTTTAAGTTAGATGAGAACCCTCAGGAATTCCTAGATCAGGTGAAAAAGGTGATAGACATCATGGGGGTGACTATTGTTAAGAGTGTTGAGCTAGATGCCTATCAGTTGCACGATGTTTCTCACACTTGGTTCAAATAGTGGAAGTTAAAAGGGTAGATGATGCAGGATCGGTTGAGTGGGAGTAGTTTGCTTCAGTGTTCCTTGATAGATTCTTTCCCCTAGAGCTTAGAAAAGCTAAGGTTCTAGAATTCATCAACCTCAGGCAGGGCAATATGACAATGAAAGAGTATTCTCTTAAGTTTACTCAATTAGCTAGATATGCCTATCATGTGGTTGCAGACATCAGGGCTAAGATGAGTAAGATTATTTCAGGGGTAAATGATAGCGTGGTTAATGAGTGCAGATCCTCCATGCTAAATAATGACATGAATTTAGCCAGGCTCATGACTCATGCTCAGCAGATAGAGGAGCAAAAGATTAAGATGAGGGAGAAACAGAATAAGAGAGCGAAGACAGGTAGTTTCAACTTTGCTCAGCCTAAGTCAGAAGGAGGAAACCGTTCTCAGTTTTGTCCTAAGTCATCAGTTCCATCTCCTTCTTCAGCCAGTGCTCCAGTTCCTAAGTTCAAAGAGGGTAACAAAGATAGAGCGTCAGGCTCTAAGTCCCACGGCAGTGTTAGCAGTGCCTGCACCTATCTTCTTTGCCAGACTTGTGGCAAGTACCATCAGGGTATTTGTAGAGCCGGCAGTGGTATTTGTTTCGGATGTGGTAAGCCAGGCCACAGAGTCAGAGACTGTCCTCAGCCAGGTTCTCAGGGTAAACAGAATCGCTCCTCAGCTCAGTTCGGTCGCCCAAATCAGCAGGGTGCCACCTCTAATGCTACTAGTGGGAAATGCCCAAATCGTCTCTATGCTCTTCAGTCCCAACAAGATCAGGAAAATTCTCCTGATGTGGTTACTAGTATGTTATAGATCTTTCATGTGCATGTTTACGCTTTGCTAGATCCAGGAGCTTCTTTGTCTTTTGTCACTCTTTATATAGCAGTTGATTCGGAGTCAGTCCCAAAATTCTAGCAGAGTCCTATTCAGTCTCTACCCCAGTGGGTAAAATCATCATAGCCCGACGGGTATACAAAAACTGCCCGATTATGATATCTCAGAAAATCACTTTAGCAGACTTAGTCAAATTAGAGATGACTGATTTTGATGTCATTCTCGGCATGGATTGGCTTCATTCCTGCTATGCCACAGTCAACTGCAGAAACAAAATAGTCCAGTTTCAGTTTCCAAATAAACTCGTCCTTGAGTGAAAGGGTAGTACTTCTGCGTTCAGAGGTTAGTTTGTTTCCTACCTTCGGGCAAGGAAAATAATATCTAAAGGATGTGTCTATCATCTTGTTCGAGTTAAGGACACTAGTTCCGAAACTCCCAGCCTTGAATCAGTTCCAGTTGTAGGTGGAATATTCAGATGTCTTTCCCGATAATTTCTAAGAATTCCTCCCGAAAGGAAAATAGACTTCGATATTGATCTTCTTCCAGATACTCAGCCTATATCTATTCCGTCATACCGAATGGCACCAACAGGACTCAGAGAACTAAAAGAATAATTAAAGGATCTCTTAGATAAGGGATTCATCAGGCCCAGCGTTTTCCCGTGGGGCGCTCCAGTATAATTCGTGCGCAAAAAAGATGATTCTCTTAGGATATGTGTAGACTACTGTCAACTCAATAAGGTCACGGTCAAAACAAGTATCCTCTTCTCAGAATCGATGACTTGTTTGACCAACTTCAGGGTGCCAGTTATTTCTCTAAGATAAACCTCAGATCCGTCTATCATCAGCTCAGAGTCAGAGAATATGACATTCCAAAAATAGCTTTCCGTATCCGGTATGGTCACTTCGAATTCCTAGTCATGTCATTTGGTCTTACCAATGCCTCAGCCGCTTTCATGGACTTGATGAAGCGTGTGTTCAAGCAGTACTTGGACATATTCATCATAGTCTTCATAGATGATATCTTGGTTTATTCCCGCAATGAGCGTGATCATGAAGACCATCTCAGAACATTACTTCAGACTCTCAGAGATCATCAGTTGTTTGCCAAATTCAGTAAGTGCAAATTTTGGCTAAGGTCAGTCGCATTCCTTGGTCATATCACTTCTGGTGATGGCATTAGAGTTGATCCTTAAAAGACTGAAGCAGTAAGAAATTGGACCAGACCTATCTCTCCATCAGATATTAGGAGTGTCTTGGGTTTGGCTGGCTATTACCGACAGTTTGCTGAGGGATTTTCTTCTATTACATCCCTTATTTCTAGATTGACTCAGAAGAAAGTCAAGATTTAGTGGTCAGATCCTTGCGAAATGAGTTTTCAGGAGTTGAAGACTCGACTCACCTCAGCTCCAGTCTTAGCTCTCCCAGATGGTTCAAAAGGGTTCGTAGTCTATTGTGATGCATCCAGTGTAGGTTTGGGTTGTGTGCTCATGAAGCATGGTAAGGTCATATCCTACGCCTCCAGATAACTTAAGTCCCATGAGAGGAATTATCCTACTCATGATCTTGAGTTAGCAGTCGTAGTCTTTTCCTTGAAGATTTGGAGGCATTATCTATACGGTGTTCATGTAGATGTGTTCACTGATCATAAAATTCTTCAGTATGTATTTTCTCATAAGATCTCAATCTTCGTCAGAGAAGGTGGTTAGAGCTCTTGAAAGATTATGACATGAGTGTCCTTTATCATCCGGGCAAGGCCAACGTAGTGGCCGACACTCTTAGTAGACTATCCATGGGTAGTGTTTCTCATGTTGAGGACAGTAAGAACAAGATAGCTCAGGAAGTTCATCAGCTTGCTAGAATAGGCGTTCACTTAGTCGATACAGATGAGGTTGATATATGGGTTCAGAGTAGTTCAGAATCATCTCTAGTTTCCAAGGTGAAAAAAAGCAAGATAGAGATCCCAGCCTTGTCAAGTTGAAAGAGTCAGTTCAGGATCAGAAAGTAGAGGTTTTCTCCCAAGGAGGAGATGGTGTTTTGCGTTCTCAGGGTCGTCTCTGTGTTCCAGGTGTAGATGACTTAAGGCAGCGAATTCTTACAGAAGTGCATGGTGCGTGCTACTCTATTCATCCAGGGTCCACAAAGATGTATCGCGACTTGCGGGAAATCTATTGGCGGAGTGGGATGAAGAAAGATGTTACAGAGTTTGTGGCTAAGTGCTCTACATGTCAGCAGGTTAAGATAGAGCATCAGAAGCCTAGTGGATCCATGTAGGAGTTCAGTATTCCTACTTAGAAGTGGGAAGTACTGAACATGGATTTCGTGATAGGTTTGCCTCGAACTCGTCATCAACATGATTCAGTCTGTATCATTGTAGACAAAATGACCAAATCAGCTCATTTCCTTTCAGTTCATACCTTTTATTCAGTAGAGGATTACGCCAAACTCTACATCAAGGAGTTGGTCAGATTACACGGTATTCCGTTGTCCATTATATCAGACAGAGGTATCCAGTTCATCTCTTATTTTTGGAAAGCATTCCAAAAGGGTCTTGGTAACTAAGTTCATCTTAGTACAACCTTTCATCCTCAGACAGATGGTTAAGCAGAAAGGACCATTCAGACGTTAGAAGCTATGCTAAGGGCGTGTGCAATCTCTTTCAAGGGAAGTTGAGATAACCACTTGCCTTTGATTGAGTTTGCATACAATAATAGCTATCATTCCAGTATTCAGATGGCTCTATTTGAAGATCGTTACGGTAGGAGATGTAGATCTCCAATTGATTGGTTTGAAGTTAGTGAATCCTCAATTATAGGTCCTGACTTGGTATTCGAAGCCTTAGAAAAAGTTTAGTTGATTAGAGAAAGACTCCGGGCTGCTCAGAGCCGACAGAAGTCTTAGGCAGATGTTCGTAGAAAGATCTCGAGTTTGAGATTGATGACTATTTCTATCTAAAGATCTCTCCCATGAAGGGAGTGAAGCGGTTCAGCAAGAAAGGGAAACTCAGTCCCCGATATGTCGATCCCTTCAAGATTCTCAGTCGATTCGGCAAGGTAGCTTATGAGCTCGAATTGCCTTCAGATCTAGCCTCAGTTCATCAGTCTTTCATGTCTCTTTGCTCAAGAAATGCATAGGTGACCCATCAGTTGTAGTCCCTATTCAGAGCATTGATGTTCAGAACACTCTCTCTTATGAAGAGATTCCAGTCGAAATTTTAGACTATCAGACTCATAGATTGAGGAACAAATAAATCCCTCTAGTTAAGGTTCTTTGGAGAAATCAGTCTGTCGAGGGAGCTACTTAGGAAGCAGAGGCAGACATGCGTACCAAGTATCCTCACCTCTTCTTCACCAACTCTGATCAAGCTCAAGGTAACAGTTCTCTTTAAACTTACTCAGCTTCATGTTTGGTGTTCATCACAAACTTGGTATGCAGCTTCATGCTCAAGTATTATTGTATATTCAGTCATGCACTCATGTATCAGTTCAGTTATGTAATTATGCATCAGACATGCATTCTCATTATGAGAAACTTAGTTCTTCAGAACTCCCAGTCATGCATTCATGAGTCAGTTACACATACATCAGATATATATGTTCAGTATTATATGTTTAGTTTGTCAGTCATGTCAATCATGAGATCATGTTCCAGTTATTCATGTTAATCATATACGTCAGTTGTTTTTTCTTCCCTCCCAGTCAGTCTCATTCGAGGATGAATGTTCTCAAGGGGGAGATATTGTAATACCCCATACTTTTTCCTAGCTAATTTCATCTCAAGATTGTCTAGTATTAGATTCTAAATTGAATGATGATTATTACATAAGTAATTTTCAATATTTTCACTTTTTTTTCATGTGGAAAATTCAATAAGCTTTCCATCGATATAAGATTCGCCCAAATCTGATAACCGGGTCAAAAGTTATGACTATTTCAAGTTCCCATCATAAAACAGCGCCATATTAGTCAGTGGCGCACCGCGCCACAAGAGGAAAGGGCATTTGAAAAATTCCAGTAGGGGTCCGCGATTATGGCGCGTTGCGACAGGGCCCAAATTCAGAATTATTTTTTTCCAGTGTCTTAGCGCGATTTCCTTCGCGTCGCGTCAAAGTTCCAGGTCAGAAAAGAAGGGGCTACACGATGTCTCTGCGTCGCGCCATCCCTTAATTTCCTAATTTTCAAAATCCAGTGACACGGCGCGATAGCACCGCGTCGCGCTAAAGGTCCAGTTCGAAAAAATTTTACAATTTTAAAAGATGCATCCAAGGGTTCAAAGGGTCAATTTTCTACCCCTATTTAAACCCAATAACACGTGATTCAACCACTTTTCACCCAAAATACACTCTCTTCTCTCAAAAACCTCTCAAGAACAACCTAGAGCTTTTCATAGAAGATTCAGAACAACCTAGATGAAGGAACAATGCCCAACTAGTATGTTATCATGAAATCCCCATGTATGTACAAGTTATGCCTATCACATGTTTTGATGGAATGCTTCTATAAATGTATTATGGATTATGATGTTAGTTATATGTTCAAGTAAGTTATGCTTGGTCAGTTTCCCTCCATCGAGTCCTGGGGGTATTTGTACCCGAAATATTAGTTGTGTGCCTAGAGCCATGTCATGTTTCCACGATACTATTAGTGAAGCTATGATCCTAAGATTTCAGACAGTCTTATGACTCAGGAAATCTCCATGATCTTATGAACTCAGTCAGTTGTCAGATGTCAGTAGTATTCCATCAGTCAACGGAAGTCAGTAAATCAGTCCATGTTCAGTTCAGTAAATTATGTTCAGTGTCTATTCAGATGAGAGTAGAAATTAGCACCGAGCAAACCCAATGGTGGGAAATCACCTGTTATATGAGGGTGTGATTCTTAGAAGCAATCCTTGCATTCCAGAACTATGTAGCCAGCATAGGTTAAGACATCATAGCCTGCTCTATAAGGGTAGATGAGGTGGCTTAACCTGCTATATGAGGGTTCCCACCGTTCTCATTAGAGTTACCTGTTATGTTAGGGTCACTCACATGTTGTCCTTACCAGTGGCGCGGTATTGACACCCTTCCAATCAGGGCACATATTGGACTTCAATTCAGATATAATGCATCATTTGGGGCATGTCGGTTAGATGACTACCTCCCATAGTCTCAGTAAAAGAACTCAGATAGTTCTTCAGAATTCAGGACTGTCAGATACAGTCAACTCAGATACAGTATGGAACTCAACTAGTTCCATCAGATTCAGGACTGTCAGATATAGTCACTCTTGTTATCAGTTATATTCAGATACAGTAATCATGTTATCACAGTATTAGTGTCAGTTGTTATGTCTCATGCATGTATTCTCACGCTCATGATAGTTAGTCAGTTATTATTATTGTTTATGCATATGAACTCCATGTATTCAGCCTACCTTACATGCATACCAGTACATTCAAAGTACTGACGCATTTGCGCTCTGGTGTCTTATACCATAGGTTCAGAGACATGACCTCCAGAGCAACTATAGATTCCAGATATCCGCAGACAGAGTTAGAAGTGAGTCCTTATCTTTCGAGGACATGATTATTTCCCTATTATCTCATTAATCAGTTTATTAGTTGGAGTTAGTTGGGGACATGTCCCGTCAACTCCTTACTCAGACAGTTCAGTCAATTAGAGGCTTTCTGGACTATCATGTTTCAGACTTCAGTATGTTCAGTTTTGTTTTGGGTATTCTATTACCCCACACAGATGTTATATCATTCAGACCATGTTTAGTATTGAACCTTATGGCCTTTCAGTTTATGTTTCCGCATTATAAAGTATTTTATACAGCATACAGGTATAGATATCAGTCATGGATTAGCTTATGGTCCTTCGGGATCATGAGCACCGTGTAGCATTTGGGATACCAGATTCGAGGCGTTACATAACCATTTTTACAATTGTCCTTTTCCAGTGTTCCAACGCGATGTCACCACATCGTGGAGAGCTTCCAGGCTTCAACAAAAGTGGCAATGCGATACCACCGCGTCGCACCACTATGCATTTTCCCAATTGGCAATTTTCAGTGACACGACACGATAGCGCCGCTTTGCGCCAGGGGTTCGGGTCGAAAAAAATTCACTAAAATTAAAAGTGACGTCCAAGGTTAAATTGGTCCTTTTTCATGATTTTAATCCGCCCAGGTATGAGATTTAAGCCCTAAAAACATTTTAAGTCATTCATTTATTCAATCTTTCCCCTAAATCAAAGTATTCTCTCTCAAGAAAGCAAACCCTAGATCCAAAAAATCAAGGTCAATCTCAAGGATTTCCCTAAGAACTTCAAGAAACTCATCAATTAAGGTATCTTAGGTGTTCATCTATGGGTTCTTTTTGCCCATAGAGCCCAAGAATCTATTTTTAAAAGTTTAAGATTTATGATTTGTGATTTCTATGCTTGGAATTGAATGTATTGATTCATTATAGAAATTGGGATCCAATTCATGTTTAATTATAAGTTTCTGTGATATTAAGATAGTTATGTGATGGATTATATGAATTGCATGCTAAACCCTTGAAATTGAAATTTAGTAGTTAATTGTGATGTTCATGTGTTGACCATTATCATGAAAAATATTCCATACTCCCCAAGTGTTTGCTAAAATGACTATGTAAAGTAGATAGTGGAATCATGACATGTTATTATGTGGTCCCAAATCATGTACAAGCTTATGCCTTGCAAGTGTTTGATAAAGTATCTGTATGAATGAATTATGAACTAGTGAATATTGTTATGTTATTCAAGATCATGTGATGCTTTACTTTTCATGCTATCAAGTCCTGGGGGTATTTAATACCCGACAATTTAGTTGTTTACCTAGAGCCAGTGTCAGTTACAGAATAGTATTAGTCATGTCATGATCAGTAGTACTCTCAGTCAGTTTCAGAACTTAGTAGAACTCAGTCAGTTACAGAACTCAGAAAAACTCAGTAATCTCAGTATCAGTCCAGTTTAGTTCAGTATAATCAGTTCAGTGTCTTTTAGTTGGGAGTAGGATTCAGGATCGCGTGAACCCAAGGATGGGGGCTCACCTGCTAGCAGAGGGTGTGATCCTTAGAAGCAATCCTTGCGTTCCAGAACTACGTAGCCAGCGTAGGTTGAGACATCTAACCTGATAGTTGAGGGTTGATGAGGTATTTTAACCTGCCAGATGAGGGTTCCACCGTTCTCTTTAGAGTACCTACCAGATGAGGGTAACTCTTAGCTTGTCTTTACCTATGGCATGACACTGACACCCTTCCAATTGGGGTTGCAGATTTGACCCCAACACAGTTATCTTATCTTATTTGGGGCATGTCGATTAGATGATTACCTCTCATAGTTTCAATCTCAGTCTTCAGAATAGAACTCAGTTCAGTTCTACAGTATCAGGACTGTTAGATACAGTCAATCAGTATTAGTAACTCAGATAATCAGTTACTCATTTATCAGAATCCAGTACTTAGCTTCAGATAAGCTCAATTACAGTATATACGTATGCACAGTATTGCATACCCAGTACTTACAGCAGTTTCAGTTACCCACGTACTCTCATATTTCAGTTGCTCTATATCATTCAGTCAGTATTGTTCATGCATATGAACCCTTGCATTCAACCCTACCTCATCTAGTATACTAGTACATTCCACGTACTGACACATACTCTTTCTTTACGCTATGATGTCTTATATCATAGGTTCAGACGCTTAGGTTCCCAACCGCGCATAGACAGGTTCAGATTCAGCCATCAGTAGACTTAGCAGTGAGTCCTTATCATTTGAGGATATTCTTTTATTTCATTATTATATTAGACTCAGTATTTCAGTAGATGGAGTTAGTTGGGGGATTGTCCCATCAACTCCACATTCAGATAGCTCAGTTAGAGACTTTTCAGACTAGTTTTTCAGACAGTGTTCAATTTTACAGATTGTTATTCCAGTTGATACATTTTATCGGTATTTCAGATATTTTGAACCTTATGGCATTTCAGCCTATTTTTTTGCATTTATCACAGTATATTATTCAGTGCTAACCGCAGATATGAGTCATGGGTTAGTTTGTGGTCCTTCGGGGTCGTAAGTACCGTGTAGCGTTCGGGGTACAAACTCGGGGCATTACAAAAGTATTAACAATAAGTCTGGTATGTTTCATGATAAACTCTTCACGACTCTTAGGCAATGTCATTTTTAGCTTGAGGAACCATTAGTTTCTCTTCCATTTCATTCCCATTTTCCCCAGAACCAATATAGATTGCACTATCTAAATTAGAGTACTTAGACAGAGCTTGACTAGCCACGGTTTCCCCACAGCCAAATGCACTCAGGACAACACAAATACCAGTAAGTATTGAGGAAAATAGAGTTTCAAGAACACGATGTCCAGTAATAAGAGTAGCAACAACTTTATTGCATCAGGCCGAGATGTGTGCACTGGCCAAGTCTGGAGTAGAGTAATTTGCTTTTTGGTACCGTGAATCTCTAGCTCAAGAATAATAAACTTTAGAAAGTATGGACCAATTAGGCAATGTAAGTAATGTTTTCTATAATATCAGAGTAATTTACTTTTCTAGCACTTGCTGCAAATAGCTTCATATTAGAATTAAGGAAAAGACGACGGTAGCATCCTTAGCCGTCTTTGAAGCAAGAAGGTAGGAAAAATTGCAGGGTTGAGCAACTACTTTCACAATTGTTTTGCCAACTTCAGCCTTTCCTTTGAGAACATAGAGAATGATATATGTAGGATGTTTAATACCAACGTCTTAGGACAACTTGGGGTAAGTCAAAGGACACTCAACAACTTCTGTAATCTCTTGAATCAGTATGCCAAACCCACCAAAATCAATATATAACTCTAAAGGAGTTTTTCAAAGCTTCATGACAGATATTGGATCGACTTCATCTTGCCAAATCCCAACAACAGATAGAACCTTATTATGCATCCAAGTTTCATGAGGTTTTAATTCTTCTTTATCGAAAAAAGAAAATATCAAAACGTGATACTCTTATCCGACAGAATGAGAAATTTAATACTTGGCTAGAAATTACCAATTCTTAAAGATATCAAAGTGAACAACCAGAACGCAAGTGAAATTTTTGTGAAGCACAGTGAACGAGTACCTACCAGCTATGTCAGCGAATATACCTTTCTCATTGTCTGGACAACTACTTTTGACATACTCATGCCCGTCAAATGAAATCAAACATGAGTTTTTGCAACTTGATCCAGAACCTTGGCTTTAACTCACTGGGGATTTACGTCGAACATTTTAGCGACATAGCTTGAGTTTCCACCAATTGAACAGGGATAAAATGGAAAATGAAGTAGCATACACGTGGTCACATTTTTATCTAGGGTCCCAGCTGGCCAGCCAACATAGTGTTCCCAATTTTAAGAAAACCAACAAATAACAATGCATGTGCAAACATACCACTACGATGCGTGCAATGTTTGGGATCACTTCGGTTGTGAACAAATTCCTTCAGTTCATCTTGTACCTCAGCAACACCCCTAATGTCGTTGTAGTAGACAATGATTCTCTCAAACTGGAAAGAAAAATCACCTTTGTATCGGTTAGTGTAATCAATACCAAATATTGCACAAACAACTTCCCAGGACTTGGAGTAGTAGTGTATGTCGGACATTGTGTTGAACACCTTGTGTCCAAGAATTGCAGAATATCCCACTAATGAATTTGCTATGGGATTTTCTAACATCTCATTAGGTACCTCAAAATTATCCAAAGAGCGTGAGTTTTCGTCGATCAAATCAGAATCCTTGTCGCCTATACAGACTACAGAAGCACTATTCTTTGTGTCTTCCACATTGGCCTCACTTTTTGTTCCCTCAAAGCCTTGGAGTCCAATTGTATCTCCTCCTACAGTAGTGGTCGCACACAACAAATTCATGGATTCTTGTAGTATGTTCACTGATTCAAAGAGGGTGTTGAATTGAGCATTAAGCATGATAGAAGAATAGAGCGGCATTGAGTAGGATCAGTGAAAGCACCAATGTAACTAACTAAGCTTTGAATTTAAAATAAAAGGAACTAACAATGATAAAATAACAAATAAGAAAAATAGAAAAGGGGATTCTGGAGTGCTATTACAAAATAGCTAATGAAAATAATGAATAAAACAACATAACTCTTTGCATGAGCCCAAGATTATTTTCCTTTTTGTCACTTTCAATCTTGAAAATCCTTTTGAACTTCAATATATTACTCATTCTTTTTTGGATAAAAAGGGGTGGTCCAGTTGTATTACCGGATTGAACAGTAATAGGATAAGGTCAGTCTTGTATTTTCTTTGATCTCCTGCTTTTTAGGTGTTACATTTTTTTTAAATGTAAGAACTTTGAATTGGCTTATTTTAAGTGTTTTTAGGCTAAAATAACTTTTAAGTACTTATGTGGTATTTGGTAAAATAAAAAAATACTTTCAATCACTTGTTTTTAAGACAAAAAGGCAAAAATAGTCTAAAGCTATAAGCGCATCAAAACAGGCTCTTAATCTACCAGCCTATATGACACAACATGTCAAACAAGGAAGTTCAATTGACTGGATCACGGATTTTAATTCTCTTTTCTAATTGTGGAAGCAAGGTATTCATTGCTATTAGAGAAGCGTCAAATATTTATCAGTACGCAATGAGACATTTCTTCTCTGTGAAGAAAAATTACCTTATGAACTTTCTTTTTCCATTATTCAGGCTCATTTCAATTGGTTCTTTTTTCTATCCTTTTGTAGATGATTCTATCAGATTATGCTTCATCCTTTCTGTTTTATTCCACAAATTGACAACAACTATGATGAAAGTTGTTAATAAGTTTTTTATTATATCTTTGATTATGTGAGCAGCTCCAATTGCATTTTTGTACGTCTTTAACCACTACTTAATTCCTGGCGAGCTTTATATAATTTACTTTTTAATGAAAAGCTTTCCCAATTTTGTATGCCTTTAACCACAACTTAATTCCTAGTGATTTACATAATTTATTTTTTGAGAAAAGTTTTCCCTGAATTTTTCAAATACAATTTTACTTGATAAAAGATTTCTTTAAAATTCTAGGCTATCATATGTGCCAAAAGAAGTTGGCAATCCTAAAATAGGTATTGTTTGGTCTTAGATAGTCTTCTAACTAATTCATTATTAAAAAGTCTTGGACTATGTTTTTTTTTCATAGTTATGCTTGAGAATCTTGCCCTTTGTTTTTTGTGCTTTTACATTTGATCACAATGGTATTAGTCCGTACTCACATCATTTTGTTGAACATAAAAAATAGTGTGAAAGATTTGTGTCGGTTAATTGTTCAACTATGTGCGTTGCCTTGCAGTCTCTATTTCTTAAAATGTGATAGCTCTTTGCTTATCTGAGTCCCTGTATCCAAAGGGTACCAAAGTCCTTTCACATTTTTATCTGAATTTCAGGGAACTATTATTATATATTGGCTTCACAATATGTTCTGTCAATTTAATTAATGGGATATTGGTGAGGGGACTGTAGTAGTCATGTTTTATGTTGATTGCTATGTGATATACTGATGTCGATCTCTGCTCGCGAACGAGAGAGGTTGGCCATGATGAATAGAGAATTTTTTAAAATAATTTATCTTTTGTCAAATATTCAAATGAGAAAGAAGAAATCTTGTTTTGTTGGCGGGGGTTTTAAGGTTTGGTACAACACTCTCATGTTCCCCTTGCTTATGTCTTAAATAGTATGCCTGATATGTTTTCTTAAAGTTTTTGACTAGAACATGGATAGAGTGGAAGATGATGAAATATAGCAGGTACTTATGATGGATTTGTGACTAGTTTGTCTCCTGGCGCATCCAAGTATAGCTGTGCTGAGCTTCTAGGATATATATCTGGGTGATTACCCAATCAATGCCTGTTGATTCTTGCTCTATCTATTAATGATTTTATATAACAAAGAATATCAATTAAATGCATAATACAATAGCTAGGAGAAGGGAAGTATAATATCCATGCTATGTAGGCTAGAGAACTTGTCACCATTTGGAATGCTTCTAGATAATATTAATAAGAAGTTACTAGAAACTTCTTTGCAGTCATTATGAAATGAAGTTCTAAATTGGATAAGTTTTTGAGATACTTTTTTCTAATGTAATAAAGGAATCACAATAAGATACTGCCACTTTAGATTAATAAGTTGTAATTATGACCGACTAGATGGCTCAACATTATCTCTCGTTAATTCTCAACCTCTGCAGAATCTCTGTTCTTCTGTCTTCCGTAAATATTTGTCTTTTCTTCTTTTGTTTCTCATTATCATAATAGTTCCTTTTGTTGAGTATTATTTGGAGTTACAAATCAATTTCCATTGGCAGAACTGGAAGTAAGGAGTGTCATTTATCTTGTGATTGAAGACCTGTTGTATGGTCAATAACATAATTGTTTAATCTTAACTAGCAACAATATTAACTCAAGTCTATGTTTTATGAGTTAATTCTGTAAAGCTTAAAGGTTTATCTATGGTTTAACTTGCCTCCTGAATGATTTTGTGTGTCGCACAATTACTCTTATTTCAATTTGTTTTTTGTGTGTTTGAGAATTCATTAATAAAAATAAGCAAATCTCAGCACAAAGTTACTGATGAAAGAACCAAGCCCTAAGATATAAAACTTTCAAAAAAAAAGAAAAACCAAAGGCAAAAGATAGTATTGTATCAGTTACAAGGACCCAATGAGGTCAACTAAGGACTCTACATCTTGTACTAGAGTTTGTTTACACCAAAAATGAATAAAAAATATACAATTCATTTTATTATTATGCTTAGAATTTGCTCTCCTCAAAACATTTGGATTTCTTTTCCAGCCATGATGTTCAGTATATACATGCCAAGATGATACTTCACCTCATCTTCTAACTTGGTCTTGCAGCTAAGTTGTCCAACATTTCAAAAGTTCCACAGTATCTCTACTGAACTCAGACCTTTAATTCTAAGAAAATAGTTGCCAAAGTCTATTGGTGACCTGGCAATGAAGGAAAAGATGGTTGTTTGTTTCTTTGGCCCTGCCACAAAAAAAAATATTTTGAACATAAATACATTGCTCCCTATATTAAAATCTCAGGTTTCAGGATAGTTTGTTTAACCACACACCAACTTCATAACCACTGTACCTGAGGTTCACTACTCTCCGCCCTATATTTTCCACATACACTTTCCTCCACAAAGCTTGTTCCTCTAGACATCCTCAAATTGAACATCTTGATTCTTCAAAAGTTGAAACTATGGAAAACATTATCTGCAATCCCTAACAACAAACTGAATCTTTCTTAGAATGTCCAGAACCCACAATCGAATTAGTCTCTATTGAATCCTCTTTAACCTCAGAAGCTTATGCTCAGCCTATCATGATTGAGAATCCAAACCAAGGATTTGGATCATCAATAGAGCAAGAAACATCTCAAGAATTTGGATCACCAATAGAGAAAGAAACATCTCAACCTGAAACTCCCTCTTCTTCAGGAAATTCAAAACTGCCTGTAAGCTTCCAAATTCCTGAGTCATCCAAAAAATTCAAAAACGTTGAACATGCTAAAACATAAAAGGCACCTGACTCTCCTACACCCTCAGATTCAAACTCAATTTTTGCCCAGTTATTTGGTGATGAAATTTCGGTGAAAAGGATTGATCTTTCCTCCAATGAAAACTAGGTAGCTGAGAATCTACTCCTACTTGCATACGGCACCAAAGAAAGCTCAGTAAATGGAGAAGAGCAAGAAGTGGGTGATAAGGATAAAGGGAATAAAGGAAAGGATATGTTGTTACCATCACATGAGAAAGAAGAAGAGGATGAGGATGAATTACTTCTAAGATAGTCGGTAAAGAAACTGAGAGAAAGTATAAGTAAGGAGAAAGTGATAAACTCATAGGTAAAGGTGACTAGAACCTATTCTACAAGAGGTTCAAAAAAGAAAATATTGAAAGATGCCATGAAGGCCAAAAAACCTTCAACCATAAGAAGAAGAAGGATTAAGAAATCTATTGCATTAGAGGAGAAAGAAAATATGAAAGTTGTGAAAGTTGAAAAATGGGAGGACATAGATTCAGAACTGCTGCTACTAATGAGGAAACAAAAAAGGAAGATGAGGTTGCTGAAAGGACCAGGTTATCTAAGTCAATGACTGGTGGTTCAACTGGAATGAGGCAGAAACATATATCTGTCAAGAAAAAAAAAAGATTCTGAGGGACCTGGTCCCATGAATAGAAAAACGGATGAAATAGGAGAGCTAAGTAGTGAACCTAAGAGAAAGAAAAAGAATGAAGAAAAGAATGACATGTCCAGAGAAAGGAAGATTGAGAACCTGAGAACATAGAAGGTTTTGCTGGGAGAGTATTTGATCCTATTTTATCCCTTTCGGATTTATATTAATGAGAAAATGGTTTGACCTTCTTAAAACTATTTTAAAAGATTCAAGGAAATTTTGAAATAATTTTAAGAAATTCACAGAGTCGCCACTTAATTTTATAGAAAAAATCAAGAAAAACTTAAAAGAGTTTCAAAGGTTCAAAAATAAAAATAAACCTTTAAAACTAGAGAAACTGGTTAAGAGTTTAATTAACGCCCTAAGAAGGTTTTTAAGGCACTTAGGAGCGTCCGTTTAAAACAGTTTACCAAAAAGAACTAACTTGACTAATTAAAGTGGCTAATTTTTTCGTAAAGACCTGATTTTACAGAAAATATTAAAATTGTTTACTGAAACATTTAAAAATGACATTTTATAAATAACACTTTTTTGGAAAAAAAAAAATTAAGAGCGTAACAAATTAAAAGTATCTTATTAATTATAGAAAGTTAAAATTTATAAGAAAATTTAGTTTCTTGAGTTTGAAGAAAATTACTTTAATCTAAATGAACTATCAGTTGCATGAACAAAACAAAAGTCATTTTGGGAATAAAATACTAATCTTTAAAAGATTTGTTTAAAGGAACTAATAAATTCGTTCTAGACAATATAAAATTACGTGAGAAAATTATAGGTTAAGTAAAAAAATTAAGATAAAATAGAATGACGACAACTTAGGGGATTACTTAGTTTAAATAAATAAAATTAGAGTTAATACATATAAACAGGAATAAAATACAAGAAAAAAAAGGAACAAAGGTTTAAGATTTGGGCCTTTGTTGGCCCATTAGCAAGCTGTCCAGCTTTTGGGCCCAATTTCCCTGAACTTCAGTCCACTTTTCCATGTATATCAGCTGTATACTTCAGCTATTTTCCCTGCGTTTTCTTGTATATACTCTGTATATCAGCGTTTAGAACCTTGTTTACTTGCTCCCAGATTTACCATACGTCATCTCTTTACTTATACCAACCACCTTTAACTGTAAACCTTGTATATTAGTTGTATACTGTGTATACCAGCAACTGTTTCTTCAAAAATAAAGACATTTGAGTTCGTAGAAGGCCTCTTTGGCCCATTGAGAAATGCGAGGAATGTAGCTCGTTGGGACTCAAGAAAAATTTTACATGCAAGAAAAAATGAAGATAAGAATTAGATGGAGATGAATGCTAATAACAGCTCAAACAATAGGTTGAGAACCCGTCCAAAAGTTTATAACTCAAAAGCATACATTAATAAAGGATCACAGAAAAACATCTCAATATTTAGAAATTAAGACGAAAACAAACCAGTGGAAAATTCAAACATGTAATCTAAGGCGAGGAACATTTTTCCTTCTGATAATTTCTTTAGGCCCATATAGTTCATAAACTTTAAATGACCAATCTTTTTTTTTTTTTTTTTGAAAGGTGGCAAAATCATGTTCGCTAGTCATAAAAACATGCTAAGTAGCAATAATTAAAATGATAATTACTTTAAAAATGGTGCGGCCAGACCATTCCTTGGTTTGCTAAATTGTTCAATCACCATTTGAAATGTAGTTGAAAAAATAGTTAATTTTCAATGACTAAAATATTTTTGCCCTTTATCTTCTTCATTTGAAAACGACATAATCTATCAAACTTTATCAAAACACAAAATAAATCAAACTCACTTTCTCTAAACTGAGTAGTATTAAACTAGATTATTAACTTTACATGCTCAAAGGTAAGATCTTATTAGTGACGTATCTTTGCTAAATATTTGCTTTTAAAAAAACTTATTAACAATTAGCATGTTCATCATGCTAAGATCGTGAAGACTAAAATACAAGCGGTATCTCAACAGATATAAAATGCAGTGAACGGACCACTGTTAGTGGACTTGTAGTGCGCACATTGCCAACCTGCTAATAACTTTTCTCGGGCAGCGAACTGAAACAACGAGTCGACGATGACTTCCAACACTAAATTCAATTTCAATCCGCAGGAACTTAAAATAATTTCATCGAATATTGATTTTTTTCGAATTATGTTCTCCAAAAATTTTGGTTGCGTGGGGTTAGAAGCATGCGCCTCCAAAACCCCCAAATTCTCACTCCCTTCTCTCTACATACGTGGGTATTTATAAAAGATTTGAAACTGATTTTTGAAGGGAAACAAATAAGAAATTGATGATGAAAAATTTAAAATTCAAACACAAATTAATCGTGACCGTCCGCATTCATA
The DNA here is from genome assembly GCA_030864215.1 of Capsicum pubescens. Classification (NCBI taxonomy): domain Eukaryota; kingdom Viridiplantae; phylum Streptophyta; class Magnoliopsida; order Solanales; family Solanaceae; genus Capsicum; species Capsicum pubescens. The sequence goes on from CM061548.1 coordinate 22,023,973, forward strand.
CAAAATCGAACGATTTTGAGGAATATCTAGATTAATAGTTGTCGTTGTTGACTTGTTCGATTTATTATTGGTGTGGGAGCGCTATTGTCGCAACTATTATCGTTGAAAGTTGTTGTCGTTTACGGAAGTTGTGTTGTAGTTGGGTCGGGTCGAAAGATTCTGGTTTAACGTTACTGGATAGGTTGTTCGGGTTTGGATCGTCGGTTTTCGAGTTGTTGTCGCTTTCGCTGTTGATGTTGTTTTCATTTTGGTTTTTGGCGTGGTTGATGTTGTTGGTACGATTGTTGTTATTGAAGTTTGTTGTCGTTGGAGTTGTACGTTGAAGCTGATGTTGTTTTGGATCGGGTCAGGAAAGAGGAATAAAGAATAGATTAGTTTTGGTTGTTTGTTGGGCCGGGTCAATTTGGTTAAGGAAAGATTTTGGTTGGGTCGGCTAAGGAGTGGGCTGGAGCAGTTGGGTTTTGGGGTTATTTTTTAAATAACCATAATTAGATTAGGATTTAAGAGTTTAACAAATGGCGCTAAGTTATAATTTCAGTTAATTTTATTAAGATTTAAATCCTATTGAAAATCAATTGGCCAATTGCATTATAATTGTGGCCAAATTGATTTCAATTATGATCATTTTCAATAAATTAGCTGAAATTAAATTACATTCTATATGAATTATCAATCAATTTAATCTGAAGCTTCTTGGTTTAACAAAATTAAACTTATAGTTTTTTCAAATAAATTATGTTTGACAACAAAATATATTTAAATCAAAACTTTGCCCATTTAAATCAATTTTCAATATAGTCCTTGATTAAAATTCAATTTTTTCTTAAAAATAATAATTTAAGTAACAAAATTATAAAATCTCGTAAATACAAAAATATATGATCGCTACTTAAAATGAAAAAAATCGTACAAAAAATATTTTAAATTTTTTTATTCGGATAAAATAAATGTTGTAATTTTATTTAAAATCGAAGTAACTCAAAATTAAACTTAGTCTTAGAGGACAAAAATTAGGTGTCAACAGATCCAAAAATCTATGAAAAACCAGGTATGGTAGAACTGGTGGAGTATGTGAGGCATCAGGGTTGGTTTCACCTGCTAGAAGAACCAACTCCCATTGTCTTTGAATAAGAAGTGAGAGAATTCTACTACTCCATGGGATTCTCGGAGGATGGTTTAAGTATGACCACGCAGATGCAGGGAAAGGTTCCTAAGCTGGATGAAGAAATACTAAGAAGAATCCTGGATGTACCTGTTTTAGGGGTGAGAACTGTGGTGAATCAACAACCTACTACTTAAGTCATGATTGAGGCATCAAAGGCAGGAGGGACTCAACAGCTGCAGTAAAAAAAAAAGTTTTTGAAGAGTGAGCATCAGCTGGTATTTGAGTTCACCAACAAGGTCATATTGCCAAGGTCTAAAAAAAGAACAATTGCCTCTAGTGTTGACTTGATTTTAATTGAATGCTTGAGCAAGTTCGAATTGATTAGTCTTCCTACTTTAATGATAGAACATATGCATAAAGTGCTTTATGAAAAAAAAAACATGGAATGCCATATGGATATTTACTGAACAGGGTGTTTGAACATTATGGTGTGAATGGAACTAGAGGAACACCTGGAACAACCAAGCAAACGATCAGCTAACAACTCTTATGGAGAATGAATGCATAGAAGGCAAAACTAGATTTGTGTCTCAAGTATCTGAGTTTCTAGTTGTTCAGGGAAGGTTGGGAAAAAAATATAGAAGTTAAGGATTATGTGGGCTGCCAAAGATGCTGAGATAGTGCATCTGAAGTTGCAGAATCAGAAGTTGTCTTCTGAGGGACCAGGTACCACTGATGAGCTTGCAGTTGAAAATGCGAAACTCTAGGCACAAGTGGTAGAACTAACTGGTGAAATTCAAGCATTGAATGCTGAAGTGAAAGTCTTCACCAAATAATTGTTGGATGCCCACAATGCTGAAAATGCAAGAATAGAGATGTTGCTTAAGTCTCTTTCCCCCAAACCTCCCTCTACCTAAGCCCTGTTATCTCTGTCTTCTTATCAATTATGTGTCAATCTCATAGGTTCTATATTGGGTTGGATCTTGAAGATAATTTATTTTATGTATCATTTTAGTATGATTGTACTAGTATTGACCTTTATTTTGAAAATAAATGAATTCTGCTTGTGTACCTCTTGCCTTTTTTTATTTTAAAACTACTCTTCATGTTAGTGTTTCCCCAGTAGCCATGTTTTAATTAGTCTGTACTTATCTTTACTCTTGGTTTACTGTTAACCCTTTTCAAAGATGCCAAAAGGAGGAATACTGACTTCATATGTAAGAACCAGGTTACCAGTTTCCAGGTCTGTGTGCTCATATGGTGCATGTTGATAAGGTGAAGTATGGTAAGGCATAGTGACAGGGGTAAGCAAACAGACAAGGGGAAGCAAACAAGAGTTTTTACTGCAAATGACAACAAGGGGCTAGGTTCCTCTATTGAATAATGATAGAGGAAAGCATGATGATCGGGGGAATATTCATCTTCAAGTGGTAATCATATTGATTAAATGTAATGAATGTGCATTGATGCTCAAAACTGTATGGTTGGTTTGTCATCATCAAAAAGGGGGGAAATTCTATATGTAGTTTTAATGATGAGCAACTAAACTGTAAGGGACCAGGTCCTTAGACGTGTAAGGTATAGTACAGCTGGCACGTGTTGTCTGCATAGTTTTATCCTCTTGTGTAATAAGCTTGTAGGTGATATTTTGTACTGATTAGGACAGATGGTCCAATCATATTTCATTTCTAATTATCACTCATCTATAAAAGGAAAAAGACGCTTCTTCATCAAATGTTTTTTTTGCGAATACAAAGAAAGAGTGTTGAAGAGAGAAAAAGGCAAAAACCCAGTTTACAATAATGCTCAAACATAACTCATGTTCTTTGCTTGCTCTATATACTGAAGTAGTGAGTGTTATTGAGTATATCCTGATTTGTAACAAAATTATTCAATCTATAAGAGCAATGTTTTATCGTGTTGTTGCTCGAAAGTTCTTAGGTAGAGTTGCCTGAGCTTGTGGCTGATTAGAGTTAATCAGTGTAGAGAGTCCTTGGTAGAGTTTTCAAGATGATTCTGTAATAGAGTTATTACAAGCGAAATGAACCTAGAGGTAGGCTGAAATCTAGACTGTAATTAAGAGTTTGATAATAGTGGATTTGAGGTGCTTGTGCGGGCAAGCCGTGATTTTCCCCTTCCTGGGTTTCCACGTAAACATCTTATGTTTTTACTCTTCCTGCACTGTATTTTGATTCCTAGTTTCTTTACTTTATTTTTCTGTGATTGACCTTGAGGGACCTGGTCCCTCACTGTGTGGTGTAACCCTCAGGGTTTCAATACTAGTGTTGCGCCCGCAATGGCACCTGCTGAGAAATTCAAAAAAAGTTTAGGTGTGGACTTCAAACGTTGGCAGTAAAAGATGTTCTTCTACTTGACGAATCTAAGATGTTCTTCTACTTGACGACTCTAAGTCTTCAAATGTTCATCTCTGAAAATGTTTCAAAATTGCGTGAAGAAACACTAGACAAGGAACGTTTTATAGTAATGAAGGCGTGAAAACACTCAGACTTCTTAGGTAAGAATTATATACTGGATATCCTTCAAGATGACTTGTACAATGTGTACAACGACATGAAAACCTCAAAAAAATTATGGGATGCTTCGGAACGAAAAAGATATTTATTGCAAAATTTCTTGACTTTAAGATGATCGACAGTAAGACAGTCATATCTCAAGTGCAAGAACTGGAAGTAATCATCCATGATCTCCTGGCAGAAGGTATGAACATAATGAATACCTTACTTGAACATATTAAAGTTGTTCTTGATAATCACATAACCTTTGTTGTAGGTTTGATTGTGAATGAGGTTTTCCAAGTAGCAGTTATAATAGAGAAGTTGTGACCTTCGTGGAAGAAATTTAAAAAATACTTGAAGCATAAAATAAAAGAGATGTCAGTTGAAGACCTCATTGTGAGGTTACGTATTGAAGAAGATAACAAAGCAACCGAGAAGAGGTCAAAAGGAAATTCCGCAATTAGTGGGGTAAATATTATAGAGGATGACCCTAACAAATTAAAGAACTGCAAGAAAGCATCTAGACAACAAAGCAATCCTCCAAAGAAGAAATTCAAAGGAAACTGCTTTAATTGTGGCAAGGCTAGCCATAAGTCCATGGATTGTCAGGCCCCTAAGAAAGGCAAGAAGAAGGATCAAGCCAACATGGTTGAATCCAAAAATGAATTGGATGATCTATGTGTCATGATTTCAGAATGCAACTTGGTGGATAATCCTAGAGATTGGTGGATTGATTCTGATGCCACCTGTCATGTATGTGCCAACAAGGAGTTGTTTGCTTTGTATGCTCCAGTTCAAGATGAGGAGAAGATTTATATGGCTAACTCCACAACAGCAAAGGTTGAAGGAACAAGAAAAATTTGCTTGAAGATTACATTAGGCAAGGCGTTGACACTCAACAGCGTCCTTCATATACCGGAGTTGAGAAAGAACTTAGTTTCTGTATCACTTTTGACCAAAAATAGATTCAAATGTGTATTTATTTTTATAAGGTTGTAATTTGCAAAGGAGAAGTGTATGTAGGAAAAGGTTACCTCACCTAGGGTCTGTTTAAGATCCATGTAATGACTATTGAGATCAATAAAAGTTCTAATTCTTCTTACTTGATTGAGTCAAATGAATTGTGGCATGAACATTTAGGACATGTCAATTAAAAAAAATTTGAAGAATGACTAATTTAAAAGTTTTGCCTAATTTTGAGTGCGATAAATCAAAGTATCAAACGTGCGTGGAATCTAAATATGCTAAGCATCTATATAAGTATGTTGAAAGAAATTTCAATTCCTTAGACTTAATCCACACAGACATTTGTGATATGAAGTCAACGTCATCTCGTGGTGAAAAAAAGTATTTTATAACATTTATTGACGATTGCACTAGATACTCTTATATTCATTTGCTAAATGGTAAGGGTGAAGCAATATATACATTTATTCAATATAAAACAGAAGTAGAAAATCAGTTGGATAAAAAAATTAAAATGATAAGAAGTGATAGAGATTAAGAATATGAATCTCCTTTTTGTGGAGATATGTGTAGAAAATAATATTGTCCATCAAACTATTGCCCCTTATTCACCTTAATCAAATAGTATTGTAGAAATAAAAAATCAAACATTAAAGGAAATGATGAATGTCTTACTCATAAGTTTGGATTTACTGCAAACTTGTAGGGGGGAGCTATCGTTACAGCTAACTGAATACTCAATAGAGTGGCCCATAGTAAAACACTTTCAATTCCATATGAGAAATGGAAAGGAAGAAAACCCAACTTGAGATATTTTAAAGTGTAGGGATTTCTAGCGAAAGTCCAAGTTCCTTGCCTAAAAGGGTTAAAATAGGACCTAAGACTGTGGACTGCGTGTTCATTGAAAATGCTAAAAGCATTAAAGCATGTCGATTTTTGATTCATAAATCCAAACATCCAGATATCAATAAAAATACGGTAATTGAATCAGATAATGCTAAGTTCTTTGAACATATTTTCCATAAAACTGGACATGAATAGTCTAGCGGAGGGTCTAAGCGACCTCAAGATGAACCAAGCAAGAATGAACTTAATGATGAGAATCAAAGGCGCAGTACATGACAAATAACGTCAACTTACTTTGGATCAAATTTTGTGTCATTTCTTCTTGAAAATGAGCCTCAAACATTTAAATAAGCGATATCGTCTTTGAATGCATCCTTTTGGAAAGAAACAATCAATAGTGAAATTGATTCAATCTTAAGCAACCACACCTAGGAGATGGTTGATCTTCCTATAGGAAATAAATCTTTAGGTTCTAAATGGATCTTCAAAAGAAAAATGAAAGTTGATGGTACTATTGACAAATACAAGGCAAGACTTATAGCGAAAGGCTTTAAACAAAAAGAATGCCTTGATTAGTTTGATACATACTCGCCTATAACAAGGATAACGTCCGTTTGGATGTTAGTTGCCTTAACGGCGGTATATGGCCTTGAAATCCATCAAATGAATGTAAAAACAGCATTCCTAAATAAAGAATTGGGGGAAGAAATTTACATGGAACAACTTGAGGATTTTGTGGTTCCTGGTAAAGAAAAGAAGTGTGTCAACTTGTTAAGTCACTTTATGAACTAAAACAAGCACCCAAACAGTGACTTGCAAAGTTTGACCAAACCATGTTGGCAAATGGCTTCAAGATAAATGAATGTGATAAATGTGTTTACATTAAAGACACTCCAAATCACAAGGTCATTGTTTGTTTGTATGTGGATGATATGTTGATCATCAATAGACATTTCTGACATAAATACTACGAAACAGATGCTGGAGAGCAAGTTAGATATGAAAGAACTTGGAGTTACGGATGTAATCCTAGGGATAAGAATCCATAAAACTCCACAAGGATTGACGTTGTCACAGACTCATTATATTGAAAAGATACTTGACAATTCAAGTATTTGAATTTTGATATTGTCAAGACTCCATTAGACGTGAGCTTTACACTTCAAAGGAATAAAGATAAAAGTGACTCACAGTTAGACTACGCAAAAGTGTTGGAAAGTTTGATGTATATCATGAATTATACGCGACCAGATATAGCATATGTTATTAGTAAATTGAGTCGGTACACGAGTAATCCCAATCAACCTCATTGGATGGCAATGAAAAGAGTTTTGGGATATCTAAAACATACTCAAGACTATGTTTTGCATTATAATAAATATACAGCGGTAATTGAAGGATATAGTAATTCAAATTGGATCACCGGATCAAATGAAGTAAAATCCACAAGTGGATATGTATTTACTTTAAGTGGAGAAGCACTCTCTTGAAAATCATCCAAACATACATATATTGCCCGCTCTACAATAAAATATAAATTTTATCACGTTAGATAAAGCCGGTGAAGAAGCTGAATGCCTCCAAAATTTTTTGAAAGATATTCATTATTGGCCAAAACCTTTGGCACCCGTATGTATACACTGTGACAGTCAAGCGGCGATAGGTAGTGAAGAGAGCATGATGTACAACGGTAAATCTCGTCATATAAGACGGAGATATAATACCCTTAGAGAACTACTCTCTAGTGGAATTATCGTTGTTGACTATGTGAAGTCAAATGATAATATGTCGGATTCACTTACAAAAGACTTATCTAGAAAAGGAGTTGAGAGATCATCGAAGAAAATAAGTTTACGGCCTAAGACAAGTCAGCATGACGGTAACTCTACCTAGAAAACTAGAGATCCAAAGATCTAAGTTCAAGGAGATCAAACAAAGTTGTGACTGATGGTTCAATATTGTCAATATACTCAATCCATTCTCATGATGAAGACAATATTTAGAGCACAAGGATAAGACTTATGGTTTGAAGCTTTTTAGTGGTTTCTAAGTTTGGAAGGTTTGACCAAATAGTTTGATCTATAGGATTAAATATTTAGGAATCACCTATGTGAGGATGAAGTGGAAGCCGCTACAAGGAGAATGTTAGTAAAGGCCTATTCTTTACGCTCTCATGAAATCAGGACGTATTCATGGCTGAAACGAATAAAACGTGAAAACCATAAATGGTAAAAGGTTGACTGTGTGACTTGTGTTGTCTAGGTGTACATTAAAGTTCGACGGTTCAAAGATATCAAATCCACCGATTGACCGAGTGCATCCGATGCATGTTCACTAAGGAAAGTTCAAAAGGAAACTACTTATCCAGATACAATTAGTCTTTTCTTATTGATCACACACTTATTCATAATTTTTTTTTATTAAAATAGTCATTCCCCATTCATTGGGGGGGGGGGGGGTGTTGGATTTTTAAGAGGTATGAATGAAAAATGAATAGGTGTTTTTTTTCGGAAAGACACCAAGAGAAAGGATGCAATTTGAATACACAACTTTTCGAATTGAATTGGTTATGACCTTTTCAATAGGTTGTGACTTTTTCGAAGAGTTTCACCTTTTTCGAAGTGTTGCACCTTTATGAAGGGGTGCATCTTTTTGAACCATTGCTTCTCTTCATGAAGCAACACCTTGATGGCTATAAATACCTGAATTTTTTCTCAGGTAAAGACATAATTTTGAGTTGAAAAACAATCTTCTTCTTCGAAAAACTCTCGTGTGATCATCAAATCGTTGAGTGTGTTTGGAGTTTCTGAAATTTGAGGTACTACTATTTTCAGAAAGAGAATCCTTTTATCCTGGGAAGAAAGATTCCATTACCTCAGGTATTTGAGGAGAATAAATTCCTGCACACCATGCATTCGGTGGACTTGATTCTATAATTTTCTGCTTCATCTTCTTTTTCTTAAAGTTGATAAACACTTCATTTTGATAGTTCATTTGATTATTAATTTGAACTCGTGATTGAAGTTGTTGGAACTTCATTGTAGCTCTTGAAATAGTTCTTGAACTTAGTGTTGAAGTTCGTATTAAAATATACAGATTTTTGTACCTGGAATAACAATAGTTACTTGTGGTTATTGTTATTCTCAAATCTTGTAATTTGTTATTTATTTTAAGTTTGTGAGCTTGGTTGAGGGGCAAGTTCAAAATCATTGAAAGAGAAAACAATCGAGGCTGAGAAATATGCTCTCTCGGAGGCTCAAACACGTTCTTATAATTTGCGATGTATTGTGAGTTCATGAGCTTGGTTAAGGGTCAAGTTCAAAACCATTGAAAGGGAAAGCAACCGACGCTGAGAGACATGCTCTCCAGAAAGCTCAAACAAGTGAACATTTTTTATTGCACATTCCTGATGCATAATTATATATTATAAATACATGCCTATACAATATTGATACATTACGTAACTATTTATATAACGTATATATATGTATAAACACGATATATGGATGTATACACATCTCTAATACATAGATATACATCATGATTATACACTATTTGTATAGTATCAATGTATTGCATAACTATTTGTACATCATATATATGGGTTTATACACTATTTATACAACATTAATACACTTATACATTATTTATACAACTAGTTTAGGTGTACGCGCTTCGCGCGTGTACCTCACTTTAATGAGTTTAAACTTTACATGAAATAAGGTATTTGTTTAAATAATAAAGATAAATACAATAGTAAAATTCAATATCTTTTGGACATGTAAAGATTGAGAATTTATTTAATTAGTTATATAGCAGTTGTAAATATCTAAGATACAAAATAGGCAGGTGAAATACATTGCTAACCCCTTAAATTACGATTGATGCCTCAGTAAGCCAATGATTATTGCTTGATAATTTATAAAATTGCGTAATTTGACTTGGTTCCATCCTAGAAGTGCAAAAATTGACCTGCAGATTTCATGCCACTTCAATCCCTCTTTTTGATCAAATAGTCGGTATCTCTTTTCTACCGCTCCAAATATAGTGCTTCTTCTAAATCACCTTCGATTGTTTTAGCTCCTGGATTATTCTACATACCTTGATAACCTACGTCACAGTAAGCAAAGAATATTGCTGCCAAAATATAACTTAAATAAAATTAAAAATTCTTGTCTATTTAAGGTAAAATTATAATTGATTTAGAAGTATTAAATAATATGATTTCTTACCTAGATTAAATAGAGGCTTTATTTAATTTTAAAGTACTAAATAATAATTGAATAATTATTTAAGAAAAATAGTGAAAAGAAGATTTTGTCAATTGCATAGTTTTTAAATGAAGGGCAAAAAGTTCAAATCACTTTTCTAAGGATCTTCACACTTTTAATATACTAGTTTAGGTGTACGCGCCTCGCGCGTGTACCTCACTTTATTAAGTTCAAACGTTACATTAAATAGGATATTTTTTTAAATAACAAAGATATATACAATAATTAAATTCAACATCTTTTGAAGAATTTATTTAATTAAACCTAACATTTACTAAAAAAAATTGGCAAAGCCAATCGACATTCATCTACCATCTGTAAACTGCAACAAAATAATACGATGATAGAGACATCAAAACAATATAATTACACAAAAAAATTTCAAAGCCGTCTGACACTCATCTACCATCTGTAAACTATAACAAAATAATACAATAATAGAAATATCAAAATAATACAACTAAACTTAACCTTTACACAAAAAAAATTCGCAAAATAGAGATATAAAAACAATACAATTAAACCTAACTTTGACTTGTGAAATTGAAGTGTATCGTAGCAACTTTGATCATAATTTGAGGAGATACTGAATACTTATGGAATATATATCATATAGTATCTAATATATTATAGATATAGCCTATAGACTATAGATATAGATTATAGATATTGATACATTACACTATTACTTATACAATATCGATATATTACAGACACTACATAACACTATTTGTACATCATGTATACATATTTATATACCATTTACACAATAATGATACATATAAAAAAGTTATACAGAAAAAGTTTGAAAGAAAAATGAAAAGAGTTTTTTTATAAAGAAAAACGCAGCAAAAAAATAATAATTTATTTAAGTAATAATGATCATTTGAAGTAATAAACAAAACCTTAACTATTTAATGTATAAATGAAATTTTCCCGTGGAACCGACTAAAACCTGTTGCAGGGATTTAAGTTAGAGCAAAGAATCTAACATAATCATAAAAATGCATACGAGCTATGAGCAACAGTGAAGAAAAATGTGACAGAAAGTTAGCTGTGTGCTCAATGGGTCCCCTCATTGTGAACTGGTAAAAATATCCTCACATACAAAAAATAAACAAAGCAGCTAACCAAATATATAGGTCAAGAGAAGAGAAGACCGTTGAGTGTCTAATGATTACTTATATTTTGATAAAACAAATATGCACCAGATATATAGCATAAATATAAATGAATAACAAGAGAAACATTGCAGTAAGAAGATAAAGGATAAGCAAAATATATAAGGAATTTTGTACTTCACAGCAAACCAATATTACCAAGTTAAACTAGGAACATCCTCCCTGCAAACGATCAAAATCTTTAAACAATACAGCCTGCTCAAACGATTTAATCATTGTACCCTCTTCTCCCTCAAAGTTAAGATTACCATTAAGAATATTAACTGTATAATTAAAAATTGTGTCTTCTTTCCCAATTGTGACATTTCTGTGTCCAATTTCTTCAAGAACATTAATGGCCTGCGTTTATCCTTCAATCACTCGTGTTTTGTTCGGGTGCCTGATGAATCCCCGTCTTGATTTTTCCCTAACTGCTCTACGCTAGCTTTGGCCTCTGCCAGGAATTTAGGATCAGGCTCATGTTTATCAGCAGGTTCTCTCATTGCCAAACAAATATAAAATGCAATAACCACATTGACCGATATGACAGCAACGAATCCACTCACTAATGTCATAGAATGGGGAGACATATCGGTCACACCTGTTCCAAATTGACAATGATTAGTGTAAAAATCATAAATTCATAATCTGCTTGACTACAAGAAACAACATATCAGTTGCAGAAAGCACAATAAGTACGATATCTGATGAAGATATCAGTACTTCTAGATTTTTTAAAAAACAGAAAATAGTAATCTTAATGCTAATAGTAGCAAGAAGAACAAGAAAAGAACATTGTCGCCAGCACCTTGAAATGCATATTGGGGGAATATCCCTTAGCCGTAATATAGTTGTGATAACGATGACACTATTTCATAGCTTGACTCAGACCTCATACTATCTATGACATTTAGGTGAATCTCTCTAGAAAATGCATGAAGCATTTTATCTTTTCTCCATTCTTTCATATTGGTGAAAATAATTCATTGCATTCATAGGGCCTGCCTTGTGGCTGTTTGAAACGAACCTAGGGACCATTGATTGAATCCGAGCATCCTTCAAAATGTGGCACATGAACCGGGCCAAGAAGTTAGTACAATTGTCCTCAAATCACTACTGTGAAGACTTGGTAGATGCTTAGAATGAAGGCATCAAGGTAGATTATTTTGATTATTGGTGAATATTGAATTACTTCTCCTGTGAGATTTTGAGGGTTTTGTTAAGGGCTTTTGTTGGTGATTTAGCTTTGAGACGATGGTTTTGAGGTGAATAGAATTTCCCTCTTGGTTATCGCAGAGATAAGGTGCTTGGTAGGATTGTAGCGATTGAGATTTTTGGGTTTAACACACCCCTTAATTGCTTTCAATGACCTATTCGTGCCTATCTTTCTATCCTTTATTTTATCGTCTTTTCATTTTCGCATTTTCTTTTAGTTCGTAAGCAGAATTGTATCATCTGGTATCAAAATCGAGCTTAGATTCGTCTCTACGATTCTAGTCTAGGGCTCATTCTTACAAACAAAAAAATTGAGTCAAAGACGCATTTGAGAAAATCCCCCCAACAAAAATATTTTGTTGGTTTGAGTCTTGTTTTGAGTTTCCGATACTAGAATCGTGTTTTTTAGTATCTATTGTGTCTAGATTTAAGATTTTGTTTGATTTGGTTGAGTTTTGAGGGATCCACCATTGTTGGAGGTGGAACTTGAAAACCAATCAAGCGGGTTTGTCAATCTAGGTTGATTTGAGGGTTGATCTATATTGGGGTTTGTTCTCCTTCTCATATGGAGTTCAAATCTGAAATTTGAGCTAAAACAGTAAGGAAATCCATTGGGGTGGAATTTGGTGTTCTTCATGACTTGAAGAAGAATTACAAATGGGTCTTCAAATCAAAAGAAATTGGAGTCAAATTGAGGGTTGAAAGGCGTTGGGGTTTGTTCCCCATATCAAAAGGAGTTCGGATCTCAAATTTGGCATGATTCCGAGTTAAAATGATCGAGTTGGAATTTTGGGATCTGCATTTTTGTTCTTGGTGTTTTTGAGGAATCTTCATATCTTCAACAGTAAGAATAAAGAAAAAGGTGTTTCGATCCAAAAGGAAAGGAAAAGGAAAGTGCTTGGTAGTAGTACAAAAAGGAAATATACCAAAAGGGGGTAAAGGACAAGGAAAGAAGTGCAAGGGGACAACAAGAAGGCTGAAAATTCGGAGGAAAGAGGAGAAGCACACTGCCAAGTTTGGTGCACCCCCTCCCCCAATCGCAAAAATCTTTAGCTACACACCAAAGTGAACCTTCTCATCGCCCAAGTGAGACTGCCCACTTTCGCAGCAAAGCCCCCTTCGCCAAACTATGTCCCCATCGCCAAACACCACCCTCTGTCGCCAAACTCTCTCAACACCTACTGTCCCTTTTGGCGAGGTCAAGCACCAGTTCTGCCGCGTCGCCAAACTCCCTTCTCCCAATGCCAAAGTGCACTTGTGCACACCAAAGTTGGGTGATTCAAAGTGATTTGATTCTTTAATCACTTTTCTTGGTTTTTAAACTTAATCACCAACTAGTAATTGACCTTTTACTTGGTTGTTGGTTAGTTTCTTGAGTCCTTTTCTTTGTGTGCTTCTCTCTTTTAGCTTCATAGTTAATTTTTTAATTCTAGTCCTTTTAGATATATTGAGTCGTCCGTTCATGATTGAACAAGAAACTACTCCGACCACGAGTGGCAAATTGACACTTCGCTTGCTGTCGGGTATAAGCAATCCTCAACATTAGTTGCACCAATTGGTAAGGTAATTCAAAGGTGAGAGATAGCGAGTGTTGGTGAGGAGCTTTTACTACAAACCTTGTTTGCTCGTTTTGTAGGTACCCTACAAAGGAGTTTTAAGCTAAGTTGCCCAAACTCTTCAAAAATGACTACGGGTGAGTGTCGGAAATAGTGTATTTTCAAAGGATACGACATGGGTGAGGCAACATTTTGGATAGTCCAAGCAACTTAGGTTTTAAGGTATGTCGTCAATAGCTTTGGATCCTTGTGATTATGATGTGGTGATGTGGAAGACTATGTTTGTAGCAACCACGGCTATGAGTATAATGATGATGTGTGATTATAGAGGCTATGAAAATAGTTATGATCAAGTATCGAGTGGAGATGAGAGCTACTATTCCGAAGGCGAACATGAGGAGAACAGTGAACACAGCTCTTATGGTGAGGATGGAGAGGACGAAGAGCCTTGTGAACGTTCCTATGAAGACAATGGAGCATGCGAAGGATCATACACTTCCCATTCCGGAAATGAAGATAACGTGAGGTATAGACATTTCTTATATGCACCTCATAAGCAATATGTTGAGAATTCCCACGAGGTTTGTGAAGATTCGTATTCTTGGACTTGTGGAACTACTTATCTAAGTCGAAGTGGTGTGTGGTTATGCTAGTTCTGATAGAGGTCAACCGATGGGAAGAAGAGAGTGTGCATCTCCGATGTCTATGGAAAATACATCTTATACCTCCCATTCTAATGCACAAATGTCTGGATGAAGGAACTAAGGCGGGATATGGGAAATTTCCCCTATCCTACAGCCATTATGGAGTTGTTAGTAAGGTGCCATCCAAGACCCACGTGAATATCGATCCTAAATTTAGGTTCCATTGTATGGAGGTGTGTATAAATGGTCACAAGGGATTTCAACCCGAGATCGATGATTTCTATGGTGCTTGCTACGTTACTCCTAAGTTGCTCGGACTCTCCAAATATGTTGCCGCACCCGTGTCCGATCCTCCAAAAATGCACTACTTTTGAAGGATCCAACACTCACCCCATGACATTTTTGAAGAGTCCGAGCAACTTAGCGTTACTCCACAAGTGGTTGAACGGTTAAAGGCAAAATGTACAAAGAAGAGAGATTTCAACTGCGATCGAAAGGGATATTGAGTTGATACGATGGCAAGGATAACCTTTTCAAGTAGAGGGTACAAAGAAGAAGTATTGTGTGAAGGACTTCCTAAGAGTACTTGTGACTTGGGCCTTGGATTTGCTTGGTTTGGGAAACATCAAGTTTGGCACAATTGTATTGTCCGATAGGGACATCATCTCATTCCACCTAACCTTCCCTGTCATCAAGGAAATGAGGGCTCTTACTCCAAGTTCCCGAAAATGAGAGACAAAAGATCGAGAGAAGAGTGAGTAAAATGGGAACCCAAAAGTGAAAAAGGAGAAGTTGTGAGGAATGAAGTGAGGGGGTTGCCACAAGCCCAATATAACCCAGTGTTCTGGAATGCGAGCTCATTATGCAGTGATGTGATGTGATTCGAGGCTTTCTCGCTACAAGTAATTGATGTGAGGCCATGCCATTTTACAAAAACAGGCACATAAAACTATGATGCGAGATGCGAGCCGATGCACTCGCATCATGTTGATTTTATTTGTAGGGCCATTTTTAAATAAAAAATAAAAGCGTCAGGTCAATTTTAAAGTTAAAAAAAGAGTCGGGTCATTGTTGCCTTCACTTCTGCGAATTTTAAGGGTTAGCTCTAAAGTCGCGACTTCATTGTTGCTGCTCTTCACTGTTGCAAGCTCTCTTCTTCACTGAGATTTTAGGTAATTTTTCTTCCTCATTCCTTCTTTATTCTTCTTTGTTTCGTTGCTCTTCACTATTGCAACTTTATTGTTTCTTGTTTTTTCATTTATATTGTTCACTGTTGAGATCAGTTATAGTTTTTCTCTATCTTCTTTCTATGTTTTTCTTTTTCCTAATCTGTCTTTTTCGCTTCTCTCCTCACTTCTTTTTCTTATTGCTGATAACATGCTGATCTGTTACTGTTTTGCGACTTTTTTTTATTTGTTTCTTATGTTTTCTTTACAGAGACTCTAAATGTCTGATCCGGCTTGGAAAGATGGCAAAAAGACAAGGGAGAACAATAGAAACAAAGTTTCATGTAATTTTTGTAGCTTGACATTTATTGCTGAAATTTTTCCCCATAAACATCTTATTGGTAATTGTAGTGATGTACAACAATATAAAAAGTGTTCGGATGTTGTGAGAAAAGAAATAAAAGAGTATGTTGAGGGAAAAAAGGATCTAACACGTCAAATGTTATCTCAACCACAAGTTACAAATCTTGATGATGATGATGAACTTGAAGAAGCTGTTGATTTGTCACTTCCTTCAAAATTACAAAAACAATCACAAAAATGCATCAGCCTGTTCAAGATATGGATCAACCAGTACGAAAGGATGATAGATTGTTACTTTCCGCTGAAGCCAAGAAATGATGCGGGCAAAAGTTGCAATAAGAATCTGCTTGTTGTGGCCAAGGAAATTTTGAGAGATCGTGCAATTCCGGCTTTTTCAAGGTGGTTGTATGATGCAGGCTACCTTTCAATTATGTCAATTACAACACTTTTGGAAACTTCATCAAGGTCGTAGGCCAATGTGGTCCGGGGATGAAGGCATGAAGCAACCCACTCATTATGAGATTAGTGTCATTTATCTAAATAAAGAAGTGGAAGAGACAAAAAATTATGGAGGATCATCGGGTGGAATGGGACAAGTTCGGATGTTCCATTATGATGGATAAGTGGACAGGAAGAACAGAAAAATGATCATCAATGTGTTGGTGAATTCTTGGAAATAAAGCTTATTTCTTGAGTCCTAAAATGTGAGCGACCCATCTACTGATTTCATCACAATGTTCTCTTTGTTTAAGAGACATAGAGAAGATTGGACCAGAGAATGTTGTTCAAGTGGTTACAGATAACGCAACTGAAAATGTTAAGACAGGTGCTATGATGATGCGAGTGTTCCCGCAAATATATTGAACTTCATGTGCAGCCCATTGTGTAAATTATATATTCGAGGATATTTTCAAGGAAAGACCCTTTCAAGGTGTTTTCGCTAAGGCAGTTAAGGTGCATTCTTACGGTGCTCAAAGGCCTTTGTTGTTGTTGTTGTTGAATATGATAAAATTCACTAATCAAAGGAACTTGGTGAAACCTGGCAAGACTAGATTAGCTACTGCTTTCTTGACCTTGCAGAGGATGTAGAAACAAAAGAAAAATTTGAGAACCATGTTCATTTCAGAAGAATGGAACAACAACGAATTTGCAAAAGAAGTTCTAGGAAGAAAAAGTTTCACGGATAATGCTTTGTTACCACTTTTGGAACAATGTTGTTTATGCTCTTAAAGTTTCTCGTCCCTAGGTTTCCAGTTCTTCTTTTGGTAGACGATGAGGCTAAACCATTAACGGGTCACATTTATGAAGTGATGAGTAAGGCTAAAGATCTTTGCTGAGGAGCATAAATATGCAAAGATCTTTGAGACTATCAATAGAAGGTGGAGTGATCAACTCCACAAACCGTTACATACGGCTGATAATATCTTGAATCCATCACTCTATTATAGTCGAGAGGATGATTTACTGAATAAGAGTGATGGTGGGATTCCATACGTGCATCGGAACGATAGTTGTTGATGAAGATTTGCAAGATAAAATAACCGATCAGATTAGTACTTACCGAAGTGCTAAGGGACTTTATGGAATACCAACTGCATAAGACAAATAGACAAGAAGGCACCAGCTGAACGACGCTTTTTATGTTTATATTAAAAAACACTTGAAGTTATTTCTTTATAGTTGCTAATTTTGAGTAATTACTTTACTTTAATAGTCGAATGGTGGCGGCTTTATGGTTCAGAAACTCCAGAGTTACAAAAGTTCACCATCAGAATTTGGGTCTAACTTGTAGTCACCGGGACGTGAAAGAAACTGAAGCATGTTCAAACACGTAAGAGTTACAGGAAAGTTTGTGTATTGAGATAAGTATATTACTATATCTCAAATGTCTTGACTTTATACTTGCCAAAATTTAATTGCAGATTTATACCAATAAGAGAAATAGACTAACTCTAAAGCGCCTTAGTGACTTGATGTTCATAAAATACAACATAACATTGAAGTGTTGTTACAACACTCACAGTGGATTTGATCAATTAGCTTGGACAATATCGATAATGCCAATGAATGGCTAACTGGAGTTGAGAATGTTGAAAATAGATCAATTTTTTATGTAGATACTAATTTCACTTGGGGTGTTGTTACCGAGGCAAGTGGAGTTGATAAGCGTCGTTATGGTTTAAGGAGGAATACTTCAATCTCACATAACGAGGGAAAAGAAGTTGATACTTCAAGAGGAGATAAGGGAGATGAGGAAGTTGATGATGCTGAGCATTATGATGATAATGAGTACAAGATTTGGACAATCTTGATGAACTAGATGAGCTATAGAAAAACAAGAATTAGTGTTGAAACATTATTAAATTAGATTTTATTTTTCTTCTTTTTTCTTATTTGCTTTGCTATTTTTTTGAACTATTTGATTTGTTTCGCAGCAGATGTTTTTGTTATCAAACTTGTGATTTTGGTGTTTCGTTTAAACTTTTGCTTATATATATTGTATTAATTGTAGATTATATAGTTGTTGTGGTCTTTCCAATTATGACTTACTGTTTGGATGCTCTATTTGGTCTTTTTTCTTTTAAATTGTGCTTCACTTCAATGATGCGGTTGCATTGCATAATGCATAATGTGGAGCCTTGTCACTTTTTTCCGCAACACGCTTCCGTGAACACTGATCTAACCTTTTTAGTTGTCCTCCTCTTAGTGAGGACACCTGTGTAGGTACAATCATGGCAAATGGAGAAACATGTGCCCCAAAAAAAGGTTACCCTTGAAGATGTAATGAGGGCAATCCTAGAGTGTTCCCATGCTTGTAAGGGAATTAACCCCCAAGGTATCTTTCTTGTGAGTAGGGGCGTACAAACCGAACCGTTAAGTCAAACCGAACCGATGAATCAAACCAAACCGAGGAAAAAAATCGACTTATGGTTTGGTTTGATTGGTTTGGTGTTGGCAAAAAAAAAACGATCATTCTTGGTTTGGTTTGGTATTAGCAAAAATAAAATCAAACCGAACCCAAACCGAACCGACGTAATACATATATAATTTTAATTTTTTATACGTAAAAAAATACTACTTATAATCTACTTTCTAATTACTTTTATTATTTTTTTATATTCAGAAAATAGATATATATTCTTGGGCCTTTGATTATAGTATTTTTCCATTAATAACAAATTAATACAAAGTCCAATATTAATATAAAAACCTAAAACTCTTCAATTGCTTCATTTTTTACATTTTACTTTCCAAGTTTTCAGAGAGTTTTCATTATTTCCTCATCTTACTTTCATCTTACTTTTCTCATTCGTCAAGTTGTGATTTAGGTTTGTTTCTCTTCTTTCTCTTTTTTTTATGGAATTATGTTATAATTATGTTATAATTAATTACTTTATGGAGTTAAGTTTTTAATAAGTTGTCTCTAATTCTTCGTTCTTTTGTATGCTCACATTTTATGTGAAGGGAACTTTCAGACAAGCTACTGTGACTAGTGACTTAGAAATTAAACTACTCAGGAATCCACATAATATTACTTTGAGAGATAGTAGTTTAGACGTCTTAGTAATTTGCCAACTTAATTTTTATTGAAACTACTCTATGACCATTGTTTTTTTTTTAATCTTTTTAGTGAAAACATTTAATTTTTTTCTTTAATCACATTATAATTGTAAAAAAAACGAGAAAATCGAAAAACCAAAAAAAACCAAAAAACCCGACTAAAACCGAAATAAAAAAACCGATTGTATATTGGTTTGATTTGGTGTATAGATTTAGAAAATCGACATTATTGGTTTGGTTATATTTTAATAAAAAAACAAACAAACCCAACCTATGTACACCCCTACTTGTGAGCCTCAATGTAAATTAGCTAAACTTAACACTTTAGAGTCTAATGAGCAAACTGTGAGTGATAGCTTGACTTTATGTAAGCCTAATGATTCTTTACCATGTTTTGATAATGTGCAGGTTGAGAATGTTAAGACACTAGTTGTGATAATTATGTTGATCAACTTGGTTGTGATTCTATTCCACTACTTGAAGGGTCTTGTGATGTGATTATTGAGCCTTAAGATAGTGGTTGTGTCGTTGAAGTTGATCGTTTGAATAGGAGTAATTGTTCGAGCCTGTCTTTTGTTGAAGAACCTATTACTAGCCTTGCTTATGGAGGTAATCATGCGCTTAAAACTACTTCAAAAATTGATACTTGTCCTTTTGAGAATGAAATTACATGTTCTAATTCTCCTTGGATAGATCACTGTCTTTTTAGGTACAATATCATATTTGAAGGTGATGAGATCACTCTTAGTGATTTACTTAGTAGAGTGAACCTTAATAGTAGTGTAGTTTTTGAGGACTAAACTCTCTATAATAACCCCCTGTGGTGTGAAGGCATTCCTCCCAGAGATGGTAATCTC